>OY735225.1:34788269-34828269 GCA_963457665.1 Thysanoteuthis rhombus
TATATGTATATATATATATATATATATATATATATATATATATATATATATATATATATATATATATATATATTTGAATAAACTTTTTCAGCTATTTCCTCCTGAAAGGCATTTCCAAAAATTCATCTTCCATAATTTGATCCCAAGTAATGCATATAATCCTGCTCAACCCATTCTTCCTCTGTGTGTCTGTGTGTGTGCTTGCGTGTCTGTGTGTGCTTGTGTGTCTTTGTCTGTGTGTGTGTGTGTGTGCGCGTATCTATGTCTCTGTGTGTCTGCTTGCGTGTCTGTGTATGTGCTTGCGTGTCTGTGTGTGTGCTTGTGTGTCTTTGTCTCTCTGTATGTGTGTGCGTATCTATGCCTGAGTGTGTCTACTGATATTTTGTTTTGAATAAGAGTGGAGAAAAGAGAAAACAAATCAATCTTATTTTTGTTTTGCTCTGAAAACTTTTCAAAGTTATCTTTTCTTTTTCAATTTTCAAAATGTATGCAATGTTTGGTCTAATGCAAACAAAAATGTTCTCTCTCACGTCTCACTCTGTCAAAAAGCTTCTCTCTTGTCTTTTAATTTCATTTTTTTTTTTTTCGCATGAAGGAATCATATATCTCTTCTTTTTTTTCATCTCATAAACAAGTTTTTCTTTCTCGTTTCTTAATATTTTTCTTTCTTTCTTTATTCTTATCACCATGTTTTGTTTTGGCTTATTTTTTTTTTTGCTATTGTTTCTTTGTTTTCTGAGGCTTGATGGAATGAGGGTGATGTTTTTAATCAAATTCATTCTTTTGAGTGGCTCGGATTTTTCCAAAAGTAATTTTGGCATTTCTCATTATTTTGATATTGTGAAAATACATTTCTGTGCATATATTTTCTATTTTTCATTTATATATATATATATATATATATATATATATATGCACTAAGTTGCATCAATAAGTCCGTAGCTTCATACTATTGTCGGCTAAATTTTCACTGTGTAGTATTTGAGTTATGTAATAAAGTGCATTTACAAAGAAGGAGATTACGTTGAATATAAATGTTTCTTTTTTTCTCACAGTAGACTACATTAGACTTAATGATGTACTTAAATATATTTCGCTCACTGTGCATGTGTTTGTGTGAGTATGTGTGCATATATACGTATGTGTGCATGCTGATTATAGTAATGAAATCTAAAGAATCTTTTTTACCCAACACTTATACTCAATAGATAACTTTGATAAGAATATCTGTGCCTCACATAAATGAATCACCATAGCCTATGTGTGTACCAGATCTAATTATCTAAAAAAAATTACCTAAAATCATCTTTAAAAAAAAAGATCTTTTGTCTAAAATTATCTCGAAAAATACCAGCTCAAGATTTGAACATCGTCAGTCCAAAATGACCATAGAGACCAAAAAAAACAGCAAAAAAAACTTTTTAGGTATGTCTAGTGGTGTTCTTGTATAAATTTTCAAAAATATGATTAGGAGCACCCAAAGACAGACCCACCGACAAGCAATGAATCTGTGGACTACATGGCTGGTTGGACGGGCGGGCCATTTGTGGGGCTATCGTGATCAAATAAAATTAAAAAGACTGTGAAGAAATATATATGTATTTAATTTAACTAACAATTTAGTATTATAATATTTACACATATACAATACACACTTTCAATGATTATATACAATTATGAGCACACAGATACTGACCCAACAGGAATGTGCTATCTGCCATTACATCTTTATTTTGTGTGTTGTTAGAAACTGTCGCTAAGACTGTAAACATAGGTTTCTTCAGTTTTCAAGCTGGTCTGGCAGGCTGGCTATGTATGTATGTATCACACATACAGGCTCCACTAAAGGGCTGAAAATTTAAGTATTTACTCATAATGTCCCAAAAAAACATTTTTTCAACTCCCCCAATCGGTATTTTGTGGGGGCATTCAATTTACTAAAATTTAAGCTGAAATGGTCCTTAGTTTGTGCCACGCAGCATTCATGCTTTTTTTCTTTTAATTCAGAACTTTTTAGTGATTCCCCCACCCAGCTAAAGTCAAGTGAAAATGAATAAATTACTATTTGACCCTTTTACCAAATTTTTAATTGATCGCCCCCAACATGGTATGCTGCCGAAAGATGTGATGGTTTCTATTGAGTGACTAATCTGTTATCTTTTTTATCAACTCCACTCGAGAATCTTTCATGAGAAGACCATTTCCATCTTAATGCATCTCTCTGTACATTTGAAAATTTTCCGATTTCAAAGTCTCAAAATAGAAATACCAAACTCTTTAAAAATTTTGTCTCCGCAATATGCATTTAATCTTTAACCAAATGGAGTCAGAGATGAAAAGAAAATCATTTTGAATTTAAGCTTTTTTTTTTTATATATATCTATTTTAAGATATTTCAAAATATTTCATTTTAAAATCATGGATGGAATTTTTTTTTTACATGCCTTTTGGATTCAGAGTTTGCTTTTTAGTTAGTATGTTTAACTAGTTTCAAGTGTTAGTGGCTCAATACCTATTTCTTATTAGGCAAGTTCTGCTGACTGTAAATTGCTTTCTGAGCTGAGAACTATCAAAAGGAAGTACGCAATGGAAAACCACAGCTGAAATATGCAATCACAATCATCATCATGATTGTCATCATCATCAGTCTTTTAATGTCCATCATTAGACATTGGATTAATGGGATCTTATTATTTTTGAAGGTTGAGCTAGCTCTGCCAAAGGCTTGCCATCCTAGTCACTTATGGAGCTGAAACATGGAACTTAACCAAGAAACAGACCCGTAAGCTGAGAACCATGCAACGTGCACATGAAAGAATAATGCTGGGCCTCACATGGAGAGACCACAAAACAGCACAGCACATCCGGGAAAAGACAAGAGTTAGAGACATCATAGAATCTATAAAAAATCTCAAACGGCGGTGGGCTGGCCATGTCGCAAGAATGGCCGACAATCGATGGACATCACGACTCACAACATGGATTCCCCGAGACCATATGCGCAACTGAGGCCAGCAAAATGTTGGTTGGAGAGACGAGCTAGACAAGCTCAGGAAGTACTGGCTCCATGACGCCCATGATAGAGAAGTGTGGCAAATCCTGGGGAAGGTCTATGTTCAACGACGGACGCTAAAAGACTGATGATGATGATGATGATGAATGATTAGACATTGACCCTCGCAAAGATTTACCAGACATTCTCAGACATGAGTTTGGGAGAGCCAATATATTCTGAAATTGTCTTAATTGACACTCAGTCTTATTCTTAGCCAGCCATGATATCACATATGATCTCTGGAGATCCATGATGTGAGTTGTGATGTCCAGCAGATGTATGACATTCTTGCTATCTGACCAGCCCATTGCAATTTGATTTTTCGATATTTCTGATTCCTATTTTTTTTCTTTAATATACTGTGCTGTCTTGTGATCTCTCTATGTGATTCTTTAGTATGATTCTCTTTTGTGCACATTGCATCATTTTTAGTTTGAGAGCCAATCTTTTGGTCAGATTCCATATTTCAGTTCCCTAGGTGACTATCAGGAGGACACATTGATTGTAGACTCCTATATCAAATTATCGGATTGAATTGTCCTGGACATTACTTACAATGGTTATAGCAGACTGTGATTTGATTTTCTTGGCAGTGATTATGGACCAAGTAGACTGCTCAGATTTGCCAGAACATTTTAGGAAGCGTCAACCAAAAATCTCTCCAAAACTGTCAGCATAGGTTCTTTTCATTTTTTAAGGAAGGCTGACTGGCTGGCTATAAATGTATGCATTATCCGAACAGGCCACATTAATGGAGGTAAAAAGCTGGAAATTTAAACATTTAAATACTTTTTTGTGTTATCAAAATTCACCCCTGAACAGATTATTAATAGGGTTTCAATTTGCAAAGTCAATTATACTAAATTGATCCTTTAGTTACTCATGCTTGTTTTTTGAGAATTCGGACTTTTTTTAGTGATCACTGCCCAACAAAATGCCAGATAAGTAACTAATTGATTGATAACCCAATTTTCCCATTTTTTCAATTGATCACCTCCTATATGACATGCTGCCAAAAGACATCGGTCATGTGACGATTTCTATTGAATGACCGACCAGACCTGCTCATTCTTTTTCTTCTCATGACCCGTTGGTTTTAAACAAAAAGACAAGGTTAAAAGGATTTTCAGGGCTAGAAACTTGAGGGAATTTCAAAAAGACGCTTTTCTTTCAGCAAGCAATATGACTTGCATCTTCAGGAGTCTAGCAGGAGGAGTGTTCGTAAGCTTTCAGTAAGCTCTTGGGGGCTGAGTTTTCAGACTAAAGAAGCCAGAATTTTTCTAGATGTAACCTCACATCTCTATTAGATGATGATTGGTCATTCTGTCATTCAGAATTCATTATATTAAACAACAGAAATAGGAAGGAAGGAAGAGCTGTAATGGTATTAAAAGAAATTCGATCCTGATCATTTATTTTTGCCAGCTGCTAATAATGTTGCAGTAGAAAAAAAAAAAGACAGAAATGGTTCAAAAACCCCCCAAATTGCCATTCATGAATTTTATTCGAAACAAAACTAGCAGAATATTTCATATTGTAAGTTTATACAAGTATGAGAATGAATTAGATCGAAGGAAGACTATTTGCTCTCTATCTATCTATCTCTCTCTCTCTCTCCACATCTTCGTTCTGGTACAACTATTGATGGTAGAAACATTGCTGAACTTAGAGTTCTTGTCTTTTACTTCCTTTAAGCCTTGATGGAAAAGCATTGATTTTTCTCTAGACCAGCGTTACTCAAACAATCCAATCTCACGCTCCAGCAACATCTTTTTCCGATGTGTCAAGGATCGGTAGCATATCTGTGCCAAATGATTATTCACACATGATCAGTAAATGTTTATTTAGATGAACATTTTATAACAAATAGTATGTGAATTAATAACAAATTGAGATTTAAAGGAAATTCAAAGTCTATAAGATAATAAATATAACAAGGTGCATTTAAGGAGCTTTGTATTATTTTTCTATGATAAAATAATGACCAATTGTGGCCAAGAATGTCATCTAGCAATACATATTCTATACATTATTAAAGATGTATAACTAATAAATATAACAAGGTGCATTTAAGGAGCTTTGTATTATTTTTCTATGATAAAATAATGACCAATTGTGGCCAAGAATGTCATCTAGCAATACATATTCTATACATTATTAAAGATATATAACTAATAAATATAACAAGGTGCATTTAAGGAGCTTTGTATTATTTTTCTATGATAAAATAATGACCAATTGTGGCCAAGAATGTCATCTAGCAATACATATTCTATACATTATTAAAGATATATAACTAATAAATATAACAAGGTGCATTTAAGGAGCTTTGTATTATTTTTCTATGATAAAATAATGACCAATTGTGGCCAAGAATGTCATCTAGCAATACATATTCTATACATAATTAAAGATATGTAACTGAAGCAGATACCAGTAGCCTGTGGTTTTCATGCTTTATTTAGATGAACATTTTATAACAAATAGTATGTGAATTAATATCAAATAGAGATTCAAAGGAAATTTTTCAAGTCTATGAGATAATAAAAATAACAAATATCATTTAAGGAGCTTTGTATAGTTTTTCTATAATAAAATAATGCCTGAGTGTGGCAAAAAATGTCATCCAGCATTACACATTCTTTACATAATTAAAGATGTGTAACCGATGGACATCAGAACTCACAACATGGATCCCCCGAGGTCACATGCGCAACCGAGGCGGGTAGAATATTAGATGGCGAGACAAGCTAGACAAGTTCAGGTAGTACTGGCTCCGCGACGCCCATGATAGAGAAGTGTGGCAAATCCTGGGGAAGGTCTATGTCCAACAAAGGATGTTAAAAGACTGATGATGATGATGATGAACTGAAGTGGATAGTGGTCACCTGGGGTTTTCATACTTGTGCCGGCATGCATACCACACTTTGAATATTACAGCTCTATATGATCTGATTGGACTTTTGTGAATCGGGCAGTGTAGGGATCATGGGAACTAGCAGGAATATTTCAAACATCATTGACAGTTTGAAATTATGGCTTTATTATGTGGTATGGACATGTGACTATTGCATAGGGTAGGTAATTGTGCTCAAATTTGAATATGTGGTGTGGACTTATAACTACGATGCAAGAGAGGTAATTGTGCATGGATCCGCCCCATAATTTGAGCACTTCTTCCATGGCCCATTACACACCCTTCCGCAGGATTTCATTGAAATTCTTTGACAACTCCGGTTACACCATGCCATGTATACAGTTTATATCTTGTCTTAGACACACGTTTCACTCTGGTATACTTCACCATTAGGTTAATCACATTTGATCATTTTTTTTCTCAGAAACCTAGTCTCAGATTTTGAAGGACATTTGATGTGTTATTTTACACCATTTCCTCTATAAACCTATTTTCAAATGCGAATTTGTTCAAGGTCTTTTCCTTACTCTACCGGACTATATGAGAAAAAACAAAAAAGTTCTATATCAATGATTTTATCAAGAATATCTACCTCGTCAATGGCTATAAGAGTTAATTCAAATAGACAATAGCTTTTTTTATGGCCACAGACTGACAGTTGTAAAAATTCATATCTTAGTAAGATTCATGGCTCAGCTTTCTTTTGATACTGATAATAAGTTGCAATGAATAACATCTACAGGGATTCGGTATTATAGATTTCTATATCCTTTCTCTTTTTACCTTGCGATTTATTCACATTTGCATCTCAATCAGGACAATGTTAGGTTAGTGAGGTCATCTTATGGAGTCCTATTGTGGTTTATTATTTAGTTTGAAAATCTCAGACATTTGGTGTTCAAGATCTTTTCTGATATTTGATCTGAATATGTTTACGGTTGGAGAAAGAAATTCTGAGAGCTCATTAGGAGTGGATCTGTCTGAGAAGAAGCACTTTCTAACCTCAATGGCTGTTAGGATTTGTGGTTTCTTGCTGTGACCTCTGGTTGTACTGCTTAGAGGATGGCTTTAGCTTGGTTTTATCTGGACAAATGTTACACACAGTCTTGGTCAATGGTGTGTAGACCTGAGGTTATCGTATATATTTCCAGTAGATCAGCACAGGTTCTTTTGTAGGATAGTTTCTTCAAATCCAGCATATTCAAACTTTCCAAATTTGGCGGATGTTTGATGCCGGAGATCATCTTCATGGCTCTTCTTTTTACTCTTTCTATTGAGTCTTTATCAAATTTGCATTTGGTTGCCCATATGCAGGAGATGAATTTTTAGTGTGGTCTGATCAGTGCTTTTTACAGCATCTTGAATATCTTTGTATCTAAAAGGTTGTATATGTATTGAACATTTTTTTTTTCCACTTATTATTTCATCTTATACATTTTTGCTTTCTCACTTCATTTGTTTATTTTATCTTATTTTTTCTCTCATCGCTAGACATCTTTTTTATTTTAAAATTTTTTAAATTCTTAATTCATTTCACTCTCTCATTAATTAATTTTTTTTATTTTCTCTTCTCGTTATCAATCGTTTTTTTTTCATTTTTACATTTTCATTTTTTAATCAATTTCTCTGACTCATTAATTAATTTTTTAAATTATCTTTTGCTCTTATTAATAATCATTTTTTATTCTTTTATTTCTCTGAATTTTTCATTCATTTCACTGAATAATTAATAAATTTATTTTTTTCCCCATGATTTCATTGCATCAATAACTTCTTTTTCTTCCTTTTTTTGATTCATTATTGATTAGAAACCATCAACTAAAACTGTCGCCAAAACTGTTCGAAAAAGGTTTCTTCAGTTTTTGCAGTCATTCAGACTGGCTATGCATGCATGTATGTATACATACATGTATCCATGTATCACTTGTACACTGATGGAGCTAGAAGGCTGAAAACTTGAAAATTTACTCATTATGTCTACAAAAACTTTTTCAGGGGATGCCATTTTGTTATGTAAGTTTAAGCTAAATTGGTCCTTAGTTTGTGTCTGCTTATTTTTCAAACTTTTTAGTGTTAACTGTCGAACAAAAAGCGATTGATGCGATTTATTAATTGATCACCTCTTCTTCCAATGTTTTAAATTGATTACACGGCATGCTGTCAAAAGATGTTCGTCTTGTCTCGTCTTCTATCAAGTGACTAACAAGACTTGCCATTTTTTTTTTTTAGTTTTTATTTTATTTCAAATATGTAATTGATTTCACAGACATTAATCAATTTTATTTTACTTTAAGGTTACTATACACACATATCCACTCTGGCTGATGTCGAAGAACATGTTCAGGTAAGATTGTTTTTATGCTTCCAAGTTTTCTTTGAGACAATTAATGGTTTGTGGCAGCAGTGTATTGGAATCCTCGGTTTGTTTTAGATAAAACAAAAATTCCACCATCGAGGGAGACGTCAGATAAGATGGTGTCTGAATCATTACTCTATACGTTATTTAGACTAGTATCCTCGTCTCTGTTATCTGTACCTCGGTGTTTCAATGAATTTCTTCTTTGCCTTTTTTGTTGTGGGTACATGTTACATCCATTAACCCTTGAATGCTAGCCAGCATACTCTCTTACAAACACATGCATGCACACGTATATATATAGAGAGAGAGACGGACAGACAGACAGAACTAAGTTCCACACATCAAGATGACCCTAAAAGATTTGATTCCAATTTTTACTTCCAAAGTAAAGCATCTGATGTTAAATTTATTTTCCACAGAAAACTTTTAACCACTGAATGGTACACACACACCCACAGAGCACACACTACCAATGAGAATACCAAAAACATGTTTAGCTCATCAATTAATTCATTTATAGATTGACTAATTGATAAACAAAGTTTCAATACATTTTTACTCCTTGGTCTGTGACTCACTTCCTCTTATTCACATTATATATATATGAAAATATATATATATATATATATATATATATATATATATATATATATATATTCAAATAATTGAGTCATCCACAGACAGCTGTTTTATTGTATTACAACTCTTCAGTGTGGCTATAGACTATCCATTATCCCATCCAGTATCACAAGGTGGGATCAAAACCTTCGCTTCAGACCAAGAGGCTGCCATTTTACCTCTGCCTTATGCAGAACTAGATGGTCAGTAAAGTTGAATTTAAGCGATATATTTATTTACGCACAATTCCCTATCCACCAGAGTGCACTATTCCAAAGTTGGAGGAGCATTGCATAAGCTTATAATGAACAAGTCACCTTACTTCTAGAGTTTTTCATAATAAATTTTCAATTTGTATACTAAAATATTAAATACTAAAAGGAAGAAATAAAAAAACGATTTTATCCATCGTAGATATTTAATCATGGTGCTCAAGATCTAACAAAGTGATTAGATCTACTGATATATAAAAATAAGAATTACAAGAATATATACCCGGTGAATCAGCAGCAACATATATAGATAAGAAATAGGTATTGAATAAATTTAAGAAAAAAGTGTTGAAAGAGAAAAGCCAAACTTTTTAATTTTGGTTCTAAGGCATGATAGTCTCCAATAAGCCTTAACCTGTTCCATACATGTCTTCGGAAGGCAGATACGATTCCGTTTCTGGTCATTACTTTCCAGTGTCTATCAGAGGCAGTTAAATTTAGGTAATTTGTATTTTAATCTCTATACATATATATACAGTCTAAAAAGCTTCACAGGTTTGAAAAAAACTAAATCAATTATTTCCAAATATCCAATTCATATAAGTTTTTCAGTGGGTTTTGTTTTACATGTTTATATGTTTTACACATATTATGGTATTTGTTGGGATCATCAGATCTTTACCATGTAACAGTTTCAGGGATTTTAAAAACAAAACAGTTATATTAATATGGCTCCCCAGCAGTGTTGATCAACACCATCTCCCCTCAATCATTTTATTTAGAGCTTAATTTTATTATTTTAGGTTTGTGTCAAAATACGTGGAATCTGTTATTTTGTATAGGTTACTATCATAATGTATTGCATACCAATGTTATTTTATACTACACATCATTTAATTTTTTGAAACATAAGGCCTTCTTATGTAGGTTACATACATATATATATATATATATATATATATATATATATATATATATATATATATATATATATAAGAAAACTGTAAAAAGGAAAGCCAAACTTTTTAATTATGGTTTTGAGGTATCATCATCATCATCAGTCTTTCAACGTCCGTCATTGGACATAGACCTTCCCCAGGATTCGCCACACTTCTCTATCATGGGCAACGTGGAGCCAGTACTTTCTGAATTTGTCTAGTTCATCTCTCCATCTAATATTCTACCAGCCTCGGTTGCACATGTGATCTCTGGGAATCCATGTTGTGAGTCGCATTGTCCATCAGTTGTCCACTATTTGTGCAACATGGCCAGCCCACTGCCATTTGAGATTTTTAATGGATTCTATAATGTCCCTGACTCTTGCCTTGTACTATGCTGTCTTGTGGTCTCTCCATGTGAGGCCCAGTATAATTCTTTCATGTGCACATTGCATGGTTCTTAATTTGCGGATCTGTCTCTTAGTTAGGTTCCATGTTTCAGCTCCATACTTGACTATTCGTAGGATGCATTGGTTATACATATTTTTTTTTTTTTGTCAACCGGTTTCGTACATGTCTTCAGAAGGCTGATGTGATTCTTTTTCTGGTCATTACTTTCCACTGTCCAGTAGAGGGGGTCAAACTCAGGTCATTTATACATCTATCTTGTTTTGGATTCCCTAAAAATAAAAGCAACTACTTTATATATATATATATATATATATAATTTACTATGTTGGGGGTGATCAATTGGAAAATTGAGAAAAGGAATAAACAATGAATAAGTTACTTCTCTTGATTTTTATTAGGCAGTGATCATTTGGAAAAGTCCAAATTCTCAAAAAGCAAGCCAAGCCAAAATTGATGATTTAGCCCTCAATTTACAATTTTAATTAATGATTCTGTATGTAAGTTGTGTAATTGTCCATGGAGTGTAAAACTAATCTAGGAGACCAGCGTTTTAAATTCTGTAGGTGTCATAATGCGATCAAACAAGCCACGTTGCATGAACATCTATTTTGTTATGCGAAACAAGCACTAAATGCGCAGATGTGCTGATGCAGCAAGATAGAATTTCATTCAGAAAACTGACCTAGAAGAACAGAGTTTCATTCATGTTCTAATGATGTAATAATGCTCAATTTAAAGAATAATTGATGTATAAGAAGTAACAAGAGCAAAAGCAAAAAATTAATGTGTGGTCGAAAGAAAGCTATTACCCAAGCTCACCGAAAAGCAATGTATACCTTTATAAAATGCAATGTATATCCATGCATTTCATATATGCCGTCATTTTTTATGACAGGGTGAACTAGTATATATAATGAAGGATTAAAGCGTCAATCTTCCTGCGCTTGACTTCGACTTTCAGCCATTTTTTTAATACATATTTCCATTTCGTAGTAGCAGTTTTGACATTTTGCTGAGGTGGTTTCTCTGTAATTTCACTGCTGGATTTGGACATTCTGACATTTATATCTATCTATTTATCTATCTATCTATCTATCAAGACTTTTTGGGGCCCAAACTGTTTATAAAAGAAATGAGAAATTTTGCATACGTACATCTATATAAAGAAAATGAGGGTTTTTTTGTTTTTTTGAAAGTTCCCTCCCTAAGTAAGTTTTTATTCGGTGGGAAGGGGATCAATTTACAACGGAAGTTTATACTGCATATATCTCATATACGCCATCATTTTTGGCAGCAAGGGTAAACTAGTTTACATAATGAAGAGCTAAAATGTAAATCTTCCTACACTGGACATTGACTTTCAGCCATTTTGTATTGTACATTTTCATTATACAGTAGCAGTATGAACATTTTGCTGACGTCATTTCTCTTAATATATCTCGTGTACACGAAGAAAAAAAAAGCAATTTAATATCCATTACTTATATTTCTATCCTTCTCTCCCTGTAGCATACCTTGTCTCTTTAGTTAATGACCTTTCGATAACAATAACACTATGCTCTACATTCAACCAGTGTTTATCTCAAAGATATAGGGAACAGTTACTCCTTGTTGTCAATATTTCAAAGTGCCAATCATACCTGCCATCATCAACAGTACTTTCACCTCTATAAGTCTGACGCAATCTCTTTTTTATTATGATCGTAGCACGATGTCAATACAGCCTTCCTTCACTCAATCCCCATCACCCCCCCCCCGCTTTGATTGAATGATGCGGTTCTGTCAGATGATGAAAAATATTGTCCAAATGCATTTAATCATCTCACCGCGAACCTATCACCAACAACTGCAAAAATCATTCAGATACTTTTTTCTTGTTTGTTCCCAGCAAAGATGTATCATTGAGCAATTCATCATGTGATGGATGTACGAATAGGATTCCAGTATTTTTTTTTTCGATCACCGCATTGAATCGTTAACAGAAGTCATCATTTCTTGTCATTCTTCTTAACGTTCAGTAGATCAGCAGCTAAATATCTGATCCTGCATTGAAATAAGAACATCAATAATGAAAGTAATATTCATTTAATAATCACCGCTACCAACAATAGACTGGTTTAATCACAGTTGCTGGGTTTTAGGTTATTCATGTTTATATATATATATATATATATATATATATATATATATATGGACTTTGCCTGGCCCTAACTGTTTATAGTAGAAACTAGAATTTTGCACTCATATACAAAACTGGGAAAAGTAGACCACTACATCTTCTTAGGACAGTGAATCTCTATGAAATCCTCAAAAGAAGAAGAAATCAAGCGGAGAATTACCCTAGGATGGCAAGCTTTCAGCAAACCAAGCTCAACCTTCAAAAACAAGACGATCCCAATAATCCTAAAAAAAAGAATATACAACTAATGCATCCTCCTGATAGTCACTTATGGAGCTGAAACATGGAACCTAACCAAGAGACAGACCTACAATCTGAGAAGCATGCAGCTTGCGCATGAGAGAATCATGCTCAACCTCATATGGAGAGATTACAAAACAGCACAATATATCAGGAAGAAAATGGGAGTCCAAGACATCATAGAATCTATAAGAAAGCTCAAATGACAATGGGCTTGTCATGTTGCAAGAATGAAAGACAACCGATGGACATCATGACTCACAACATGGATCCCCAGAGACCACATGCAAAACCGAAGCCAACAAAATACAAGAGAGATGAACTACACAAATTCAAAAAATACTGGCTCCGCAACACCAATAATAGCGAAATGCAGCGGGTCCTGGGGAAGATCTATGTCCAACGACAGACGATAAGACTACTGATGATGATGATGATGATATCATCATTATCATCATCGATATCAATATCCAAAATGTGAAGGGAAATTTTTTCTCTCCAAATTCCCTCCCTTAATAGGTTTTTATCCAATTTACAATGTAAGTTTATAACAAATTGGTCCCTTGGTTTGCATCCATGTTTTTGTATTTTTCTTAAATCATAAATTCATGATTCAAACCATACTGGTAGTATTTTAATCAAGGTAACTCAATTTCACCTCCTCCACAACTGCTTAATTGATAAGGTAAAAAGCAGAATATATGGGTAGTGGTGATGATTAATGATTCCCCTTAGGAATGCTAGTTTTACCTCCAAGTTCTGACCTTAAGAACTAAAAGAGTGTACTGCAAAGGATTCTGGGTAGGATAAAAAGCTTTCTATTCTGAAGCCATTAAATAAATTGTCTGCTTTTTTTTTTTGTTCAGAATATACATCAAGGAAATCACTGTAGATCAATAATAATTTTTTAATCAAGAAAGGGTTATATTTCTACAGAGTGATCAATGGTTTGAATAATCAATAATATAAATGATGTTTTCTAGAGTTTAATAAAAATTAAAAAAAGAATTTAAAAATGAGCCTCTGTCTTCAGAATACAATGTCTGAACACAAATTTAGTGGAGTTGGCAAAGTTACTTTAGTGTAAGGACTACTTGTGGGCTTTGGTCGGATCTTTTTTAATAACATGAAGAATATTAACACAAAAATATTTTTCAAGAAGCAATTTCAACAAGTCTTTGAATAGTGCTCATATTGATAAGGATGCAGTGAGTACACCCGTTATTGATCAGTTAAATTTTCTTGTTGGTTTGATAGAACCAACAAGAAAATTCCATACAATTGCAAAAATCAAAAGCCCTTCAAAATAACTCTAATATTGGTTCAAATGTTCACTTCAGAGATTTCTGCAACTGTTACACATATCACGTTGTCTGAATCTGTCAAACAAAGCATTGTCATTGTGACTTTTTATGAAAGAAAAATTAGTGAAATAAAATAGTATAGATATCAGTCCATATCAAAGATGGATTCCTGACTTTCTTCTAAAGAGAAAAGTTGTGTGTCTTCTGTTTCTCTCAAAGTCTTTTTCCTTGTTTTCTTCTCTCTACGCCATGTTGTCCCAGTGGGAGATCTCAGTGCCCACGTTGCAACTGACAATGTAATTCTTCTTGGAAACTTGTTAATTAAAAGACTGCTGTCAAATTAACATAATTAAAAATGTTCACAATAGCTGGCTCTTGCTGTGCAATCTATATCTTGGCCATGCTGAGGAACAATATCTAGAAAAGAAGGAATGAACAAATAATGACACATGAAATAACGTAATAACTACAATTACAGAGACTGCAAATCAGTAGCATTCCTAGGGTTTTAACTCGGGGTGTCATCCCCAGTGTTGCCAACTCAAATAGATTTTCACACTGAATCAACCTAGAAAAATGTTCAAAAAATGCTTAAGAGTTGAAAATGGCTAGATTTGTCTAAAATGGCTGGAAATAGTTTGAAATTGGCCAAAATTGCTTGGAAATAGTGCTAAATGTAGCAGTAAATGTTGAATTTCCATACTGCAAAAATTTCATGGCTTCTTCAACTATCCAAAAGTAGAGCGCTCCTATAGAAACTTTTCATAATCCAAAATGGTATAAAACAAAGAATCAGTTACCTTTCTAATGGTGTCACCCTGGATGGGCCATAGAGTACAACAGCCGGAAATGTTGTGTTCTAGAAACAAACCAAGATGAGAACTTTACATAATGATAATTTCTCATCTAAAAAAATTCAGACAAAATGAACACTTTACTCACAAATTTTTCATCAGATTTCCAACCTCTCTGAACTGGTACTACTATAACTGTATGATGAAGTATCTTCATGGATTCAAAATAAATACCAAATAATGGTGCTAGGGGATAAAACCTTGAAAGATTCCTTACTAATCAAATTTATAACAATTAGATACTTATCATTTATGAATTTTATTTATTTACTGTTAGATGCAGAATCCTGGGAACAAGATAGGAAGATTGTGTTGTGCCAATCTTCTATATGGGAAGGGCCTGCATGTCTTAAAAATTAACATTTGAAATGAGTAAATACATAGATGACCAATTCAATTCTTACTGAGATTAGATTCTGGATCAAACCTATTCAAAAATTAATATAAATGGAAAAAATATGTTTATTGAATTCAAACAACAATGGCTATACATTGGATACATTCTTTCACATTTTGGTAAAGCACAATATATTAGAGAAAAAACAGGAGTCCAAGACGTCATAGGATCCATTACAAAACTCAAATGGCAATGGGCTGATCTTGTTGTAAGAGTGGCAGACAACTGATGGACATCATGACTCACAACATGGATCCCCAGGGATCACGTGTGCAACCGAGGCCGGCAGAATACAAGATGGAGAGACGGACTTGACAAATCCAGAAAGTATTGGCTGATAGAGAAGGGTGGCAAATCCAAGGGAAAGTCTATCTCAAACAACAGACAATAAAAGACTGATGATTATAATTTCATGATAAAGATTTAATGTAACCAAACAACCATTGAGAAATTGCAATTTCTAGATTACACAACAACCATCTCATATCCTAACTTCTCAAAAGTCTCATTCTTGAAATATATCCATACCTTACACATGTTCCAGAAATTATCAAAATATTATCTAAAATATCTATTTTCAGATAAATCATTTATCTAAAATTATCTTAAAAAATAGATCTTTTTATCTGAAATTATCTAAATATTGATCTTTTATCTAAAATGTCTTTGAAAATAGATCTTTCATATAAATTATCTTAAAAACAGATCTTCTATCTAGAATTATCTTTAAAATAGATCTTCTTATCTAAAATTATCTAATTGATGTTTTATCTAAAATATCTTTGAAAATAGATCTTTCATATAAATTAAAAATAGATCTTTTATTTAGAATTATCTTGAAAAATGGATATTTTATCTAAAATTATCTTAAAAAACAGATTTTTTATCTGAATCTTTCTTAAAAAATAGACTTACTATCTCATATTATCTTTGAAAAATTGATTTTCTATCTGAAATTATCTAAAAAAAACAAGACCTTCTATCTAGAATATAAAAAAAAATATCAGCACAAGATACGGGCACTGATGGTTCATAATTGCCATAGAAACAAAAAAAAAACATTTTTTTGAAAAAACAAAAGATTAATTTAGACGATGCCTAGTGGTGTATTCATGCAAATTCTCAAGTTTATAGTACCAACAATGTGACCATGAGCCCCCCCCCCCCCACACACACACACACTCAGATAGGCATATAGACACTCTGTCGCCTACTAGGCTGGTTGGGCGGGCCATTTGTGGAGCTAGGATGACTTGATTGAACTATTTATACCCAAAGTCAGATTTTCCACCTGCTCTCAGTATAATTAGAAATATGGGGTAAATGAAAATATATTAGCAGGGTACTACAAATTTATTTGTAAAAAAAAGCAATTTCATTGTGAGAATTTGCTGCATCCTATCTGTAAATGCAAGGAAAATGTGTGATACAAAATGTCAATTTTTGAATATGCATTCATGACCTTCATCGAGTTCTTTGCATCTTGCGGTTGTTTTCATGTGACAATATGCACAGCAAGTTTGTTTTCCTTGAGGAATAACCCAGTAGGCATCCATGTCAAACCAACTCTCTTCCACCCTCTCACATCTTCTTCTCTGTTCTCTCCATGATGGATTGCGATACCTCTCCAAATAAAATCAAACTACCCTTCTGCAAAAAGCTAGAAAATCTATAGCATCCCATTCCGAAGATCGTTAATATGTAATTTGATCCGCTCTCTTTCATAAGTATATTTTCAACGGAAATTTTTTTCAGGGTAGACTGAGTATTAAATGTATTCATTTTTCCCTTTCTTTTCAGAATTATGTAAAAGTTTTAAGTCAACCACTTGCCAAACCATCTGCCCATACGCATATTATGTGGACGCCGGTTTATTCAGATTTTATTGCCCCCAAAACCACAGAGGAGGTGAGTGGAATGATTTTTCTATTGTTGTATTTATTGCGCTTATATAATCTTCACACCAGACATCTGGTAGTTACAGCTGGAAATTGAATGACAGCGAGTCTTCTCAATTCTCTAGCACTTTTCTCCGTATCCTTACAGACCCCAGCCACGCATTGAACTGGACTTTCTCTTTTTCCAATCCATCCAGTCTCAATGCTAATGTTTTGGCATGGTTTAAGGTGACCCAACTATTATGGGTACCAACTTTTGGGGGACGATTTGAACACTTCTGAGCACTCGTTTGGGGGAAATTCTGACTGCCCTACAAAATGCAAGAAAAGTGATTTATTCATAGATGACCCTTTTTTTCCAATTTTTAATTGATCACCATCAACACAGAATGCTGCCAAAAGTTGTCGGTTACAATTTTTGTAATGTTGTCAACTGGATGGTTTCAATATTTCCTCGGATTTCTTTCTCCTCCAAGCTCTTTGAAACAATTGTATTTTATAGCATATGAGACTCACTTTTTTTTCAAAGTTCTGTCTCATGAGGCGAACGCTCTATCTGTTGTTCATTAGCAATACTACGATATGCAAATAATTTAAATAGCCATCCACTGTGAGGGGGGGGTTAATATAGATTTGAATAGATAAGAACATTAGAATAACTGAGTAATGTGGGGAGCTATGAAGATCAGCAAAAGGGGGGGGGTCCTTTTATTTTTTCAAGAATATACCTGCAAAAATTGCCTACCCCTCCTTAAAGTTCCATTGAAATTTTTTGAGTTCTTACGAAGATATTGTGTGGACAGACGGATATTTTGATAGAAAAAAAAGGATTACCAAGAAACTGTATGGAAAATGTTTATGCATTCGTCTTGATGTGACCCCCTCTGATGGTGTCACCTGGGGAGGCCCGCCAACTCCACCCACCACTCACCACCCGGTTTACCACTGTCTCTACCTAAAAGTTATCTGAAAAAATTGGAGAGGTTAGATTATTTGAGAAAATGCAAAAAATTAATGCTTAAAATTGTGTAAATCCTTGAGATTTGTAACTGAAGGTTATCATATTCAGAATGCCATTTGTTAAGTGGTTCATCACTATGAAAAATATATTATGAACAAAGTGAGATGATGTTCATTATGAGAAACATGTTTTCTGTGTCAGAAAGTTACTTTTCTGTTGTATATTCTAAATACAGCATATTTGCATTAATTCTTATTTCTTCATAAGTTATTGCTTTTAACTTGAACATCTTTTATTACATTTCAGAATATGCGACTGGTCACCTCAGTAGCCATGCCAGTATTCAATACTAAAAATAATTCAGTAAGTATGAAATACAATTATCTGCTAAATCCATTTTTACATATTATGAACATATATATATATATATATATATATATATACATACACACACACACAAGTGTTTGTGTTGTACAAGTGAAACCACTCTGAACATTTAAGAATAAAATTTCACAATTTTTTGTTTATTGTGTTTTTCACAAATGTCACGCAAGAGGTGCATGTGAGACACAAGGTCAGTAATTCGGGAGCATCAAAAATGTGTGTGTCTGAGTGTCTATGTGAAAATGACTGTATGTATGTTATTCTGTTTACCAATCCCTTTCTCATGAGAAGATGAAAGGAGTCAGGGGTCAAGAGCAACTGACCTCTTTCCCATGATAGCTGGTTACTGAAAGGATGATTTAGAGATTGGTACTGACAGAGGACCAGAGAAAGTATGTGAACGTCGTTAGTGACACTCAGATAGATCAATGATTTTGATAATTACATTAATATTCAGAGAGAATCATAATTATCAAAATCAAGAATCATAATCTATGCTTATCAAAGCTTCAGTGATAGCAAATGCTAAATTGATCTATGCAAATGCAATTATCAATTTTAGAAATAAGGAATAACTGGAATTATCAAACTGATAACTATAAATATCAAAATTGAGAATCATAATTATCAACTCAAAAAATATAATTATCAAAAATGATAAATTCAATTATCAATTTTGAAAATTATAATTATCAAATCAAGAATCTAATCATGATCAGTGTAACCATCTCAAAAAAATCTTCCATGCTAAATCAACCTTAGAAAAGCATCGAAAAATGTCAAATTACACTTGAAAAATAGTTAGCCTTTTTATGGCCATCTTTGATAGTAAACATGGCTATAATTGTCTGAAATGGCTAGAGAACAGCTAACATGGCATTAAATGTGGAAAAAAATAAGAAACATGCTAAATTTAACGTCAAAAGAGCAGACCCCTATCAAGATTTGCAACAGCATTTATTGGATTCGTGCCTTTCCTATAGATAGTTGAACAAGTTTTAAGCAAACTTAACCGGAATTTGATTCACTTAATCCATTTTGCCATTACTAGAAATCCTTAAGAAAACTTTTTGCAGAATGATATCTAATCAACTAAAAGAAATTGTGCAGAGAAGCTAAAACTCACCCGACATTTTTAAAAGACTTTCTCGAGATGAAACAGTATTTGAAAGATGACCAAGTGATTTTGAAAAATTATAAAAAGTCTTCTTTGCCATTTGGTAATGCTTAAATAATGATCCTATCTCCTATTCTTTTCTGTCTGTATTCAGTCGCTTTCAAGAAAATGTTGAGCCGACTAAACTGTGTACCTGATAGAGAGAGAACAACATTTCATTCATATCATAACCATATATTTCTGGCTATACCGTATTACGGCTCTCTTGAACTAAAAATTACGAAGCTGAGTAACACATTTTTTTTCTTTTGCAGAATGAAGACTATAAATTATTGGGAGTTGCAGGCACAGATGTCCCGATAGAACAAATTTATAATTTGCTTCCAAAATATGCAGTGAGTATAATTGTTGGGTTTTGAGGGAAACAAAGTCTCATGTTTGATGAATGCCTTATGATATAATAAAAAAAATGCGATCAAATTTAGCTTTATTAAATTCAATCAAATTAATACAAAAATTTTTTAAAAAGTACAAACAAAACAAAGAATTCCCTTATGTGATACTGAAAGCAGAGAAGCCCAGGAGACTGCAATTTTTTTGAATGAGATGCCTCAGAAATATCCCCGGGTCTGACAATTGCTAACAAAATTGGGAACATCTATACCATCAGGAGAGCAGGAATCATGACTACCATCCCAGATCTGATCAAAACAAGAAGGCTCAGAAGGTTTGGCCATGTCACCAGATTTATAGCTTGCAGCATCATTCATCAAGTATATGAGGGTGATCTTCCAAACACAAGACAAAGGGAAAGATCTCCAAAAAGGTAGGCTACACAGAGAAGAGAAGACTCTGGATTACCCCTTGCTACACTGAAAAGAAGAGAAACTGAGAAGGAATGGTAGCAAAATGATGTGCACTTGGAGATGGCAAGGCCTAAGCAGATGATGATGGAATTATCCTATGACCAAGAAGAACCATGTTGGGTCCTTCATAGCATTTCTTGGAGCAATGGGGTCACTTGGCAATGCCCATATCCTCTCAAAGTAATATACAAGTTTTACAATGTTACATGTTACCAGCAGCAAATGACATAAGTGAGCTTATCTCTTGCCAGTGAGAAGCACTTTCATACTTTTCCCAAAAGTATTATAGCAAAGAGAAACACTAACTACCTCTGCCAGAATTTGAACTGTTTACCAATATCATTTTCAGGGCTATTAACTATCAGACACACGTCATCATCATCATCATCAGCAGCAGCAGCAGTAGCCTTTTAGCATCCATCATAAGACATTGACTTTTCCCAGCATTCACCAGACCTCTCTATCATGGGCATCACGGAGCCAGTATTTTCTGAATTGGTCTAGCTCATCACACCATCTCACTTCACAATTTTACATATGATCTATGTTGTGAGTTGTGATGTCCATAGGTCATCTGCCATTCTTGTTACATGTCTAGCCCATTGCCGTTTGAGTTTTCTTATGGTTTCTATGATATCTCGGACTCCTGTCTTTTCTCTGATGTACTGTCTTCTAATCTCTCCATGTGAGGTTGAGCATGATTCTCTTCTGGGCACATTGGATCATTCAAAGTTTGACGGACAATCTTTCTGTTCCATGTTCCAACTCTATCGGTGACTATCAGGAGAATGATTTAGATGTATACCCTTCTCTTGAGGACTAGTGGGATTTTCTTGTGTTTGAAAGTTGAGTTTGCTCCATCGAAAGCTTGCTAATCTAGTGTGATTCTTAGGTTGATTTCTTCATGGAGATTCGTTTGGAGGCACACTTCACACCTCCTATATGTATATATATATATATATACACATACATATATCAACTTTCAATCCAATTTTGTCCGAGATTAGGTGTTTTTACTATTATGTATTGATTCTTTTGGAATCGTTTTTTCATTTTCATTTCCTCAACTGATTCAGTCTGAGAGCGCACGTTGTTGCACTTCCTATTTCACAGACATTCTGAACATAGCAACCATTTTGAATGTGGCAGCCATTTTAAGAACATAATGAGGTCACATGACCATTATATTTGCCATGAATGAAATTCATATCTTATAAACTTCAAAATGATATATGACTTCTCAGAGTTCTTATGAAAATGAAGAAACCTTAATCAATCCATTACCCACCTTGCTTTGAAAGCCGTCAAATAATCCAGGCCTGAATGAGTTAATCATGTTTTCTGCCACTGGCTTTCCTCAGGTGTCTCTCACATTCAGTAATCTTACGAGAATATCAAATAGAACCCTTTATTTGATCCTCGGGGTATGCTGTTTTTATTCTTTTACCTGTCACAAAGTGCATTGCAGTTTGTGTGCGGATAATTGAATCAGCAACCCAAGTTTAAACTTGAGTCGGGGCTAGTTATGTTCACGATTGCCCTCAAGAAAGGTATGAATCCAACTTTAGATAGAATAGCAAGGCATATTGGCTCACTAGCTTTTGGAAAGGCAACCTGTCTAGGAGGAAGACTAATCTGATTCCGAACCAGGAAGCGATTTGACATCTTTCTACAACTAAGCTGATGCCAGACATATTGCTCTCAGCTCTCCTTATATCAGCAAGGTCGAGAGAGGGATTTTGACGGCTGGATATCCCAGGATCTCCGTACACTTTGCCCAGGCATGGGTCTCAAGTGGAACATTCCATTGTCTGTAGAAAAAGAGTAGAGGTCATTCCTATATATGTATTGTGTTTCATGCAGTAAAGAACTATCCATACGTATATACAACTATATACAGATGTATACAATTGTATATGTATACTAAGTAATTTTTAAAAGTGTACCTCTATTTTTTGTGTATTTACATATTCTAAGTATCTTCTTTAATGCTTCAATGTCCTTCTATAATTTTAGATAGGAGTCCATGGATATGCATTCGCAATCACAAAAAAGGGATACATTTTATTCCATCCAGATTTCCGACCTTTCGTAAGTAAAAATTCCTTTTTTTTCTTCTCATGAAATAATAAGCAAGTTCCTTTGAGTGTTTGAAGCAACATGTAATACTCCCGTAGATTTTTCGAAGCCGACACTCTCATCTATTTTTTTAAAAATCTCTGTTGTATTTAATGTCCTATTTATTTCCTTTGCAGGAAAATGGTGAATTGAAAACAAACTATAACAGTGTTGATTTAACAGAAGTGGAACTAACGACAAATGTTAGTGAGGTACGTTGATTGAAATGATGGCTTGTATTCCATATTTCTAACAACACTACACATGACAAATTTCTAACAACACTTCACATGACAAATTTCTAACAACACTTCACATGACAAATTTCTAACAACATTACACATGACAAGGCTGGCACCTTTGGGGTCAAACTCTACTCCGAACTCAACTATCTCAACCACTGAGCTAAATTTTCTAAAATCCGAAACTATTGTTTTCCCAACTCATTGAGGGTGTGCACGTGTGTGCGCATGCAAAATTTCATGTTTTTACCAAGAACGATTATTAGGCTAAGAAGAGTAAAAAAGAATCAAAGATTTTTTTTTTTTAAAGCAAGAAAAAGTAATAAATTCTAAGAAGAATCTGTTTAGTGATACCAAATAATTCAATCCAGCATCCATAGTTTTCCATTTTCTCTTTCTCTCTCTCTTCTTTCCTTTCGTTGATTGATGACATAGGAATAGAATCTATCTCCCTCTTTTCTCTTCTCTCTCTATCCATCAAATTGAATAACCTTTTCATTTTTAAGTCTTAACTGGAAGTCCGAACTTTTCATTATTATTATGTAAGAAAATGAAGTTGATTCTGTAGGATTTTGACAAAAATTAATACGGAATAACCAGTGAATAAAAATGCTGATGATGAAGATTAAACAGAAGTCGAACAATCCTGTCTGGTGCAGGGTCAAACTCTAATCCTACCGAAGATTATCACTGCAACTTTTGAACTGTATATAAAAATGAATAAAAAATTATTCAAAACAGATTTTTTGGTATACTTGTATTTACTTACAGGAATCAGTAAGATGAATATTTTAAAAAACAATTCAATCCCATGATGCTCTACTTACAACAGAAATACTCAAGAAGTACTACTCCACTGACTAAATGTTTTAGAAAGCAGAGTGCCAAACCAAATCTAATTTTTGAATACCCTGGAGAAATCATATTTCTTTCTATTAAAGTCTTCCAATTTGAATAGCTCAAACTGAAATCCTCTATTAAAATGATATCTACAGAAATATCTGATAGAAGTCGCAATAATTTTTTTTTCTTTTTATTACAGGTGAAAATACTGGAAACAGCTATGGTTGATGGGCACCATGGAAGTATTTCTATGAATGTTGTTAAACATGATAATTTTGTAAGTAAAACTCTCAGTTCTCAAATTGTATGTGCATATATATATATATATATATATATATATATATATATATATATATATATTACACATTGTACCATAATAATTATAAAGTATATATGACACAAATAGCTTTGAAAAAGTTTTTTGATGTTTAGTGTTTAAAGCGGTAATGCTTTCTAAACTATATATATATATATATATATATATATATATATATGTACATATACATATATATATATATATATATATATGTACATATGTATATATATATATATTACACATTGTATCATAATAATAAGGCATATATGAAACAGGGAAAAAAACAGAGGGAAATTATATAATTTGTATTGATAGATATTGGGAAATAAGTGACTGGAGTGACACAAAAAATCTTCTGGAAAAGTTTTTTAATGTTTAGTGTTTAAAGTTGTAATGCTTTCGAGACTATTTATATATATATATATATATATATATATATATATATATATATATATATATATATATATTCCTTTATAAGTGGAATGATATTTCCAACAATATATAAGTTGAATGATTTGACAATGGGAAAAACTAATTATTTTGATATATTTATTTCTGATAACGAAACACTATTCTAAATGGCTTCAATGGCTGGATCTTTCAAGAACTGGCTCTGTTGTTCTCAATCTAAAGATACCATCCTTTATATTCATACAGAACTATTTATTGATGTGGACGTTCATATTTTGAATTCCTAGGTAAGCCCTCCAGTGATCAATCATAATGTAGTTCTTGGCAATTGTTACCATTCCCACTTTAAATTCAAGAAATATGGATGTTGCAAAATTTTATCAGTGGTGAAATGCAATAATAACAAATTTCATTTGATCCGTAATTGACATCTTTAACCTTAACCAAAAACCTAACCTTGAACAAATTCATTGATGGCTTTTATTTTCATTATTGAGTTAATATCTGATCAATAAGTTGTATTACCATACTTTTTGTTACCATTGTATGAGTCTTTGGATTGTAAATAAAACTTTTTGATTGCAGATCCGTGTAGCGAAACGAAGGTACCACTACTATTATAACAACATAGCAGGATTTCCTTTCAGGTATGGAACTACTTCAGCTTTCTGATTCTTTTGACCTCGATTATTTTATCAGTAATCAGCATCGTGCACTAATCACATAATTTCATTCAACATTGGGGATAAACAAGGCAAATAGGAATAAGAAGTCTGAGATATCTTAACATCTATAGTTTATTTCATCTGCATCATCATTAGTTTTTTATTGTCTGTCATTAGACATAGACCTTCCCCAGGATTCCCAGAACTCTCTATCATGAGTGTCGCAGAGCCAAAACTTTCTGAACTTGTCTACATTATATTCTATATCATATTCTACCGGCCACAGTTTTGCATGTGATCTCCGAAGTTGTGATGTTGTCAGTCATGATGTCCACCATTTGTCTGCTATTCTTGCAACATGACCAGTCCATTGCCATTTGAGTTTTTTTGAAAAGATTACAAGTGTCTTTATTGTAATTTGTCACTGACTCCATATATATTGAATACAAAATAAACAAAAAGTAACTTTGAAGCTTAATTAGGGCTACTTCTAAAGGCTCCTCTTAGGAGTGGGTGTAATAACGCCAAGTCTTGTTTAAGATATATTACCTGGGGACGGGGCCATATGAACAAAATAGAGAAGAAATCTATCCACAAACAGTAAAAAAGACAAGTTGAATGGACACAGCCTAGACTTTTTCAACAAAAAGAAATGTAGTTTGAAAAAATCATTGTTAGAACAAATCCTTTCAACCAAGTCTGATTAGAGGCAGAAGTTCCAGTTGAGTACCTCTTTATGATTCCGGTGTCCATCTTTACTTTGAAGAAGTCTACTGCTTTCTATTTTAGTCAAAAATAAAGATTACAATGTCTTTATTGAAACTGGTCTCTAACTCCTCACTTTATCTAAGTGATATTAAATAATGTGTATTTAAGCAATAGCCCTTCAATAATACAAGGTTGATGAAATACAATACACAAAGAATGTTGGAAACCATCAACCAAAACTGTCAACATTGATTTCTTCAGTTTCCATGTTGATCTGGTTGTCTGTATATGTATTTATGTATCATGCATACGGGCTGCATCAATGGTGCTAGCAGGCTAAAAATGTAAGCATTTACTCCCTATTATATCTAGAAAAAACTGTATTTAATTTTTTTTAAATTTCACCCCTACATAGGCTTTTAATAGGGAGGTCAATTTGCAGTGTAAGTTTATGCTAAATTGATCTCTTAGTTTGTGTACAACAGCATTCATGCTCGTTTTCTGAAATTTCCCAATCTTTTTATTGATCACAGCCCAATAAAAGTAGAGCAGTAACTTATTCATTGATCATCCCTTTTATCAATTTTTTCTAAAATGCTGTTAAAAGACATGACAGTTTCTATTGAGTGACTAGCCTGACCTATTTTTTTCAATTTTTTGAATAACTTTTCTTGTTTATGTACAAGAGAAAGCATGTCAGGATTCAATGATTTTCAATATTGTCCAAACATTTGATAACTTATACTTCCACCATTCTCTTGGCCATTATCAAGATCAGAGGCAGTGTTGCCAATTCAGCTCTCTTTGTGCTGAATGCAAAGCATTTCTTGTTTTGACTGTGTGAAAAATGGCTAAATAAGCTTGGCTGAGCTTAAACATTTTAGCCATTTTCTGACCAATTTCAGCATCTTTTCGGTGGTTTGGCCATTTTTGGCAATTTTTTTTATTTAGTGCTTTTTAGCAGTCAAACTAATATGAAAATATTTTTTTGAGGTGGTGTCACTGTTCTGAGGATAAAAATTATGAATGTTAGTTATTCTTTACAGTTTTAAAATGTGAAATATAGCATTAGTGCATTATGAAAAGATTTTTTTTTTTACAATTAATGAATATATAGTAAATACTTATTATGGTTGCTCCAAATTGATTGGATTTAGCAGAAATCAGATCACAGTAGCCCCACAAATTGACAACCCAACCAACCAGCCGAATGGACTTCAGATACTTCTCTCTTTGCTCATTTGTAAACCTGTCTCTATTTGTGTCCAGGTGATCCTGGTCATATCCTGGGGAAGGTCTATGTCCAACGACGGACGTTGAAAGACTGATGATGATGATGATCAGGATGATAATGATGATGATCATGATCATCATCATCATCCTGATCCTGGTCAGATTTTGGTGAAACAACCTTGAAAATTTGAATGAGTACATCACTGAGGTACCTTGTAAAAATGTTCAAGGTTTTTTTGTTTCTGAAAAAAGAGTACTTTTTGAAGTCTGTAGGGTCATTTCGGACGAACAACGCACAAATCTTTTACCGGTATTTTTTTCTAGTTAATTTTAGATTAAAGTTTTTTTTTCCAGAATTTTTTGATAATTATTCTTGCTACACTCATTGGCTACAGTGATCTAGTTCTGCAAGGTACAGAAATCATTAGTCATTTTCATATTAGTGGTTGTGAACAATGGAATTTCTCTGGAAAATATATAGTAAGAGTGCAATGGTTAAAGTTTTAATTTTATAAATAATAATTATTCAATCATATCAACTTCGTACTAGACACAATATCAGCTTATACGATGCGATTGTCTAAGGGAGAAATCTACCCTTAAAATTATTGGGATACCTGATGTATCTAAGGGAGGCAACTTGTGGTTGTGAATGCAAGGACGAATCACTCAAGATTTTCTTTTGACCATAGTTATTCCCCTTCTTTCTCTCGCGATTATGATCAGGTTAGTTGCTAAAAAGCTTACATGATTATTTTTTGAATTCAAGCATTTCAAGTGAATTATATTGTCAGATCAATTTTTGATATTACGTTGGAGATTTTTTTTAAAGTGCAGAAATAAGATAGAAGGTGGCATTTATATCTTCTCAAGGAAATATTTTGTCTTGTAAACTAAATGAGAGGCTATACAAGCTGCATATTTAATAAGGTCAATTAAATTGAAATTTAACAAAATAATGTTTTGTATTTCATTAGGAAATATCATTATACTTACATCTATAAATTATTTATTTAACAAAATTT
Organism: Thysanoteuthis rhombus; assembly: GCA_963457665.1. NCBI lineage: Eukaryota > Metazoa > Mollusca > Cephalopoda > Oegopsida > Thysanoteuthidae > Thysanoteuthis > Thysanoteuthis major. The sequence goes on from OY735225.1 coordinate 34,816,541, forward strand.
ATTTTTATATTATCTGTTTGAATTGATATTATAGATTATTATTTAAAATGTAATAAGGTTTTAGGGGTCAGATATTTTTATTTGGATTGAATTACTAAAATAGAATTAGATAGAATTAATTATTCACTTAACGAATTTAACAGAATGTCCTTGTTAAGTGAGGTACTACTGTATTCCTAGTAAATACTATTAAAATTATTCAATGAAATATTGCACAGAAATTAGAAGATCCAAGAATCCAAGCTTTTTAACTCTAAAAGAAAGGAGGTCTTTTACTGTTGAGTTACTTTGAATAAAATTGATTCTAAACGTTATTTTTCTTTCTTACTTTTTGTAGTTTAGCCCTGGTGTTTCCAGAAAAATATGGAAATTTCAAAATAAGCATTCCGAATCCAAAACAGAATCAAAGTAAGTGTTTTCAAATAATCTTCATTTTAGTTTAAATATCAGCTCTTCATATATAAACAGTATTTTCTTTAGCATTTTATTATGAATATATTGAGTATCAACTTCACAAATTACTTAACCATTAGTGAATGGAATAACTGAATTGCTTCAATTACAGTTGCTAATGATTAAAGTCATTTTATCCCTATATCTTACGGAAGGGCATGAACAAGAACTATGTAAAGAAATTCACCAGCAGTGACATTGGATCTATTTTGGTGTAAATGATTTTGGCTACCATGACTGGTGATTTTTATCAGGTCATCCCTTAAGTAATATCTGAATTTAGGGTAAGAAAAAAATTAAAAAATCATATTTGATTAGAATTCATTCGTAAGACAATATACAATAAGTGCTGTTGTATTTTTACTTCATTATCATTATACACTAGATAAAATAATGCAAAGCTCTCAATGCATTTTTATGTAATAAACTTTTATCAAATATCATGTAAAAATTTTATTGAATTTCAACCTATATATTTCTATTATACATATTGTACATAAAACTTCAGAAAATATTGATTTTGTTGGTGAGCATCTAGATTTATATTATCATCTTCGGACTCTGATATCGTAGGATCCAAGTTTATTTAAATACTATCATTATACATTTTTCATAATGTATCCCCAACATGTGAAATCTTTGATTTTCTTTCCAGGAGGTGTAAATCTAAAAAGTAAAACCTTCCGTCTCTCAAGATGGTAAGTGCTGTTCATCCTCTTTTTGATAATTTTCCAATAATTAGAAACCATCAACTAAAACTGTCAATAAAACTTTCTTCAGTTTTTGAGCTGGTCTGGCTGGTTATGTATGTATCATGCATGCAGGCTGCACGAATTGGGCTACAGGGCTGAAAATTTTGACATTTACTCCTTATTATGTCTAAGAAAAATTGTTTCTTTGTTTTCTGAAAATTTCCCTCTGAATAAGTTTTTATTAAGGATTCAGTTTGCAGTGTATGTTTAAGCTAAATTGATTGCTTATCTTGTGTCAGACAGTGTTTATGCTTGTTATTTTTTTTTCAAATTCAGACTTTTTCTGTGATCATCACCCAACAAAAGGCTAGAGAAATAACTTATTCACTGATCACCCCTTCTTCAAATTTTTTAATTGATCACGTCCAAAAGATATGAGTCATTTAATGGTTTCCATTGATTGACTAACCAGACCTGCTTTAACTTTGATTATTTTCCCATATATCTCACAACAATGGCCATTGTTGCTTTTTTATCACAACTCTCTAGGTTGAATGCCTTCTGATTGTTCAAGTAGTATGAAATTAGTATATCTCGGAATTTTTGAGATGAGGTATTATTATTATTTCCATTATTATTCGGACTATCCTCATCTTTGTTGTTTTTCATACAACGTTTCGGCCGTTGCACTCTACGGCCTTCGTCAGGTAACATCTGGGAGATTTTTGGGAAGTAACGAACCAAACCCTTTATTTATCCGACGGGGTATATCGACCGTACTCCCCTCTTTCAGCGTTAGTAGTATTGTTATACTGCTTCACACTAGGATTGAACCTAGAACCATCAGATTACTTAACAGTAATTTGTCTGATGCTGTAACCACTGCGCTATGTATCCATGTGGCATAGTGCAGTGGTTACAGCTTCCCACTTTCTGGAAGCTCATCTTTTATAATTAACAATTTAACCAATTAAGCCACTGACATCTAAATGGACCATGGGTCATATTCCTACCTCTCTATTCCAAATCTTCATACCATATTGTTTGTTTTTATTGCCAGTAATAGTCTTAAATCATTTCAAACTCCGGGATGAAGCACTTCTACAACCAATCCCTGGCCAGCCATATCATTGTTGCTTTTTATCACAATTTTTGGGGGGGGGCAAATCCCCTCCATTCAACAGAGATCAATTTTACCTGGGCCCATGAGATAATGTGCCCAGTCTGGTGTTGGCATCTACTAAACAGTTTTGATGCTGCAACCTTTTTTCAGGATGATATGACAGGATCTCAACTCTTGTGACTACTTTCCGGGGTGGGTAAACTAGACTAGATCAGGTAGTCAGGCTCAGGATAATGAGAAAAGCAATGTGTTCAGCGGTTACCAACTGGAGGGGATTCCCTAGAGGGAGTGGATGGATAGTCAAGTGGGGGAATATAGCTTCAGCCATTCTATGGTTAGATTTAGCAAAAGAATTCCACTCTTCCAAATATTCAAACAAGAATGACAATATACCAAGACTTATGACTAGAGATATACATGGATATTTCCAGGAAGGCTGGCTCAGATAGGTTTCCTTGAATAGCTGCATGGGCAGGCAGTCATGCGTAAAATCATGCCACGACCTCGCAACAATTAGAATTAGCTTGATGTAGGAATGAAACAGTCACTTTTGTGACTTGACTTGTATCCTATGATACTAGAGCTCATCTTACATGAACAATAACTTGACCAATCTGGCTGCAGAAGGCTATGGTTAGATGGCATGTAAAACTCTATTCATGCTGATATTCTATGGACATCATAGGCGTATGGGAACTCTTTGGTTAAGGAGAGTGAAAGATTTGATTTGCCCGAAATTTTACATGGTTTTGCCAGAATTTGAGTCACCCTCCTTTTTTTGTCTGGCTTGTACGCCCATGACAGACATTATATTCTTTAAATAGGAGTATTTGTGTCATTGGTTGGAGGTTTGCCAGAAAGCTCTTACTGGACAAGCCTGGAGCTATGAGTTCCGAATCTTGCAGGCCAAAGTGTGAAAATTTGTTGTTTTTCAGCGGGAAATCTCTTTTGCACCAAAAGTTGAATGTATTACAACACCAACTGGGGACTAAAAATTATTGAATTTCATGGGGGGAATAAGTTTTATTGAATATGACCATTCCTAAAAATATTATGTTTTTTTTTCTACAGGAAATATTGTGAAAACCAAGATGAATCTGATATGTTCTCTATGTACAAAAGCATTACAAGATCAAGAAATTCTAACAAATGTAAGTAATCTATGTTCAAATTTTACCATGTAAACTATTTATCACTGCTATCCACAACAGATAACTGTTGCTGGGTTTAGATTATTCATGTGTTCTAACATTTACATGTATCGATGTATGTAGACTTCGCCAAGCCCAAACTTTTCTTTGAAGAAACTTGAAATTTTACACACATACTCGAGGAGTAGGAAAAACTGGGTTTTGTTTATTGAAAATTCTTGTCTAGAATAGTGGGAGGTTACAAATTACAATATAAGTATATGCTAGATTGGTCCCTTAGTTTGCATCTTGTGATTATTTTATGTTTCAAACTATGTTGTTAGTATTTTCATCAGAATAAATTTAGTTTACCTTTAGCACTGCTTAATTTATGAGGTAAAAAGAAGCATAGTTGGATGGTGGTGATTCATAGTTTTCCTTTGAATGCTCATTCTGATGATTGCTAACTTTTTTTTTCAAGGTGACAAAGATCTTGTTCAACTCTTGGCATTCGATGCTGAGACAGTTGTTGAAGCAACAAAAAGGTCCAAACGTGATAAAAAAGAAGCAATGAGGTAAGTCCGTCTCCCATTACAGAATATTGTTTCATTCTCTTTGACAACACAGCAGTCAATTGAATGATAAAATGCAATAAAAATGCTGCATCACTGATACCTTTTTTTAATTTGACTGTTTACTATTAATGTAGGACCATGTCTTCTTGGTTTTTTAATTCATTTTACTGCCATAGAACGGCATTGCGTGAACGCCAGCTTTGGTTAGTGGATGTTCTATACAATACCGTCAAGGGCCGCAACAAAATCTACATTGGAGAGACAAGCAAAACCTCTCAAGAAAAAATATACAAGCACAAAAGAGCACAAAAACTAGATGAAAAGACAAATGCCCTAGTTGAACACAGAAACACACACAACCACAATACCAACTCCTTCAAAGCCCATCTCATCAAAAATATACATGTCTTCTGTACTTATATCCCAATGCAATACAAATAACCCAGAGGTAGGAACTTTTCCAGATTGCAAACCTTTCAAGTGGATTAATTTTTTAACAAACTCACATAAAAGCATCACATCACAATATTAGCATGCAAGATATTGGTTTATACAAAAAAGACCCTTTAAGAAGCAGTATGAGTACACACACACCTGCTTTTAAAAAAAATGCCAATCCACAGACACACACACTTAGTTTCACCTACCATCAACTAGAAAGATTAGAACAACACACCCCACTTCTACCTCTCTTCATCTATGTCAATCCCTACCCATTAAATGCCACACTCAACCTCTCCTTTATGAGAACCCTCACAGTCACCAGGCATTCCAAGAAACAGAACATTCTCATCCTGAACCCTCCTCCTCTCAAAGACACGGATAACAACCAGAAAACACACCATTTTATCACTTGTTTCCTCATTTTACTCCACAGTCTCGAACATGTAAACAGCAATACAGTTTCTCTGCAAATCTTTTTGAAAAAGTTGGTAGTAACAAGCGAAATGCATAAAAACCAATCCTCATGATAATAAAAAATTTTGAGATTTAATGATGGTTCTTCACTTGAATTTCTTTCCACCTCCCAATTGTTGAATTACTACTATTGATATATATATATATATATATATATATATATATATATATATATATATATATATATATATATATAATGTGTACTTTAGAGAGTGAGACAGACTCGGGAGTGAAGTTTTTGGTGGTAAGGTTTATTAATCCTTATATGTCAATAGTCCATACATGTTTCGGGATTCTTCCCATCATCAGTGGTGTGTGTTGTGTGAGTGTGAATTAAAATGTGCCATGTGGAACCAGAGTCCACTGCCAGGGGCTATGCATTGTGGGTAAGTTTTGTTGTCAGGGCTACTAGAGGCCTCCTGCTGAATGTAAGAATGACCAGCAGGTATTAGGATTTTGGTAAAGCAGCAGCAGTTGGTCTTGGGGAGGGCAGAGTGTGTCAAGGTAGGGGGTAGTGTTGTGGAGGTGGATTTTTTGGTATGTTTGGGATAGTGTAGAAGGAGGGGTGGTGGGGTTTTTTTTCTTGAAAGCTTTACAGCTTTAAACACTAAACATTAAAAAACTTATTCAAAATTTGTTTGTGTCACTCCAGTCACTTATTTCCCAATATCTATCAAAGCAATTTATAAAATTCTCATCAGTATTTTTTTCCCTGTTTCCCTATACTTTGTTACTATGGTATGATGTATAAATTGTCTCTTGTTGTTTACCATATAACAGTTTCGGGGATTTTAAAACCAAAACAGTTATATTGACATAGCACCCCAGCAGTGTTGATCAAACACCACCTCCCTTTCTTACAATGTATATATAGTTCATTTCATAATCTGTTTTATTACTGATATTTATTTTTTAGTTTTCATCTTAATTGTTAATCATATTATTTGATAATTAAAAGCTAAAAACATTTTGTAATCTACTTTTTTGTTTCAACAGGAAAGGAGTAGAAATTGTTTTTGTTGGCACCTCTTCTGGTTTTTTCCTCTATGAACAATTTGTTGATTATCTAACAGATGAGTAAGTTTATTCTTTATTCATAAATTTTTTGATTTTCTGCTTTTTCATGTCTGGATTTTTATATGATATATTAAATGAATATTGACAACAAAATGGCTGAGTTACTTTTTATTCTTTTTTTCTAATATTTCATTAAACTTCAACCGGAAGCTTCGTCAGAGTTAATCTTGATTTTTATTTTCTGCTCAACATATTTTTTTCCTCTTTGTGTTTGTTAATTTTCACCTTCTTTGATCTCATTGTCAACCTCCCATCTGTAATGAATACATCAAGAATTGAGATAAACTCTGACATAGCTTTCCGTAAAAAATGTGTAAATTATTAGAAAATAGAAATGAATGGCAATTGAGCCATTTTGAGGTCAATATTTGTCATTTATCTAATTACAAAAAAAAAATGTCTTCAAAAAATTATCATATTTAACGATACTTATATATATATTTTTTTTTAATTCATTGTCTGATGAAGTATTGCAACATTATGATTAATGTAGCTTTCACCTTCATCATAACTTTTGGTTGTTTTTATCTCAACTTTGAATCAAACCATAATTCTAAGGTAGCAATTAAACAGCACAATTGGAAAATAAATAGTTAGCCCAAGGTGAGAAACAAACTCACATTGCAATGTTCAATCATTGCTGTAGAATTACTGTCCAATTCAAAGTTGTGATAAAGAGCAGCAGAAAGTTTAAGCAAAAGTAAAAACTAGTCTAAATTAATAATAATTATCATATCATACTATACATGGAAATATAGGTTATATCCCTCAAATTGCAAAATGAAGAATTTATAATTATTCAAACAATACCAGGAGAAAAACTCTCTTGATATTGTTTGACAATATCCATAGAGAAAGTATCTCCCACAAGTACAAAGGGAAGAACAGAAAAATTAGATTATTCCAGGTTTGTTCTGCATTTTTCATTCAACTTTTAGGAAATTGAAATCCTTGTCAAAAAATAAACCTAAATTTTATAATTTGATGTAATACCATTAAGTGCTGTTATTTTTGTATGAACAATCTTTTATTTACAACTGAGAGAGGATAAAATATATGTTGAAATTAAATGAAATTCTTTTTCTTTTATGATTTAAACAATTGAGTATTTTTTTTTTCTTTTATTCTTGAGAAATCAAGAAAAGAATCAATAAAACATAGAGGGAGAATCGAGGCGTAATTTCTGATGCGGAATCAATGTCTTCACCAATCATGAAATACCTTCCCCTATATTTTTTTTTACAATAAGTAAAAGTAATTTCATTTTAAAAACACCTGTAACGTTCTCATTTATCATGGTTCATAGATGGAAATTGAGCTAGTCTTGAATGATGCAGAGATCCTGGATGGAGAGTGGACTGTATATAACTTTTCCGGATCATTTAGTCATCCAGGTACTACAGAAATTTTGGAAGGGTCAGCCAAACATCAGTTGATAAGAGACACTTGAACATGCAGTATGCTGTATGATTAGTCTAAATAAGAATATAGGTTGAGATTGTCTTTTCTGCTGAGAACCTACACGACCACCAACAAATGCCAGATGAGCGGAGTAAAGAAAACAAGACAGTCGTCCTTCACACAAACTTCCGCAAAGTAAAGATCATATGCGACAATCACATCAGTAATAAACGCACAATGATCAAAATTGAAAATGCAAAACTGGAGAAAGTACACCACTACATCTTCCTGAGTCCATAAATTTCCATGGAATCTTCAAAAGAAGAGGAAATCAAAAGAAGAATCACTCTAAGATGGAAAGTCTTCATCAGAGCAAGTTTAACCTTCAAGAATAAGAAAATCCCATTAATCCTAAAAAGAAGAGTATACAACCAATACATCCTCCTGATAGTCACCTACGGAGCAGAAAAATGGAACCTAACCAAGAGATAGACCTGCAAACTGAGAACTATGCACATAAAAGAATCAGCCTCACATGGAAAGATCACAAGACAGCACAGTATATCAGGGAGAAAACAGGAGTCCATGACATTACAGGATCCATTAGAAAACTCAAATGGCAATGGGTTGGTCATGTTGTAAGAATGGCAAACAACTCACGACATGGATCGCCAGGGATCATGTGCAAAACCAAGGCAGAATACAAGATGAAGAGACAAACTAGATAAAAGTATCAACAGTACAATGTCCTTGGTAGAGAGATCTGGCAAATCCTGGAGAAGGTCTACGTCCAACGACAGACAATAGAAGACTAATGATGATGAATTCAATATTGATAAAAACATTGAAACTGTGTCAGAAATTAGACCTTGATTCTTGTATTTTACCAATTTATTTGAGGACAATGAGTCAAAATATACTATAGTTATAAATGAGTAATGCAATTTTTGCTTGTTCTTTTCCTTCAGAACATTTTTGACTGGTATGCAGGACACTATCAACAGCCCTTATTATGAGCAGGCAGTGGAAGTGGGCCGAGCCAAAGATGATCAACGATGTTTCAAAATGGATAATGAAACATATACTTATTCAGTTCCAGTGAATACCGATATTATCAAAAAAAGACGTAAGCTTATTGGAATCATAAAACAATTCTCTTATATTCACTTTACTTCTATTACGCAGATTTTTTTTTTTTACAGGCGTCGCGTTCCCTATATTTTAGTCGAGAATTTGAAACAAAACCCTTCTCATAGCTAAATATCAAAAATGTCACTTCCTACGATGACTCCCTCTAAAAGCCCTGACTACACGTGGTCAATTGCTAAAAGTCCCTGGCATTTCTAGCCGGTTAACTTTTTCCTTTCCATCTCTCTAAGCTCACAGCTGGCATAGTTTCTAGTCTTTGACTGTGATTGTATATATTGTCTCTTGTCATTTATCTTCCTCAATGTGAGAATTCACAAAAACTTTATAGCTTCTAAATGCAAATACTGCAACAACTACTTTTGCATCAACCCAAACGCTGCACTTACTATTTTGCCCCTTTTAGCTCCTTCTTGCACCTAATCTGAACTAACCGCCTTTTTATAATCTAGCTTGATCAACTATACCACTCATTATTACAGGCACAACTAATTAGGCTCCATTTGATTGATAAATCAAACAACATTAGACCCGCTATGCCATGAGTCCCTTAAATACTGATTCCTTACTTTGTTTCATTTTTACATATGGGAATAACCTAAACTAAACAGGCTCTTTGCTTCTCTTCACCCGATCGATCATATTAATATTTTCATTACATGTATTTCATTTACATTCTTTGTCATGAATGTTATGAATGAAATGCACCTTTCATTTACTCATTTACATTCTTGAATGTATCCATTTAATTCTGTTTCATCTCTGCGTCCACATTTGTACTTGGTGTGCATGTTCTCCATACATCTCCCTTCCTCCTTCAACATCTCCACTGATGTTGGCGCATGGTGCCATCCACCACACTGCGTAGAGGCAAAATCCTTTTTCTACCACTACATCTTCTTGCCACACATAACCAATAGTCATTTATTATTTTCCTCGATAACCAATATAAGAACCTAAACACTTGTACAGGCTAAAACTTCTCCAATCAGGTTCAGATTGTAGGAGCCTTCAATGGATTTATCAGTTCATGGAACAATCTTTCAGAAGCAAAGTGACCACGTCCACATGCTGCCTATTTGAAATGCATGGCCGATGGAATAATATTTTGATTGAATAAATAATCTTTTCTCTGATTTATTTTCACTTTATTTGGTTTGAATAAATCAACAATTTCATGCTGAACAACTTGGTAAAATACCTGTTCACACAGGTGCAAATTTTCATTAAAATCTCATAAGATTCATCATTTCTACTTGATATAAAAAACTCAGTTTTACATCTCGTTTTTATGTTAAAACTTTTCCCATGACAACTGCTTACTATTTTTCCTTGTCATTTACATATGTTTAAAAAAAAAAGTATCCATGAGTTATATTTTTTTGTTTGTTTGTGCTGTATCTTCAAAACAGTATTTTTCTCAGAAGAAAAAAAAAATTCATGTCAATGAATAGGTTCATCAATATTTTTTTAGTAAGTACACTTTCAGGAATTCAAATAGAACCTTGTGAATAGTTTTGGTAAATATAAGAGGAAATTTTTTAAAAATCATATTGATGCACGATTGAAAAACGTTTTTTAAGCTTTTGCAAAACCATATATTTTTATTCTGAGTGATAGCTTGTTCTTACAGATGACTTTGTGATAAATGAGCTTGAAAAAATCTCCCATCTACGACACAACAACTACAATTGAAAACTGTACACTTTTTTAGCTTTAGCTCAGCAGCTGTCATAGTCGACTATTTAAATTTTCATAAAAAACATATTAGTTTGACATCAGCAGTAGCTGCCATAGTTGCTGATGTAAATTATTTAATGAATGATTAATAAATAAAGATTTAAATCAAAATAAGAGCTAATTTTACTTTGATCGGTCCAATTAGTGTATACCAGTTACTGTTGGTTGGCTTGGCAGAAATATTTTATCAAGTGATCCATATGTTAGGCAAAAATTATAAAGTCATAATATAACCACATTTGGAGTATTGTGTACAGGTTTGGGCCCCCACACACTAGACAAGGTAATTGGAATTTGATTTTGAAATTGGAGTCAGCACAAAGAATATTTATAAGAATAAGTGGCATGGGAGATTCAAGTTATGAGGATAGACTACAAAATTTAGGCTTGACTACATTGTTTGAAAGGAGGGTAAGAGGAGACTTAATTGAAATTTTCAAAATAATAAGTGGCTTTACAAATTACGGAATTCTAAGGTAGGAAAGGGAATTTACTAGCTAGGTCTATTACAAGAACAAAGTCGCAAAAGCAAATAGGTTTTTTCTCCCAAAGGATTTTGAAATACTGGAATAGTTCACTATTCTATGCAAAAAATAGTATAAGTACAAATAATTTTTACAATAACTCTAATTTAGATCATCTTGGAAATAAATTGATAGGGCAATTTTCGGAATTATCTACTGAAATATATAGAAATACTTAAAGAAAATAAATAAATAGAGTCTGGTAGATGTTTCCTCTCATAATTTTTTTATCAAGCTTTGTACATTTTTATAAATTGAACCACTGTATATTTCAATGATGAATACATATTTCTAATGTAAATTGTTTACAGAGATGCCTATAGAGGTATTTTCATTCAATGAATAAATTCAAATAAACAAACGTTTTTTTTCTTCAGAGTTTTATGGTTATATGAACTTGAATGTCACTGCAGTCACGGTCAGCGTCCCAATTATTGTATGTGATAGTGCGAGAAATTACATCGTGTCTGCCGTAAGTGGTTACCAAATGCCTTTCCACAAGTTTGATGAACTTGTTAGTGAAACATTTGGATGTCCAGATGGAAAATTCTGTCCGATATATAACAGTGATAATGTAAGTATAAGGTTGAGGAAACAACTGATTCATTGTTTTTTCTTTTCTCTATTTTTTTCTGGTTGAGTGTGCATCCATTACAATGAGATTTTTTCACTAATCTAAAATTGTAAAAATGTGATGATTTAAGTATTTGAAAAAATAACACTCGTAGTGCCTATTTGTCTGAACCCCCACAGGAACAGAGCGTGACACAAGGTTAGTTTAATGTGGGGTTACTGCACGTATAAGCGTGTGGGCAGGCAAAAATTCTCTTAGTCCTCGCAACTGTTGTTGCAAAGACTTACGAGTGTTTGGTCTTTAGGGTCTCAGAATGAATCTGAAGCCCTTTTGACTGGACTACAGAGAGTATTTCCATGCCTCTTGGGATAAAACT
>OY735225.1:35435769-35730769 GCA_963457665.1 Thysanoteuthis rhombus
AAACAGTGACCAAATAAATTGAAATGAGAGAATTAATGAAAGAAAAATAGAATTTGGATTGGACACTATTATCAGTGGATGATGAAGTCCACTCAAAATTTTGGTTTTCTAATAATTCTTTAATTTCTACAATAGGGACCACCTTATCTACATTTTGCCAAAATGGCTTCAACTGTTCATTGCTTTTTACAGATACTAAAATATTTCTACATTTTTGTGCATCTGTAGCATACAGCACACCAAATATACAAAACTACTTACGCCATTGATATACGCAATCATAAACACACTCAAATGCAAACACACACTAAAATACACAAACACATACACATTCACTCATTGTGTATGAATTTTGGGGTAAATTACAAGAGCCAACTCCTATATCAAAATATTTTATAATGAATACAACTTAAGCATGTCTTAGTGAGTCTTTGTAAAATAGATAAGTGGTTGTTATCTATATTGAGAATCATGAGGACAGCATCGAACTACAATTGGAGAAATCTGTATGTGTGTGTATACACTATGATAATCCGACAAAAAGCCATCATACAAAGTTGACAATCACCAAATATATTAGTTAGTACCCAATGCGATGCAGTATTGAATTTGAAGTATCTTGGATCAGGTCTCGAAAAATTAGAATTTAAAAACAATTAGAATTAAAAAAAAATTAGAATCATCTAAATTGAGATAAAAAATATCAAAATTGGCAACGCTGAATTATCTAGATTTGGATATAAAATATCTAAATTGATGTCAGTGAAGAGGAGTAACCGAAATATCTCAAAGCCATAGTTTTGTATGATGATGGCAGACTGCTCCACACAACATAAAGTCCAGCCACTTCCAAGCATGCATCTTTGGAATGGGCATGGCCCTAATTAATAATAAAGGCTGGTGGTAAAGCTTATAGAAATTTCATCTAACTATTTAACAACAATTGAAGAAATCCTTGTTGGTGTGCGTGTATGAAATGCAATTGATATTTGCCAGGAATATTGGTGAGGATACAAAGCAATACAGAGTCAAGCTTGAAGTTGTCTGGATCAGCAATTTTTGAGAAATCTTTGCCTCACAATTACTCAACAACGTGTCATGATATGAAGTTGACATTTGCCAGATGTATTAGTCAGTGCACAAGGGAATGTCAATTTTGAAGCTGTTTGGATCAACGCACCACGATTACTTGACAATTTGTCAATGAATGAAATTTTCATTGGCCACATATATTTGTGAGCACACAAGACGGTGCAGAGTTGAGTTTGAAGTATTTTTGACCAGTGGTCCTTGTGAAATCTTAACACCTCAATTTCTTGACAACAGGTACTTATACAAAGTTGATAATTGACAGATTTATTAGTGAGCACACAAAGCAGTACAGAGTTAAGTTGGTAGTATTTTGGATCAGCAGTTTCCAAGAAATCTATGCAGCACATTTACTCAAAAACTGGCCATTGTACAGCATTGATGATAGCCTGATATATTAGTCAGCTCACAAGGCAGTGCAGTCTTGAGTTTGAAGAATTTTAGATCAACAGTTTCTGAGAAATCTATGCATCGTTATCACTCAACAACTAGCTATTGTATGGTGTTGATGATAGCCTGATATACTAGTCAGCACAGAAGGCAGTGCAATGTCAATTTTGAAATATTTTGGATCTGCGGTTCTTCAGAAATCTATGCATCATGATTACTCAACGACTGACTGTTGTACAGTATCAATAATAGCCAGATATATTAGTTAGCACACAAGGCAGTGTAGTGTTGAGTTTAAGGAATTTTTGATCAGTGGTTCCTGAGAAATCTAATAAGAATAAACAAGATATTAAAGATTATTGAAGAGAAGTAACCGAAATACTTTAAAGCTGTAGTTTCCAATGAGAGATGGAAAATTATTTTACATGACAATGGCAGGCTGCTCCACACAGCGTAGAGTGTGGTCCCTATGGAATGAGCACCATTGTAGTCATCATAATTATTCATTTTATAAATAATTTATCTCAAATGTAGATTGACTTGTTTTGTTTTTATTGCAAAAATAACTGAGAGTTAAAAAACTCATTTTAAGATGATTTATGTATAATAAAAATTTTGACATATTAGAGCAATCTGTTGAATTATTTAGTGTATCCCTGGTCTTGCCAGACAATCTGCACATCTCATGAAATCACTCTACCAGGGAATAAGGAACCTCATTTTCTGTTGATTTTTTTTCTTTATTTATTTAGGGAATGAATTTCATCAAAAATAGTGGTAGTCTACTGTGAATTGGAAAAGTTTTTTTAAATTCACCAAATGGTCAGAGGGAGATAATTTTAATCAGAAGTTATTTCCCTTAAATTAACATTTGATTTTCTCTGAGAGGATTTTAGAGGTAAACAACCTCCAAACATTACTAGTATATTAAATTGCTAAATAAAAATTAAGTAATCTTCATTCAGTTCCGTTGTTTGAATTTCATGCATCACCCATGAACCGTGTAACAATGAAAATAAAAAATAAACTGCTGCTTTGCCCAAAGTTGAATGGATATATGAGGTCTATACGGAAAGTATCCAACCATTTGATATCAACAAAATAAATTGCCTACTTAGGGCATGGATATCTTAGCCCCTTTCAAAGTTTCCAGCATTAGCAGAGAGCCAAATCTGGAGTGTAGTGGAGTAGCTGACAGACCATGGTGATGTGATATTTTCAACAAAAAAAAATCTTATATGAGATATGAAGAATAGGCAGACTTAGTCATTATTAATGTTACGGTCACGCAGTACACAAGCTTACATAATGGTATCTGAGTCACCCAATGGGAGAATGTATGTTCATGCATGCACAGTATGGTCCCCCTGATTGGATGCCATATTACATCAAGGCTGAGCAATCAGTTCTCGATGTATTCAAAACGGCTGGATAGTTTCTGGACAGAGCTTGTGTAGAGTTTCTCTAGTTCTATTGAAAATAAAATCTGGCTGTAGTCTTGTAGTCTTTAGGCTTCCCTAATTCTCTAGGCCATTGTTTTATGTTTTGCTGCAGTGATTTTTTTTTCTTTCGTTGTGGAATCAATGGCAGAGTCTTGCAAACGAACGGCTGGTTTTGTCAGATAAGACACAAAAATAAATTCTCTTCTTTTAGAGGTTCCAAGTTCGTCCCCCCAAAACTAAAAATACTGATTCATTAATAAACAAGAAAGTGGATGGTTGGTATGGGCTGGATCTCCTGGAAACCTTGGAGTAGTAACTGGGAATTCCAAAAGTACAGCTCACCTTAACTTTTAAATTCAACTCTTGATTTAAACTGCTTAAAACCTCTCGTGATTGACTGTGGAACTCTTTGATGAATAGGAAAAAAAATAATGGAACTCTTCTGTGAATTAGATTTTAAAAAATTCATCTCTTGGTCAAAAGGGGATGATTTTAGTCAAAAGTCATTTCCCTTGATATTGGTATTCTATTTTTTGAATGAATTTAAGAGATAAAATTGAAAAAATACAAATAGATTAAACATTATGTCAGGGTTCAAGATGAGAGCGTACAACACAGCTAGGGTTAACAAAAAAAGAATTCCTTTAATAGAAAAATATTTTGAAGGTATCCAGAGATTATTGCAGTAAGGAGGGGGAATTTGATCTTGTTCCGCTGATTCAATTTTCTGAGTTCATAACCATTAGGCCACATCATGCAAAAATACTTTTTGGTGACGAAAAAAATGACAGATAACTAAATGTTCAATTCATAGCATTTTTTTTACTTTTCACTTCGGCTATTTTTTGGGTGGTAGATATGGTTTTGTTAACCATTGTACATGGTTTATTCGGACTATTTTCCTTGTTTTTATTGTTGCAAAGGTCAGAGGGTACATAGCTGAAATGTTATGAAAAATAGATTACATACAGGTCTGGTTGGTCTCTCAATAGAAACTGTCACATGACCAACTTCTTGTTGCAGCATGCAATGTTGAAGGGCGATAGATTAAAAATTTTGAAAGAGGGGTGATCGATGAATAAGTTACTTCTCTTACCTTTAAGTTGGATCATTAAAAAGTCTGAATTTACAAAAAAAAACAAGCATAAATGCAGCTGATCTGGGGATCAATTTAGCAGAAACTTGCTTTGCAAATCTAAACCCCCACTAAAAGCCTAATTAAGTGAAGGATTGAAAAAAAAAAAAAAAGTGTTTTTTTTAGCCTTCTAGCTTCATTAGTGCAGCCCGTACGTAAGATGCATACGGACATCCACATATAGCTAGCCAGCCAGCCAGCTGCCTGGCCTGGCAGACTAATTTGAAAACTGAAGAAACCTATGTTGACGGATTTAGTGACAATCTTGGTTGACAGTTTCTAACAATGTTTGAAAAAGTCTGTCTAGCAAAATTCATAGAAGAATAGTTTTTCCTAAATCTCCAGCAAGAAGAATTCACAAAAGATCATTCTTAAAGGATTACAGTGCATAGCAGGACCCAATGTTTGACTTCTGAGAATCAAGGCACTTCTTGTTTACGCAAGATATTCGCGGTCTTCTTTCAAAAAATCTGAAATTCATCCAAACAGGTAGTTGGTTGAAGGGGGAATACAGTCATGTCTCCGAGCGTGGGGGAAATATGTTGTAATGGCATGAATAGTCTCTGTGCGTGAAAATGTCAGGAAAGGTGGTAGGTAAGAGTGGAGGACTGGAGTGGGGACTTGTTTTTATGAGAGATGACAAACAAGGAGAAATGGAATTATCTCAGCATGCAATCCACCTTGCTGCGTAGATATATAAAAACAAGTTATGATAGAATCTCCAAGATAAGGCGGAGAAAAGTGAATCAGAGGAAGTTAGTGGGGATGTATTGATATGGGATGTTTAGGAGAAAGAAATCACATAATATGAATTTGATGCATCCTGTCTACGATTATTTTCTTTATCCTTAAAAAATGTTTTAGTTGAAAAATTGATAATAATTGACAATGCTTCAGAAATCTTGAAAAAAAAAATGATATTACTACTAATACAACTGGTGCCTTGATTTACATATGGGCTGAGCAAGCTGCAACCCAGGGCTTCATAATCTAAAGGGGGCTTCGATCTATAGTATAAATTTACTATTGATTTTTTTTATTCACATTTTATGATGATGAAAATAGGAATGCTTATCAAGTTATACAGTCTTTATTATGAGAAAAAATGAATTATTTGAATAAAAAAGAATTATCAAAATGTCACAAAAACAAAATTTATCTTTAAAAAAAATCAGTGAATAGCCTTTCACAATAAGTACCAGAAAGAGTACATTTCTTTATAGAGATGATAAAATATAATACTAGTTACATAATTATTCTTTAAAAGAGACTTTCACATATTTCTACCATGTCCAAATATCTTTATATGTTCCGGTGGCCCCCTGAAGGGGCTCTGTTTCCTGCTTTGAGAAGTCTTACTGTAGCAAAAAGCTTCCAGTTATACTAATCCGTCACTGAGCACTAGCGTGACTAAATAAAGATAGTGATGTATCAGTCAGTCAGTGAAGGGAAGGGCTTGCTCCATGGTTACGCAATTTGAATGACTGTCAGCTGGAAGGTTCCCTGGCATAATCTGTTTGACAGGTTTCTCAAAGGAAAGGGAAATAGTTTGAGTCTCATTGAAGGCTTACTCTTAATTCCGATTTCTGCCGCTCATTAACGGCTGTAAAGAGATGGTCTGAGGATTGCGTTAAAAAGTAATTGATATTAAGATGAAAGAAATACTAACTCTTCAGTACCGAATAATGGGGCGGGGTTGGAATAGGCGGAGAGGGGTGGGAAAAAAATTAAAATCCAATTAGCAGGGGGGTGGGGGAATAAGCAGGGGAGGTAGTTGGAAAAATTTTTAAATCTAATTAGCGGTGGGGTCGGGATAAGCAGGGGAGGGACTTGGAGAAAAAAATCGAAATCTATCAATCAATAAAATCAAGTGAACGCGTACATCTTTTTATTTATTTATTAATCCAACTTCTGTTATTTCTTCGGATTCGCTTCTTCAAACTGCGCCTAGCATTTCCGAATGCTGTCTCGATTCGGTTCCAAAATGGAGTGAACTGAGGTTTTATAATCATTAAAAACCTGGTTGAGGGCGTCAAAGAATCGCGCATCCTCATTAATGTCATCATCTTCCCTGAAATGTCAGGATAATTGATAAGCGGGTGGGTGGGGGGGGATATTCTTTTGAAAATTAATAAGTGGTGAAGGTAGGGGGAGGATTATTTGGTACCCAAGAAAAATTAATAATGTGTCGCAAGGTATTCCATTGAAAAATGTCAGTATTTGCTTGAGATTTCTCGCATTTGTCCAATTAATCAACCGTAGCCATCGAAAGTGGGGGTGGGCTCTATCCGTTATTATGCGTCTGTGTGTGTTTATGTGTTTCAGCACTCCTGGCCATATCGTCTTGTCTACATACTTCAAAATTGGCATCAGTAATCCACTAGACCCTTTCTGAAAATTTCTTCTTTGATTTTCGGGGAAAGAAGCTTTTTAAAACTTTTTGGGGTCTCATTTTGGAGGGGTTTATCAATAACATTAATGATATAAAAAAACATCTAGAAATATCTAGATCGTGGAAAATCTAGAAGTTTCTAGATGTTTTTTAAAACTCTATTTTAGATGTTTTCCAGAGGAAAATGCCAGTGACATCATAAATATAATTTAAACTGACCATACTTATTCTCCAATAGAATTTTTCCATATGATTTCAAATTTTGACGCTATGGTTGATCAATTAATATCTGCGGTGGTGAGTTTTAGTTTATTTTTATTACATTTTACCCGTTTTTTATTAGAGACTATCAACTAAAATGTCAATTGGTGAACATAGGTTTCTTCGGTTTTCAAGTGATTCTAGGTATATATAAGTCACATGTTCAGGCCGCTCCAATTAACTTCTACATTTGCTCTTTATCATGTCAAGAAGAAATCTTTTGTGCTTTTTCTAAATTTCCCTGAAAATAAATTTTGTTTGAGGTGGGTGTTCGATTTATCATGTAAGTTTTCTGCTAAATCAGCCCCTTTTATAAGTCATGTAGTGTTCAAGCTTTTTTTTAAAAAAATTTGTACATTATAGTGATCACCGCCCAGCAGAGCAAGGGAAGTAACTTATTTATTGATCAACCCTTCTTCCAGTTGTTTTAATTGATCACCTCCAACATGGCATGCTGCCAAAACATATTGGTCATGTGATGGTTTTTTTTAATTTTAGATACTTTTTTTTTTACCTCTGCTCTTTTTCTTTTTAGCTATTCATTCGACTGATTTAATTTCCATGTTGTCGTTGGTAGTAGATTTCATCAGGGTTACTCAGGTGCTTAGCAACGGAAGAAACTCAAGCTGACGACCACTTCCAGTGTCTCACTGACCATTCAAAGGCAAAAAAAAAAAAGAAAGTTTATGGCCGATGTCCAGTTGCTCAGCACATGTCAACTGTTTTCATGCTGATGGAGATACATTTTCATGGTCCAATACAGAGGCGTAGCTATGAAGGGGTGGGATTTGAAAACGCTCCCCGGGCATTCAATGGAAGGGACCCATTAAAAGCTTTATAAATTATAGTACACTTGCTGCATTTCTACTGACATTATACAATAACAAGTATATATTCGTATCTACATGAATTGCGTAAATAATAATTAAGACCTTTTTACCATTTAGGTGATTTTACCTCAAGGAGCCAAGACCCCCCTTCCATCATGCAAATGGAAATACATTATGATTGCCCAATTCAAAGGTGTCGCTAAGGTGGAGAATGGGTTACTTAAGAATGCTCCCTGAGCCCCCAATGGAAGGTGCCCTCCAAAAGCTCTCTAAAAAGTAATTCACATACCACATTTCTACAGAAAAATCTCACTAAATTTTGGAGGGAGCCCCTTATAGAAGTCAGGCTCCATGGGCTCCCAAAGACCTCCAAATCTCTGACCCAATGTCATTGTCATGAAGCTGAGGCCACAGGTGTTCACTCGAAGCAGGAACGGCTGTGGGTGTTTTGCCCACTTCTCTAATTCTTCTCTCCATCAATGTGGGTGGATGTCATTGTTATGACGATTAAGTGGCCATTTATATCAATTTCTCAGTAGCGTCATTGTGGGCCCACTTCCTTCCACTCGATAATGTTTCAACAAACAACACTATTTTTAGTCGCCATACTGTTGTGAACATCACTGCTATCTTAATTGAAGGCTAGTTTCTATACGCCATGCTGACAATGTCATTTCTAATATCTGCTGGAGCAGTGTGGTGTAAATTTCTACATGAACAATTTAGGTTGGATCTTTCTTAAAATTGGTTTTATTGGTAGCAACAAGTTGCAAATTTAGGATTATTGGCTGTTTTTTAGTATTAATTAAGCAAGCTTTTCTCACCCTCATGTCCATGAACATTAGGATACTCATAAAATATCTAATACCATTTTTGTATAAACCATCTATGTATAAATGACGATCAGATGAGTTCAGGGTCAGACAGTTTTGTATAATGAAGTATGTTGCTGTCATGGAAATATACAACCGCAAAAGTGATTTGTGTTTGTGTGATAATGTGTTTGGAGCTATTGGAGAAGAATTTGTATCTTGTGTTTAGTCAGAAAAAAAGCCGCCAGGACATTTTATCGGAGAATTGTCTTTGCAGTAGGTGGACTTTTGCGTCTAAAGAGACATTAATTGTCAGACCAATAATTTCAGCAACATCGGTCAGAATTCTTGGCTTGGAATGAGATTAAGAAAGAGAAAGAGAGAGAGAGAGTGAGAAAAAGGAAGAAACAGAATGAGAAAGAGAGAGTAAAAAAAAAGAAGAGAGAGAGAGAGATAGAAAGAGAGAGAGAGAGAGAGATCCAAAGAAATCTGATGATATGTCTGCGATTTTTCTTTGTTATATATCTACAGGCTTTCATGCAACACCCAACACATTTGTAATGATAAATAATATATTTAAATCCAAAGTCTTCCATTTTTCCCTCTTCCCCAATCCCCTGTTCTTTTCTCTTTCTTTCCTGATTTTGTTTCCAACTGTAGGAACATTTTGCAGACTAATTTCACATGAAAAAATATAATTACTTTTTCTGAATACAATAATATTTTTTTCTAATCTTTCAAAATTTCATTCTTAGTATTAGATGAAGTATTTGAACATTAATATTAATTTTTGACTAGTCTTTAATGGTTAAAGCAACCAGTCATTTGGTGGACTCAAGGCAAGATTTACGACTCAAAGCTCATCGACTACTCAACTTTATGCCTCTATTTATTCAGTCGGCACTCCGCCAAATAAGTAGTAGTAGGAGGTGACGTCGACGTCACAGTAATTGCAAGCGTACACAACAGTTTTCTGAAATCATTGATTGAATCAATTGCATTTTTTCAACATTTAGACGAGAAGACAGGTCTGGTTAGTCAATCAATGGAAAACAATCATGTGACCAATGTCTTTTAGTAACCTGCCATGTTGGGAGTGATGAATTAAAGAAAAAAATATTCAAAAGTTACTTTGCTTGCCTTTTGTTGGGCAGTGATCACTAAAAAAGTCCAAATTTTCAAAAAACAAGCCTGAGACACATTCTTCAGGACTGATTTACTATAATCTCATGTTGTAAATTGAATCTCCCACTAAAAACCTATTAAGGGGAGTGGAATTTTAAAAAAAAACATAAGTTTTTTCGAAACATAATAAGGAGTGAATGCTCAAATTCTAAGCAAACTAGCTTCGTTGTACGCACAATAGATGGATAGATGGATAGATGGCAAGAATTACTTAAAAACTGAAGAAACCTAGGGTGACAGTTTTGGTTAACAATTTATAACAGAATACGAAGTTGTTGGAGAAGAGATGTATAGGAGAGGCAGTCTTTATTACATGTTTGCTTTCATCTAATGCTAACTGTCTCTACAATACAGAAAGATTTGTTGAAATTGCTCTCAAGTGTGTTGGTTGAGCCTCATTCTGATAATGTCTGTGATTGTGCGGAGATTTATATGGCAACCTGCGTGTGAATGTTTTTAAAACAGGAGAGTCATTGCACAAGGACGATCCCACTCTCTCAGCTTCCAAGGTCGTACTACAATGAGAAGTCACAGCTGGCGGCCATTTTGCCTGCAGGAGTTGCCAGAAAGGAGGTAGAATTTACCACCATTCTGCCATAGGGACTTAATTCTTGGTTTGTTTTTCTGTCAGTAACGTTTTCTAAATTGGAATGCCTTACAGGGATAAAGGGCTCCAACTGCCTTGTTATTTATCCATAGCTAAGGCAGAAATGAATTCATGCCTTTCCCAAGAGCATCAGGGTGAATGTAATCAGCCCTGGCTGAAACTCAACTTGATTAGCGGATACTGTTTTCTGAGTCGCAAACCGTCATGCCACCCTGCACCTTTCGGCTTTTATATCCAGAAACACGCTCTGACTTGCTAACAGAGAAATCAGTTAATATTGAAAAAAATGCCAAATTTGTAAAATTTTAAACATATTCAAATGTTTGGAAGTTTAAAACTGAGGCTGGAAGAATAAAAGGTTAATTTTATTGCTATTAATTTTATGTAATTTAATCAAATTGGAAAGCCAAATTTGGGAAGCAAATGAAGAAATTGGCCAAATGTATTGAAACTGGTTCCAGTTGACAAGCAATGGATTCCTCAAAAGCGGCCATTATTTGTGGAAACAACAAAAAGGAAGAAAAAAATGATGCAAAGTTTGAATGCAACTGAATCGGAAATGCATATTTTGAGGTTGCTTATTCTGAAAAATCAAATCATATTCAAAAGTGAATCTTTATTTATTTATTTATTTATTGATTTATTTTTGAATAAATCGATTAGTTTTATCGCAGCTGCAGAAACAACAATGCAAAATATTGGAGAGTTTGTTCTCGAACGAGCAGACTGTAAGACTCCCCAAATCAACTCTTTGTGCGTATGAAATTTGCAAATAATCTTTTATTAATTCGAGTTGCTTGAGCAAGTGACATTTGAAAGCAGAGAACTCAGTCAATTACGAACAATCTCCCTTGCACAGAATCTCCATGGACCCATCGTACGTACGTAGGAAAAATCATCTTTTCCTTCTGCGCAGAGGAGAAAATTGCTCCGATCTGACTCTTAAAAGCTATGCATTTCGCTCTTGTTCAAGTGATCTTTTTTGCTATGGATTCCGACTAAATTTGAATTATTACATCTACATTCCATAATATATATTAGAAACCATCAACTAAAACTGTCAACATTGGTTTCTCCAGTTTTCAAGTTGGTTTGGCTGACTGGCTGTTTATATGAGAATGTTTTGTGCATGTGAGCTTTACAAGTGGAGGTAGAGGGATGAAAATTTAAACATTTACTCCTTACTATGTCAAGAAAATTTTTTTATCCCAATAAGTTTTTAGTGGAGATTAAAACTTACAATATAATTTTCTGCTAAATTGGTCTCTTAGTTTGTGTCTGGTAGCATTCATGCTTGTATGCATATATATATATATATATATATATATATATATATATATGTATATATATATATATATATATATAGTAATGGATATTAATATCCAACAGTCTTAGGAACTAAATTTTGCTTGAACTGAATTATTTACATTAGTGGTAATGACTGGAAAATAAAGGCATGAGCCCTGGGTGGGATACATATATATGAATGAAATAAGCATTAATAAGATACAGTGCCTATATACTGCATATTTTGTATATAAGCTTTTAGTATTTTCTAAATAAGATATAAATATCATACAATCTATGTACAGTATATATATACATACATATATTCATATATGCTGTGGACCCTTTATGATGTGGCTCGATATAATGCAGAATTTGATGTTAAATTTGACTCTCAAGATAATAGCTGAATATAAAAATATGAAGATTGCCACTGGATTAGTTTATATCAGCTGTAAAAAGGAATTGACAAAATCATTTCAGTAGCCAATAAACAAATTCGTCACCCCTTTTCCTTTCATCTGCCACAAAAAAGATAAATAACATATTGTCAAACTCTCACTCTAAACACTCTTCACTGATGTATATTTGTCAAAATATAACCTTCTGGTGAGGTGTCATGGTTTTGAAAATTTGTTGTATTCATTTCTGTCTTCCTGCCAGACTAGCCTCACCCTACCTCGACCCCTATGGTTTTCTCTTCATTTATGCACAAATCAATTTTGAAGAAGTTAAGTAGGGAGGTCCAGACTTTGATTAGGGTTTGTAATAATGGAAAATTTGTTACAACGTGAACTTACATATAATGCGGTGGGAAATTATGCACCTCAACTTCTGCATATATAATTGGTTTACTGTGTATATGTATATATATATATATATATATATATATATATATATATATATATATATATATATATGATTACAAGTTGCATAATATCACATTGAAAATCTATTTGAAATGATTTCTGGTCATTACATGGCAAATGTATCATTTGGCCTAGACAATGTGAATAAATAAAAAATTGGGGCTGCTGCATTTCAAATAGAGTTTCAATATAATACAAGGCAATCTATAATCATTCTGTCAGATCATATATCCATTTCTTAATAACACATGTATATATATATATATATATATATATATATATATATATATATATATATATATATATATATATATACTGATAAGTGAGCCCTTTGTTTATTCTACTGTGCCTTTTTCTGAAACTACAAGGCCTATCAACCTAATATTCTGTAAGCAGACTTAGAAGAGGTCAATTTCTCACATACCCTACGTGAGTCTGACATTGGAGGTCATTTGAGGTTATTTTTCAGCCAATTAATAGTTCTAAACATTGGAGAGAAATGATTTTTATATCAAAATTTTCTCCAATAATTATTTTTATTACTGGCCCACTCTTTTGTTATAATAAAACTGATTTTAATAAAAATTTGGGCATTTTTTTCATCAAAGGAATAATACTAAGTATTAATATTATCAATAATAGCAACGAAATGTACACATATGCCTGCATGCATACTCTCAAAACTGTTGTTTTCAGGGAATCTGCCTCCTTCCTTTCTATTTTTAACAGCCGATGATTTTAGTTTCGTTAACGAACAAGCAACAGGTGTAAAATACAAAAGGTGAAATTTCGAACTGAACCAAAATCTTCCCTGGTGAGTAGTTTTCATGATTTTTGGTTTTTAATTTGAGATTTTTAACAAATAAAAAGCGAACGGATTTCAAATATCAAAAATATCTTTGTAGTATGTGAGCCAGTATTTTTCACTAATATTTGAGTCACAGCTTTTTAGCTAGCGATTTAGATAGAAACAAAAATACATAATAATTATAAAGAATAAGACATCATACTCATAATGGTTGGAAAACAAAATGATTAACATTTGTTAATAATATTTCTTTACCTAGATATCTAAAAGAATGTTCACTTTTGCCTCGTTCAAAGGCCATAGCTGGTAATAAATTGATGCCTAATTCAGTCTACGGTTTAAAAAGAAAACAAATTTCAAACATTAAAAACAATAAAGTAATAGGTGATCAGGCATTTTTTAATTAATTTGTAGTAGTAGCTTTTCTGCATCAGATCTGACACAAATAAAAATCTTAAAAACTACTCTGGGGATATTTTGGTTCATTTTGAAAATTCACCTTTTGTATATTACATTTGTTGCTTGTTTGTTAACGAAACTAAAACCACCTGCAATGAGAGAGGGTCCTCTCCACAGACAAGAAGTTCAATCTAAATGGCCCAGATGACCTTCAGTATTATTACGAAAGGGAACCTTTTCAGTGTGTGCTTGTGGAGGTTTCTCAGCTAATAATTTGGGCTACTGTAGGATATGGTGGGAAGACAGCACTCCAGTGTAGTTACAGGTGTCTGAACTGAGTAGAATATGTCCAGCCAACATCCCTGATCTCATTATCATTGAAAACACATGATGATGGTTTGCAAGGAGAGTTTTTGAAGGTGAGAAGCAATTTAATGCAGTACAGGAACTCAAAAATGCTATCTTAGCAACTTGGAGTGAAGAGCCTGATGAATTCCTATGTTGTTTGTTTGAAAACTTGCCAAATTGAATTTTTTCTAGTAATTAATAATAATGGTGGTTCAACAAAGTATCAAATTGACTATTTAAAATTGACTATAAGTTTGAAGTTTCACAGAACTTTTTGATCAAGCAATTGATGCCTCTGAATCGTTAATTTTAACCCTATTTTAAAACAATTTTGGGGAGATGTCTACGTGTATAACTTAGGATAAGGCAAAATACACATAAGATTTATTAAAAGATTAGAATAATTAGTTAATTGGCATTTTCTTTCACCTGAGATTTGAAAACTTCCCCTGAGTTTCAAGTTTTATGACTCATAACAGTATACCCCTGTAAATTGTCAAACTCCAGACCGAACCTCTAATTGACTGTGTTTTCCTACCAAGAACAACGAGAACAATCCTCACCAAATTCAAGGGAACAAAAATTAACATCCCCGTACAATGATTTGAAATCATGACCAACTGATTAGTATTCATGTCTCTTACCAACTGAGCTAAATTGACAAGTCTTACATAACTACCAAAATTTGTGTTAGAATTATGTATGGGCTAATTATTATTTATTATTTCAAATAAATATTTAGATATATAAAATCAATATTTCTCTACTGTGATTTGAAATCACAAACAAGTGAGTGGTAGTCAGATGTCTCACCGACTGAACCAAACTGATCAGTGTTATGTACGTACAAAATTTAACTTACAGATACACAAAGGTTTATTTCATTTCAATAAATAAATCCAATTATACTATAAAAAATACATTTTTTGTAATTTTTTATTCATTATTTCCGCAACACAAAAGTTACAATAATCATCTTCAGTCAAAATAGAAGTAAGAGTGAAGTTTGATACTACAGCAGCCAGGATTGTATAGATATATCATTACAGTACACAAGTAGACAGAAAGAGACACACACTCACATTCACAGAGGGAAATAGAGATAGATAGATAGATATTATAAACTTTCTTCAATATCGGGCTTCTCGATCATTCCTTTTTGCTTTCTTCTGTCTCTCATGAGATTCAGCAAATCCATCATTCTGCTTGATCGACAAAACCTGTTTGTTTTAATGACAAAAAAGATCAACACAAAAAAGAAAAGAAATAATACAAAGATTTTACCAGTGATGGTTCTGAATAAAAGGAAAATGGAGTCCTCCTGGGAGAGACTGAGTGATAGGAGGTGTGACTTTCAAATATTCAATAAGGATTTTTTTTTTACTTTTGCTTCCTGTGAACAAGCAAGGTGACCTGATATCACCCTGGTCAAAATGACCTGTATGGCTAAATGCAAAATAACAATTAGTAAATGTAACAAAAATTTACTAAATTGAAGTTATATTTCCCGTACATACTTCTGAACAGTGATCAACATCATCATCCTCCTTATCATCATCAACAGTGGCAACAGCACTGTTGGATAAACACCATTTCAAGCTCCTTCTATGTCAAAAATATCTTTGCTAACCTCTGCCATATCTTATGGGTAAATCTTTCTATATCATCTGTCTGTCTTATGACCGGTCTTCTCCAACTGCCTCTATCTCTTGGTCAACAATCTCTAAGGCCTTTTGACCATCAGTTATTCTTCCTTGCCAAGTGCCTAGGCTATGTGCCTATATTATTACTTGAGCCCTTTGTTTATTTTTCTGTGCTTCTTTTCCGCTAAAACTACAAGGCCTATCAAACTAGTATTCTGCATGTAGACTGAGATGAGGTCAACTTCTTACTCATGTTATGGAAGGTTGACCTTGGATGTCATCTGAGGTCATTTTTCAACCTATATCCCAAACATGGGTAAGGAATAATTTTTATATTAAAGTTTTATCCAATAATTCTTCTTACAAATGGCACAAATTTTGTTATAATAAAATTGATTTTTTACACAAGTTTGGCCGATTTTTTATCAATGAAATGACACTAGGTATTATTATTATCATTAATAGTAACAAAACACACCATACCCTACCATCTCCTATAGCAGCCCAAATTATAAGCAGAGAAACCTTAAGTAGCACACTTTAAAAATGTTCCTTTTTGTAATCGTGGGTCATGCCAGCAATACGTAGGGCCATTTGAGCCATCTAGATTCAACTTCTTGTCTGTGAATAGGATTCTCTGCAATTCTTTATCCCATGCCTGATGAAGTCTTGTAAATTTTAGTCTGCATTATTTGTGAATCATCTTCTTCCCAGAGCTGGACATTCCAATCTTTTCCTGTGTCAGAACCTTGACCTCTCAATTGTTCATCTGATGGCCTCTTTGTGAACTGGAACCCCTGTTTTTGCCATCAGATAAGCCATGGATTGATCGGGGTTTCACTGCAGTGCTCTGATAGCTTCCCCCCACAATTAGACATCCCCTCGGGTCTATACCTCTATTCTTGGCCTCATAATTTTCTGGGTCATACAAATAATATTTTACAATCGTCTGAATCCGAAGATTTTGTTCAGCTATTGCAAATAATAGTTTTTAATTCAGACATCCCAAAATCCAAAAACACTCAAAATCAGCCAGGGTTGGTTTCATTCTCAAACTTTAGAGAAAAATACCCCTTTTAAAGACAACAGTAACCAATAAATTGAGTTTAGAACCTTTTATATCACAACAATTGTCAATGAGTTTGAAGTTTTGTTGTAATGTAAATTTTCAAAGATTAAAATTCCATTAAAACTGCTCAATTGTTTAATATTAGACATTGTTTTTTTAAATGACCAACCCCATAAATGTAAAATGTTAATGGATTATTCCTGATAATAATGAATTTATTCAATCTTTTTAACTTGGGGTTTAATGTTTTGTGATGCACTTAGCATGTTTGTGTGTATATATGTATTATTTTATTACACTGTAATATGTATTGTATCATTGTATGTTGATGTTGAAAGTGACAATTGGTAGACGAAAAGAAAAAATTCAAGCAACATTCTGTGGGATTTATATATATTGGTTTACATGTAGTCTGAGATTAAAACCAACACAATTGATTTAACATTCACATGGGTGAACAATCAATAGAAGTAACACAAACAGCAAGTTATGTCTGTTGTTATTCTCACTGATCCCTCACAGTTAAGTTTGTTTTTTAGGTAACATACATGAGTAAGCCCAGTAAATATTAACTGATGTGTAGTATAAAATAACATTTCTATACAATACATCATGATAATACCCTCTATGAAAAAAGAAACTGCATGTATGACATGGGCGTTATATTAAAATCAAAGATGGAGGGGAGGTGGTGTTTGATCAACATTGCTGGGGTACCATGTTAATATAACTGTTTTGTTTTTTACATCCCTAGAACAGTTACGTGGTAAATAACTGATGATCCTAACAAGAGAAAATTTACACATAGTAACATAATAACAAAATATATGTACAACATGAAAAATACTAAAAAAATCACATAAATTACATTAACAGATATTGGGAAATAAGTGACTACAGTGATATGAAAAAATTGAGAAAAAATGTTTTTTTAATGTTTTGAGCTCAAACCTGTAGAATACATCATTTGATATTTTTGAAATAATATTTTTGAAACGGCTTGATTATGAAGCTAATCCAAAGAATGTATTTAACAATAAGAAATCAGTAAGTATAACAATAGATGTAACTCACTATTCATGTTACTATCTATATATGTATATGTATATGTATATATACTAACAGGGGATCCCAGCATTGGCTGAGGAAAAAAACCTGAACATCAGACCATCATCATCAGTCTTTTAATGTCCTTCATTGGACATAGACCTTCCCCAGGATTCGCCACAATTCTCTATCATGGGCGTCACGGGGCCAGTACAGGAGTTCTTTGATAAATGTCTTCTTACACAACACAATTAAGTAGGAGGAGAGGCAGGAGCTGAAAAATTGGAAAATCTTGGCATGTGTATTGCATACAGTGTATGGGTTTGTGCACACTCCTGGGCGTACCTGTTCAGGCCTGGATGCACTGTCGGACAGGTCAACATAGTCCACATGTCACCGTTATTAAAATGCTGGAAAGCAAAAGTTTAGATTTGAGATCCCAATAATATGAAATTTATAAAACAATTTTCTTCACCCTAAACAATATCTATTTCATGAATATGTGTAGTTTTCAATAGTTTCTATGTAAATAAAAGAAAATGTCTAGAAAGCTTTAAAAATTGTTGTCTAATTCTTTTGAATGTGTTGTTGACTCAGCTCAAAAACTTAATTTAGGTAAAGATTGTTAGATTGTTGACAATAATTATTAACTTTACCATTAAAAATAGGAAGTAAATAAAAAAGTGATGTAAATTAAACCGAATTAAACTGAATGCTGATTAAAACTTGCTCATATGAATTGCCATTTTAGATTTTTATTGGAGTGAATTGAAAAAAAATCGGCCAGATCTGGTTAAAAAGGCTAATCCAGCCAGTCTGCTTTTTGCCCACTTCCTCAGGACCGTCAGTCAGGCTTGTCAAAGCCAAGTATTTGGATCATTTGTGCACACAAATATATTTATATATATATTGTAACCAAATTTACAAACACATATATAATTATTAATTATGTTATATTACATAGAAACATTTATTTGAAATGATCTCCAGTCATTAGAGCTAATGCATTAGCCCCAAAAATTGCTTCCACTCCAAATTCTCATCTCATTTATTCTCGGTTTATTTGTTCAACTGTTGCTTTAAAAGAAACAAATAGACTGAGAATAAACAAGATAAGAATTTAGAGTGAAAGCAATTATTTGTGCCTTTGCATTACCAGTGACTGTTGAGCTCAATGGTTAGAGCATTGCTACATTGAAGTGACTACTCTATTGATCACAGGCTTGATTCCTGCAGCAGCCCCATGTACTGTAATTTCTATTTACGTTGTATAGGCTAAGTGATACATTAACCGTCAAACAACAGAAGATCATTTATAATCATTCTGTCGGATCATATACATCCAATTCTTAATACATACATATATATGTATAAAATTGTAACATATACAGAGGTGTATTCATGGTTATTCATGCTTTGCTTGATATCAAGATGGATTATTATAGATATGTCCTATATTCATATATACAGTATATAACTATATTATTTTTTGCTGAATCCCATGAGAGACAACAGAAAGCAAAAATGAATGATCGAGAAGCCTGATAAAGTGGAAAGTTTATAATCAATAAAGACGCACATATACACAAACATATGCACGCGTGTGTATATGTGTGTATAAGTGAATACATACACATATATATATGATGAAATAACATATCTACGTGTATGTATTAGAAACCATCAACCAAAACTGTCACAATAAGTTCCTTTGGTTTTCAAGTGGGTTTTGTTGACTGGCTGGCTATTTTGCACATGTATGGGCCATACCGATGGAGCTAGATGACTGAAAATTCAACCATTTATTCCTTATCATGATCAGAAAAATGTTTTTTAAAGAAAATTTATCCCATGATAGGTTTTCAATGAGGGTTCAATTTGCAGTGTAAGTTCAAGCTAAATTGATCCCTTAGTTTATGTTCGTTTGCTTTCATGATTATTTTTAGTGAGTGCTGCCCAGCGGAATGCTAGAAAAGTCATCCCTCTTTCCAAATTTCTAAATGTTCACCCCCAACATGTTGGTCATGTGACGGTTTTTATTGAGTGACTACCAGACCTGTATATATATACATATATGTATAATAATAATTAATAATTGTGTCATCCATAGACAGCTGTTTCGTTGTATTACAACCCTTCAGTGTGGCTATAGACTATCCAAATCCCTTCCAGTACCATTCCAGGTTGCATCGAAACCTTCGCTTCAAACCTAGAGGCAAACATTCTACCCCTGCACTATACAGAATGGGACAGCCAGTAGGACTGAATTGAGCGATATATTTACTTATGCTCAGTTCCTTGTCTACCAAAGTGTTCCATTCCAGAATTGGAAGAGCATTGCATATAATGGATAAGTTGCCCTACCTAAGAGTGCTCAAAGGAGTGTTAATGATAAAAATAATTAATGATTATGTCATCCACGGACAGCTGTTTCCTTATATTATAACTTTTCAGAGTGGCGATAGACTATCCAATATCACTTCCAGTACTGCGAAGTAGGATTGAAACTTCCACCTCAGATCCAGAGGCAGCTATCTTACTCCTGCCTTACGCAGAACTGATATTGAACAACCATAGCCATCAAAGATGGCAAAGGGTTCTACCTTTTTTGTGTGTGTTTTTTATGTATTTGTTTGTTTGCTTGCTTGTTTGTTCCACTAAAAATTAGCATCAGTACTCCACTAAACCCTGTCCTTTTGAATTTTTGGAAAAAAGGTTTGGGGTGGGGGTGGGGGTGGGGGCTTATTCTGATGGGTTTGTTGATAAAATCTAGATTCTCTGCAATCTCAATGTTTTTTTACTCTATTTTAGATGTTACTACTGGAAATCACCAGGGATGTCATAAATAGAATTTATTCTAACCATGTGAAATGAAATTTTTTTTATGTGACTAGAAATGCTGTGGTTGTTTATTTATTGACTGCAATGCCAAGTACATATACATATATTACATAGAAATATAATATGCATATAATATATTGTATTTGTAGAATAATATCTATGTAGTTTAGTTTAATCTAGTACAAGGGAGTAGGACATTGCATTAAGGACTATCATTCTACATCACACACCAAATATATAGTTACCTCACTATCATCAGCCTTTTAGCATTTGTCATTGGACATATACCTTCACCAGACCTCTCTGGGTATTCTAGAGCCAATATTTTCTGATTTGGTCAAGTTTGTCAAGCCGTTTTATACTTTGCCAGCTGTAGTTTTGCATATGATCTCTTGGGGTCCTCGTTGTGGACTGTGATGTCCAGTGGTTGTCTGCCATTTTTGCAACATGACCAGCCTATTGGTACCTGAGTTTTCTAATGAATTCTATGTTATCCCTGTTTCTTCACTCGTATACTTCACTGTTTTAAGATCTCTTCATGTGATGTCAAGTATGATTCTCTCATGTGCACATTGCATGGTTTAGAGTTTGAAGGCCTGTCTCTCAGTTAGGCTCCATGTTCTAGCTCCATAGGTGACTATCAGGAGATGCATTGGTTGTAGACTCTTCTTTCAAGGACTGATGGGATAATGGGGCTTTCTTGTTCTTAGAGTTTGAGCTTGCTCTACCAAAAGTGGTCTACTTTTTTCAGGTATGTGTTTTTGGTTTTGATCATTGTGTGTTTGTCTTCAACATGTTTGTTGTACATGACATTTGTTTTACTGAAGTTCATGTGAAGACCAATTTACTTGCTTTCTTTATTTAGTTTGTCTAGCATTATTTGGAGATCATGAAGATTTTTTTGCAAAAAGGATGATATCGTCATCAAATCTGAAGTTACGTAGGTAATTGCTGTATATTCTGATTCCTTTATTTTCCTAGTCTAGGTTGTTGCATGATAGCACCGATGACTTTTGGATTTCCATTGAGTCAAAGGCCTTCTTGAAGTTAACAAATGCTACAGCAAGTGGGATTTTATATTCTGCACCTTTATTTTTTAGTTGATTTACTGAATTGAGATGGTTGATGGCTGTGTTGCTTTTTCTGAATCCAGCCTATTCATAGTTGGTTTTCATCTAGCGTTTTGGTGATCACTTTGGTTAAAAGTTTGTAGTTGCAGTTGAATAGGCTTATTGGCTGTAAATCTTTTGGGTTCCCTTTCTTATATAATAGCATTATGATTGCAGTGTTCCGATCTTCTGGGACTTTATTCTGTGTTGGGCATAAGTTGACTAGAATGCCTTGTTCCCCCGGTGATGACCTCAACAGATTTTTTGAAAAGAATGATAATGATGTTATCCTATCCAGGGGCCTTTTTTTTTTCATTTATTTGATGGCTTGTTCTACCTTCCATGGAGTAACTACTGGGAAATCTCCAAACTAATTATTCATAACTTGTATATCCTGTTCATTGTCTTGTGTCTCTTGTTTGGAGAAATAAAGATTTTTGTAAAATTCTGGGACATGTTCGACCATTTGGTCCCTATCAGCTGTTAGGCCTCTATTTTTCCTGAACAGAGAGCTTTGATATTGTCAAAGCCCGTACCTTGTTTGAGAAAGCTTCTAATGACTGCTGTTGCGTATCTTCTTCTAAATTCTCTTTGTTTCTCTCAGATGGTGTTGTTTAATTCAGTTGCTTCAATCTTTTGCTGTTGATGGTGGCTTGTGATTTCTGTATTTTTCCATGAGATTCTTGGATTCTTTTAAGAGTTTACTGATGGGTTGTTTGCTCTTTGACTTGAACATATTGCATTCATGCATTCTTTCTTGGTACCAATTTGAATTTTACATCTCATTATTCTGTGGTAGCTTAATCGGTCCCAAATGTAAGGCAACTAGAAAAGCAGTATATATAGAAACAGTACATATATATATACATATACACATATGCTGAAGTAAGGATTTAGTACATAAACTCATTCATGTTTTTGCCCTTTTTGGGCTTCTTCAGGCAGATGATGATGATGACGATGATGACGACGTCGTTGTCGTCGTCATCGTCGTCGTCGTCATCATCATCATTGTCATCATCCCCGATTTGTATTATATATATATATATATATATATAAATGAATGGCTTTTTTGAAGGGTTTTCAATCCCAGTAGGACCATAGATGGTCGGGGGCTATGCAGAATAACCCACATGCCTACTCAATGTAGTTTTAAATGCATAAAGAAATTATCAAAATGTCAAATTATAATCTTTATGTGTGTGTACTATTATAATATATAGTACCAGGCTGGATCAGTTTGTCGTATTCTGACATATAGCTTTTAGCTGAAGTTTGATATAAAATTTTCACTGTCTTATGTTCAATCTATGTTATTAATATTCACCACTGAATTAAGTGCATTGACAGGGAATGAAATCGTGCTGAAAAATAAATATTTTTTATGTAATATAAATGCTTTTTCATCATTAGGTAACAGACTCATAAATGTACCTATGTACATATTTTATTTCATATATTGCTATTATTTCATTCTGTATATATATGTATATATATATCATATACTCTTTCTTAGAATATAGATTAAAAAGCCTGCAGGAATTGTACAACCAGGGTCTTATTGATTTTATAAGAGGTAGACTGACAGCTCAGACAATAAGCTTTTTGTTCTGGTTTGAAAATAAGATGCTTTTCTTCGTTTTATAAACAACAACCCAAATTTTCAAATTGTCTTATTTTAGCTACCATTGGTAGTATAAGTGTACAACACTAGAATCCAAACTTGTATAATATAATAGTGATATGATCAAATTCTTTATAAAACAGGGAATACCCTGAACACAGTACATGAACAGTAATCAGGAAATAACTGTCTTGTATAATATAACATTGTCGGACAATTTGGGACTATAACATAGATGTATATATATATATATATATATACACATATATATGCACACATATATATATTTATATAAATACATACACACTAACACACATACAAATGCATACACATTCATGTTTGCAGTTTCTCAAAGTAGTGTTTATCAAGAAAAAATAATTCCCTGTGTATTTAATGAGGCATATTTTCAACTTGTCTATTGAATGAGTCATGAAGAAACCTACCTGAGAGTCAATAAGAAATCTATACAAGAACTAAGAAGAAACCTGCATGAGAGTGAACAAGAAACATACCCAAGAATCAAGAATAAACCTACCTGAAAATCAAGAAGAAACATACCCAAGTGTCAAGAAGAAACCTACTTACGAATCATAGAAGAAACCTACACAAGAGCCAAGAAGAAACCTATGCTGGGGTGAAGAAGAAACATACCCAAGTGTCAAGAAGAAACCTACCTGAGAATCTAAAAGAAACCTAACCAAGAGTCAAGATGAAACCTACTTAGGAGTCAAGAAGAAACCTACCTTAGAGTCGAAAGAAACCAGAATTGTTCTCAAGTCTCTACCGCCAGAAGGGAAAATATTCATTGGTAAATTTACTTTATATGAGTGTGAGTGTCTTGTTTCAGGGGAGATGGATGATTTAGGGAGCTTCTATCTTTTCAAGGCTCCCTCCAAAAGTTAATGAGATTCGTAAGGAGAAATGCAGTAGGTGAACTACTATTTATAATTTTGGGGGTACGCCCCTGCATTGGGAACCCAGGGGGCATCTTCAAATAGCCGCCTACCTCATCTCAACAATGCCTCTGAAGACACAGGACCTCATTTTGACTGTTGGGATTCCACAGATATTTTACCTTAAAGTCATCTTTTCAGAGCAGTCTAATAATGTCTTCTATTGTTCTTTATAAACTAGAAATTCTTCTCCAACCATTAGCTTTTGAAGTTATGCTTAAATCAACATAAAGAGTTTTAAGAAGGTGATGAATTTTGTGAAATATTCTATTCCAAGAGATCTTATGAAAAGTATCCTCATCTCTGTTGTTTTGATCATTTTGGACAGGAGTGCTGCTCAGTTCTTCTGCTTCTTCCCGTATTTTCTTTGTTGTTTTAATCACTGTATATTAACTGGTATGTTCTACAGCCTTCCTTAGGTGCATGTTGCATTTGATAGTTTTTGAACAGAACATTATATTGGGGGGATAACTTTTGCCTGCCACTAATCGATTTATTACCTCTGCCAACAAAGTTGGAGAAGGTATATGCATCCAGTCACATCTTTCCATCTGTCTTTTTCTGTGCTGATAAGACTTTAATTATCTAACCAGAATTCTAAGAGGTAGTGTGGAGAGTGAATTTTTTTCTCACTCCATCTGTCTAATAATGGATATTATAGATTTCTGTTTTTAAAGTTAATTTATGATATTACATGGTATTATTTAGGCCTTTTATTTATCAAATTTCTTTATCTAAATATTGAAAAAATATTTTGATAGTACTTATCCCCAAGCAAGGAGTGGGGAGTCCGGACCTTCTTGATCACACTTAGCAACACCATTACTTAGATACAAACTACTTGATCACTTGACTATGTGATTTGTAGTTGCTGACTCAGATATAGATTTTAGAGCTAGATACACAAGAAAAAATTACTTAAAAAGGTGCTAAATACAGGTATCCCTTGATATAGTGTGGATCATTTTAGCATGATTTGCAATGTAAGGAGGGTGATTTGTGGATTCAAACATCTATGTCTATATTGTTGCCCACTCATTAAGAAAACAGTGAATAAAAAAGAGAATTTCACCAAAGGACTTACTTGATATGACTTGAATATAAAATTTCTATGATTTGCGATCCATCAACATGTAATTACATGGTGTTTTACATATGATTCCAATTTTACTGAGCTAATATTCATGAATTATTTCATAGATAAAAAATATGTTTGAAAGTTTAGAAAAATTGAAAAAGAGCTAAATTAAGAGCTAAGAGCTAGATGCAGACTTATAGGAGCTAAATGAACCAAAAAAAGGGTATTTCTAGCACTAAAAGAGCTAAATTGGCAACCCTGATGTGATTTGCTCTAAGCAGGAGACTATCATTAGGATTCTTGTCTTTAACCAAACATTCTGCCTAAATGTCTTGTATCTGCAACTGCTGCTTCTGTTTCCTCTCTTTTTTTTATCAGGATCTTTCACCATCTTCCAGAATCTTCAAAGTTTTTAATGCATGCTGCATTTGAGAGAAGGAGTTTTCAGGTGGTATGTCCCCTGGGAAAATAGCATCAGAGAAAATCCTGCTTGTCTGATGGTTTTTCCAACCTTTTTCACTAAAGAGCATGTGTTGCTTCCTATGTGATGCACATCTTCATTTGTTTCCATGTTTTTTGTTTTTTTTTACCTTAATTTTGATATTTTTTTGCTGTTTTTGTTTTTTTATTGGATGATATATATATATATATATATATATATATATATATATATATATATATATATATATAATTATAAATCATGTTATATTGTATTGAAACTCTTATTTGAAATGATCTTCCGCTATTGCGCAGAGAATGTATCACTTGGCCTAGACAACACAAAAAAGCTAAACAACTAAAGAGAATGGGACTGCTGCAGGAATCATTTTCTTTAATTGTTCATTCTATTTATGTTGTTTAGGCCAAATGATGCGTTATCAATGTAATAGTAGGAGATCATTTCAAATAAGAGTTTCAATGTAATGTAATGTAATTTGTAATCATTCTGGTTGATCATATATTCATCTGTCGATAATATATATATATACATTTTTTTTTAATATGAAAAATGAATTTTTTCTTTTTTTTTTCAAGATTTTTTGAGTTTTGAATTTAGTTTCAATCTTAGGCCTGGGCTTTAAACTATTTTGGGGAATTTTTGTATTTCACTTGATTAGATTTACAATTTTTAAAATTTTCCATTCTTCTTGTAATTTCTATACTTATTTTTTTTTTAATTGCTTGAAGTGTTTTCTTTTTTAAATTTTATCTCTTCTGTTTCCTTCACGGATTTTATATTTATTTGTATTTTTTCTCTTCCTTTAATAATAATTAAGTAAAGGAAAAATATGAGGAACAAATCCTCATATTTTTCCTTTACTTAATGATTCCTGTTTCTTTTATTGTATTATTTGCCTCTTGCATACAAATCCTTTTTTTTTGTTTTCTTGCCTTTTGTCCCTTAAGCTTTTACTATTATCTTTTTCCTTATTTCAGGATTTCTTTTTTCTTTCTTTTTGATTTGGGAGTAAAAATTTTAGTCTTTCACAAACTTATTTTTTCGTATGATTTTATGTAGAAGATTCTATAATTGTCTTTTGTTTTTTATATATACTAAATTTCACCTAGGTTGGCACAAGGACATTGAGAGGATTGTGGTATCATCATCATCATCATCATTATTTTAGCATCCATCATCCCCAGGATTTGCCAGACCTCTCTATCATGGGTGTCACAGAGCCAATACTTTCAATACTTGTCTATTTTGTCACACCATCTTATATATTGCTGGCAACTGGTGATCTGTGGAGATCCATGTCGTGAGTTGTGATGTCCATCTAACATTCTTGCAATATGACCAGCTCATTGCCATTTGAGCCTTTTTAATGGATTCTGTGATATTCCTGACTCCTGTTTTTTCTTTAATATACTGTACTGTTTTGTGATTTCTCCATGTGACGTTGAACATGATTCTCTCATATCCACATTGCAAGGTTTGAGGGTCAATCTTTTGGTTAGGCTCCATGTTTCAGCTCCATAGGTAACTATCAGGAGGATGCATTGGTTGTAAGTCCTTCTTTTTAAAACTAATGGGATTTTCTTGTTCTAAAAGATTGAGCTTGCTCTACCAAAAACTTGCCATCCCAGAGTTATTCTTTGATTTATTTCTTCAGTATTCTATGGTAGGATGGCTTGTCTGCTCAAAAAATCAGCATTCAAAATCATAGCCCAAATAAGGGTAATGGAGGAAGTGGATAAAGGGTGTTGCGCGTGCTTGTGTATATACATTAGGATACAAGTATCACCTAATTCTAAAAAAAGTTTGCTTTTGATAAAAGGCTAAAAGTGAAAAGAGTTCAGTGTTTTTTTAGCAGTAAGCTGTTATAGAGGCAGTGCACATCCTCTTTCTCTCTTTCCCATATGCATACTATGTGTTTGAGCAGCACTTATCTCTACTGATAGGAAGAACCACCATGGCCTCTTATCTATACCCTGCTATGCCATTCAGCAATTTAATAATATGAAATGGGCTGGGCATATTGTAAGAATGTAAAACAACTCACAACATGGATCCCCAGAGATCATGTGCAAAATTGTGGCCGACAGAAAGTAAGATGGTCTGACAAGCTAGACAAATTCAGAAAATCATGATAGAGAAGTCTTGTGAATCTTAGGGAAGGTCTATGTCCAATGACGGATGCTACAAAGCTATTGATGATGATGATAACAGAAAGCCTACATCAACTCAGTACTTATACCAACAGATAGCTGACACCAACATAACCTCTTATTTCATTCATTCTTCCTGAAGTCTTTAAAGAGATTTCTACAAACTTGAAATTTGTCATCAGTACACCACTAAACCTTTTCTAAAAACATCTTTGATTTGAGGAAAAAAAAAGAGTAAATTTAACCTCCATGAAAATGTGTGCTATGTTTTTAAGCAGCACCTACTTCAACTGAAAGAAGGAATCACCTTAGCTTCTTATTTCAATCCTTTCTATGCTTGATCTAACCATGGACATCAGAAATAAAGGATAAGCTTTTGATGAGACTCAAACTTACCTCTCTCGATGCTGGATGGAAGCCCTTCTGTACTTAGCAACTGAGCTATGAAAGCTAGTTGGCTTGTAGGAGTCCAGATCAAACCCTCAAGCCTACCCTCTTTCCTGATCTTTTGACACTGTCTGTTTATGAAATGGTAGAAGTGGTATCATTTTTATTTGAAAAAGTATTACAAAACATTATCATTCATTTTTGACAACCATTTACCTTTGATGTTTTGAATAATGTTATGATAAGAGGCAACAGAAAAATTAAGATGAAGATAAATAGCAGTTGAAAATTAATGACATTACGAGTGTTTTCCACTGAAAACATCTACAACAGAGTAAAAAAAAAACAAAAACATCTAGATTCTGGAATCTAGTTGTTTTAATAAACTTGTCAAAATAAGGCCCCCAAAAGGCCAAAAAGCTTTTTTCCCCCAAATCAAAAATGACGTTACTAGAAGGGGTCTAGTGGAGTACTGATAATAATTTTCATGTCTATAGACAAAACGGTATGGCCAGGAGCACTGAAGAAGACAAACACATAAACAAACACTCACACATATAAAAAAGGATAGAATCCTTCAGTGGCTCCAATTATTCAATACTACATCCTATAAATATAAATAATAAATTAATTGCTATATTTTCTTTTTCCACATCATTTGTTTCATTGTCATGTTTATTGCACACCTGATAAAATCAAATAGACAACTGAATATGTTGCAGGGATAATATTCATAACAGGCCTGGTTAGTCACTCAATAGAAACTGTCATATGCTCAATTTCTTTTGACAGTATGCCATGTTGGAGATGATCAATAAATAAATTACTTTTCTCACCTTTCATTAAAAAAGTTCAAACAAGTATGAATCGTATCAGACATGAACCGAGGGACCAATTCAGCATACACTTTCATTGTAAACTGAACCCTCCTACACTAAAAACCTTTTGGGAGGATTAAAAAGAAAAAAAAAACCAGACATCTAGATATAATGATGAGTAAATGTTAAAATTTTCAGCACTCCAGCTCCATTCCTGGCCATACAACCAGACTCACTTTAAAACTGGAGAAACCTATGCCAACAGTTTTAGTTAAAGTTTTGGTTGATGATTCCCAATAATTAAGTTTTATTGTTCCTGGAAAGAATACGCATATGATATATAAGTATATCTCAATAGAAATGTGTTTATGTGGATAGATATTTGTAAAAGTGTTTCTATGATTAACCTGTTCACAGTCATGGACAAGATAAATTGTCTTAGCAAGTCATCTGTCCAGTGCCACAGACAAAATAAATCACCATGTTTTATGCAGCCAGTACCGGTATTTAAAATTGATGTATGCATTTTTCATTGAATTTGCAGAGAACAGATCCAACACCTTAATCAAGGAAAATAATAGATACATAACGAGTCTCCCTTATCTGTATTTGCCATTTTTCTAGACTCAGCAGCTTCCCATATTGTGCGATACATGAGACAATCGTGGGACACATGAGGTGACTGTGTGACACCTGAGGCAATGAATTTGTCTCTATTTCCCAAACGATCTATGGAGATCTATTTATTGCTTCTGTAGCAATTGTGGGTTTTTATGGGGCACGGGTGCTAGCCTACCACTTCTGATGCACTGACTTGAGGGCTCCAACGACTCTTCTATACCCATAGTTGGGAGTAGAAATGGATTCATGCCTTTCCCAATGGCATTAATGCAAAGTGCACTCAAACTGTCCTAGCAGGAGTTTGAACTTGGTATACCTATCCTGTTCTCCATGCTGTCAAGCTTCTCTGGACCTTCAGATTTTTCTCTCCTCTTGCATAAAACCCTTCAAATAGAACAGACCAAATTTTTGGAACCAATGGGACCCTGGGGAATGCGGATCTTTCTTGAGTAATCATTTGCTTTTGGCTTTCACAGAAAAAAGTGGGACAGTGGCTGAGACACATGCTTTTATGTTGCAGACTTGGATCATTTCTTCTCTTTCCCATCTTGAACGAGAACACTGCGGACGAACCTCGTTTGCGATAGAGGCATAAAAGAACTTATACTGAAGTGGGTTGCTGTTAGCAACTAAAGACGATACAGAGTAGGCTTCTTTTTTTTCCCTCTTTTTTGTTTTATTTCCCCTCGAATCTTTGTATCGGAAAAAGATTAAGAGGGAAATTTCAAAAAATCAGGTGCACATCTAAATCTCAAAATATCGTTTCTGAATTTTGTTTGATTAAATTAAATATGCATGTATATTCTTCATCAGACAATGTTAATCAGAAAGGATGAAGGTAACCCCATGAAACTTGCTAGGAGGTAATCAATATTTGATTACCAAACAGGATCAACTCTAATTCTTATTTCTCAATGAAATATTCACAGGTCTAGTTAGTCACTCAAATAGAAACCATCATGTGACCAATGTCATTTGACGGCATGCTTTGTTGGCGGTAATCAATTAAATTATTGGAAAAAGTTGAGATCAGTGAATGAGTCTTATCTTTTGTTTGGCACTGATCTGTAAGAGGAGGCTGAAATTTTTCTAATAGCAAATAACACCAAATAAGTGATCAATTTAGCATAAACTTAAATAGCAAATTGAACTCCCCCACTAAAAAGCAATTTGGCAGATAATTTTTGATAAACAAAACAATCTTTGTTTTTAGACGTAATAAAGAGTAATTGTTTAAATTTTTAGCCCTCCAGCTCCATTGGTGCAGCCTGTACATGCAATATTTATGTACACAGCCAATAGAACTAACTTAAAATCTGAAGAAACCTATCTTTATAGTTTGGGTGAAAGTTTTAGCAGACGGTTTCTAATTATCTGGAAACATGATTTCAGTAGTTATTGTCACCTTTTATACATCTATGAGTTGAGTACTCTGGCACTCCTGCTTAGGATCACTCCAACCTATGCACTCTGCCATGGATCAAAGTATCACTACCCAGCCCTCTACGTAGGATCAGAGTGTAGTATCTTTGTGCTCTACCAAGTATCAACTCTCCGGAACTTCTGTCAGAGATAAGAGTGTTGTATCAATGCACACATTGAAAAAATTTATGCTTAGTAAGAAACCAGTATTTCAAATGCTGATTCTCAAGGCATGTGAAGATTGCTACTATGAAACTTTCTTAGTTAACTATTTTTCTGTATTTAGCCTTGTATCAGACAGCTTAGTAAATTAGATTCTTTGCGTGCTTGGTGGCCAAGATAATTACACATTGCAAAATTCCTTCAGGCATTAATGGTGAGCATTTGAGCCCAAGTGAAAGGCCAGGAATTTGAATCCTGATTTTCAAGGAAGGCAGGCCCTCCCAGTCAGAAGATTGGCAAAACTCAATCTCTCCACTCTATCTTATTTCTTCTTATTTGTCCCTTGGCTAAATCGAGTTAAACTCGGTAAATATTAATATTAGTTGTCTTGCCAAAGGTATATTAATGTGGATAAAAATATGTATTAATATGAGTGTGCATACATACTTGAATCTTATATATATATATATATATATATATATATATATATATATATATATATATATATATATGTATATATATATATATATATATATATATATATATATATATATATAGTACATACACATTCATATACGCTGAATAGCCATTGAATATTTCTTAGAAGTTAAGAACTAGTTTGTAAAGATGGCACTGAGTGCCTGAAGCATTGAATCAGCTACAGAAAGTACATTTTACCATTACAAGATTATCTTGGAAATGGATAATTCTTCAGATCAAACAATTTGGCATTTGAACCACATCTTGCTCTGCTGGCCTGCTGAGTATCCCGATTGATATGCATGGTCAGACAATTTGCTGGCCTGAATCCCAAATCGTCAGCTCTGTCATAACAGCCGAAATCAGAGCTTTGTCAGGGTGGCTTATGTACTTGAAGACATTCCAGAAATAACAAATAATTTCGAGGCTTTTTTCTTCCTTTTGTATATTTCATGATATTCTGGTCACGTCCAGAATCCAATCACTTACTGCAGTCGCCTGACATTGCTATGGAGACTGCAACATTAATTGATATAGCGTCATGAACAGGTGATACATTATTAACAAATGATCCGATATAGTTGCATGCTAATGAGCTC
Source organism: Thysanoteuthis rhombus (assembly GCA_963457665.1). Lineage (NCBI taxonomy): Eukaryota > Metazoa > Mollusca > Cephalopoda > Oegopsida > Thysanoteuthidae > Thysanoteuthis > Thysanoteuthis major. Next base: position 35,468,087 of record OY735225.1, read on the forward strand.
TTTCAAAAAATCAGGAATTAACTATTTTCCATTAATGTTGTTTCATCATGTGACATTTGCTTATTTTACAGTGATTCATTTCAGCCAATACCCGTTTCTATCAGTCTGTCTGTCTGTCTGTCTGTCTTTCCACATGATGTCTCCAAAAGTTTATAAACGAGTTTCAATGAGTTTTAGTGGAATGTTGCCATGAGCTAAAAAAGTAGTGATTCAATTTTGGGATCGGTCCAGGAATTTGTTTTTGATTGAGCGATATTTTCCATTATTCCGCATGAAAAGAGGTTAAAAACCATCAAATTTTAAGGAGTAGTGACTCAATATTTGTACATATCACGAGAATAATGTTCTCTTCTATTTTTTGATTCAATTTTTTATTTTCTTTTCATTCAGTTTCTAGTTAGTGTACATACGTATAGGTATATCAATAAATCTGTAGTCTAATAATGAAAATAGCATTATTATACACAGCAAATATGTATTTTTCAGCATAATCACCTTCTTTGTCAATGCACTTGATTTAGTGGTGATCTAGTCATGTAGACTGAACATTATACAGTGAAAATTACAGCTCAAAATTGAGATAATAACCAGATGTCAGGCTCATAGATTCACCTTCATATGTAAAATCATACATGCATACACACGCACACACACATACAGACACATCCATGTAATGGTAAAATAATCTTTTATTGTGATACTACCCCACCAAAAAGTCACTATTTTCTTAACAATGGTTAATTTTTATCCTTCACTGCTAAAATAGCATCAGTAAGAGACGGTAAATTTTTCTTTTTTTTCAAAATTCAGATTTTTTCTTGCTATGAAAGAAGCTTCATAGATCCTAAACCGTAGAGTATAAAACCTACCAATTTGCACTTGGCAACCTAATGAGCTTTTTTAAAAACTTCCTACTAATACTTAAGGTATTGTAGGGTGATGGGGACAGCAGCCACGTTATTTCGTCTGTCTCTTATTTATTCTCCTTTATCTTACTCTAGCAATTTGTAATACTTCATTTCTAGATTGCCAGACCCATCGAAGCTTCACCTTGCTAATCATACATTTCAGTAACACGTTCCTTACTCTGTCTGCTGCCAACATCTGATGACATTAAACTTGTGGTTGGACTTTCCTGCTTTAGATTTATACATCTTCCAGAGTGGTTGCCAACCAAGGCTGAAGAGCTGAGTCGTCACTGCTATTTACCCTGCTGGAGTTTGAACTCAGATCACTGATTTCATTCTCTGTACTGCTAACCATCAGGTTACCTGCACTGCAAACCCAGTGAGCATCTTATATAAATATTCAAAACATTCATGTATCTTGGATTTTATAAGGACAGGATTGCATTGACCGGATGATATTTTTTGACTTAGAAAAGGAAAAAGAGAAAAAAATTCAAATAAGCAACCTTCCCCTTTTGTAGTTCAGTCTAGTGGCAGACCAAGTAGAAGGTTGAGGGGACGGTCTGCCCAGGGTGACACTATCGGAGGGTGTGACACCAAGATGATTACCTACAGATTTTCCTTATAGTATCTTGGTAATTGTTTTTCTAATAAAACATCTGTCTGTTCAGGTGATATCTCAAAAAGTAATTGAATTTCAAAGAAATTTTATGGTAGGGTTTGCAAAGGGGTGAGAAAAAGTTGGTTAAATCTTTGGGCAGATCCTGCAGTAATCTCCAATTGCAAAATATTTTCTTATCTTTTTTCCATACATTCAGGTATATGCTGATGAATGTCCTCACAATATCTCCAGAAGGTCTCAATAGACTTGAAGGCTTCAATAATAAGGGAGAATCATGATGAATAATGAGTAGTATTAGAACAGAAGATTACCAAACTTCTAAATATCCTTGGAAGAGAGCAAGTTCTGGAAGGAAGGGGGATGACATGATAAGTTACCAACCGGATGACACCAACCATATGCCTGCACTGCTTCAGTCAAAACATTTTCATTTTTTATAATTTTTAATTCAAAACTTTTTTGAACAAATTATAGATTCTTTTGTTGAGAAAGATGGCCAAAAATCTATTGACCAGTAGACTTAAAAGTGATTTCATTCATTGGATTGTAATTTCTTATTTAATTTATTAACGCTTCTTCAAAGAGGATTATGATTGAGTGTTGAGCAGACATCTTGAATCCACAGATTTAGGAGCAATTCCGTTTCCATAGCAACAATAGAGTTAATCTGAATTTTGATGAAAACTGACAGGAACACCTTCATGGGATAAACAATTATTAATTAGAAACCATCAACCAAAACTGTAAACATAGGTTTCTTTCAGTTTTTCAAGTTGGTCTGGCTGATAACGTATGTTGGTATCATGCATGCAGGCTCCAACAATGAAGCTAGAGGGCTAAAAATTTAAACAATTACTCCTTATTACATCTAAAAAAAATTTTTTTTGTTTTTCCAAAATTTCTCCCCTAAACACCTTTTTAGAAGTGGATTTCAATTTTCAATGTAAGCTTATGCTAAATTGATCCCTTAGTTTGTGTCTGCTTGTTTTTTGAAAACTCTGGCTTTTTTAGAGATCACTGCCAAACAAAAGGCAATTGATGTAATTTATTCATTGATCTCGCCCTTTTCCAATTTTTCTTATTGGTTAGCATGCTGCCAAAAGACACTGGTTGGATGACGGTTTCTATTTAATGACTAACTAGATCTGTTTTAAAATTTTTCTTAATGTACTTTTTTCTTCCATATTTCCTTCAACTTTAAAAGGCCTTTTCTGTTGCTTGAAAAGAGAAGAAACGTCAGTATTCACTTTTATATAGAAACAGACAATTGTTCGTCTTTGTATTTATATTGGCTTCTGTGGTAGGCAATTCAATGCTATTTAGGAAGAGATTCATATAAATATATTAATAATATAGAAAATATGAATTATTTACAGTTAATGAACTTCTATCATAAACACTATCACCTTTATTGGTAATTCATTGGAGGATCTCAGATGAAGTGTTTCATTATGCCACACGTTTTTTGTTGCTCCTTAATGCAATATACATTAACAACATGGTAAATGTACCCTTACACTGGCCACAGCAACAGCTGTACCTACCTGGGCTTTACATATCATAAGTTTCTCCTTGTCTCAGAGTTCTTTGAGATTTTTGAGATGTGAAATAAACTTGGAAGCAACAAGCACTCAAATTGGTGTCATTCACCTTACTATACAATATTTTATTCGTAACTGGTGGAGAGGAGTTGGATTCATGCCTTCCCCAAAGGAATTTGTGTCTGTTTCAGTTAACAGTCTGAGTTTGAACTTGGCTTGCCCAGTCCATTTTCTGTGCTGTTAACCAATTGATCACCCCAACTTCCCTGACTACATAGAATTGGTAATATTTTGATATCTGAAGTTCTGAGATAAAGAATTTTCATTATTCTTCACATTTTTGTCCTATTATCTTTTTGTTATTATTTAGCACTATGCTTTAAGTTATTTGAAGTTTTGAGATGAAGTATTTTCATTATTTTATTATTGCACTAGTATCTTCATCTTTTTCTTGGTATTTGGCAGAATAGAATGGGACTATTTGTAAAGCCGATTTGGTGTGGTTGTTCTGATGTAAGCATTTATGCATCGTCTGATTTTGGCATTAGTCAACTGACATTTTAGCTTAGGAAAAAGCATCGATTATTTCACCATCATTTTGAAGTAAAAGTTTAAAAAGCCTTAAGACTGTAAATTTAACTTTTGGGCAAAAATATTTTTTTTGCAGTAAATAAAACTTAAAGTTGAAGAAAATTAAACAAGAGTTTTTATTTGAATTAGCTCTCTCACTTTGGTTTGCTTACAGGAGATTGAATAGTAAACTTAACATTCAAGAATAAACTGAATGTTAAAATATAAGGTTTAAATATTGCTCACAATCTATATCTACTATGTTTTTATGTAGAACAAGAGTCAACTGAATGTTGATAAAAATCAAAAGTAAATTAGTTTTTGTTTTTAATCTAATTATAAGTAATTCTTGAACATTTTTTATTAATACCAAAATAATAGTTGCCAAATGGGTTTGATGCTTTATTTTCTGTTGTTCTGAGATGAAGCATTTTCTCTCATCCACATATTTTTTGACAAATATCACCATCTTCCAGTCACTTTTTACCACTTTTTTAGTAATAAGATCCCATTAATCCTAAAGAGAAGGGTGTATAACCAATGCATCCTCCCAATAGTCACTTATGGAGCTGAAACATGGAACCTAACCAAGAGACAGACCCGCAAATTGAGAACCATGCAACGTGCACATGAAAGAATAATGCTGGGCCTCACATGGAGAGACCACAAAACAGCACAGTACATCTGAGAAAAGACAAGAGTTAGGGACATCATAGAATCCATTAAAAATCTCAAATGGCGGTGGGCTGGCCATGCTGCAAGAATGGCAGACAATCGATGGACATCGCGACTCACAACATGGATCCCCCGAGACCACATACGCAACCGAGGCCGGCAAAGTGTTAGATGGAGAGACGAACTAGACAAGTTCAGGAAGTACTGGCTCCGGGACGCCCATGATAGGGAAGTGTGGCAAATCCTGGGGAAGGTCTATGTCCAACGACGGACGTTTAAAGACTGATGATGATGATGATGACCATTTGGCTTAAAGTTAAGGAACCCCGACAAGTCTTACTCCTCGTTCAAAGTGTCTGAAAAGCAGGATTGTGAAAATCTGTATACCATAGACACAGCATTAGATTTTGTATGCAGTTGTACAGTTCCAAAGCAATGGTATTATAGATGTGTGGAGATTGTGAAATTATGTAACACTAAAAAACATATTTCAAAATTAGAATATTAGAGGCATGCAATAGCATCAAAATGCTTGATTTGAAAATTGCAGGTTCTGATCATGAAATAAGAGACATAATCCCAAATACCATAATTCCAAATGCTGAAATCCCGAAAGATGAGAATCTCCAAAGGTTGAAATCTTGAGAACCATAATCTGAAAAGGTCAAAATCACAAAAATATTACCAAAGGAAAAGAAAAAAAAATGATTAAAAAGTTCTCAATTGTCATTTATCTCAAGTTTCAAAAAGGAATTTATTTGAAAAATATAAAAACCATTCACTTAAAAAAAAAGAAAAACCCAAACCCTAACCCTAACGTATTCCATTGAGTTGTAGGGAATACAATTAGAAAGAATGACATTGAAAAAATTTTAAAAATCCTTGAGAAAGGATAAAGTAAAGGATGATCTCTATAAACAACCAGAGCACTTCTACATAATCATTTTTCGAAGGGGATTGCAGTTTTCTGGATTTTTCCTTTGAGGATTTCAGCCTAGCAGGATTTTGATTTTTTGGTATTGTAGTTTTAGGGATAGCAGTTTATAGAAGATTCTGAGATTTTAGGTTTGCATCTTTTGAGATTATGATTGGCACCGGGATATTGAATGGTCCATCATCGTTATAAGAGACCATCAGAATCCAGGGCCTGATATAAAGATATTTTTCACTCTCCACAAACACAAAAACTATGACTCTACTTTGAAAAAGAATAACTTTTTGCAAGTTTGAAAGTGGTTAAAAAAAGTTATGAACCACAAGAGAACACAAACCAAGTATTAAATCATTTTCTATTCTGATATCTTTCCCCGCAATAAACTAGCTTCAAGTTGTAGACATAACAGTTAATGGGACGTAAGATGTAATCAAATTGAGATCAAGTTTTGGACAAGGCTGCTTACATTCACTGCACTAATGCCCTTGATAGAGGAATGGATCCATTACACCCCCTGGCTATAGAGGTAAATAGTAAGGCAGTTGGAGCCCTCTAATTTTGAAAGGCAGTCTATCTTGGGCATGGGGCTAGCAACTCCACCTGGTAAAACCTACTTGTTATAGAAACCATAATGCGTCTCTATGCTCCACAAGGAGTTTACAGGAACTTAAAGAAAAAAATAACTTTTACTCTCAGATTCATAGACCATTTGCAACTGCTGTAAAGCTATTCAATGAATAGAATAATCAAATAGAACTCTTTTGTAAATTGAATAAAAGGAAGACAAAAACACAAAAAATAGATCAGAAGTTATTTCCCTCGAAATACTTGAAAATTTTTCTTCTTCGAATGAATTTATGAGTTAAACGATCCCTAGACTCTAAGGTGATTTTCAGCAGGTAACAATTTCTGGCTTAATAAAAGCCCAGTTGCCCCTGGCAAGCCTTGACATATTGCCTTAAATGATTTAAATGAAGCCTGTTGATCTTGTCTGGTCAAGCCAGAATCAGATTTGATACTCCCACCCTCTCTCATACAGACAGAAAGACACACACACACACACGCACACACACACACACATACTGTGTGCATTAATCTCTCTTGGCCTGGCTGCGATTCCACTGCCTTGTCAAATAAATCTTGATGAAGCAAATCTGGAAGGACATCTAAAGACATTTGTCAAAGACAGTTTCATATAATTCTTGGAGAATGAAATACACTGAGGAGTAAACCCATTAACTGCGACAGGTGGTGAAGAGTAATAGTTATCCATTGCAAGATAGAAGCCATTTTCCTTTGCAAGTGATCAATTCCAAGATAAAAGCTCTGACTCACAAGGTAGGACTGAGTTGCCATCAATTACAATAAAATGGAAATTTTATTGTTAGCCATAGAATTTCAATGACTGAAATTTCAGTCATTTGTAGTTAATGCCACCAGTTCTTTGCCTCCTTTGTATAATTTAACCTTTTGACAAGTTCACTCATCTAGACTTATGCCTTCCTTGAAATCATGTAAGAGTTAATGTAGTTAAACAAATAATTAATCAATGAAAATCTTTATAAAGTTTTTATTGATTAATAAAATCAGGAAGCCCTGGCTTCGTTTTTTGCAGACATCTCATCAATGTCAGGGAAGGTAATAGAGAGAAAAAAACAAGAATAAGAACATACTGTGTTCAAAAACTGTGATTTTGTAGATGCATTTTTGACAGCATTTCTCTACATTTGTGTCTCTAAAAAATCTTTTTGTTTCCAATCAAGTTTTCAAGCCTATCCTCATTAAAATGACCAAATCTCTCAGTCATATCTTTCTATCTTTACCAATGCTAGAGACGGATTAAAAAAAAATGCAGTCAATCTCCTTTACACCACTCTCTCATCGGGTCACATAATTCCTTACAAACACCGTTAACCAATTTGAAAATTGGTCTTACCGTGGAATTTTCCCTGTTCTAAGAACTATTGACTTTTGTTGCAGATCAAACATTAGAATGAAAGGATTTAGAAGCACATATCATCATTCGATGAATCTTTAAAGGGGAGAAGAATATAAATTGATCCTTCACATTAATGATCTTTTTATTTATCAATCAAGCATTTTTAAATATTTTTGCACAATCATATTTTTGGTTAATAAATAGATGAGAAATTCAATGAAAATTTAATTTTTGACTCACTTTACTGGAGGCACTGATGAAATATACGCTCTAAAAGGGAGTGGTTGCCTGAAAAAGTATGAGAATACACTGTATACATATACAATTCATACAAACCTACTCATACACATATATAGATCTTGTTAAAAATGAAATTTTTTTTTGAACTACTGTTTTGTTCATACCTGAACTATTCAAAGAAGTATGAAGAGAAAATAAGGAAACAGGCAAGATAAAGTAAAATTTGAATTGTGGAAATATGTTTAAACCAACAAGCACACAAAGCATCAGTAAAATCTCAGATGAAACCAAGAATCTCATGGGAAAATGCAAAAATCTCAAGCCACCAACAACAACAAGAGAGAAAATTGAAGCAACCGAACTAGATAAAACTATCCAAGAGAGACAAAGAGAAGAGAAAAGATACCAAACAACAATCATTGAAACGATTCTTAAGAATAGTTGGGCTTTCAAAGCAATAAACAAAACTCTCAAAACAGGACGGAAAAAACAAATAACTAGTAAATTTGAAGAAAATGATGACCTAACAGCAGACAGGGACCAGATCGTCAAATGTGCCCAACAATTCTACCAAACAAGGACCACCAAACAGCGGAAAGTATGTGCAAGACGTGCTCAATCAATTCAAAGACCTCCCAGAAGTTATGCTATAGGTGGTGAAACAAGTCATCAAACAAATGAAGGAAGGAAAGACTCCTGGATCAGATAACATCACCATTGACCTGCTCAAAAAAGCTATTAGGATCATCTCTAGGAAACTAGACATCCTATTCAACTTAAAACAAAGTAAAGCCTCAGGATTTTGGAACGCTGCAATCATAATGTTGTTATATAAAAAAGGAAACCAGAAAGACCACAATAACTACAGACTTATAAGTTTACTCAACTGCATCTACAAATTTTTAAAATTATCAACCACTGAATCACCAAAAAGCTAGATGAAAACCAATCATGGGAGCAAGCTGACTTCAGAACCAGCTACTCAACCATGGACTATCTCCATTCGATAAATAAACTAGAAGAAAAAGCAGCAGAATACATAGAAACTCAAGAAAAAAAGAGCGAGACAATGTGATACCAGCTAAGCCAAACTCTTCACAGCCTACCTTGAGATGATCTTTTGAAACTTTGACTGGAAAAAAAAATCAGAATAGATGGCGAATATCTGAGAAACCTCAAATTTGCAGACAATATTGCCTTTTTTGCAGAGAATCTTCACTACAGGAACTGAATGAAGAAAGCAAGAAAGTCAGCCTTCATATGATCTTCAGCAAAACAAAGATCATGTGTAAGAATTGCACTGGAAATAAGCATATCATGATCAAAATCAAAAACACGAAACTGAGAAAGTAGAATACTACATAGGACAATGATTTTCCATAATATCCTCAAAAGAAGAAGAAATTAAGCAAAGAATCACTCTAGGATGGCAAGCCTTTTTGGCAGAGCGAACTCAACCTTCAAGAACAAGAAAATCCCTATAGTCTTAAAAAGAAGGATATACAACCAATGCATCCATCCGATAGTCACCTATGGAGCTGAAAGATTGAACCTAACCAAGTGACTGACCCTCAAACTGAGAATTATTCAATGTATATGAAAGAACCATACTCAACCTCAAATGGAGAGATCATAAAACAGCACGGTATATTAGGAGAAAAACAGGAGTCCATGACATCATGGAATCCATTGAAAATCTCAAATGGCAACGGGCTAATCATATCGCAAGAATGGCAGATGACTGATGGACATCACGACTCACAACATGGATCTCCAGGAATCACATGCAAAACCGATGCTGGCAGAATATAAGATGGAGAAACAAACAAGACAAGTTCAGAAAGTATCAGCTTGGCGACGTCCATGATAGAGAGATCTGGTGAATCCTGGGGAAAGTCTATGTCCAACGATGAATGATAAAAGACTGATGATGATGTTGATGAATTGTGGAAGGTAAGGTTAATGGGTAGATCTGTGTTTTATGAAATGGTTGTTCGTTACAACCTACGCCGAATGTTATAGGAATGTGAGTGTGTAGGAAAAGATATGTGGTAGTGTTGATATGATAAAGTTATCCTCTCCTGCCCACTTACATTCTTATAACATCTGGCATGTCATCAAATATGAGTGTTCACAAAACACACCCACATACACCCATTAACTTTACTTTTCCAGGATTCAAATTCCACTTGAAAAAACTCTTATTCTTGTTTTCTCTTCATTTTCCCTGAAAAAGTTCAGGTATCAACAAAGCGTTGGAATAAAAAAATTTATTTCCAATAAGGCTTCCAATATTGTCATTTCAAGTCTCATATTGCTGGATTAACCATAATCTATATCATTCCTTGATCACACATCTATTTGTTTATTTATATATGTACAAATATACACATATATACATATACATACAAACATGCACATACACACATCTACACATATATACATATACATACAAATATTTGTATATACATCCAGATATAAATAGATGTACAAGCAAACACTCTATACACACACACACACACACACACACATTGTTATATAATATCAACCTAATTCTTGAAGTCTCAGTTTTTAATCCTTTACCAATTCAAATTTCAAACATTTTTTTAGTATTTACATTTTTAAATAGAAAATTCTTGGCCTGTCACTTGAGCAGTGAAAGAATTGGGTCTCGGGAACAAGGGATATGGTAGGGCTGGGTCTTGGGAACAAGGAAAACAGTAATGTCTCAATTAGTAGACACCAAACATAGAAAAAGCCTAAAAATTGAGAAGTTGGTGTATGTCATACCCTTGTGTACCCTTTTGCCATTTCCATCTCTGCACTTGAGAGAGACAAACAGATTGATCTTTCATCATAATCCAAAGTAGCAAAGTTGGATATGATATGAAAAACAAAGGTGGCAAATAATGTAGTAAAATGATGGGTGGGGGTGCAAAAATCAAGATGATCGAACAGTGACAGAAGTGAAAAAAGGATTTTCTCTCAAGCAATAAAAACCAACAGCTGTTGACAGAAACTGGTTTGTTTTTAACAAATTATGTAAAGAAGTATGAAGAAAAGTTTTGACAAATTTCAAATGAATTAAGAAATGATAACTAAATTTTATCCAAAAGTAGAAATCAATTGAAAATAAAACCTCATTGATATGATGCAAAAAAAGCTTTTGACAGTTGATTAAAACCAGTTGGGTTAGTAACTCATTAGGAATCATCACATGACCAACATCTTTTGGAATCATATTTTGTTGGGGGTGATTAATTGATAAGGTAATTTGCTGGCTTTTTGTTGGGTATTGATCACTGAAAAAGTCTGAATTTACAAAAAACAATCAGACACAAACTAAGGATCAATTTGATATAAACTTATATTGCAAATTGAAATCCCCTGCTAAAAATCTATTTGGGATGGAGATTTAAAAAAAGAATTTTGAAAAATTCTTTCTAGACATCATAAACTGTATATGTTGGAAGTTTCAGCCCTATGGCTCCATCAGTATGGCTTGAACACACGATGTATACATAGCCAGTCAGCCAGACACACTTGTAAACTAAAGAAACTTTTTTTGACAGTTTGGGTGGCAGCTTTGTTTGACAGTTCCCAATAAATGAACTGATTTTCCTCCCTTTCAAGACTGGTGGAATACAATCTTCCTCCTTTCCTTTTAAGCTCTGTACTAGACTAAAGCTAAGCTTAGTAAAAATTGACTTATTTATGTAAGTATGAATGTTGTTATTTACCTCGGTCAGCATATATATATATATATATATATATATATATATATATATATATATATATATATATATACATATATATATATATATATATATGCATATACCTATATATGCATGTTTGCAATGTCTTTTGGTGAAGTATCCAGCAATTCAATATTAGAAAAAAAAAAGTCTGTATGGGGCAATGGTGCTTTACTCCCTTTCAAAGTACTCCCCTTGGGACCTCACACACTTATCTCAGTTTCCCTTTCACTCTTCAAAACAGTCTTCAAAATCCTCTTCTGGGACTGGCATCAGCTGCCTTGTTACATTCACATTCACTTCAGTTTCTTCCTAAGTCTGAAATATTTATTTCAATGTATAAGTCGCAGAAGGTCAAATATAGACTGTAAGAGAACTGATCCGCATGATGTAACGTTGTGTCAAAAACCCTACTCACTCATTGTAGATGTAACAGTCACAGAGTACACAAGCTCATTCAATGGTGTCCGCTGTTGACTAAGTAACCCTATGGTAGAATGTCTGATCATGTACGTGCAGCATTGGTTGCCAAGTTACATCAAGGCTGCGTGACTAGTTCTTGAGATATTCAAAATGGCTTGATACTTTCTGGACAGACCTTGAACATTATTTTTAGAAGAAACAAGTCACTTGTGAAATGGCCAATCCCCTTGACATTTTATGTTCATGTTCTTAGAATATAAGTCGGCATAAAATTTTTTGCTGATTCAGCAGATATGAATTAGAGCTCTTCAATGTTCAAGTTAAAAATGTTAGTCCTGATTTCAAGTAGATTATTTTATTGCATCTGTAGTGGAGTGAGAGTTGTAGTTGCCAATTGGTGCTTGAGTTAAGAGTTGTCGCCAATGTGAAAGTCAGGAGGTTGCCAATCTTCATGCAAAAAGTGTATTGAATGTAATTGGGGAAGGTGAGAGTGGTGTAACTGTTCTGGCAAAGGAAAAAAAGAATTGGTAATCTATTTCAAGTTTTGGCTGAGGCTGCATGTATTCACTTCATTCGTACTAATGCCCTTGGGAAAGTTATGAATCCATTCCACTCCTAAGGAATGGGCAAATAGCGAAGGCCATCCTGCTAATCTCTAGCACTGGTAAAGGAAGATGCTTGGGCATAGGACTCACTACTTGACTCCATAGAAACCTATATACAACATTGATTATTGTCAAGTGATATCTCAATTTGATCACTATCAACCCAAACTGGTCCATTTGATTATGAAGCATCACTCAGTGAGGAATCTACAGTACGAAGCTTCACAAATTACTTTGGACATTTTTGATCATTCGCAGTTCCTTCAACATAAATCGCATAATTTCTTTTCGGATTTGAGCTGCATTTTTACCTTCTTTAAAACAAAAGGGCATAACATGCTAGAAATGTTGCTTATTTTCTCATCCATCTTCAATGTTAGAATCAATGAACAATAAGAACGGAATTCTAATAATGTGTTCACGTACTTCTGAAAGGCAAGCTGAAGATAAGAGGGACCACTAAAAGGGAAACTATAAATTATATAAATGAGATTAAAAAAAAAATTTAATCAACAGGATGATCTATTGTGAGGATTAATTATAAAAAAAGAATAAATGATTGTTCTTCGATGACAAAAAAAAGAATGTACCACTGAGATGTAATGCGCATACATTTTTTTTTTTCCTATCAAGAGAATTGATTGAAAAAAAAAACAATGATGTCAGTTATCTGAGGACGATTGATTAAAAAAGGAATTAATGATGTCAGTTGACTGGGGACAGACGAGGTGGGTTATAGAGATGTTGGACACATCCGCAAAATGATATGTAAGCTGTCACAAACAATCAAAACCAATTTTTTTGAATGAAGTTAGTTGAAACTAAGTATTCCTGATTGGTTCAAATGACAAAGAACAAGATGTGCATTTGTACTCTGTCACAATAAGGAACACCACTGATGTTGTGAAATAAAATTTTATGTTCTGATGATATTGTAAAAATACTGACTTCAAAGATTATAATGAAAATTTTAAAAAGGGATAAAAAAAATAAAAATCCATTTGTGGTCAACAGAATGCTATATAACAAGCTCACTGCAATGCAAATCTCTATCATTCACGTTTATAGAGTACAATGTGTAGAGAAGGCTAATCTACAAGCTTGTTGCAAAGCAAATGTCTATCATTCACATTTATAAAATACAATGTGTAGAGAAGGCTAATCTACAAGCTCACTGCAACGCTAATCTCTATCATTCACATATATAGAGTGCAATGTGTAGAGAAGGCTAATCAACAAGCTTATTGCAATGAGATTCTCTGTCATCCACGTACATAGAATATAATATGTATAGAAGGCTGATCTACAAGCTTATTGCAATGCAAATCTCTATCATCCACATACTTGAAATGCAATGCGTATAGAAGGCTAATCTGCAAGCTCACTGCAACGCAAGTCTTTATTATCCACGTACTTAAAATGCAATGTGTATAGAAGGTTATTCTGAAAGTTCACTGCAGTGCAAATCTCTGTCATTCATGTACATAAAATGCAATGTGCATAGAAGGCTAATCTACAAGCTCACTGCAATGAGATTTTTTTATCCACATATATAAAATGTAGAGTGTGTTTCCTTATTTTTTATATATGTCTTCGTTTTTGATGGCATGAATGAAGTAGTCTTTTAAGAATGACCAGAAATTCCTTTTTTTTTTATTGAATCATTGTAGCTATAGTCCCCAACCTGACAACCAACCAGCCATGTGCTGATGTATTCTTCCCTTTTCACTCGTTTGTTTTCTTGTGTCTCATGACATACCATTTGGCCTAGATCCTTGCAAATGTGCATGAGTACTCCATTGGACACTTTCTAAAAACGTTTTTTTTCATTTTTGGAAAAATTGCTTTTCTTCCATATAAATAAAATGGTATAATTGTGTGAGTGCTATGGTATAAACCACGGTGGCTCAGTTAATTGCTGATTTGGCGTATCTATCCATATAGTTAGAAGTATGACTTTTCCTATTTGTTTTTCTGTGCGTAACTATCGACTCTTCCACTTAAAGGTAACAATGTTGCTGATGAAAATATCTCCTACCCATCATTTGAAACAATGGACTCTTCCACTTAAATCAAATACTAACATTCCAAAGGAAATTATGAATCACTGCCACCCATGAATTAAGCAGTGATAGTGGTAAAATTAAGATGAAAATACCACCTGTATGGTTCAAATAATAAATTCATGATTTGAGGAAAAAAAGGTTGATTGGTGATAAGTTACTTTTCTTGCCTTTTGTTGGGCTGTGATCACTAAATCATTTTCAAAAAACAAATATGGATGCTGCTGGACACAAAAGAAAGGATCAATTTGGCATAAACTTTCATTGTCAATTAAACCCCCCAATAAGAACCTATTGCAAAGGGGGATTAATTTTTAAAAAAACAAATTTTGTTTTTTCCCCCTCTCATTTCAAGTTTCTCCTATGAAGTTTTAGGTTTGGATAAAGTTTGGTTAGATTGTACCTCAGATACTTATAAATGTCAGAACACATGACAAACTTAAACCGACCAAAAGTGATTAAACCTGTCTGTTGTGGGTAGCGGTGATTAATATCTGTGGATTTTTTCATGGGTAAAAATTAGTTTATATATAAACACAATAATACACATGATAAACAAATGCTTGCATATTGTATATCTTGACCTATGAAAAAAACTACATGAATAAGTACATATGAATACCTACATACAAATAAAGACGCACTTTTATAGCTACGGAATCAAAAGATCTTTTCCAGATAATTAATCAGTGGAGAGAGGCATAACAGTTGCCATAGCAACCGATACAAATATTTTGGTAAAAGCAAAAAGAAATTCTATACCATTAAGTAGGAGTAGAAAGAAGCGGACCTTGTTATAAATTCCAAAGAATGAAAAAAATCTGCAGCAGTGAAAGGGATATTCAAGTTGAGCTTGTTAACCATTACACTGAGATAAGTACCTGTATTGTTAGCTCAGTTTAGTCTGGCAAAAAGTCATAGTCAATCATGAGGTACCCCTTGAGGATCAAACTCATTACACTGGCATATTGGTTTGTGAGATGATATTGCTCACCACAACAATATGAGTTCCCGCTTATTGTGATTATTTTTGCAATTAAACTAAAATGTTAAAGTTAAAACTTATTGAAATCTGTCTTATATCTAAATAGAAATTGACAATCTAAATTATTGATATGTATAACTGAATCATCTTCTCTATGTATGATGTCACATTAAAGGCCACTCTGTAAGAGAGAGTGAAAACAGAGAAGGAACCTAGAAAACTTCCACCAGCATGGCCATCCCCAACCAATCCAATGTAAAAAGTGGAAAGAGGACAGGCAAAATGAAACTATTTTTTATCGCTTAATTCAGTTAGAAACTTTAATAGAAAGGCGATCTTTTGTTTTATGCCATTTGAAATTGTAGATCACTTTGACTTGGTGAAACAAATTATGCTGGGCTACAATTACAGAATAGTGATCAATTTAATAGTTAATATCATTAATTTTATATTCAATTTAATATTTATTATTCTAATGTTTGATTTTAATTATTCAATATTTAATGATGGCACCTGTCATTTTCAACGGGGTGTCTGCTAGTCAAAATTAAAATCCTACCATTAGTGATGAAAACAAGAAGAATCTACATAATTTATAATTAGCACATTGAAATACTTCCTTTCTTTGGAGGTAGGGAACATAGAATGCAATTAATTCTAATTAAGTACCTGATTGAATAAATCTAATTATATTAGGTTGTTACACATGAATAATGCTAAAAATGAAGGATTTACCAATATAATTGTATTCTTCTACAGATTCAATGTAGATGCAGATATAATTAATTATCGGAGGTTTTTGAGCCCTTAGCAACAATGGTGTCTACCAAGGAAGTTAAATTAATTTTCAAGTGCAAATTCAAATTAGGATATCAGGCTGCTCAAGTGGCTGGTAATGTTCATTTCAAGTGAACATTACTACATTGCAAACTGTTTAGAGTTGGTTCAGAAGGTTTAGGTCTGGAGATAGATATCAATAATGAATCTCAAGAGAAGCCCAAATCTGTTCCTAACATTTAAATTCATATGAAAAAAATTTGGTCTTAATCTCAAGGGAAACAATTTTTGATTAAAGTTACCCCCCATTTGAACTTTGGGTAATTTTGAAAAATAATTTCTATTCAATTCACAAAAGAGTTTTATCATTCTGATGCTATTCTTAGAAGAGTTCCATTTTCATGTGCTTACCAGTGGTCCATAAATTTAAGAATTAATGATGAAGAATTATTGACAGCAATGGCTAATGAACCTTGAACAATGGTTCAATAACTTTCTGGAGACTTTAGAACTTCAACAGTGACCTTATTATGTCATATGAAGGCAATAATAAAGATGGACAATGGGGATTTGAAGTCTTGCAGCATTCTCCATATTCACCAAACATTTCCCCAGAGGATTATCATCTTTTCAATTACTTTGAACATCATATCCGATGTAAAAGGTTCAATAACATGGTGGCCATAATTTATGCTCTCACTGAATTTGCTACCACAAACTCTATAGAATCTCATAGCGATGACATATTATCATCTGTTGGTCATTGGAAAAAGTTTATTGCTTCGAATGGATTGTATTCTGAATGAATATTTACCATTCTTTACTGTTTATATCATCCTTCATCTTACTATCCAAAACATTTCATATGTAACAACCTATGTGTCTAGAGATAGGAGAACAGGTTTATGAGGATGTTTCTGCAACTGTAGGTAAGTGAAGCTTTTTTTCTCTCAGTCACTATGCCACCTTATAAAGACTGTGAACTTGCTCATCATCAAGCTACATTAGTCACTTCCTGTTATTAGTGAGTTTTGCTTAGTTTGACACAAGGTGACAATAGTAGAGCACCATATTAGCATCAATGTCACTACACTTGTTAATTAGCCTGTTAGACAAGCTTTTTAACCTTTGTATCATATTAAGCATTCATAGACAAATGAATAAACCAGGGCAGACTGAGGTCTTCAGCTTTGGTTGGCAACCATTCCAGGAGAATGTCAACTTTGATTCTAGACCTGGAAAGTCAAACACTTTGACCCGGGTTGTGAACGGCAGACAACACACAGAATAGGGAATGTTTTCCCAAAATATATGGTTAATGGGGTTCTGGTATAGATTTGACGGGCCTAGCAAGTTGGATGCAGATAATAAAAAATTTCTCAAATAAAATAAAAGGAGAATAAAATCAGATTTTTCTTATGCTGCTTCCTTTCTCTCTAAAACTTGAAAAAGAAAAAAAAAATTGTTCACAGAACAAAATAGAATGGGAACTTTTTAAAAAATGAGAAAAATCCGTAATAGAGAAAGAAGATGGACTTAACTCTATTATTGTGGCCCTGTGTACACATCTGCTTTATATTTCAAAGATCGATGCAAAAGATTCTTCAGTTATTAGATGGAGAGAAGTTTCATTTTCAAGGTGGAGCATTTTCATTGATGTTAGGTTTTACCGTAATGAAACATTCCAGATAGGTGGACAAAGAGGCAGTTTTTAAAATTCACTGTGTCCAGTGTTTGTTTAGTGGCCATTATAGAGGCAGTGTGCACTCTTTTCCTCTCTCTCCTACACTCCAGTCTCTGGAACCTCCTGATTACTCAACCTCTGCCAACTCAGCCTAACATACCATCATCACCATTTTGGGGGGCTGGTAATGCTCAAAAATATTTCTCATATAAATGAATGGTAATTGCTTTTTCATATTATTCAATTTCGTCTTACAAAAGGTTTTTGTAGGAACATACTACTTTCTGATTGTGGAGGAAACTTGTATTTACAACATATAGCTTATTCAAGCACAAAGTCACAATAGCTATCTTACTAGATATCTTTCTACTAAAGCCTTGTGTCAGACTAATCTATACTTCATAAAAGAGCCATATGAGTGCCAAACGTTGCGGAGGAGACCTGCATGAACATATAACTCAGCAACATGTTATAAATTGTTTTCTCAAAGATAAACTTTGAAGTTCTCTGTAAAAGAAACTAATGGAACTGATGGATTTGAAAAAAAAAAAAAAAATGGCCGACAAGAATTTTCTTGGTTGTTGGCAGATAATTTTTTATCATAAATTTTACCAAACTCAAAGTGAGGCAATCCATTATATCTTGCAGGCAAAAACTTAAAAGAAGAATGTAAACTCAGTTTTCTTCATTTATTAAAAAGTTACATTAACGAAAATCCCAAAAAACCCATTTTGTTCGGATCTTATCAAAAATATTGCCTTCTTCAAAGAGTCAATCATAAAAGAAATGCTCCTTTTCGTTCAGAAATTCACTATCTTTATTTCTAAGTAACATGAATATTTTTTTCTTCTTCTCTCCATTATTAAACAAATGTTTCATAATAGAGAACATTATATTGTCTAAAGATCAATATTTCCAAGAGAGATTTTTTTTATCAAGGAATCACAATTTGGTGATTTTTCAGTTGTCCAGCAACATAAATATAGGTGTAGTTGCTGGATTGTGTTCTCAGTGAGTTTATGTCTTTGAGCGTTCATAAAATTGATTGAATTAAGCAAATCGATATGTATATTTGTGAGTGTGTCTGCTCAATTCCAAAAAGATTAATCATTTAAGAAAATGGAACTGTCATTAAAAGTAAAAATCTCTTGGATATACAAGTTCTGTCTGGAAAGTATCCAGCCATTTAATCAAAAAAATAGCCTACTTCGGGCAATGGCATCTCAGTCCCCTTCATAGTATTTCCCCTAGGACCTTACATATTTATTCCAGCATCCCTTTCACTTTTAAAAACAGTCTACAAAGACTTCTTTCAGGATTGTTATTAGTTACTTTGTCACGTTCTCCTTAATCTCAGCCGTTGTCTGAAATCAATTAGGAAAAAACTACAAGTCACTGGGAGCCAAATCGTGACTACAGGGTGCTGATGGACCTTATTGATGCAATGTTTGCCATGAAACCGTTCACAAGACATGGAAAATGACTTGCTCAGTCATTGTGAATGTGATGGTCATGCAGTATGCAAGCTCACTCAGTGGCATCTGTACAGATCAGCATTTGTTCATGTATGTGCAGTGAGGTCCCCTCTGATTCAGTGTCAAGTGACATCAAGGCCGCGTAATCAGATCTTGTGCCATTCAAAATGGCTAGATACTTTCCAGACAGACATCATATTTTGAAAGAAGCCATTGTAAATATACTAGCCAAAAAGCTAGCATATAAGCAGGGCTGAATGGAAACCAAGTCTCAGCAGCATTATATTAACCATGAGACACTTGAGGCACTGACCTCAGGCCCTCAGACTTTAAGCAGCCTGAATTTAAGGGGACAGAATTTAAGGAAACCCTGAGCAGGTTTAGGGGACTTCAGGTGGGTCACAGCCAAAAAAACTTTTTTTTACATTAACCCTTAGGCTCTTTCTTTCCCTCTCTCTCTCTTGACGACCACAGTGTGCGGTGTGTACGGGTGAATTGCAAAACAGAATGTATTTGGCTGATCTTTTATTTTGTGTACATTCAAAAAAGATTTTTCTTTTGTAATTGACTCTTCCAACTTTAGGACCAAATTTAGGGCCAAATTTTCAGCTTATAAACCAAATTTTATTATAATATGTAGCAATCAATTTAGTTCTTTCTTTTATCTGAATTTCATGTTCCAGACAGTCAACTCTTAAAACTGAGAGGTGATGGGGGTATGAGGGCAACACTCTCTATTTAAAGCATAATGATTGTACATACAAACAAGCAAATTATTAGTATAGATAGTTCTGCTGCACATTGCTTTCTCTTGCTCAGGGCTTAAACAAACCACAGGAGGGATTAGCTAGCTTAAAAGAAGGAGACACAAATATAAAGGAGAGAAAGTTTTAAAGATCTTTCTCCTTTGATTATACCGAAAAGTAACTAATAGGGGTTGAATCGAGTTTCAAATCCATGAGCTACTTGAAGCCACTCTTATTGACAGTGGAACTCTTCAGTGAATAGAATTATGAAAATTTGTTTCAAATTACCAATTGTCGACAGGAGATATCTTTAATCAGTAGTTAATTCCTCTTGATATTTGATTTCAAATCTTTTTTATATGAATTCAAGTGTCAAGCTGCTCTTTATGTCTTCACATTCAGAGTTCACTTCTCTATCATAACAAGCATCAAAGGTTCTACTTTTTCTTTCTCTGCTTGTCACCTTGCGGAAAGACATGTCAACACTTCATTGTCAGTGACAAACTAATCATGTTCTCATTCAAGGTCACCGTAACTGAAGACTCAGTCCTAGAATTCTATTTTCAAATCCCAAACAATGTGCATTTCTACTCACATACATTTCTCATTACTAGATACTTGTAAAATACCTGTTACTTTGCTAATGGTATACCAGAGGTGGAAATCTAATGCACTCTATGGTAAAGCAAAAGATTCCTTAAGAGATAGCCCCCAATGGAGTATGACAGCCAGTGACAAAGTCCTGGTTTCAGCTGGATGTGTCTGCTTAGTGATCCTTGCAAGTCTTAAGTCTGGTCGAGACCAGGACACTTTACCTACCAGTTTTTATGATCACCCCCTGAGCAGGATGCAAGTCTACTGATTGGATTTCCCCACTCTAATCACACAGTTTTGTGCATACTCAATTAGCTGCCAAGTGCACAGTGAAATTTCTCCTAATGAAGTGTTTTCACACTCTCTGCTCATACTGGGAATCGAACCCAAGACCTTCTGCGTGTAAAGCACCCATTTCATTACCCATTACACTATCCACACTGTTCTAACTGGAAAATCTCATTGGAGTTGCCCGAAGTGACCATCCCTGGAATTTAATCAAATCTTCTACTCTCAGACCCTGAAAAGCGAGTTCAATTCCACTTCATTCTATTTTCTCACCTTTCTTCTTTCCCTGTTGGCCAACTTCAGCTGCTCTCCTTTTACCAATATTCTCAAAGTTTCACCGCCTATCCTTCTGCATATCTTTATCCTGAGGGTCTCTCCCCACCCTCTTAGCGTTCTTTATGCTGCGGTTCCATTCATAGAAACTTTCCCCTACCCACACCCTTTTCAATGTAAAATTTCTATTTTTATAGCATGACAGATGGAAAATATGACATATGGGAATATTGAACATTGATATAGATTAATCTGTATTCCCCACCACTACCTGATGCAAAACTATGTATTTAAGCTGGACTTTTAAAAAAGCTGTAGGCATCAGGGAATGACTCCTCCAGTCTCTATTTGCAATAAAGAGGTGTTGCTTGGACGATCAATAGAAATTTATTTGCATTTATCTGTATGATGCAACATTCGGCATTTAATTCTGGCTTTCAAAAAGAGTCAACTGTAGACATCAGAGAACAGTTCTGGTTAGTCACTCAATAGAAACTGTCTCATGACTAATGTCTTTTGGCAGCGTTGTGTTGTGGGTGATCAATCAAAAATTGGAAAAGGGGGCGATCAACGAATAAGTTACTCCTATCGTCTTTTATTGGATCACTAAAAAGTCAGAATTTTCCAAAAACAGGGGTAAATGCTGTGTATACAAACGAAGGAATCAATTCAGCATAAACTGACACTGTAAATTGATACCCCCCCCAAAAAAAAAATTGGGGGGGGGAATGAAATGAAATTTGAGCATAATAAGGAGTAAACGGTTAAATTTTCAGTTCTCTAACTCCATCGATATGAACTGTACATACATAGTCAGTCAGTCAGAATCACTTAAAAACTGAAGAAAACTATGTTGACAGTTTTGGTTTGATGGTCTCAATACCATCTCCCTCTCAAGTACAATTTAAGGGTGAATCCTCATTACACATTCAAATAATGCTTTGCACCTATAACCTGAGAGTGTCAGCTGATGTTCCCATAACTTATATCAACAAGAGTTACTGCACCTTAGAATAGCATTGATTTTACAACGCTGCTGTGGAGTTATTATTGCCAGATTTGATGTGTTAGAAACCATTAAGCAAAACTGTCAATATAGGTTTCTTTCAGTTTTCAAGATGGTCTGGCTGTCTATGTATGTATGTATCATACATACAGGCCACACCAATGGAGCTAGAGGGCTGGAAATTTAATAATTTACTCGTTATTATACTGTTTTTCCAAAAATTTCCCCCATAATATTTTTGTAGAGACGGTTCAGTTTTCATTGTAAGTTTATGCTGAATTGATCCCTCAGTTTGTGTCCATTTGTTTTTTGAAAATTCAGACTTTTTAGTGATCACTGTCCAACACAGAGCAAGGGAAGTAACCTATTCAATGATCATCCCTTTTTCTGATTTTTGTTATTGATTACACCCCCCCCCACATACACACAAATGGCATGCTGCCGAAAGACATTGGTCGTGTGATGGTTTCTATTAAATGACCAACCAGACATGTTTTCACATCTTTTAATCATTTCTAGTTCCATAGGTGTTAAAAACTACGATATGATCATTTCTCCTGCATATATATTTTTACAATTAATGTATGCAATTCTGTTTTTTTTTATTACCTATAGAATGTATATATATTAACTATGATATCATGGGAAAGCAAATGAAACTTATATATTTACTATTAATCACTGCCACTGACAACAGACCGGTTAACACTGGATTTAGGTTGTTAATGTGTTCTGACGTTCATAGTAATCTATCCAGACTTTGCCCATCCCTAACTGTTCATAGTGAAAACTCATAATTTCACACACACACACATACTCTCCTCAATGAGTGGAAATAATGTTTCTTTTGTTTTTTGAAAATCCCCACCAACATAAGTAGGTTTTTATTTTGGGGTTCAATTTGCAATGAAAGTTAATGCCTAATCAGTCCCTTAATTTGTATCTATGTTTTGTTTTTTTTCATCAAAAATTTATGATTCAAACCATATTGGTAGTATTTTCATTGTGGTAACTTGATTTTACCACCACTCCCGCTTAATTTACAAGGTAAAGAGAAGCACATGTGGGTGGCAGTGATTCATGATTTCCCTTGGAATGCTACTTGTCATTATTGATCACTTTTGCTATCTGTCTATATTTCTGTGATCTACCACTACAATAATTCAATTTTTAGGGTTCAGATTTGTGAGGGAATAGTAATGAATGAATGTCAGTTATAGAGAAGGTTGTACAAAACAAAACAAATGATCAAGTCCCTTAGTTTGACAGAGCTTCTGGGTATACAGCATCAGTGCTTCTCCTACTGGGTACCTGTATGAAAAGATTGTCGCTTTTAGAATTTTTTTTCTGTGAACACTTTTCAGCATTGCACAATATTTTACAAATAAAACAAAAAAGAATCAAGATTTTCAACCCTTCGGAGGAAAAAAATTCCGAATTGACCATTAGCGACCTTCACTGACTTTAGAGGTCAGCATGACCAATCCTATCTTCTTTTCTGCCAAAGTTAACCTCACATTCTAATTTACTTCCAAGAATGTGATTGTTTGACTGCAATATGGCTGAGAGAACTATTTTAATCTAAAATCAAGGTCAGCACCACCAACTCTATCAAATTTGACCTTATCCACCCTACAATTTGCAAGGTCATGAATATTTTTTGTACTTCATAGCAAACAATATTATGTCAGAAATCGCTTCAATTGGCAAGAAATGACTTCTGGTGACCTCAAATGGCCTTTGAGGTCAACCTCTCAAAGCTCAAGTTACAACTGAGTCCTCATGCTAAAAAATTGGTCAATAGGCCTTGTTGTTTTCAATTGTTGATAACACGAATAAATACACACAAAATAGGAAGCTCTAATATAAGTATAGATTTGTGCCTGTACGGATGGTGTTTTATATCTACATAAGTATCCATTTTTTCATGGGTATCTATCACTGACAGAACACCGGCGACTAGCTTATGTTAATTGGAACACAAGTTCAACCAATGAGCTTACACGGGGCAGATATAAAAACTGCCCCAAATCGCCCGCCAGCTAACTGTCTTCCCCAGTAGTTAAGAATCCCTATTCAAGACAGTTCACACATTTCTAAGATCTTGCCAGAATCTGTAGATTTACTTGTGTTTCAATGCCCTTTGACTTCTGTGTTTTTTTTTCTACTCTCTACTGCCATGGTTGATGAAATTATGCACACAATCACGACTCATTTAAGGGTCTCAATATATATATATATATATATATATATATATAT
Organism: Thysanoteuthis rhombus; assembly: GCA_963457665.1. Classification (NCBI taxonomy): domain Eukaryota; kingdom Metazoa; phylum Mollusca; class Cephalopoda; order Oegopsida; family Thysanoteuthidae; genus Thysanoteuthis; species Thysanoteuthis major. The sequence continues at coordinate 35,492,449 of OY735225.1, forward strand.
ATATATATATATATGTATATATATATATGAATATACACACATACATTTGCACATACACACACACACATATATATCTGCCAGGAGAAGGACACTCCTGTCAAACCTATGACCTAATACGCCTGCTCCAATCTGTGTCACCTTGATGGACAACAGGATGTCCAAGTTTAAAGGTTGGGGTTGGGTTGGGCCTGAGAAAGTCACACTTCACTTTGAAATTCCATGACATAGTCTGGAGGATTATTCCATACACAGGCCCTATTGTCTACAGTCCTACTGCTGTGGAAAAATCTTTGTTTGTTAAGCCAAGCCATCATATATTTATGTATATATATATTTATACATATATATATATATATATATATATATATATATATATATATATATATATATATATACTCACACACACACACACACACACACACATATATATATATATATATATATATATATATATACACACACATATATATGAGCTTGCAAATATATACATATACATATTTATCAATATATATAAATTCAAGCGGATACATATATACATATATATTTGTATTAATATGTGCAGATTTGTATAAAAGTAACAAATTGATATAGATTATCTTAAATGCATGCATAATGTGATACAGAAAATTCACAGTATACATATATATATATATATATATATATATAGATATATAGATATATATATATATATGCATTATCTATATCATATTAGAGTATTCTTAATTAGCTCTAGGCTGATTGAGGCCAACCCAAGTCACTTTCAACAAACATAAACAATTTTGCATCAACTAATCAAAATCCATTGAAGGGAAGATAAAGACGAGGGACTCTTGCCATTAATGGCACTGTCCACCGGCAATTTGGCACAATGTCTAGGTCGGGTTCTTTGGCTAAGGTGGAAAGAATCCTAATAAACGGAGCCACTGAAGCCAAGTTTTTAACATCCTTCCGCCGGTTAATCAGTTTAAGGGATGGTCTTAATATGTGAAACGCTGGGAAGTGGCGGTGATCAAAATTGTCAAAAGTTGTTAAAATTGTTGATGGGAGGTCAGAGGTCAGAAGAAACGATTTCAGAACATGAATTTTCAGTCTCCTGTTGATTTATTAGTGGCAACCGGGGTGAAGTGCTAAAATAAAAAAGTGAGGGTACACGAGACTGCCTGTTCTTAGATGAAAGAATGGGTAAGATTACTTCCATGCCCCGCCACACAAGAAAATTTTTAAATTCAATCAATATCAGAGATTTTTTGAGGACGTATGGGATAATTATTTGGATATACATTGGCCAATTTTCCTTATCAGTGAGTTGTTCAAATAGAGAACATTTTGTAGCACATAGATAGTGAAGGAATACCATTCTCCCTCTCCCCTAAAGTAAAAGAACTGATGTTTGCAAATTAACATTTTTGCATGCATAATTATTTTACAGACCAATTCTCTAATGAAAAGGATTCAATTCTCATAGGGTGTCCTACATACTGTAGCCTTTGGCCAAATTAAGCTAAGCTTCATAATCATGATTGTAGGTCAGTCGGCACTCACCATAATGCAATGGCTAGCAAGTTCATTTCACAAATTAATTTACTATCGTATAAAGTTCAATTTACAATGGGGATCTCAGTATTGTGGCCTTGTGTCTACTGTAGCAACATGGTTCGCAAACTTGTTTCACACATCAATCAGCCAGCATAATGAGATCAAACCTCAATGAGAGCTCTATTACCGTGGCCTTGTGCCAGACTGAGCAAAGCTTAGAAATTAACAATCTGGGGATCTTCTAATGTAATAGTAGCTTTTCCTGTGGACCACTTCTCCAATGTATTGAATTCTTTCCTCCCTGGTAGTTCTGTTATTGTGAATACAGCATTTTTGTAGGCAAGCTCATCTTGCAGACTTTTTTGCTCGTATAGAGAATTAAATCTTTATGGGTTGTCCCAATGCTGTGGTCTTGTGCTGAGCTGAGCTTAGTAAGTAACTTTTCTGTTTGGCTGAAGATAAGAAATAAAAAAGATTAAGAAAAAGCTTCCTATCTCAGTACGTGTCAGGTAAGAGTGGCTATGGGCACAGATAGAGCTCTGAAAAGACCTATTGCTATGCAAATGCCACGGATTTCACAATCACATTATTGAAAATATAGCTAGGTATTTACTATGCTTAGCTTAGTACAGCTCAAGACCAAAAATGTGAGGCACTCAGTAAGGATCAAATTCACTTCAGTAGTAATGGTTTGAAAGACTTACTAACTACTACCCGATAAGGAGCACACTGAACATACAAATAAAAACACTTTGTTTATTTGGTTTGAAAAAAAAGTTTTCTTTATTCTGTGGGAGTTCTGACCAACCTCACCATACAATCACTACGGATGAAATTAATTTCCAGTTGGCAGTTTAAGCATTCAGTAAAGTCTTGGTTTCAAGTAATTTTGACCATTCTGGTTCTATTTACAAGCTGCTTCTAGAAAAAAAAGTAGAAATTTTTGTTTCTTTCTATAAACTCTTTATGTACTAGTATATCTGTGCTCTTGAAAATGAATATATATTCATATCATACATTATGATAGTCAGAGTGACCTACAATTTCCCTACGGTTTCTGCATAAAATGAGAGATTGTCTTTCTATTTAGATGTTTGCTTTTCAAGCAAAATAATCAATCTTTGTTGCTTATCCCTCTTCTACCATATACATCAGGTGGGTTCGGGTTTGCTGTGCTGGTGGTAGCAGCGTACATGGCAATGAATTGTGAGAGGCAAACAGTGGGGTATTGGTGAAGAAGGTGAAAGCAACATTAGTAGCAGATGGGTTGGGGTGGGGAAGGTTAAAGTTGTATATCTTGTACTTTTTACTTTCTCCTTTCTCTGTGGCCAACAAATCAAGCAAACAATAAACACTACGTACTTGAAAGTTTAGTTGTAATACACATTTGTGATGATGTGTGTGGAGTGATTTTATCAAATCAAGCTAACAATAAACACTGTAGATTTGAAAGTTTAGTTAGAATACACATTAGTGATGATGTGTGTGGAGTGATTTTATGTCATGGTGAGCATTCACGATTGCATGTCTCATTTGATGGGATAAGGTCAGGGGCCATGTCACATTGTTATGTTGCTGTGGTTAGTATCAATGAGCCCAATGAAGAAAAAACACAGGAACATTCCATCTTGGAGAAAATGGGAATATCCATTCAATAGGAGTTTTGTGAGTTGAAACATGTTTCTTTTCATTAGTGTAATTCTTTTCAAACCTTGCCTGCAGAGCCCTAAGACATATTCCTTGACTTTATCACAAGCACCATCACTAACATGTATTCTTTGGCACATTTTATACATGTGCTTTTTGTTTTCCAAGTTATATATCGCAAAATAACCCTTGTATAGACTGGGTCAGAATAGAACATTTTCAGGTGGTCTCTATCTCAATCCCTATGAGTAGATGTCGAAGAAATTTGAAAAAAAATTCTGCACAGATTCGCAAGAATAAAACTGTAAAATGAATTTATTACTTCTGCCAATGGACAGCAGTTATATATTCACCGATGCTTGTTCATCTGCACAATATCCCCAAAAGTTCTCAATGAATTTCAATGACATTTAGTGGAAGGGTGGGCCATCGGGAATTTTTGAAATTTTTTCTTCGTTTTTGAGACAATGACATTGGCAGAGGTATATGCTGAGTGCTTTCTAGTCTTGTTTGTGGATCCTAGTGTTGCTTTTACTAGGATATCAGGTCAAAGGTCAATGGAAATTTGGCCGATTGATATTGCCAGATATCAATAGTAGAAAGTATGAAAACAGCCTGTGCACACTGAGATTCAAGAATTAGGTTAATTGCTAATACGTACTAACAACAAATCAGATAAAAATAACAATTTTGCTTCAATGGTTTTTGTCCATCCAAATAATGATTGCAGATGTACAGTTTTTGATGTTGTTCAATGAGCTTGCCAATGCTTTTAATGTACGAACCTTTGTTTATCCTTGAAATTATATTAGTCTGAGCATTGCCAATATGAGTACCTCTCTATTATTGTCAAAAACAAAAAAATTCTTTTGATGAATGAATGGTTTCTACCTACTAACCCGAGCTTTACTTCCTGGTGAAGCCGACAGAGCAGAGATATCCAGCTGCATTGGCTAGTCTGGTCCAGAAATTTAGAGGGGTTAAATTTCATGATGAATAAAGGTATGATAGATCTCATGTGTTCAGAGTTTCTGGTCGACAACTTTGTGCTGGCTCTGTTGCTCTATGTGAGGAGGGTTAGGCCAACAGTTTTGGTATTCCATCCCCCTTAAGGTTGAGCAGGATATTTTTTTGATGTAACTCTTAAAAGTAGCTCAGACAGATTGACCAGGTGATGGTGCTGCCAGTTCAATCACTTTAGTATTGTAACTTCTGGAATGTCAAAGGGAGACTTGCAGGTACTACACCCTACCTAATGCAAACTGGAACTGTGAAAGGCCCCTATTCAGTACCCAGTGAATAGTTATATTATATACTCAAAAGTAGGACTTGAACTAAAAATAATAAGACAGCTGTAAAATTTCTATGAAGAAACTATAGAGAATTTCCTATTCTTAGCATCATAAGTGCCAACAACTCATAGCCATATTATTGCCATTTCTTCGAGAGGAGAAAGTTATAAGTTTTATGTTGAAAAATCCGATTAGAATCCTCATTAAGATGAAATATTCACTTGATCAAAAATCATCAAAAGTATGGATAAACATATAGCAGTCCTCTTTTGTCAATAATGTTTTCCTTAATTCCTGACCACTGACAATTTCTTTCTTCTTGATTTTTAATGCATTTCTATATCAAAATCATTTACAATGAAATTCTATAGTCAAAAAATATACAAATATAAAGTATTTCCTGGTTGGTGCAATCAGTGATGGTCAGAGGTGCGATCCCCTACACAACTACATTGCTGAACTGGACCTATCTCCTCAGGGCACAACTTCCCGTGTAAGGTATGGGTCAAATTGGACCACATAAGATCAAGCCGTGCCAAAATAAGGTTCTACGTAGAAAAAGTTGGCAATAAGACCACCAATGTCTGCGTATGCAGTCCGATGTAGAGCCTGGTGCATGTGTTGACCCAATGCCTCAGTGGAACTGTGAACCACAAGTTACTGGACGATGCAGTCATCGGTTGGGTGGCAGGCTTTGATATATGAACCACATGAATTCACGTTTGTGGTGATCAACAAAGGAATTTACATTATATATATATATATATATGTATATATATATATATATATATATATATATATATATATATATATATATATATATATAAGCGCTTTTCTGTCAGTAATTTTTGCATTAATTACTGACCACTTGCTATCCCTTTCTTTCTGAATTTCAATGCATTTCTATTATAAAATCATTCGTAAAGCATTAAGCATTTACATCGCATATGATAACCCTATTCTATTAGTAATCCTTGCCTTAATTCCTGACCACAGACCATCCCTCTCTCACTGATTTTCAATGGATTTCTTTTATGAAGTCATTAGCAATACATTTACATAATATGTATGATAACCCTATTTTGTCAATAATGCTTGCATTCAATCCTGACCACTGACAATCCCTTCCTCCCTGATTTTCAATGCATTGCTATAGTAATATAATTTGCAATGCATCTATATAATACATATTATAGCCCTATTTTTAACGGTGATGCTTGCATTAATTCCTGACCATAGACAACCCCTTTTTTCCTGATTTTTATTGTGTTTCTATGATAACATCATAAGTACTGAACAACAAATACATTGAGTGCTCAAACAAATTTTTGGTAAAAATTACAAGATTTGGTGTTTAATCATCAAGTTTTTCATCCTATTATCAAAAATATTTGTCAATGCAGAGAATGACTTTTATTCTCTCTGTAAAAGTGTGACATCAATTCCCAAACAGCCTAATTAAAAACAGAAAGTAAAAATACTTCATCTCAGAAATTCAACACGACTTTTGTTGGTTTAACTATTTTCAGCCAATAGATACCATAATCATAAAATCAAATTTCTACCATTATCTGTTACACCAAAAATTCAAAAAATAGTGCGTCAGTAAAATAAAATTACTTATGTAGATTCGTGTATCTTATTAGAAAAAAATAGGCTCACAGAAGATCTATTATAGCTCAAAGGGTGGACAGCTGGCATGAAAAAATAGCTTCTCACCAAGAGTTTATTCCTTAATTTCGATCAGCACTGTTTATTCACTTCCTTAGACTGATGGTTTGAAGAATTACAATATGAAGCAATTAAAATCAAGATGAAAGAAATACTAGTCAAAACTTAATAATGGTTCATTGTTTTATATTTTTGTTTCTTTTACAAATTCATCAGGCGCAGAGAGAATTAAATCTGACAAGAACTTGAATAAGAAATCCATTCTAGTTGGACATTGAGCGAAGACCTCTGATTATAACAAGATTTTGATCTTCTTTAGAAGCGTTTCTGACAAATGCTTCAGGTCATCATGTGCTGTCTAACATGATTTCACTTAGAGTTAGCTATTTCCAAATGGTTTGTATCTTGCAAGGAAGATTCAAAGCTTGTAAACATCAGTTCACCATTGATATAAATAGTTGAAACAGATACACAAGATCAAAGGTGTTTTCTTTCACTTTTGTAGTCAACAACATAGCACAACATAGATCTGTGTCAAATATCCTGGTGTTTAGATATTAACTGACCACATCTGCGATTGATATGTATCAAGTGACACTGATATGGGATAGATTAGTCGCTCGAAAGATAGATTAGTTGCTCAGTAGGAACCATCAAGTGTCCAATGTCTTTTAGCAGCATGCCTTGTTCGTAGATGATCAATAAAAGAAAATTGGAAAAGGAGTGATCAATGAATGAGTTACTTCTCTCAAATTTTATTGGGCAGTGATCATTAGAAAAGTCCGAATTTTCATTAAAAAAAAATGCATGAATGCTGCTGGACACAAATGGAGAAGCCAATTAAACTTATATTGTAAATTGAAATCCTCACTAAAAGTTTTGTGTGTGGGGGTTGGCAAAAAAAAAAGAAAGTTTTTTTATAAACATAATAAGGAGTAAATGTTTGAATTTTCAGCCCTTTAGTTCCATTGGTGTGGCCACAGATAGATAGATAGATAGATAGATAGATAGATAGATAGTCAACCAGCCTGTTATAACCACTTAAAACCTGAAGAAATCTGTTCACAGTTATGGTGATAGTTTTGACTGATGGCTTCTAATATCAAGTGATCACATCTAAGATCAATGTGTATCATGTGACATCGATATATCAAGCAATCACAATTGAGATTGATGTATATCTCATGGCATTAATATATTATTTAAAGAAAAAATTCATCAGAATGTTCATGATATGTGCCTTGTCCATGGTCCAGATGATGGTCTCATTTCAAAGGTCAGGTCTTATAGCCACTTTGTAGTACCATCTTCATTCTCATTGGAGACTGGCACTATACAATCTTATGAAACACTTAATATTCAAGCTATACCATTCTCATATTTCAAGAAAAGTCTTGATGGATGCATTAGTGATGAGATTGTTACAAATGTAAGCAGCTTTTTGTTTCAATTCCATTAAGGGCCATATTCTAAGTCTACAAAAAGACTATAGTACGTTTATGCACTTGCAAATCTCTGTCATTATGCTCCAGTGGATGTACTATACTAATTCATGTATAATGTAAACTTGCATAATGTGACACCCTATCTTTAAAATAAAAAGCATCCACACCGCAACCCACAATAGAGAAGCGAGGCGAATCCTGGGGAAGGTCTATGTCTAACGACAGATGTTGAGAGACTGATGATGAAGATGATGATGATGATTACGATATTTATTAGAAACTGTCAACTAAAACTATCATCCAAACTGTCACAATAAGACTCTTTGGTTTTCAAGTTGGTTTGGCTGACTATGTATGTATGTATAAAGCGTACAGACAATGGAGCTAAAGGGCTAAAATTTTCAACATTTACTCGTTATTATGACTAAGGAAAACATTTTCTCTGTTTTAAAAAAAAATCCTCTCCCAAATATGTCTTCAGGGGTGGGGGTTCAATTTGCAATGTAAATTTATGCTAAATCGATCCCTTTGTTTCCACCTGCTTTATTTTGAAGATTTAGACTTTTCAATTGATCATCATCATCATCATCATCAGTCTTTTAACGTCCGTCATTGGACATAGACCTTCCCCAGGATTTGCCACATTTCTCTATCATGGGCATCACGGAGCCAGTACTTCCTGAACTTGTCTAGCTCGTCTCTCCATCTAATATTCTGCTGGCCTTGGTTGTGCATGTGATCTCGGGGGATTCATGTCGTGAGTTGTGATGTCCACCGGTTGTTTGCCATTCTTGCAACATGGCCAGCCCACCACCATTTGAGATTTTTTATGGATTTTATGATGTCCCTGACTCTTGTCTTTTCTCAGATGTATTGTGCTGTCATGTGGTCTCTCCATGTGAGGCCCAGCATTATTCTTTCATGTGCACGTTGCATGGTTCTCAATTTTCGGGTCTGTCTCTTGGTTAGGTTCTATGTTTCAGCTCCATAAGTGACTATTGGGAGGATGCATTGGTTATACACCCTTCTCTTTAAGATGACTGGGATCTTATTATTTTTGAAGGTTGAGCTAGCTCTGCCAAAGGCTTGCCATCCTAGTGTGATTCATCACTTGATTTCTTCTTCTTTTGAGGGTCTCATGGAGATTTGTTGTCCTAGGTAGATGTAGTGGTCTACTTCCTTCAGTTGTGTGTCCTCGATTTTGATCCTAGTGTTTTTATCCCCGATGCGGTTGTTGCATATGATCTTTGTCTTGCTGCAGTTCATGTGAAGGCCGACTTTCTTGCTCTCCTCATTTAATTCATCTATCATTTCATTGATCATTGCTCAGCAAAAGGTGTGAGAAGTAATTCATTCATTGATCCCCACTTTTTCCAATTTTTTAATTAATTTATCCCAACATAGCATACTGGCAAAAGATGTTTGTGACGTAACAGTCTCTATTGAGTGAGTAATCAGACCTGAGTTCAAATATAATTCAATCCTCATTTAACTAAACACGGAAGGTGAGAAATGATTGGTTTTCAGTTTGTGCAAGATGATTCTAGAAGCCGTGGCAAGCCTTAGACTTGAATATCTTCGGCTGCATAACATGTTGATTGCCAGCCTATTTTTACGTGTGTCCTCCCAACTGCCAAAGGCCCCGCGCTGGGTGAAATGAAACATATAATACCTTGTTGGACTCCTTTTGGATCAAAGATTATAAAAAATAAAATCAAAAATCAAAATGGCTGGCATGATTTTATTTGTTACTATTGTTATTACGGGTGAGAGTAATCTCGGCACCAGTCATGCAATATCTTGTTCACCCATTAAAAAATTGGAAAACATAAAGCATGCTAATTATCATGTTTGTTGTTAATCAGTATTCAATAAACATTTTTTTCATTAATCAAATATTTTTCTGTTAATTGTTAATTGGAAACCCATGAGTTAAGGTCTGTTTTAAAAAATATTGTAATTTAATTGTAAATACAAAAAATTAATTTGGTAGATTACAAATATTATTTATTCATCATTTTTTAAAAATATTGTTCATTTATTTTGAAAATTTTGTTTATTTATTTTTTTCTTATTTATAAATTATTTCTAAAATTGAATAAATGAAAAATTATACTGGATATGAAAATATATAGGTGTGTATTGCTTATAAGGCTTAAAGTCTAATTGGTAAAATCCTTGCTGAGTTTTGAATTAATTAAAAAAATTTATAATTGATTTGTTATTGTTTATTTGGTGGAATAAAATTCATCCTATTCTATCTTCATCCAACTATCTTCATTCAGCTATCTTCATTCAACCACTGGGGTATTTTTTATCCTTGGCTTTTTTTTTGTATTTGAAATATATATCCACACATTTATTTATAATGTATACAATACAAAAATTGCCATAATCATCTTCAGTTGGAGTGGAGTCTGACCCTGCAGCAGCCAGGCTTGTTATTTGTGCAATTTTTCCTGATGATATCTGAATCGATGAAATAGACTAAAAGAAAAATCATTCACTTCTTATATTTTCTTTGTAAAAATGATCTTATGTACGTCTTGTCTCTTTCTAAGCAATAGAAATTATTAATTCACTGACTTGTTTCCTTAAACTGCAAAATGTATACAGAGAATTTTTTTTACTTCCTCATGAAAGAGAGAACTTAAATCGGTTAAAAATATTTAACTATATCATGATAATAGAATTTCTGTTTTTAGGTATTTGTGTATGTGTGTTACCATAATGCAGCAAAAACTACAAATCATAGGCAGAGTTTTGTCAGCACTACACTTAAAAAAGGAACTAACTTGAAGAATAAAACAAATCCTAGTGATTTGCAACTGTTATATAATATTGTAGGAGGGGGTTCTATTTATGATGTTACTGTGATGCTGGAATAGACCCTTATTTTGCGTACAGCTGCTGTGATAGAATGTGATGTCATGAGGGAATGTTTATTCTGATCAAAGTTTTGCTTGAAAGTTGATTTTTACTTGCCTCATTTTCTGAAGATTTCAAATGCCGATTATTCAGCCAGGCAAGCTGTCCCCTCTTATTGGCATGTCACAAACTTCACTCTCTCTCTCTCTCTCTCTCTCTCTCTCTCTCTCTCTCTAATTCCTGTCCAAGATGAAGCAATATAATCTTCCTATTCCCACTTCTCTTCATTCTGCTTTGCACTGCACGGAAGTAAACTTGGTAAATATATCTGGAAGACAGTTTATGATTAACTTTACAGATGATCATGTGTATGATTTTGCATTTTTTTTTTCTTATAAAACCATAAATATGAAGTATGTAAATTCAAAATATTTTAGAATTATTCATTTTCTTTCATTCAGAAAAGTCCCAAAACCATACAAAAAAAAGCTTGACTTTTCATCTCGACTGATGTAATTTTCCTCATGTTTCCATTCGTTCACTTACTGAACATTTTCAGGGGGAAATTTCCTCCCATGTAGAGCTTGTTGGTTGATGAGATGCATTGATTCATGCAATTTTGTACATTGGCCAAGTAGGTTTTTTATTTTATGTCCCCTTACTTTTGTTTTTCCTTTTTCTTCTTTTTTTTTTTTTTGTAGCCAAGTTCGGGGGTGGGGGGGCTGATTATAATGAATGATCTGTTCAATTCCTCTAGGATTTGTATTTTCTAGCGGGGCTCTTTGGCAATTACAGCCAGACCATTGTGGAAAAAAATAAAACCAACAAAGATGTGCAATCAGGTATTGGTTTATTCAGACTAATTTCCTTATATTTGTGACTTTATCCTCTGTGTTATATGACTTTCCTTGTGTGTCTGTCATATTTGGAATGACTAACCTATTCTTTGATCTTTCTTCTCACACATATATGGTCTGGTGCCTCTTCAAACTGCTTTCTCACACCTTCTATATATCTTCTCACAGATCAGGTGTACACCACTGAGTCATCTGCATATCAACAAGCGATAGCCAATATAAAGGACGCCCTCCTAGGAAACAACTGGCCTGCGAACATAATACCAACAAACACCAATAACTGCATGGATTTGGGAAATAATCAAAAACATTTTTAACCATACATCAGAGACATGATTTAGTCAGTAAAATATCAACACAGTATCAAAAAGTATTTGCACTCTCAGCAGATATTTCAGCAAAATTAAACCTCTATTTGATGAAAACATGACTAAGAACTGTGTGTGCAACAGTCTATGCAATTGTGGCAAGAGGTACATAGACAGGATCAGCTATCTTCTCACTGAAAATAAAAACATTGAAATGCCATAATGTATTGATATATTTTAAAATCATGTGTGATTATATATGAAAAGAAAGGAAGGCATACCAACCTCTATGGAATTAAACCAAAATAATACATATAGAATAATAGAAGATTAAATGTTTAAAAGGAGCAGCATATAAGATATTAACAAGATATCATCATCAGCCTTTTGTTACCTCTCATCGAACATAGACCTTTCCCTAGATTTATCAGACCTCTTTATCTTGAGCAGCGTGGAGCCAATACTTTCTGAACTTGTCTAGTTCATCGTGCCATCTCATATTTAGCCAGCCTCAGTTTTCAGATGAACTCTAGGGATCCATGTTTTGAGTCGTGATGTTCAGCAGTTGTTACACATTCTTACAACATGACCAGCCCATTGCAATTTGAGTTTTCTAATGGTTCCTCTATCTCTGCTTTTTCTCTTATATACTCTGCTGTCTTGTAATCTCTCCACGTGGTTTCGAGCATGATTCTTTTTTGTGAATGTTGCATTGTTCTCAGTTTGAGGGGCAATCTTCTGGTGAATTTCCATATTTCAACTCTTTAGGTGATTATCTTGAGGATACATTAGTTGTATATCCTTCTTCTAAGGATTAATAAGATTTTCTTGCTCTTGTAGATTGAGCTTATCCAACCCATAGTTTGCCAATCTACAGTAATTCTTTGCTTGATTTCTTCTTCTTTTGAAGATTTTATGGAGATTAATTGTTTTAGGTGTTTGTTATACATAACATTTCTTTTAGTGAAGTTCATATGAAGGCCTAGATTTTTGCTTTCTCCATTTAGTTCATCTAGCATTCTTTGGGAGTCATGAAGGTTCTCAACAAAAAGGATGATGTTATCAGGAGATCAGAGGTTACTCAAGTATTCGCCATTAATTCTGATTTCTTTATTTTCCCTGTGTAGGTTTTAACATGTAATTCAAAAAAGTCATTAGATTTGAGGTTCTAAAAATCACCAAGTTTCCTTTGGAACATAACCTAGAAAACAAGAGTGCTGATGGGGCTCATTCGGTTCTTTGGAAGGTCATGTTCCCCATGTAGGTCAGCTCTGTTGGAGGACATATAGGAGGTGTGGGAAAGACTGTTGAGCAATTCTATTTGCTATGAATTGAGCCAATCTTATAGCAGCAATTTGAATTGCTTTTTGAGTAGCATCCAGTGCAGATTTTCAAAATGGATTTTAACTGCACTTTGAACTGCCTTTTGAGCTGCACATTATGTTGATCTCAGAACAGGTTTTGAGCTATGTTTTGAACTGCTTTTTTAAAAAAGAACAACTGCTCAGCTTAAAAAGGAATCAAGGAAAACTAAAAATTATGTGTGTGTGAAGAAAAAGAAAGACAGAGAAGTGTGATATTTTTCTCTGCAGGCATTCTCAGTCAGAAATGTTTTCATGCATCACTAGGAAGAACTGATTGAAAGAGAAAGATGGAGAGAAAAACCTGCTTTGCGTGTTATCTTGCCACAGTTAAAAATCCATCACTGAACAAAAGAAAAGAAAAAAAAAGAGAGATAGAAATCTTACACATCTGAGTGAGAGAGTGCATCTATCAATGATGGATGCCATTTGTAAACTGGAAGATTCTCTCTTTCTTTCTCCCTCTACATGAGCCAATCAATGTTTTGGAAAGACTTCACATGACTCTGTGTGTTGCTTGCATTGAAGCTGAACAGGCATTTCTTTTCCATTTTTTTTTTCATCATTTCTGTTCTTGTGGAGAGGAAATCTCTGTACTAAAGATATTGCAGATTCTATCCAACCAAATGTACAAAGGTATGGGTTAAATGCAGATAATATTGCTTCTGAGATATTTTTTCTTATTTGATCTGCTGGATTTTACAATGTAATAAACTGTGGCGAATAATTCTGCTTGGTGGAGGTTGACCTTAGATCAAAATTTCGGTTTAGTTTAAAAGTCATAATAAAATCAGTCTCCAAATATACGATTGGTCACTGGCTAGGTAAAATGTTGAAGTAGTATTCACACAGATTTTAGAATATACTGATACATACTAACATAAAGCGGTAAAAAATGAGGGTGGTATTTATGTATGGATTGGCACTAAGGAGCATAAAGCTATTCTATCAGGTAATTTGTTTTTAATAATTCAAGTATTCTATTTTTAAGTCTCAACTAAACTCCAGCTGTTTTATGGGGTGATCTGACATAAAGTCCTAAGCGATTTAATGATGCATTATTCGTTGTTGTATCATAACAACCTATGTCATTTTTATACAACCATTTGATTCTTTTTATTAGCTCTATAAATCTATTTGACATGAACCAATCCATTGTAACTTTTAGGTCAATACAGAAATCAGACAGGACATACAACCATATAATTATAAAACTAAACATACTAATTTACATGCATGGCTTCTATATGTATAGATTGTTGATGCATCTAACCCAACACACTTGCATTAATCACAAAGCTGTGATCAAAGGCAAGATAGAAAGATCTGGGATGGCTGACCATATTTGGTGAGAAAGAAGTAAATACTTCTAGGAAGAAGTTTGTATAATAGACAAGGGATGCTTTTGAAACTGAAGAAAATCAAGGAGACCCCTCCAGGTCAACATGTCAACTGAATGTTTAAGTCAGACAAATGCAAAGTTCAACCTAAGGTGGATTCAACTGCTCAACAGGAACGTGGTATAGAAATCCAAGCCTAACAAGGAACAAGGAAAAAATTGACATTACCTGAATCCTACATTGTAGCATGGCTACCATCGGAATATTCTGTTCATCATTATCATTGGAAAATTCTGTTTATTGCCATCTCATTTAGATATTACACATGAAGAAGGCAGGAGAATGAATTAGCCACAATGTTGTGTTAACAAACAACAAGAAGGAATTCAGTTGTCAAAAAAAATTTGAATGTTAATGACCCTTCTCAAAAATATATCTCAAAAAGTATCTTAATCATATTGATCGAACTTTATATAGAATAAAATTAGGTTATGTACTTATTGATCTGCTCTCATAAATCCAAATCTATATTTTTACGATTCACCATTTTCTCAAAAATATTTATGCAGAAATTATGGTATTTTTAGTTTTAGGGTTTAGGGTCAATGACCTGCACTTACTTACATCAAGACCAATACTTACCAAGAATGGGCTATTACCAATTCTCCTGGGGTGGAAGATGTGCCGTTCCTACATGTCTAAAGTAGATATTTTGCATGAAGTTGCAAGCAGAAGCTATTTGAATGATCATCTTTTTGAGATCAAATTTATTCTCTATATCTGCTCACATTCCTAATGTACTTTGTGAATTTCG
The DNA here is from genome assembly GCA_963457665.1 of Thysanoteuthis rhombus. Classification (NCBI taxonomy): domain Eukaryota; kingdom Metazoa; phylum Mollusca; class Cephalopoda; order Oegopsida; family Thysanoteuthidae; genus Thysanoteuthis; species Thysanoteuthis major. Next base: position 35,507,588 of record OY735225.1, read on the forward strand.
GCATCTGCTTACTTTCTATAAATGTAGTATTTGCCGCCAGTATCTGTGTAATCATTAGAATGAATAAAAGTTCTGATGTATTTGTTTAATAAATACCATTCATGATGTCATGGGTTACATGTATAACTACTTAAGTGCCCTGTACAATTTAACATGATGATTATCTGAAACCAAACAACATTCTTATTTGACAACTACAGATTGAGTTAGAATGGCGAAGTACAGAAGGGTCTCCAGAGAGACTCAATGCTCAAATGTACAGACTAAGGGTAATCCATACTGTAATCTAAGGTAATGAGCTTGGAGATACTGGCGCTGCTGAGCTTTCTGAAAGGATAGGAGAAAAATGGAGCAAAGTAGCTCTTGGTATTGGCTGCAGACAGACCGACATGGTAGAGGACTTAGTCTTTGGGTCCCCCCCAAACGATGACAACAGTCAGGAGATGTACTGGAATAGAAGCATAGCAGGGAGGGGGACAAGATGGGGAAGTTGCTCCTGGGTGCAAATGTAAAGTTGTGGAAAATATCCTCTGGCTTATAATGCCTGTTAATTAATAAATATGCTCTCCTTTAGGATATAACACAACTGCCTTTGGCCAATGGGCACTTTCTTTGCCCTAAGGCATTGAGAACCCTTGCTATGCCAACAAACTATACAGAACTGATAATGCTGAACTGTTGAATGTCAACTGGCATTAGCCAACAGTTTCTGGTTAAAATCTCCATAGAAACAATGACTTGACCAAAATCCTTTGACAGCATGAAATGTTTGGGGTGATCAATTGAAAAATTGGAAAAAGGGATGATTAATGAATGTTACTTCTCTTGTCTTTTGTTCAGAAGTGATCATTAATTTGAAAAAAAAAGAGTGTGAATGCTGGACACAAAAATATAAATTTAGTATAAATTTAGCATCAATTCAACCCCCTACTAAAAACCTATTTTTGGGGTGAATTTAAAAAAATTTTTTTTTCTAGACACTAGAAGGAAATTGAGACCAGTACACGCAATAGGTAGATGGATAGATAGATAGATAGATAGATAGATAGATAGATAGCCAGCCAGCTAGCTGGAACTTTAAAACAGAAGAAACCATGTTGACAATCTTTGTGGTAAGTCAAATCATGGTGTAGTGAAAATCCACAGTGTAAGACTGAAGCTTACGTATATTTCATGTATGAGTTTACTTATGGAGGAGTAATCAGCTCCTCATTTACTCAGTTATATTAACAAAATAGGTTCCAAAAGAATATAAAGGGAAGTGAATCTGCAGACAGGAATCTTAAGAAAACTTAATACTTCCTAATTTTGCATTCATTCAATATCTCTTGATATACCTATTAATCTCAGTCTGTTCATATTTATCTCAATCTGTTCATATCTATCAGTCTACTTATCTATCTATTTATCTCTCTCAGTCTGTTCATATCAATATACCAATGTATGAGTGGGAGTTTATGTGCGTGTAATTCATAAAAACAATCATGAAAAGTTTCACATGATAACAAACACATATACGTCAGATGTCAGTATAAAATAATCACCCATACATGCATATAAATATTTATCCATTTCATTATTTTCCATTGAAATTTCTGAATTATGAAATCTCAAGAAATCTAACTTGAGTTTAAGCAGATATCAACTAAATATCAACTAATTGGCTTTGTGGTGATGTTCATATTTTACAATGGAGTCAATGTTGCTCTTTTTTTTAATTATGGGTAAAATTTCATCCAAGACTGTCAATTGAGAATGATATGCAGGTGTGTCTCTTGGAAACAGTGTCTAGAATTGAGTTACCTAATGGAAAGGGCCAAGCTCATCCATCTTATCAAAAGCTGAACATTAAATCAATTGAAATTACTTACAAATACTAAATGTCTATCATCTGTACTTTGGTAACGCCAGACAGGACCAGGGTTGCCAACAGGTTTCAATTTTTTTTATCCCTAAATTGAGACATAAAAATCTAAATTCTCCAGAAAATAATCTGAAATATAATCTAAAAATATACTATATATATTTAAAATCAAACTATATAATTTCTCTAGCAAAAGCCTCAAGATGAAATTTCCAAAAAAGTAGTAGTTCAACTGAATACCAACCATTGTAGAAATAATAATAATAAATATAATCATAAACAATTACAAAACAGTAAAAATACACAACTCTATCCTGCCTAGAAAAGCGTGATTGTAAGGCAATCTTAATGATAATGTTTGTCTCTTGTAGTTGAAGATGTTCATGGCTATGGTGATTTCGGAGATGACTGATGAGGCCAATCCAGGCTTTGAAGTCCCTCTCACATATCAGACACACAATTGCAAATGGAGTACTGTTAACTTGGGCATTGCATAATGAATATTTCCTCTCAGCTTTGCTATTTGAAAATCGGTTCTATCTATAATATATTTTAGTTCATTGCAAAATGTACAAGTTAATGGTAAGAAAGGCAATTTGTTTGTATATTTCAGAGTTTGAATTTTTTATTAAATTACATCAAGTGGTGTCCAACAACGCTACTAAAAGTATGGTCAGATTAGAGAAAATGTTTACGTTCAGAGTTGAGAGCCCGGATAAATTGTAAGTGGTGATTACCGCCCTCTTCAAAGGGTCCTCGATTCACTACTGTTATCTGGAGTGTTTCCATGACTTTCAACCTCTCCTAGCTTTGTGGTTATTTGATCTTTAAATTCATAATAAAGAAATGATTATCAATTTGAAGGGAAATAATTTTTGATTAGAATTATACATCTCTGACCATTAGGTGTTTTGAAAGAATTTTTTTGTATTGAATTCACAGAAGAGTTAAATTTTTTTATTCTATTCATTAAAGAGTTCCCCTATAATTTGGAGCTTACAAGTTTGGAGGTTACAAGCGGTCCATGAATTTAAGATTAAATTTATTGGCCTGAGGTAACTTTGGTACCTTCAGACAAAATCTGGTGAGGAACAACCACACAATGATAGGCTTGGGAGACCAATCACCTAATTGAAACAATGTAGTGAATTCCCCACTCAGATTCTTATTTTAACCACTTAGGTGATTAATCTAATCCCTGCTTTCAATCTGGTTCATTGAAGTAATTCTTTTTAATAGTTTAGATGCAGACATATTTCAAAGGTTTGTGTCTTTATTAGATACAGAATATCAGCACTAAATTGTTAAATTGGTCTATCAATTCCAATGCCAATATACAACATCTCTTGACCACACACACACACACACACACACACACACACACACTTTCACAAAGACACACACTTATGCATACTTGTTTACACTTGCACACATCCTCACACACACATACATTTGTATGCGCACGCAAACACACACTTACTTACACTAACAAAAGAGAGAGGGACACACTTACTCATATGTAAATATACATGATTGTATATTACAAACGGTCAACTAAAACTGTCAATTATTGATTACTTCAGTTTTCAAATCAGTCTGACTGGCTATATATGAATGTGTGTTCATATGTATGTATGATGTGTACAGGCCACGGCACTGTGCTAGAGGGCCGAAAATTCAAACATTAACTCCTTATGTCTACAAAATACTTATTGAAAAAATCCCCTCCAAACAGGTTTTTTAGTGGAGGTGTTCAATTTACAATCTAAGTTGATAATCACTATTTTGCGCCGATCTATTTTTTAAAAATTCAGACTTTTAATGATCACGAGCCAAACAAAAGGTGAGAGGAGAAACTAATCTATTGATCACTCCTTTCTCAAATTCATTTAATACATCATGCCCAACCAGGCAGGCTGCAATAAGGTGACGTGACAGTTTGTATTGGGTGAGTAACCAGACTTGTATTTATATTTTTAAAAATTGACTTCAGTTTTCTGTGTCATGGGGAAATAACGGATTTCTGAGTAAATATAGATTAAACTTACCTTGCATGCCAGTACATAAGGAGGACACTTAATTTTTAAAAAATGCAAATATTACACTGTGTCCAGTGTGCTGGTATTATGAGTAGAGGGCCAACTACATAAACTTGACATGGACAGTTACGGAGCTTGGATGAGTTGCAGTGAGCGGTTGTCCCCTGAATACCTATGTAAACTATTTATCTCATTGTCTGGTATAATCTTAATCATTATGTATGATATGGCTAGACTATTCTCCTCTATGTGTTTATTTGCACATGATGCTTTGTTCGTGTTTCCTCCTGGCTTTGTTCAATGTTTTTGGTATAAAAATGTGGAATCACTGCTTAGAGTGGAGGCATTACATCCGTTTTTTTGTGTATCTGGGTTGTGTATTTCGATGTACTTCATCAAAGTTGCTCCATATGTATTGAATGATCTGCTTGCTTTTCTCAAGAATCTACTCATGATGAGAGGTTCCCAGATGCTATTGATATTGATGCTCAGTTGGCTGAATGGTTTGACTGAAGAAAGTGCTTAGTCTTAGACCACTATCAAGGAGTGCCTAGATCACCCTTTTTGCTGCGAACCGTCATGACATTCAACTAATGCTAGATGAACTGACTGAAGAAAGCAAGTTGGTCTCCACATGAACTTTAGAAAAACAAATACCATGTACAATGAACATATTGAAGACAAAGACACAACGATCAAAATTGAAAAAGCAGAACTGACCACTGCATCTACCTAGGACATCGAATCTCCTTGAAATCCTCAAAAGAAGAAGAAGAAATCAAATGAAGAATCACTCCAGAATGGCAAGCTTTCGTTGGGGCAAATTCAATCTCCAAGAACAAGAAAATCCCACTGGTCCTAAAAACAAGGGTATACAACCAATGCGTCCTCCCAATAGTCAAATATGAAGCTGAAACATGGAACCAAGAGACTGACCAGTAAACTGAGAAGCATGCAACGTGCACATGAGAGAATAATGCTCAAAATAACAAGGAGATTACAAAGGAACACAATATATCAAAGGAAAAACAAGAGTTTGAGATATCATTGAATCCATCAAAAAATTTAAATGGCAATTGGCTGGGCATGTTGCAAAAATAGCCGACAATCACTGGACATCAAAACTCACAACGTGATTCCCCAGAGCTCATGTATGAAACTATGGCCAACAAAATATAAGATTGCGTGACAAACTAGAAAAATTCAGAAAGTATTGGTTCCATGACACCCATGATAAAGAGGTCTGGTGAATTTTTTTTTTGAGATCTTTGTCCAACAATGGACTCTAGAAGGCTAATGATGATGATGATGACAATAAATGATTATGCCTGGCTAGCTATGTATGTCTAATGGATACAGGATGCATTAACGGAGCTAAAAGAATGAAAATTTAAACTTTTAGACCTTATCATGTCAAGAAAAGTACCATCCCCCGACATAATTTTTTTTTCAGGGGGTTGGGGTGGTGGTGGCAATTTCAATGTAAATTTATACTAAATCGGTCTCTTAGTTTGTTGCCAGCACTTGTATTTTTTTTTAAAATGCAGACTTTTTAATGATTTAACAATAAGCAAGAGAAATAACTTATTCGTTGATCACCCCTTTTCTCAATTTTTAATTGATCACCTGACCTCTGTTATCCATTAGTAAAATTAGTGAAAGAAGATGAGGTTTTGAATTCCTTGGTATGAGGAAATCGAGTGTTATACATTGATTAGATTTGCAATACCTATATGAAAGAGGGGGAGATGAAGGCAATGGTTATCAGTATAGAAAATGGAATTGGCCATCCATGGTTGAATTATTATTGACGCTGTTTGTGTTCACCTCATCTTATGATTTAGGGGAAGGCATGGATCCAATTCTCCTTGCTCTATCCCACTGCTAGATATCTTGATGAAAGGTCTTATCACTAGCATTCCACGATGGTTGATAGACAAGAGAGTGGTTTAGGCAAACCACTTTCTCCTTTCCTTACTTGCCAAGTTAGTCACAGCAAAAAGCTGTTATTCCTGGTATCAACCTTGACAGAGTTGAATCAAGAGTGGTTGAATTACCACTTGGACAAACTACTCTTCCATGATTACCTTACCTGCCCAGGCACTAGCACCAGAAAGCTGTTACACCTATTGTTAATTTTACCAGAGATCAATCAATACCCAATTAGAAAAGATAGAAAAACAGGCCTAGTTAGTCACTCATTAGAAATCATCACATGACCAATGTCTTTTGGCAACGTGCTGTGTTGGGAGCAATTGAAAAATTGGAAAATTGGAAAAAGTGGTCATCAATGAATCTCGCCTTTTGTTGGATCATTTAAAGTCTGAATTTCGAAAAACTTTTGAGAAACAGGCATAAGCATTGCCGGACACAATCTAAAGGACTAATTTAACATAAACATACATTGTGAATCGAACCAGCCCCAAAAACCTTTTTTGTGGGGGGGGGGGGTAGAGGAATTTAAGGAAACACAATAAAGCGTTCTTTCTAGACATAACAAAAGAGCTAATGTAGAAATTTTCAGCCCTAATTCTGTTGGATGCTTTGACAACAAAGAAAATACAATAAAAAAAATAACTTCAGACTTGTAAAATATGAAAATTTGATGATTATCAACAGAAGGTTGTACAGTTTAAAGAACCATAACTCATTGTTCTTAGATTTAATCAGCTCCAGGTGTCTTCATCTTCCGTGCTTCTCGCCAATTTTTCTGAGTCTTAGACATCCAGGTGAAGAATATTTCCCTAATTAAGAAAGGTGGGATTTCAAGCTGTCAGACTCAACCACTTACAAGGCAATTATTACAAAATGCTTACAGCCAACTTGCTATCCTACCAGTATTTGTGAGCTAGCTTTCTTTGTTAATAAAATCATGTCTTCTATACTTTGTTGATTGGATAATTCTTTCTAAGAACATATAGTAACACTCCTAGAGTAAAGAATATTGATTGTATCACATATCTAAATGAATAATTTGTCATCACATGTTCTGGCTCAAGGCCATGAATGTAAGATACTAAGTAAGGCTCAAACTCACTACTGAAGTAATAGTCTATAAAACTAATATGCAAACCATTTCTACATGGCAAAGGGAACCCAAGTATTACCGAGTTCTGCCTAGCAGCCTATGTTCATAGTGAAAACAAATGGCATTTTTGACCAGACAAATAACCTACTGGATATGGTGGTAGTTGTATGTCCAACTTATGACTTTTTATAAGGGACACAATCCCAAGAAAGCAAGAAAATTTGTAGATGACATTAGCATAGTTTAATCTTTGAAGGTAAGCTTATTAGTAATGATAAGATTAGATGTTTTCAATTTTTTTGTAATAGATTACTAATCTATCTATACCAAGAACAGTATGACCTTTTCTGTCTGTTTCTTTGTTTCTTAACTTCTACTAGAATGCACAGATACTACACTTTGATCCATATTTACTCATTTCCCCCACAAGAGCAAGATGTGATACAAGTCTAATGTGGGGTTCTGTTACGGAAAGCTCAAAAAATTGCTCCAGTCCTCGCAACTGGTGTTGTGAAGGTGTCACGGCAAACCTGACCCTTACCTTTTAGTGCGATGGAAAAGTGCTGCCCTGGGGCTTTCTGATCCTCCGAGACTGGACAGAGTTATTTTTTGAGGTCATAAGACGAATCCTAGGCCACTTGCGCTTAGCAATACCAAGCCTCAGTAGGCCATCATCGGCAACTGTATTGCACTGGTACAAAGCTACCATAGAATGTACTGCAAGCAGATACTACACTTTGATCCTAGCAGATGGCTGAGGAGTGATGCTTTGATCCTCATATTGTAATCATCATCATCATCATCACCATCAGTCTTTCATTTGTCATCATTAGGCATGGACCTTCCTCAGGATTTGCTACACCTCTATCATGAGCGTCTTGGAGCCAATACTTTCTGAATTCGTCTAGTTTGTTTCTCCATCTTGTATTCTGCCAGCCTCAGTTGTGCATGTGATCTGTGGGGATCCATGTTGTAAGTCATGATGTTCATTAGTTGTCTGCCATTCTTGCAACAATACCAGCCCATTGCCATCTGAGTTTTCTAATGGATTCTATGATGTCTCGGACTCCTGTTTTTTCCTTTATATATTGTGCACTCTTGTAATCCCTCCACGTGTGGCATGATTCTTTCATGTGCAAGTTGTATGCTTCTCAGATTGCAGGTTAGTCTCTTGGTTAGGGTCCATGTCTCAACTCTATAGGCATCTATTGGAAGGATGCATTGGTTGTATACGCTTCTTTTTAGAACTTACGGGATCTTCTTGTTCTTAAAGGTTGAGCTTATTCTGCTGAAGGCTTGCCATCCTAGTCTTAGCTTGATTTCTTCTTTTAAGGATTTCACGGAGATTTGATGTCCAAGGTAGACATAGTGGTCTACTCTCTCCGGGTCTGCGTTTTTAATTTTGATTGTGAAGTCTTTGTCTCCAACATGTTCTGCATTTTTTATTTTTATCATTGTATGTTTATTTCTGACATGATTGTTGCACATGACCTTTGTTTTACTGAAGTTAATGTGAAGGCTGATTTTCTTGCTTTCTTTCATTCAGTGCATCTAGCATGAGTTCATGGAGGTTCTCTGCAAAAAGGGCAAAGTCATCTACAAATTTGAGGTTGCTCAGATATTTGTTGTCTATTTTGATCCCTTTATTTCTCCAGTCTGGGTTTCGGAAGATCATCTTGAGGCAAGCCGTGAAGAGTTTGGGTGAGCAGGTATCTTTTTGTCTAAACCCTTTTGGGGGGCTGATCCTAGGCAGATCTGCCAATCCATATGTAAATAACAAAATCATTTCTAATGGGTATTACATATATATTTATGTATTTATCATGTTCAACTGGAAATGTGTTCCTGTGTATAATGCTATCTTGTTTATAATTCTGATGCGTTTTGTTACAATAAAATATATATACTCATACACATATTGATATACAGTGTCATTATAGATAAATAAATAAATGGATTCTTCCTCCTGTCTCTTGAATTATTCATTTTTAGACCTTCTTGAGTGCACACACTTTCCAAAAACACAATCTTTTGCAAAGTAATACTTTCTCTGTTTGCCTTTAAGTGGTTTTGTTATCTGCATACAACGAAGGAGAGAAAAAAATTAGTAAAGGATGCACTTAAAAACATCACTCAAAATTTGATCAGGTGAAACAAAAATTTTGATTTTTATAACTCGGTCTCTCATCTTCAGGGTATCTTCCTAGCATAAAAATAAGAATGAAGTCTGATGCTAGTACGTGCCAAAACATAGTGAAAAGTTTGCTGCTTATAGAAGGGGTCGGGGTGGGGAGATGATTTTTAGGTTTATATAAAATTGGCAACACAAAATATCTTACAGGACAGAAACAAAAACCGGAAAAAAATTTAAGTAAGATCTGAAATTCAAGATGGGAAAAAAAATGTTCAGATTTACATTTAATTGTTTCTCTTCTGAGGGTTTTTACCACCTCAAAACAAGCAAAAAGAAAAACAAGTCGGTAGTACATAATAAAATGTCAGTTTCCATGCTGTTTTAGAAAAAGAAAAACCCAAATGTTTATATTAAGTTATCTCGACTGAATACAAAACAAGTAGAATAAAGGGAAAGTTGTTTACACTCCAAATTATTATATGAAATTCCAACGGGTTGAAAGATGAATGATTTTAATTTTGGATACTTTTGTTTGTATTATTCTCTGAAAAACTCTGAAACTATTTACTGGATAAAAACAATTTTTGGCAAATATGACCTCATACTGTATGATGCTTGTCAGATTAAAAAAAACCAAAGCAAACTAAAAAAAATACTAGTCCATGACCTGACACCTTGTTGACAGTTATGAGTATACCAACAGGCTTGGCTAATGGCTGCTACTGATACTATAAGTGCGACAGATATAGTAGGAAGGGAGAGGGAGAGGGAGGAAGTTGGTTCAATTAGAGGATAGGAAGCTAAGCACATCGAGGCCTATGGACTTGTCCTAGGACCACAAATATTCAGCCCAGTTGAGGGGAGGCATTTCGCCTCAGAGCAGTGCCATCCCATTGCATTAAAAGGGGTGGGTCGGGCTTGTTCTGATGCTTGTGCAACATTAGTTGCGGGGACTGGAGCAATCTTCATGAGTGCTCTATCCCACGTTAAGATAAGCTTGTGTCACATCTTGCTCTTGTGGGAGCGCAAGTAAATAGAGGAAGAGAAAGGAGAGTAAAGAAAGTTAGCTTCATAAGTGGTTAGGATGGAGAGGATATATATATGTGTGTGTGTGTGTGTGTGTGCGTGGAGAGAGAGAGAGAGAGAGAGAGAGTGTCTAACAGGTGATATGAATAGATATATATATAGATAGACTGAGATAGATAGATAGGTAGATATAAGTACACTGAGCTAGATAGATAGATATGAAATGAGAAAGATAGATAGGTACGAGTAAATAGCTAGATGGTCACATATGAACAGACAGAGATCGATAGATATAAGTATATAGATGGATAGATACGAAGTGATAGACATACACATGCACACACACACACACACACACACATGCATACACATACATATGCACACACATATTTTGAGACATATGGCCAACATACATGCTGACATGAAAACACAAAAAAGAATTTTTTTATTTAACATAGATGTGACTATATAGTTTTAGTGGAATGGATTTTTCATTGCTTTTTTTTAGGCATTGTATTTCATTACAGAGTCTAAAAATAATTTTGAGGTTTACAGCAGCAGCCGGTTTTAGAGACATCTGAGCTGCTAGATATTTTCTGTTGTCATTGGATCGAAACCTGTCCATTACTTTTGAGATTCTTCCGGTTTCAAAGAGTTTTTTTTTATGATTGAACTCCTTCTTATGATTTGTGCTATAAACACGTTTCGTCCAATTCATTCTTTGGCCTTTCTTCAGGTGTAATATCAAAATAAGATGGTTGTAAACAAAAGATTCCAATGATGGTACTCAATGGAATATTCCAATGGTAGCTATGTTACAACCTAGGATTTGGTTAAAGTCGATCTCTTCTTCCTTGTTGAGCTTGGATTTCCATACCTTATCCTTGTAGAGTATTGGAAGCCACATCAGGTAGAACTCTGCACTTGTCTGACATACATTCAGTCAACATATTGATATGGGCTGCCTCTTTGATTTTTTTCTCAGTTTCCAAGAGCATTCCCTGTCTATTATGTGTATTTCTCCCCAGAGAGGGAAGTGTTTGCCTTTTTTCTACAAATATGGTTAGCTATTTCAGATCTTTCTATGAATGAATTGTCCAAAATGTTGTGTTTATAAGACAAAAAATAAGGAGTTCAATCGTAATAAAAAACTCTTTGAATGTTAATGACCCTTCTCGAAACTATAGACAGTATTCTTCTGGTTGTTTTGAAAAAAAGAAATCAAACTCAAGACCCAATTCTTAAATTTTCAGTGTAATATTTTATAAACTGTGTCAAACTACTATGATTTTTATTTGTGACAGTTTGTGAGGTGAGATGTGTGGCTCAGTTGGTAGAGTGGTATTGGCTACTTCATGCTTTTAGCATACCACTAAAATCCTTTTTTTCGTTTTAAAATCCTGTATCATCATGCGATTATTTTTTATTTAAAAAAAACTTCCAGAGTTGGAAACTTTCCACCGAAACAGTCACCAAAACTGCCAACATAGGTTTCTTCAGTTTTCAAGTCAGTCTGTCTGACTGGCTGTTTATGTATGTAACGTATGAACAGGCCACACCAATGTCTAGAAAAAAACATTTGAAAATTTTGACTTTTCAGTGATCACAGCCCAACAAAGAAGTAACTTATTCATTGATCTATCAATGAATCACCCAAAACATGCTGAGAAAAGGCATTCTTTACATGACAGTTTCTATTGAGTGACTAACAAGACCTGCATGACTAGTCTTTTCAAGATCTTCAGAAACAATATCAAATAGCTATACAAGTGAATTTTTTATTATAACATCAATTGAATTTAGAAATTATGCAGAGATGAAATTTTCCATCCCAGACTTTCCAGCAATCTGATCATATAATTTTTCTCTGAATATCTGAGATAAGGAATCTTCATTATTATACACTGATTTCTTTGGACTAGTGCCCTCATCTTGTTCATAACAGGCAAGATGTTTGATCATTGTACCCTTCCGTGAGTAGTTCAGATAAATCAGTGTATAATAATAATTCCACATCTCAGAAATTCAGATGAAAATTATGGAATCGGTACAAACCAAACGTGATACAAGAATGGAGGTTATTATAAAAGCTCCATTAAGAACTGGCATGAAACCATCTTACATTCCTCCTCAGATGTAGAGATCTAGAGTTGATTCCACCCAGCTTACCTATCAAAACAGTGGCTAATTCCAATGTTGCTGTGACACAATTGATCAACCCTGGCTAGGTCACTTGAACATGTATGTATGACATTGAAAGACCTGAAACACCCAATGACCTCAAGAAGATCACTGATGATGTGTCTCAGGTCATCCTTGCATGTATCATAAAACCAAGTATAATAATCTGATAATATTTATGAAAGATCCAGAGTTGCACAGAAACAAAGTATATCCATACTTTGCATAAATGAATCATCATAGCCCACACATGTACCAGAACTTAATATCTAAAAGGTTATCTGAAATAATCTAAAAAATAGATCTTTTATCTAATATTATCTAAAAATACCAGCATAAGGTTTGGTCATTGATGGTCCAAAATGACTATTGAGACCTAAAAAGCTCTTCTTGGAAAGAACAAAATAAAATGTTTTTAGGTGGTGCTTAGTGGTGCACTAATGCAAACTACATCTACCTAGGACAACAAATCTCCATGAGATCCTCAAAAGAAGAAGAAATCAAGCGAAGAATCACACTAGGATGGCAAGCCTTTGGCAGAGCTAGCTCAACCTTCAAAAATAAGAAGATCCCATTAATCCTAAAGAGAAGGGTGTATAACCAATGCATCTTCCCAATAGTCACTTATGGAGCTAAAACATAGAACCTAACCAAGAGACAGACTCGTAAATTGAGAACCATGCAATGTGCACATGAAAGAATAATGCTGGGCCTCACATGGAGAGACCACAAGACAGCACAGTACATCCCAGGACATCAAAGAATCCATAAAAAATCTCAAATGGCGGTGGGCTGGCCATGTTGCAAGAATGGCAGACAATCGATGGACATCGCGACTCACAACATGGATACCCTGAGACCACATGCGCAACTGAGGCCGGCAAAATGTTAGATGGAGAGACGAGCTAGACAAGTTCAGGAAGTACTGGCTCTGTGACACCCATGATAGGGAAGTGTGGCAAATCCTGGGGAAGGTCTATGTCCAACAATGGACGTTAAAAGACTGATGATGATGATGATGATGAATGCAAATTTTCAAGATTGTAGTCCCAAAAATGAGTACCCAAAGACACATAGATCCAGACTCACTGACGAGCAGAGAGAGAAGAATCTATAGTCTTGGCACCAATGGGTGTATATGATGAAGATAGCTTATTTATTTCCTATTTTTCCATCAGCATTTTGCTTTGTAGTATTTCTGCTCTCTTGATGAAACCTGATAAATACTCTTCAATGTTTTAAATAAGGGTCAATAAGCAATATGTGTTGTTGTGAAAGAATTTCTGAAAACTTATATAAAATTAAGAGTCATCTTTCTGAAATTGTTCGATTAATCATTTCCACTCTAATTATTTTTTACTAATTTTTCTCCATCTTATTACTGCTTTTTATCATAACACTCTTGATCAATTCACTTTCCATTATTACAATTTTTTCATAATTAGTTTTGCTTCATCATATTCTTATTGCTTTTTTATTAAGTGTTGATTCACTCTTCATTTTTACCATTATTTCATCACTAGTTTTACTCCATCTTATTGTTGCCTTTTATTCCATATAATCATTATCATTCCATGCTTATTACTCAATCATTGCAGAGAATAAGAGAGAAGAAGGTGTCAAAATGACAATGAATTTGAGCTCTCTTTAATTTACAATGCTTCCTTGGCTGAAGTGGTTATGGTGATGTCCATGAAAGACAAATCCTGAAGTGTGTGATACAAGATCAAAAGCTTCCTCAGATATGTGTTGTTTGCTCTAGCAGTTAAATTTCTATCAATCGAGAGTATTGTTATAAAAAGCGGTAATGATATGGAGTAAAGCTAGGAATAAAACAACATTAGGTCAGTGCAAAAATAATTATAGTTTTCCACCAACTTTAAAGCTGTATATATCTCAGCTTAGAATAAAAGTTATTAATTAAATCTACCCATTTTTGCCAACTAGAAACAAGTCCATTTATTCTGAAAGCATTGAATTTTTAGGTCTTGGAACCAATGATTTCTTCCAAGGTGTTTTGAGCTGCTGCTTGTTTGTTGAAGACCTTCCCTTACAGGAAATGTTTGAAATCATAATAGTCGGATAGGAAGAAGTGTGGTGGGTAAACCGGTTGAGTTGGACTTTTATAGCTTGATTGTTTGATTTCTGCGACAGGCAAACTTTTTTTTTTTCATTTTTGGTCATTCATGCAAGATGTCGAGCTTTTTTGCTCTTCTAACTTGATACAAATGTTGAATAACTGTCCAGTAGTCTATGTTTGATTCCTCTCCAACCTCATGAGTTGTTTTGCATGGATCCACATCAATAGTGGCCTTCAGTCGCCAATCACAGAATAACGTTCACATCTTCAAGGCTCTCATCTCCATTTTGAAATTTTGGGAACCAATGTTGAGCTGTACATTCATTGATGATCCCCTGACCAAATGCTTGGCTGATATTTTGAACAAAATTGCTTGAATTTGCTTTTTTTCCATCTTTGATTTGGCAGTCTCAAGTAAACAAGAATAAATTGTGAAAAGAAAACATTCAGCTTAAATAAGCAGAGTGAAGATTCACACTTTTAAATGGTATTTTTCATGAATATAGTTGAATTATAATTCATTGCAAAATGAGCATCAAAGTTTGAAATAACAAAGAACACAATTATTTTTGCACCAACCTAATAATAGTGTCATTTAAACGTATTTGTGTAACGGGAAACAGGCTGATTGATGCATCAAAAAATGAGAAAAATCACCACTTTTAAGATCTGAAAAAATTTTTTTCTGTTAGCTGGACGAATGGAAATTCCACAGATTCTATGGAAATCTAATAACCTGTAGGATGAATGGATAAAAAATAAACCCCCTAATTTTATCTGAGAACATTCAAGAAATCTAGGTAATCCGCTGTAATAAAGATTAAATGTCAGCTTATGGAAGATCCTCGTCTTCACAGATTGTAGGCAGGGAGATTATATTTCAGTTTCTTGTTGGAAAAAAAGTATGTTCCAAAGGCAATCAAGTATAATAATTTGTATATTTTAATCAGACAGAAAAAAAGATTTATTTTTTGGTAAAAGAGTCAAAGGGACAATATTATATCACTATAGCCCCACAAATTGCCCAACCAACCAGCCAAGTGAGCTAAAGATTCTTCTATCTTTGCTCTCCAGATGCTCATGGTCATATTTTTGGAGCTACAACCTTGGAAATTTGCATGAGTACACCACTAAGCACCATCTTAAAACTGTTTTTTCGAAAAAGAACTTTTTTGTATCTTGATGGTCATTTTGGACCAACAATGCCCAAATCTTGTGCAGGTATTTTTTAGATTATTCAATATAAAAAGATCTAATTTTAAAAATGATTTTAGTTAAAAGTTCTATTTTTTTAAAGGCAATTTTATTTTTTTCAGTTATGCGAGGTATGGATATCATTTATATTTTTTTCATAGATATCAAATGAAAGCTTTGTAGCAGTAGTATAATAACATTTAGAGAAGAAGTATACGTTTGTGAAGGCTGTTAATTCTGATGGGTTAAATAAAGGCATTGAATCAAGTTGTATAAAGGGCTAGACAGGGCTGGTGCCAAGGTATTCAGCGCCTGAGGCCAATAAGAGTATTCAGTGCCCTCGGCAAGCCCTCCAGTGTGCATCTCCAGCTCCAGCCCCATCCACATCCTCCTCTGTAGCCGCAAGTGAGGTCACTTGTGAGGACAGAAGAGGATGAGGGACAGGGATGGGGGTGAAGCAAGGGGAAGGGTACAATTTCCACCTCACCCTAAACTGTCTTTGCCTCTTGTGAGAATGGAATTTTTCAAGAAAGTTCCCACAAAGTATTTTTCTCAACATTGCTATCATCAGTCTTCTCTCCTTGTTACTGAGTTTTCATGTTTAAGTTGGATTGGGAAATTTTGTCTAAATTGATCAGAATTTGTGCAAAATCTCTGGATTTTATGGACCCAGGCAATTGCCTAGTGTGCTTAGTGTCAGGTGCAGGTCCTTGCGTCAAAAGACAAGGCAGATTTTGAAAATTAAAAGTTTTCTTTTTTCATGAAATGCTCACATTTAAACAGTAATTAATAACATTGATAGAAAAAACATTTTGTAAAGATACTGACTGATATCCATATTTATTGCAAAGTTAAACATTCATTGTTTCCTTTTTAATACAAAAGTGGGTACAAAAAATATTTTGCCAAAAGACTGAATAATGTCCACATCTAAAGTGAATGCAGGAGTTGATTTCATTTATTTTATTTTAGTTGGGTACAAAAAATATGGAGTACCGAAAATATTTTGCCAAAATACTGACTAATGTCCATATTTAATGAGAATGCTAAAATTCATTCATTTATTTTATTTAAGGCGAGGAGGGAGTACCAAAAATATTTTGCCAAAATATATATTTAATGTGACCGTAGAAATTCATTACTTCATATATTTTGTTTTTTGGATGTACCAAAACATTTAGTACCAAAAATATTTTGCCAATGGGGTTGTAAGGGTACCAAAAATATTTTGCCAAAATACCTAATATGAATGCAGAAATTCATTAATTCATTTTCTGTCTTTTTCATTTTTTTCTATTTAAAGTACCAAAACAAGAATCAAGTCAATAGAGGTGAAAGTTTTGTTTGGGGTCAAATCTGTCTCAGCAAATCTTTTGTGTCTTCTGTGAAAGCCTTGCCTCACGGCGAGACCTTTAAACAACACTGACAATGACAGAGGTAAATGAATGAAATTTGTTTATTGGAAAAGACAAGAAAGTCTTCTCTGCTATTACAACTTTGATTTTGGGGAAAAATACGTAAAGAAAAGAGGAAAAAAAAAGAAGAAAAAAAGTTAGACTTACATGAACACGTCCAAAACAGACAAACCCTGGAGGCTGTCTTTTGGAGAAAAATAAGAAAATGGTCATCTTGTCAAATAAACAGAACGTTTTGTACAAGAAAAAAGAAAGGTTAGGAGAAAAAAAAGAGAGAAAAATAGAAACTGATGGAGGTGGGAGTGGAGGAGGAGAAGGAGATAAATGAGAACGAGGAGTGAGAATTATTGAAGAAGAAAAGGAGGAGGAGGAGGGAAAGAGGAGAAGGCGAATGAAGAGGGGTATTGAAGGAGAAAAGGAAGGGGCGGTAAGAGGTGAGTTTTTGAGGGAATAGTTGTGAGAGGTTGAATGAAACGAGAAAAAAGAAGAATGATAGATATAAAGGTGGATGAGGAGGAAGGAGAAGATCAAATCAAGGAGAAAAGAAGAAGATGAAGCAAAATAAGAGGCAAATGATGAAGAAGGGGGGAAAGGACAAGGGAAAGAAATAGAAAAGGAAAATGAGAGGCAAAAAAAATCAGGAGTGGAGAATCGACTGGATTTATAGGAGTAGGAGAATTAGGAATTATAAGAAAGAGGAAAATGAGAAGTATAAAGAGGAAGAGAAGAAAAGAGAAAGAGAAGAAAAGAGAAAGAGAAGAAAAGAGAAAGAGAAGTATAAATTAAAAGAAATGAGAGGAGTATAAGTGTAAAGGGACAATGCTTTTCACCTTTGCCACTCTCTGCCATTCTCTGCCACGTGTTAATGAAATATTATGATGCAAAATCTATTCCTGCCACACATTTGTGAAATATTTCAATGCAAAAACTATCCCTGTCACTTCTCAATACTAATAGTACTCAAACATAAACAAAGTCCCTGCTACATTTAAACAGAAATTATCCCTGACACATGTTAATGAAATATTTTGATGCAAAAACTATCCCTTCCACATGATTTTGCTCGAAATATTCCAATAACTATCTCTACCACACATTAATGAAATATTTTGATGCAAAATCATGAAGCAGAGATAGATTTTGCATTAAAACAATTCATTAATGTGTGGCAGGGATAATTTTTGTTTAAATGTGGCAGGGAATGGCATGGAATGGCAGGGATGAGAGTACTGCCAAGGAGGAAGAGAAGTGCAAAGCCCGACGAGAGGGAATAGTGTAAGCTAAGAGACATAAGAGGAAGAGTATAAGTG
This sequence comes from Thysanoteuthis rhombus, assembly GCA_963457665.1. Lineage (NCBI taxonomy): Eukaryota > Metazoa > Mollusca > Cephalopoda > Oegopsida > Thysanoteuthidae > Thysanoteuthis > Thysanoteuthis major. The sequence goes on from OY735225.1 coordinate 35,525,859, forward strand.
TAAAGTATGATAAAGAGGAGGAGGTAAGTGCAAAGCATGAGGAGAAGGAGGAAGAAAAGTGTGAAAGGAAATAAGGGGGGGGAGAAGAAGTGTTGAGAATGAGAAAGAAGGGGAGAAGTGTGAGGAATGAAAGAGAAAAAAAGTATAAAGTAAGAGAAATAGGAGAAGGGGAAATGTAAAGTATGTAGAAGAGGAGAAAAAGTGTGAGTTATAAGAATCAGGAAATAAGGTATGAGAGACGTGCGAAGTGTGAGAAACGGGGAGAGGAAGAGGAGATGAATAAAACTAAAAGAGTGGGAGAAGTAAAAAGTAAGAGAAGGTGAACGAGGAATAGAAATCGAGGGAGTAAAAATAGGAATTGGTAGAAAAAAAACAACTTGAGATTTCCTGCCGTCATCTCACTGACTTGCTGAATGGTTTGAAGAATTGATTCAATTTGATTTGTGATAAAACCAGTGTCATGTGCAATGAATACTTAGAGGATTGAGAAACAAGAATAAGAATTAAGCTACAGGAAACAGACCACTATATCTACCTAGGACAATGAATTTTCATGGAATCTTCAAAAGGAGAAATCAAGCAAAGAATCACCTCAAGTCTGTGACAGAACAAGTTTGATCTTCAAGATCAAGAAGATTCCATTAGTCTAAGAAAGAAGGCTCTACAAGCAAAGCATCCTCCGAGCACTTGAAGTGGAGTGTTGTTATTTAACTTAAATGGCAATGTGCAAGCTATGCTGTAAGGATAACAGACAGCTGCTGGACATCACGACTAATAACATGGATCCCCCGAGCTCAAGGGCAAAATTGTCTCGAGTTGTTTTTTCTACTGATTTGTACTTTTACTCCCTCAAATTCTATTCCTCATTCACCCTCTCTTACTTTATACTTCTCCGACTCTTCTCATTCTTCTCCTTTTTCTCCTTCTCACACTCTTTCCCACACTTTCTCACACTTTACACCTATAGAGCTGAGACATGGAACTTGACCAAGAAATTAGCTCTCTAACTAAAAACCATACAATGTGCACAGGATAAAATCATGCAAAATCAAGACCACAACATAGCACATTAGCAGGGGAAAATAGGTGTCAGAAATATCTTAAAAGCCATCAGCCAATTAAAATGGCAATGTGCAAGCTATATTGCAAGGATATCAGACAGCTGCTGGACATTGTGACTCGTAACATGAATCTCTCGAGATCATGGGCTAAATCATGGCAAGTAAAGAGTGACATGGCGTGATAATCTGGACAAAAGCAAAGAAACTAGCAGACCTTGGGGAAGGCCTATGTCCAAAAAGAAACAGATGCAATGAATAAACAGGATATAGAAAGAATGAGAAACACAGAATTCTGCTAATATTTAGTTGACGTCAGGATTATGAACAAAGTGTAAATAAAGACTTGGACATTAAACAAAACAACAAAAAGGAAGATACTAGTGCATATGTTTCATGGAATAATGACAATACTTCACTTCAAAACTTTAGATAATAATTTATATTCACAACACAAGACAATAAAATACAGTGTCTGATTAGATAAGGCTGAAGGCCTTTGATCTGGTCTTTTGACCAAATCTATGCCAATTACTTTTAATATAATTTGCGGTGATATTGGAAACACACTGGCATAGGTGGAATCTTTTGCTAGCCCAATGCTGGTCAAGTCTCTTCTTGAAGGTTTGGAGTGTACTGGCCTCTGCCATTGAAGCTGGGAGACTGTTCCATGGGTTAACCGCGTAACAAAAGAAGTGCTGTCTAAGACATGTATTAAATCTGAGTTTTTCATGTTTGAATACATGGCCTCGAGTGGTGCTATCGCTTTCCATAACAAGGGGACTGTCTCCGTTATATGATATGTGGGTGTACTTGTACGTCTCTATCATGTCACCATTGTCATTCCCATACTGCATGCTGGGTATTTTTAGTTTTGTAAGGCTGCTTTCATAAGAGTATCCATGCATTCCTGTCAGTCGCTCTATTGCTCTTTGTAAATCTCTCTCTCGATGATATCTTTATTCTCTTAGTACCGTAGTGATCAAAAAACATTAGCAAACTCCAAATGAGGATTACCAGGGCGACGAAAAGCAGAATTAAAGAATCACCATAAAAAAAACTGCTATGATCTTCTGATTATGCTTAGTATCCTGTTGACTTCGTAAACCTTGGTTTTTCTTTCAGTTTATTAAAATATGAGTTTACTATCAATATTTGCACCTAGGTCTTTTTCAAAGTGGGAAAATTCCAGGGGGACCCTATAACTTCAATCATGAGGTCTCATACTGGTTGTATTTTCTCTTTCAATCTGAGAGAAACCTGACTGAAAAAAGTCAGTGGCAACCCTTAAGCATCAGATATAAATCTTTATAATCAATCATTTCCCATAGATTTGCTGTCACTTTCAACCAGAAAATATTTTGTGCATCTTCCAAGTCTAACAAATACTTCCAGCTTTGCACCTACAATTTTTTGTCAGATCTGCTTTCTTTTTGGCATTCTCTATTGAGTTTTTATAAACCAATAAAGAATGCTGTTTCTTCTCTCTCTAAATCTATGTTTATGCATAGACACTGGCTGTAACTCTTCTTTTATGTAGGGTTGTCAGAAGATACATTTTTATTTTCTATATCAGAAACTGTCAACCAAAACTATAACCGTCAAATAAGACTGTCCATATAGGTTTCTTCAATTTTGAAGTAGTTCAGGTTGACTGGCTATCTATCTATCTATCTATCTATCTATCCATCTATCTATGATGTGTTGTGCGTACAGTCTGCACCAATGGAGCTAGATGGCAAAAAATTTACAAATTCACACCTTATTATATCCAGGGAAAACATTTTTTGATCTTTCAAAATCCACTCCCCCCCTGAAAGGGGGTTAAATTAACAATGCAAGTTTATGCTTAATTAGTCTCTTAGTTTTGTGTCCATACTTACCTTTTGGAAATTGATACTTTTTAGTGATGCAACCAAAGGTGAGAAAGTAACTAATTCATTGATCACTCCTTTTCCATATTTTTGAATTGATCATCCCAAATACAGCATGCTGCCAAAAGTCAGTCATGTGACAGTTTCTGTCGAGAGATGAACCTGATGCTTTATTTTTGAATTGCATGGGAAATTCAAAATCTTTCCGTAATGTTTGAATTAAAAGTTAAAAAAAAACAAAAATCATCATTTAATTAGAATTAGAATAGGTTCCATCATTGTCAATATCTTTGGAGGAAAAGAATGTAGAGCGAGTAATTTCCTCCCCATCCCTTACACATTTTAAGAACTAGTCTATCAAGGTTTTGTGAATTCTGTTATAGATGGTAATCAGATTGAGCAAGATCTGGAGAATAAGTCGAGAGAGGAATTTTTTTCCCAGCAGAGAACTTTTCAGATCTTTGTTGCATGGAGTGATGCATTAATTGAAAATCACTCTTATGCAATTGATCAAACTGGACCTTTTTCCTTCAAAGCAACATTTAAATGCTCCATCTGCTGACCATCAAAGCAGTATTATCCGTGAGGCAAAGGTCTTATGTCCCCAGGACAGATTTTGGGGCTCCGAATAGGCCATGTCCAAACAAAATTCCTTTTTTTTCACATTAACCTTTTAGATTTTAACCTTTTTGCCAGTTATCTGGTATATATATGTATATATGTCTGCTGTAATCATAACATTAACTGGTTCCGATGCAAAGTGTACCACACCTTTGCAATCCTACCAAACTATTGCCAAAACTTTCCTTGGATTGAGATCCATTTTGTGCTTTGACCTGTTTGCCTCCGCTGAGTCTGCATCACTTTATATTCTTGTAAAATATCCATGTTCTATTACCAGCCACTGATCTATTAAAAAATGATGAAATGTATTCAAAGAAGTACTTGTTTTATAGTTGGCTTCTGTAAAATTATAGGAAACTCATTTTTCAAGTTTGGTCACTTTTGCAATTTATTGAAGATGGCAGTGAACTTGTTTAATAACCACATTTTAGCTAATCTATTCTTGAACCTTTTTTGTGGTCTAAAATTATGATAAGTCATTTCTCTAGTGATATGGACTAGTTTCATCATCTTTGATATTTCATAATTACATTCTGAGATGAATCATTCCTTGTGTGATTTAGACTAGTATCATTATCTTTGTTGCTTTATAACTACATTTTAGCCAATCTGTTCTTTAGGATTCTTTGTTGTCTGAAATTCTGAGATGAGTCATTTCTTAAGCGACTTGAACTAGTATCATCATCTTTCTTGTTTTATAACTATATTTTATCTGATTTCTTCTCTAGCATTCCTTATCATCTGAAAATCTGAGATGAGTTATTTATTGAGTGACTGGGACTAGTCTCATCCTCTTTGTTGTCTTATAACTACATTTCAGCTGAAATGTTTTTCAGCATTTGGATTATCGTTAAGAATAGTTTTACTGCAAACTACGTACATAATCTGAAATTGGTGTGCCTCATAAATGACATAGTTGCATATTTTTCACTGGTGCCGGTGATCAGTGTTCAAACCCAGGCAAAATACCAGAATTTTGAATACTGATTTTTTAAGCAGGTAAAAGCTCCCATTTTGAAATATTGCAGCGATACAATTTACCTACCCATGATATTCCCTAGATCATCCTTGTTTCAAACTAAGATATACTTCGTCAAAATCTACTCATTTAAAAGCATTTATCTCTATAGAAGAAAAGGAAAACACAAGATTTGTTCAGAAACTATCCAGCCATTTAATATTAATGGGAAAAAAGCCTCCCAGGGCAATTGTGTCTTAGCCCCCTTCACAGCACTCTGCTTGGAATCTCACACTTATCCTAATGTCCCTCAAAAAATATCTGCAAAGTCCTTTTGGGATAACCAGCAGCTGCCTCATTATGTTCTCCTTAATCTCATTCACATTCTGGAATGTCTTTTGGAAAAGCCAGATATTGCAAGGAGGCAAATCTAAACTTGATGGGTGGTGTTCTGAAAGACCTGATGCAATGATTTGCCAAAAACCCAGTACTAAACAGCATTTCTATTGACTGAGTAACGCAAAGGGTGGATGTCTGTTCACGAATGCACAATTTAGGTCCCCTCTGATCTGTTGCCTAGTTACATCAAGCAACCAGTTCCCGAGATATTCAAAATAGCCAGATACTTTCTGGACAGACGTATGTATTATAACAGAGTGTCAAATGAATTAGTATCAGAATATCATATTCAACCCAACTTTCAAAGACTGGCCTTTGGTGCCTTGACCAAATTTTAATACAAGAAAAAGAAACAAGCCTTGCACACTGCGGCTAAAGTACTGTTCTCACTCATGCAGAACCCTCAAAGAAGCACATCCAACCTAATGAAATCATAAGCATGTCTTGTAATAGACTAAGCTGAGCTCCATTAATATTGATATAACACTCAGAAGAAAATATTCAATCGTATTACAGACTTTGAATTGAAATTTTCAGTTATGCCAGTTGTTGTCATTAATACGAATGATTATGTAAGCTTTCAAAAATCAAGAAAAACATGATCAGATTTTGAATTCTATACCTAATTTTAGTAAGCACATTATTATTTGTAACTTGTGTTTAATTATTTATATTAAAAGAACAAGATTCAAGAGATTTAATTACTTCCTCTTCTTCTTCTCCTTCTTCTTCTTCTTCTTCTCCTTCTTCTTCTTCTTCTTCTTCTTCACCTTCTTCTTCTTATTCTAATGATGATGATGATAATAATAATTTTTCTCCTTCTAAATAAATATATTACTTCTTTTTCTTCTTTTTCTTCTTCATCTTCTTATTGTTAATATCATTATTTTTAATAATAATAATAAAGATAAGCATGAAATGATAATAATAATAATAGTAAGAAGAAGAAGAAGAAGAAGAAGAAGAAGAAGAAGAGGAAGAAGTTTTCTCCTTTTAATTATATTTTTCTACAACTAATACAGTTATACTTTGATTGGTTTAGTTAATTCAATCCAGAATTTCCCATACTGCTCTAAATCACTCTGTTCAAGGTCTTATCATAATTTGATGTGTTTTTTTTGTTTTTTTTATAGCTTATACCTAGTTCTATCAATTTGTATGGTAATGCCTTAACCAAACTACATCAAAACCCATACTAATTAAAACCGTACTTTTCAAGGTACTCCTTTTTTACAATAAATAATTGTGGCAAATATTTAACCCAGTTGGCAAGGGTGTCTGGTGGGAGGTGTTTGGTTGGGGCTAGGGCCAATGGGACACCCCTCCCAGAATAGGCCTTTTCATCCAGGATGGATGGGTTTGAAGGTTGGAACCTTATAATAAATGAAGGAGAATGGTACTGTACAATCGTTTTATGTAATCCTAACTTGATGAACCCAAATAAAAAGATGGTATCATTCTTTGCGAACCTTGCACCCCCCCCCCCAAGAAGCGGCAGCGGATAGCTGTGTTGATAGGTAATCAATATTTGATTCTTTGAAGAAAAACATGGTTAGATTTATCAATACATCTTTGCTTATTCATGTGATTACCTGAATGAATAAGAATAAATATAAGCATGTAAACTCTCATGTCTTTGAAGATCCTTGCCCCCCCAAATAGCTTTTTAGCGATGGTTCAATTTGCAAAGTAAGTTTATGCTAAATTGATCCCTTAGTTTGTGTCCAATAGAATTCATACTTGATTTTTTGAAAATTAAGTCTTTTTCAGGGATCACTGACCAACAAAAGGCGAATGGAGTAACTAATTCATTGGTCAGTCTTTTTTCCAAAATTTAATTGATCATCCCCAACATGGCGTGCTCCCAAAAGGAGAATTCTCATTTTCATTTGTGATATTAGTTTCAAGTTTGTATTGGTAGGTGTATATAAACACAAACACATAATTTTAATAGTGAATTCAAAAAGGTGAGAAAATGTAAAATACTACCTTTGTCCCATAATAGTTGTTACTTCTTGCTTATGGAATATACATGCAAATGTAATAACTATTATTGGACAAAGGTTCAGGTATACCTTGCCTTCACAAGCTAATCCATTTCTAATGATAGTTTGTTAAGCAGGTGTTCTTAAATGAAGTGTGATTATTCATAGAAAACAATGCCTTAAATAGGGTTATGTTCTTAAGTAGAAAAAAATTATGTATGAAATCTCTCAATTGTTATATAAAGTGCCCTAATGCTAGCCAAGGCAACAGCCGTCCCTACCTGGGCTGTGTGTATCACAAGTTTCCCTTTGTCTTTGAGTTCTTTGAGGTTTTGAGACTTGAGAAATAGACTTGGAGGCGACAAGCACCTGGAGTAGCATCACTCACTTCACCATACGTAATTGTCATACAAATAAAGAAGATGAAACAATGCTCACACAATTATTTTAATGAGAAAATAACTAAAGTACATATAAAACATTGGAAGAAAGAAAAAATGCCGAAAAAAAAATGCTATATAAAAGTAACAATGTGTTAATCATCGTAAATTGAGCCTTCAGTGATGATACATTTTCTTCCTTCTCTGTTATGATGACTGCTGTTTGTTTCTTAATGAAAGATTCAATTGTTGATTTTTTTTGTTGAATCCTTTTTCTTTTCACAAAGAATTTGATGGTTACTAGCATATGCTTTCATTAAATCTGTAAGAACTTTTGACCTTCTTTCATAATTTGGATTTTCATTTTTTTAAAAATTTTGATACCCTTTCTCTGTCAACAAACAGGTTCTGGGTTTTCCTCCAAACAACTACACAGTTTTTACTAATCATACTTTAAACAATCAATTGCAGAGGTAGTTAACTCACTCACATACACACACATGCGTATTCACCTTTTGCATGCACAACATGCAGTACTATACATCGCAGAAAAGTCAAGTAGGAACTCACTAACTCACCCTTCATCGACAGACTCATGCATACAAACTTGTAACAGTGCTATTCATTCGTGAACAACTTTTTATTGTGTCCAAATTGAACAAAAATAAGATTTTATACAATTTCCATCGAGTCTAAAATCCTATTTTAACATTCGTAAAGCCAGGAGTTTGTAAAATGAGGCATATCTATAGTAATTTTCATTTATTACTAGACAAACCTGTGACCCGTTGAGTCCCACTGTGAAACTAGTGCAGTCTGACATGACCAGAATGAACCTTAATTTTTATGCATCTGTCAATAGAAAAAAAAAATAAAATAAGGGAGACTACTCTGTAATTAGCGCTTAATAGTCATCTCCCTTGACAAATCGGTCATTATAATTAAGGATAAGCACAAACACTAAACCCATTCTGCTATCATTAGGTTGTAAATTACTCGGATTTTTTGCATTTTCCAAGTTAGTGCATTTCAGGAGCCACTAGATTCAATACTTCTGGCTACAATACACTGTTCTGGCAACGTAAAGTTCACAAATAGATAAGCAAAATTTATAACATACTGTCTTCAAATCTATTATCATCATTCACAGTCATGAATTTTTGGTTAAATTCAGACAAAAAATGTTTATGGAGATATAATTATTTTATTCTAATCATACAAGAGAAAAACTTCAACAAATAAAAATCGAACAAAAAAATTATTAAAAATTGTCAATTGGCTTAATTAAAAAATCAATTAATGGAGAAATGAATTGGATGGCATTGCTGAAATTCCCTGTCATAATTTTGAAACAATTCCTATAATCAATGCAATTATATAAATTTTCAAGTGTAATTCTTTGCAATGTAAATTTGAATACTAATAATGCATAATGATTCCACTAATAATGCAGAATAACAATACTAATGATGCAGAATGATAATACAGTTATTCCATGAATAGTCAGACCCTCCAAGTCTCATGCATTCCGTGTGAGACACACTCATTTTCATTCCCAAACTCACACGAATGATAGGAGAAATATCATGCATTTCATAATGAGTGTTAGATCTATTTACATCTATTCAATTGGTTTTGATTCCTGATAGAAATCTCATCTTAAATAAGAAAGGTAAAATTTCAGCCAACATTCAGCGACAATATCGATGTTGAAATAGGAATATAAAATGCAATTTTAGCCAGTCTTGTTCTCCTAGTTTTCAAAATTTTCCAGGAGAATATCACCCAAGTTTCCCCTAGAGGACCCTACCCATATTTTACTTTCTGCGTTTTGAATTTGGGCGCAGGATTGGGTGAAGTCACAAGATTCTCACCCATTCTTAATATTGAAACTTGACAGATATGAATAGAGCTGTTTTGAGTTGTATGGTTTTTAATAATACGTTCAAGTATTGCTGTACAAATTAATGTAAGTTACAATAAGCTGAAAAAAATAACATTAAATAATAATGAAATCTTGAACTGTGCAATTTTGAACAATACAGAAAATTTTGGATTGTGGAATGAATTAACTGCACTAATTAGGTGTACTTGTACTAAAATTGTATAAAAATAATATGAAGGAATGATAATAATATTTATAAAGCGCAATGAAAATAGAAAATTAAACGAAAAATATAGAAATGAGTCATTTTCAGTTGAAATTAGAGTTTCAAGACATTCACATCATTTGTGAACTTAATCATTTTCTGAAAAAGTATTGAAAGAATATCATATAATCCTCAAATTAAAAGTTTTAATGAAATAAAAAAAACCCTCTAACTTTTAATTAAAAAATGTTTAGAATTTTTGAAAAAAACCCATTAAAGAATGTCATTATCATGATACTTTTGCATAATTTTGATACACACAACTATTTTTTGTAATAAATGTACTGGGTTACTCTTTCAAAAAAAAGGTTACATCAAAATTACATAAAATAAGTTCACTGTTGTACTGATTTCAATCTTCATTGGGCACTCTACATTGGCCTTGTGTCAGATTAAGCTAAAAATATTAAATCAAATAAAAACTTTCCTGTATTATTTTTTTCTTTTTTTAATTATTTTCAATCCTTAAAAGATTTCAAGGCCAATACTTATATACCATATATATATATATATATATGCATTGCTCTTACCATTGAGCTAAACAGCCACTGGTAATGCAAAGGCACAAATAACTGTTTCCACTCCAAGTTCTCATTTTGCTCATTCATGGTCTATATTTGCTCTATTTGTTTCTTAGAAAGCAACATAAGGAAATGGATATATGATACGACAGAATGATAAATTGCATTATATTATATTGAAACTTTTATTGAAATTGATCTCCTATATCATGAGGCATATATAAATTACTTGGATGTAATTGTAATAATTCGAAAGAAAAAGTCATCATATCCATTTCCTAATTAGACAGATTGAGTGAAAAAAATTGCTGCCTCCAACCCGTACATATATATATATATATATATATATGATAATAATTAATAATTGTGTCATCCACAGACAGCTGTTTCGTTGTATTACAACTCTTCAGTGTGGCTATAGACTATCCAACATCCAGTACCATGAGGTAGGATCAGAACCTTCACTTCAGATACAGAGGCAGACATTTTACTCCTGCCATATATATATATATATATATTATTGTGTCACCTACAGACAGCTGTTTCATTGTATTACAACACTTCAGTGTGGCTATAGACTATCCATTATCCCATCCAGTACCACGAGGTAGGATCAAAACTTTATCTTCAGACCAAGAGGCTGGTATCCTCCCTCTACTCCACGGAACTGAACTGTTAGGTTGAATTTAAGCGATATATTTATTTACGCATATGTATTCCCCGTCCACCAGAGTGCTCCATTCCAAGTTAGAGGAGCATTGCATAAACTTACAATGAACGAGTTACCTTACTTAAAGAGTGCTCAATCCTGAATAGGGGAGCGTTAATATATATATATATATATATATATATATATATATATATATACATATATATATAATCAATAATTGTGTCATCCACAAACAGCTGTTTCATTGTATTACAACTCTTGAGTCATTGTCATGATACTTTTGCATCTTCAGTGTGGCTATAGCCACAATATCCCTTCTTGTACTGTTAGTAGGGGTAGAAACCTTCACTCCGGTCCTAAAAGCAGATGCTCTATCCCTGCCCTACACAGAACTGGACAGTTAGCAGGACTGAACTAAGTGATATATTTATTTTCGCATAATTCTCCATCTACCAGAGTGCTCAATTCCAGAATTATACAAGCAAAAAATAACTCAAACTCCAAATTTGACAGCACAGTGGAAAGTATGTTCTTTAATATATTTCTTTGTACTCAATACAACAAATGGATTATTTTCTCCCTTGCACAAGAGATAATTCTTAACTTCTGATCTGTGCTGTTCACTGAATGTTGTTGAGTTGTGATTAAAAACATTAAACTTTTGTTTAACCACTAAAAGCAGAAGACTGTATGAAATTTTTTTTTTTCAGAAGAAATTTTTTATACTTTTGATTCATAAGACCTTCATTTTGTTGTTGAGGGTGTCAGTTTTGGAAGGAAACAAATTTTCAGTTTGTTGCGGGTAGGTTCTATTATTGTTACTTTAATGCTGATCTGGACCCTTTCTTCACGTCAGTTGTACAAAAGTACGACTTCAAAATATTTAGGTTATTTCCGATGTGAAATAAATCATTCTTGGAATAATTGAAATCAGATGAATTTCTGTGTTTTAAAAAAAATAATTTTGGCTGGTCGTATGATAGATGGAAAGTAAATTTCCAGTTTAGCATTATAATTACATTGTAAATAACATCCCCTGGACTGAAAAAAAATTTCTTGGCATCTAACATTCATTATAAGGTAACAGAGGTGTTATTGACTGGAAGCACAAAAAATAGGTTTTCAGCTTTTTAACACAAATCATAATCATACAGTAAACTAAAAGATGAAGGTAATTAGTAGTCGAAAATTAATAATGAAGGTTTATAGCGAGGCTTCTCAAACTTTTTAAAAATATTTTCACACCCCTTCTGTTTTACAAAAGCAATTGGCACTAATACAGTTTGTCTTTAGTCATTATCTTACTGTGACTGAACTAGGAAACAAATTACACCCTCCGACTGGCAAAATATAATTTTCAGAGCTCACTGTTTATTATGGAGAAAAATATTATCATAAAAAATGACTAAATTGTAGCAGAAATGAAATTTATATCCATAAAATAATTGAATAGTATTGAGTCAATCCAAAATAGGCATCAATAGAAGTAAATATTTGTATGGAGATTGAGAAAAAAAATAACTCTAGATACATAATTAATCTTAATATTTCTGCAAATTCCAATATTCTTTTGGTGATCCCCGGAGGGGTACTCAACCACAAGTTTGAGTAGCGCTTGTTAACAATACTTTATTTTATGGAAGTAAATAGGCAGGTTCACTCTAGTAGGTTGTTGCTGCTGCAACTGCTGATATGAGTTTCTTTTTCTTATCTTGACCACCTCTTTTATCACTGTCAGGCATGCATACAAACATGATTACAGACGACCAAATATATACATATAAGATTATATTACTAAGGTGTAATTGTGATTATGTTATGTTTATTTCAGTTTAGCTAATTTTATTTATCATTTTTCTAAACAACAGTGTGGAGAAGGTAGATAGGATGCATGAGTGTGTGTCTCTTGACATATATCTATATCAATCATCAGTCATTATGTTTCCTTCCATGACGACTGTAATTGTACTAAACTCAGTCATGTCTCATTAGCAAGCCTTTCTATTTCATCCTGCCATCTTGTATCTGGTCTTTTCCTACAGTGTTTACTGTCCAATAGGCACCAATCTGTTAGCCTTTTGCTCCATCTGTTGACATCCTTTCTTGTCAAGTATCTTCCCCATCTCCATTTTTGCTTTTATCTTTTATATATATATATATATATATATATATACACACACACACACACACACACACACACACACATATATATATATATATATATATATATATATATATATATATATATACTTGAATGTTATGTAGGTTTTAGCCTAGTTATTTTATCTTATTGATTTTTTTATTTCTATATTACTTGTAAAAAAAGAAGAGAGGGGTAATATATATATATATATATATATATATATATATATATATAAAAAAACACACGCACATCTATCTATCTATTTATCTATTTATATATATATATATATATATATATATATATATATATATATATATATATATATATATATATATACATGCATGCATGCATACATACATACATATACATATTTGTTTACTTAACAGTAATTGTAATAATGTTATGTTTATCTTGGCTTACCTAATTATATTTATTTTATTTCACATTTTCATTTCAACAACTTGTAGAAAAGGAAGGTAGTATTGAATGAGTGACGGAATGCTAAAAAAAAAAAAAAGAAAGGAAAGAAAGAAGAAAATCTAAAATGTATGAATTGAAGGAGAAGGCATGACTCATCGAAAAAGCCCGGATGTTGCTGCCTGTTTATTCGAGGCTGGCAAGATGGCGCTGTGGAGCATTTACCAGCGACAACAGCATCTCAACTAATCACCGTGGCCCCGGAGTATACTAAACACAAAACCAAGACATATATCTCTCTGCCATGACGGAGACAGCAAGCATCGCTTTATGGACTACATCTTGCTGAGACGGATTTAATTTTTTGAGTTTTTCTTATTTCGAAATATATTTGTTTTAACAAAATATAAGGAGAAAACTATTAACACACAGAACAATGGCAACCGACAAAGTTAAAGTGGCTGTGCGCGTTCGGCCCATGAATCGCCGAGGTAAGTAATTAAAATAAATAAGATTGAAATTAAATCGTATGTAAAATTGATTAATTATTTTTTTTTTACCAATTCGAAGGACCTGTTGTTGGTGGACTATATTATCCTTGGGTTAATATATATATATATATTTTTTATTTTTCCTTTTCCGTTGCAACCGCCACCACAACGTTAGTCCGTAGTAGCACTAAAAATGTCGACTGCTAGGATAAGAAAAAATCAAGCGATGATTATTGTCATTTTTCTCCTAAAAATAAAGGTAAAAAAGCAGACAAGAGACGAAAAATATATTTTGATTCATTCGTTCATTCATCCATAAATCAAATAAAACCTTTTTACAGTTAATTTTTCCCCAAAATAACACGCACAATCAATTTCTCTTGACGGAGGTCTGTTGCTCCTCGGGTGAGTTTTAGAATCGTACAGGTTCCACCCCTTATGTCGAATGAGAGCCACTGTGACAACTTATTTATTAGATTGAAAGCTAAAAACAAACAAACATTGTTTATTATTGTCATTATAGAAATGTATCTTTTTTTATTACGATCTACTTATCATTTACACCAAAAAACCTCTACATCTAAGAAAAAAACGGACTACTAGTCTTTAAATGAATGAAATTATCCATTTTTTTCAACAACCTCTCTTTTTTAGTTTTTACTTCATCGTCGTTTTTATGATTTCATTCAACTCCAGCTAAAACACATTGTTTCTTTCTTGAAAAATATTTCGAAGACTAAAATGTAAAAATTAAGCTTTCTCTTAAATTGATGAAGAATTTCATTTTAAGGAAAAAAAGGGGTAAAAATGCTTCTAAAAACGTTATTTGTCTAAATTATGATGCATTTTTCTACTATAGAAAACTGTTGCTTTTCAGTTATTCATTTAACCTACCGAAGTTTAAATACCATCATTGAAAACAGCACACACAGTTATATAATATATATGTATATATTTATATGATATTCCCATTCAAACACGGAAATCGTCTATAAAAGCATGAAATCGCTCTTGAAGACAGTAAACGAATAGCACAAGTTTAGGGAATATTTGATTTCATCTTCAATACAAATTAATGACTGTCATTTGTCTTTACTTATTGAGACCATTTGACGACAAATATTGACAATGATGAATGATCTCTTTTTGTGTCATTTCAAGTGAAAAAATAAAAATGATTTTAAAACCTTTTTTAATCGATGACGTATATAAGAAAATCTATAGCACCAAGAAACCAATATAACAATCAGATGATTCTGAGATCGAACTAGACACAGGTGATTTATTGGGAATTGCGATTGATTTTTACGACTACTAGAGATCGAATTCCTTCGATCGATTCATCAAAACGATTCTAATGAAATCCTCGTTTTTCTTTTTTCTGACTTTCATCATTGTCTACCGATGCTATACCACTTTGTCTCCAACCTCCCTCCACCCGAAGGTTCTCATCACAAGCACATCCATTCATTTCATTTATTTACAAATCTATTTTTGTTGTATACCACTTCCCCGTTAAGTGCTACATGTTTCTGTCAGTTCATTCTTTTTGCTCTGTCCTTATTCCTTGTTTTACACGTGGACCCTTTTCTCAACAAATCATTTGATCTCACTTTTTTTTGCATTACTCACAAAAATCACCTTACCTGTATCTGTTTGTTTAAGAAGCTACAAGAAGACTGTTTCTAGTCGGCTAAACAAACTGTGGTAAAGGGTAAAGGTAAAAAAAGAGGGGCTTCTAGTTTTTAGTTATGCATGACCCATTTTGTTGTCGCTCTATCAGAAAATCCTCTTTTCAAAATCACTACCATGTCTTGTTCATATACTGGCTTCACTCCACTAATGCCTTCTTCTTAGTCATATAATAATAAATATCGATATTTTCTACTTATCTACAACTACTACTAACCTAGTCAGCAGCTGTGAATCTTCCTTTTTCTTGAAGATGTTTCAAGTTTTCTTTTTATTCAATTAAATTCATATCCTCTCCCTTTTTGTACATATTCTATGCCTTGTGTATTATGCTATTATCAGTACACTCGCCATATTCGTTACCTTATCTTTAAAAAATCAATTGGTATTATTACATACGCAAATTATTTCATTTATTTCTCTTCTTTGCAATAAATGTAGGCTAGTAATAAAATGCAGTAGTCACCGTTCATAGTAAATTGTTGCTTCTTGTGTCGTTTCACTTGTGAGAATATGAGGTAATTCTCTCCATGTATTCGATCGTGTACTTGAGGTTATATTGAACAAATAATATCCGTTAATGATTGTTTTTGTTATAGCGACATGCTAGCCTCTGTGCTGTTATTAAGTTTCCTTCAACACAAAAATGAAGAGGAAGATTCCAATGAATTCCTCGTTTGTCCCTTCTGACTTTCATCATTGCCTACTGATGCTGTATCACTTCTTATCCAACCTCTCTCCACCCGAAGGATCTCATCATACAAACACATTCATTCATTTATTTACAAATCTATTTTTGTTTTGTTGTACAGTACATTACTTCCCTGTTTAGTGCTACGCGTTCCTTCTAGTTCACTCTTCTTGCTCCGTCCTTATCCTTGTATAACACGTGGACCCTTGTGTTGTTATTGGTGGAGTCTTTTTTGGTTTCTTTTTTTCTGGATTCAATTTCACTATTATAAAAAAATCGAAAACCCCACTAGCGCTTGTTTACTGGAGGAAACAACCCTTAAAACCATTACGGTCTTTTTAAACACCTGAATGAAACTAAACCACTTGGCTTCAAAATGTTGCCTCTCTGAATTGAATGATCACCGACTACCGGTAACTTATGACAACCTCCTCATCATACCAAAAAAGATTTGAAAAAGCAGCTACGATTTTGTCCAAAAAGAGTGAAGACTAATTTAAACCCTATGTTTATTTAACAGCCTACCTGGCAATTCGTTTAATAACCATTTATTTTGTGAATAATAAGTCGGTTCCCCTGGGTGGGGTCTCCATTACGTCTGAATAAACGTGATTTGATTAGTACTATAACCTGATGTAATCAGCAGCAAAAAAAGGTTATTAAATTCTTTTCATTCGAAGAAGAGTTTAAATTAGGGCTGAAATAGCGCGTGATTGTTTTGATGTTTTCTATAATCAAATCAGAAAAACGAGGTCATTTTCATGATAAAAATCACCCCAAATGAAGAGCGAACTGTTAGTTTGACATCGTCATTCATTATTGAATGATCATTTGTAAAATTGCCGGTGGGGGAAAGAAGCCAGTCACTCACCTACGTTTATATAGATAGTTGGTATCTCGTCTTGTAACCAGAATAATGAATAAAAAGTGGTTATTTGCAGACTGGTAAATTAATATTCGTACATCATTAATGTTAATGTATGTAACTATAATGAAATGCTCGTCTTTCTATGGCTTTTATTGAAAACGTAGGACGAAACTAAATCTAGACGTACATGATATCGAAGAAGAATGAAAGTGTCACTAACTATTATTAGATTTTTAAGTAGTACTTAAAATGATACTGCTTTCGATTGTGTCATTTAAAAAAACTGAATGATAATCTTTGCGTGTGAACTCCAGCTCAGTTTGTCATTGTCAGTCAACATTAACCACCAACGAACGAGAGAGAGAGAGGGAAGGAACCGTTCGTTAGACATTTGTATACTTTTTGCCACTACTACTCGATAAAATGTCAGTGCAACTTACAAAACCACCCGACAACCACTTGTCGATGTGAATTTTAGTGCGGGCGTGGCTGCTGATTCTTATTTCTATTATTTAATGCCTAGTAAGGTGAGTAAAGAAAGAGAAGTAGTCTTCTTCTGTCATCTGTTCAGAGAAACGGACAATCTAAATTCTGATCTGGTTGTCAACTGCCCGAGTCCCGACCATCGTGGACAGAGAAAAGAAAAGAAAAAGTGGTGTGACCCACGCACCTGTGAAGAAGGCGGAGTAGTGGCGGCAAAACAACCAAGAAAGGTCATTCATTACCGTAGAGTACAAAGCGATCTCGGATATCATGCGACCCTCACTTTTTGTAGCTAAAAATCAGTAATACTGTTTTTTTTTCTTCTCAACACTCGAGTATGATATAGCCCCCCTCCACTTTTGACCCTTATATTTAATTTCTCGCATCTTACACCGGTAAATAAATGATATTTTGAATTTTTTGCTTTCAAACAACTTATTGTCAATAAATTATTTTGAAACCTTCAACAACTTGACATTATTTGTTTTTGAGTGTGCAGTCATAAGATAATTACATTCAACTTTCGAAAATCGTCAAGCGAAATAGATTTTTTAATAAAGTGATCTGACTGAATGAACCCTTTTTTTTCTAGTCACCCTTCGTAAGGATTTACACAAGCCAGCAAAATAATGTGAAAAGAATTTATTTGATCTGATTTATTCATGCTGAAGTGTCACATATCGTCCATGAATGATTCGGGTCTCATTTGAGAATATTAAATTTGTGATAGGTAACTGAGGGAAAATAAAATTGAAGAAATATCAGTCAGTGACCTTTCTCTTCTTGGATAATTTTTGTCAATTTTTTTGATGACAAAACAATAACTGCTCTCTCTCTCTCTCTCTAGAAATGTATATCTTCGTTTGTTCAAAAATCAAAACGTAATAAACCTACAACTCGATTTTGAACTCCACTATTGTAGCATTTATTAACTTTTTCATTCCACCCAGCTGTTGTCATTACATTTTGCTGCAAATGGAACAATAAATGAGACAACGTCTGTTTTCTTTAATTTCTGTTTATCTTATTTTACTCCTAAATTATTATTACACGTACATTTCTTTTCAAAAGATGAAGTGAAAAGCACACTAAGTGCTAGAAAATTATTAATTCTGGACACATACACAAATTCTGTTCAAGCTTGTCTTGAAATTCAAGTCATCCATTATTTATTTCAAACTACGTCGTATCATCAGTCTCTTCTTATTCTTTAAACCGCCTTCTGTATTTTTATTACATTACCAATTATATTCTATCTTGAAATTTTATGAATCCGTCTCTCATATCCCTGGACTGTAGAAGTTGGAAAATCCCTATCATTTTTAAGAAGAGGACTCTATCGTCTTATTGTATGTATCACCAGGTGGTAAAAGAAAAGCTTGAGCGCGCTCAATTTTGTTGCCTACTACTATTGCGGCTACCGTTTGAAACACTAACCTTTTCATTATTACCTTTTTTCCTCTTTACAACAAAGCCCTCAACCCTCAAAAAAGGTCTTCCTTTGGCCCTTGAAAAAAACTTCTATCCTTTTTCATTTTGCATTGTCTTCATCTTTTCCTATTTTCCTTCTAATTTATTTATTCTTCATCATCATTGCCTTAGAAAAAGGACATGTCCTTGCTTCTGTGGAAGGCCGGTATATCTTTCAATTAATAAGTTTTCTTTCCGGATTCCTGTACACGTCTTAATCAGTATCTCTTAAAAGTGGTCAGATTTCTCTCATTTTTTTCAGTTTTCATCCACAATGAATCAATTTTATAAGTGCCAGTGAGGTTTGATTCAATGGAATAAAAATGTCGTCTGCTTCTTTCAAATGAATGTGTTGTTGATTAGCAAATTTCTTTGCATCTTGAATCGTATCGATACACTTGGATATAATAACAGTGCACACACAATATATGAATTTGATTCTGTTACTTTGATTGGAAAGGGTTCATTTGATTTGATTGTAAAATTTTGGTTTCAAATTGATGTTTACTCATGACATTTCTGGAAGAATATTCTTTACTACCAACTTCTATTTTTAGAACAATGCTTTTCAGAGGTTAAATTTCTATATTTGTCAGGTGATGTATCCTTTACTTCAACATTGAGATTTGGTGCTAAAAATATTCAACCAAGATTTTAGTTCAAATTTATTCGGTAGTTATATTTGCAGTTTTTTTCCAGTCAAAATATCATTCCGATTCAATTTCCTTAAGAACCAAACAAGAAATATGAAATTTGGTCAAATGACTAATTGAACTTGTACACTGATTCTAAAGTTAAACTGAGAACTAGTCAAGTAGTGCGGTCCCGAAGCTATTAGTTTGCTTTATTTTCTCATACTATTTATGACTGTGGTTCTGAATTACCTAACATTCCTGTTGTATCACATTAGAGTTAGGTAATTTGTGACGGCAATTATTTGAGATGTGAAAATAAAGCAATATTATTAGCCATGTCTTTTTTTTTGGGGGGGGGGGCACTCTACTTGTACCATTGAGGTGCTACTTAGGCAGCCATCCTATGATTTAAAGAAATTAACTCTTTCCTGGAAGGTTTGACTCTTGTGGTTTGGAAAGAGTTCTGAGGTTTGATTTGAGGCTTTGGATTTGTCAAGATCATGACCATTAACTAATTGAGAAGAAAGGAAAATTAAATTTCAAGCTGGCACAAATACCTTTCTCTTTACAGCAGTCAGATACCGAAGAATCGTATGTTTCATTTTAGAGAAAAATTAGTTGAACACAAAATTATGTTACTGTTCATTGGATTTTTGCAATTATGTTTTTCCCTACCAATTTGAACTGATTATTTTCTTCCTGGTTCTCACGAGGCTTTATGAAAATGTTGGTTCTTTTTTATTTTCATTTTTGGCAATAATGATAATACTTGAAAAAGATAATGAGATTCCTCTTGAGAAATTAGAAAGAAGATGCTGTAAATAGCAGTTATAATATTAGATTACGTTATTCCCAATAAGCAGGCAAATCTAAAAATAGATACTTGTTCCACATTTACTATTATTGTAAATTTGAAAAAAAAAAGGCACAACTTGGAAAGGTGGTCCCGATTGAAATTCTGCTGACAATGCATAGCAGGTACGTGTATGGAAATTCACACCTGCGTTCTCTAGTTGTTAAAAATGGCAAATAAATAATAACAAATAAGGGAATTCATGAAAGAAAAACAGAAGTAAACACATAGATTATATTTTTACTGCTTCACTTCATAAATTTTTGACAGATTGTATAATTGTGTGACGTTCAATTAGGACCACCTCTGTTAAGTTGTACCAAAGAAATTACCAACAACAATCTCATGGATACAACTTGTGAGTGGTTTCTGCAAATAATACTTGCATAAATTTTATACAAATTAGTTTTTAAAGTAATTTTTGTTCATTCACGTTGTAAACTTAGGTTCTAAATTTCAACTTGTTAGTTTTTAAATAACATCCATATGCTGCCAAGCAATGATGTTATTATACATGTTTGTAGACCTACATTTACAGAAGCTCAAGAAAAAGTAGTAAACATTCTTTTCCTATATAAAATCTCTCTCTCTCTCTTATATATATATATATATATATATGAATTAACCATTGATTCATTAAAGGCAGTTTTGTTTCTTATAAAATAGTTGTTTGCTAACTTATATTTTTTGCCTTTGGAAAGAAAAGATTTTCAACGTGTGTTTCTCTCAACATAGCAGAATGTTGTATCCACTATTATTCTCCTTTTATTTTCATTAAATGTAAAGGTGAATCTAAACTATAACTGACTTCTAGAGTAACTGTTCCCATAAAATTAACCTAATAAAAATAATGACTAATATCCCTATAACAATGTTATCTGTTCATTTACTATTTTCACTGGGAATAAGTGAAAATTTTTACTATTGTCTATAGTTTTGATCAAACTTTTCATTTCCAATTGGCCCTCATATTCTATCAGTTTATCTGGAAAGCCGATCCTTGTTTGATCAATGACAAATAACTTTTGAACCTGCTTCATCATATGGTTGTGCAAAATACTAGAATTCATTTATCTATTTGATTAACAAGGTGAATTGCAATTTTCAGTTGAAGATGAAAAAGAACAACCACAAAAAACTATTAACTAACCATTTTTAATCATAACCAGTTTTCCCATGTTGTGAAAAAATGATGGTAGTACTTAGATAATTTTTCAGTTGCACCGTACTTTAAAAAACATGTAAAATATTTTGTTGGAATTTTTATACATTTTCTAAAAGATTCCCTTAATTACCATTTTCTTCCATGACAGACGTTACAGACAGAAAATATAGTTAATCATGTGGCAAGAGTGTTTTTGTAAGTCGAAGTAAAATTCTGTAGAAATTACCTTCTGGTTTTTGAGCCTTTATCGACCAAAAGCAGACCAAAATGAATTGCGTACATGATATTAGACTTATCTACTTTTTTGTACACTCTGTTTTGATTTTTAACAATGAAAATAGTTACTGGTACAATATTTCAAATTTGTGAATTATGTGTCTATCTCTCCTTGCTTATCCTGAACAAGTTTATTTCTATTGCAATCCTTAATTTCTGATCTGTACTGTTTTTACACTCTGCTATAGACTGATGGTTTAGGTTAGTAGTGATATAAAGCAATTAAAAAAATCAAGATGAAATTACCAATCAAAAATTGATAATAATAATGATAGAGAATGTTTCGAGGAAAAAATTAAATGAAAACCTGAACTTATATTTATTGATCAAAATTTTTTTTCAATTTGGGTGCTGTTTTGGATTTTACATTTTAATTTCTATTTGGAATAATTCCAGGACAGGTCACTCAATGGATGACCTCATAATCTTTTTGATTTTGCTATAATTTGGCGACGGGGGTAGATTTTATGCAAAAAACATATCTAGAGTTTTTAGCTAAATCTGACCAATAGTTTGAAGGTTACGAGCGAAGTAATTTTGAGATTCAGTGTTCACCTCACAATTTTCAAATTGCAATAACTTTTTTCCTGTTGGCTGTAGCTATATAAAAGTATTTGGAATCAGAATAATTTGTAGATTCCAAAAAAGCCATTGTTTTTTCTATGTAGGATGGAAAATCAAAATTTCATTTACTTATTTATCTATCATTTTATTTTGCCTTTTTGGGCATCTCCAACTAAATACAATATTTCCAGATAAACTTTGAAACAAATACACAATTCATTAAACCATATATAATGTATATAAAAACAAATGTCTGCAATTTAACATAATTCCTTGATCAGACTCTCTTAAATACTTCATCTGACAGTTCTCCAAAATTTCTTTGTGAACTCATGCTCTTTTCATAATCTTCAAACTTATCTATATCATTTCTAAAACTCTATACTATTCTTTTTTTTAACATGACTAGGCAACTTATTCAAAAAATGTATTCCTAGATTTAAAAAAAAATCATATTGTTTAGTGGATTTAGTTTCTGAAATATGTCTTGTCAATAGATTTCCAGTTGGATGATCACCATTTGACCCTTTGGTTCCTGGATTTCAGATAAATTCATCCCCCCCATCATTTCTCTATTTTAATCAGCCTTGAAAAGTTTGTACTACAGGCCATTATAAGCATAAACTTACATTGTAAATCCACCCCCAATCTTGAAGGAATTTTTAAAAACCTGGCGTGGAGTCCCTTCAATAACCTCAGAAAATTGGTCTCTGTAGCTCTAGCCATTCTTCAGTTTTGCTCACAGGGACAGACAGATATTTGTTGAATTATAGTAGGATGAATTCCTCATGACAGAGCTCAATGACAATTCAAACACTATGCAAAATCTACTCCTATGCCAAATTCCACCAAAACTGAAGATGTGATGGTATAATTTTCCAATTTTATTTGGTCCTAGAATCACCCATTGTTAAAATCTCACTATATCTCAATACTGAGTTATATCCAAGCAATAATTGCTGAAAAAATGGAATCTGAAAGGGGATGGATTTTCAATCATTTACCAATGTTACAGATTCTCATTTTCATTTGAACAGTAGTTTTCAATTTCACTGTTGTCTCTTTTTCCTTATTCACTATGTTCTTTATTTGTTGACAGTGGAATGTTCTGAAACCTCACCACCTAAATACATTTCTCAGTCTTGTTTTTATAAATAACAGTTATTGAAAATGATATTAGTTGAAATGAGTGCAGCCCATCTTTTAAGAATATCAATGACTTGAAATTGAAACATTTTTCAATGGATCAGATATTTTATCTATTGTTTTTTACTTCCTCCATCTTCTGTTGCACAACTTTTATCATCATCTCTGATTCCATGATTACTCCTTCTCCTTCTAGACCTCTGCCTTGTATTATGCCTTACAACCCTTTTCAGACTCCCCTCTAGTGTTACTCATTGCATTACTTGACTCCCCCAGCGCCTCCTTTCTGTCATTTGTGCTTCATGCCAACCCCCTCTTCCTGAAACTCTCCCCATCTTGTTTTGTTCTGTCTTCCCCACCCACTTCAAGAGGAAAATGAGCCTTGACTCAGTGTAAATAGATCAAATTATTAACTTTTTCCCTACAAGTGCAGCCTTTAATTAGAAAAAGGTGTTTGCCTATACCTGACGAAATATTTTGCAACTGCTTAACATTTTCTTTAATCTTAATTCCTTTGAAATGAAAAAAAAAAAATTCAAATTAGCATTCAAAATTAAATACAGTCTATTTGTGATATTCAGCAATTCAGCAGACAGGACAGGAATTTTTTTATTGTCTCCAGATCTTGAAGACGTACTATCATGATGGCATTTCATGCTTTCTGGAATGTCAAAATGAGATTGAGATTCAAGGGAATTAATCACTCCCAAGTTTCAACTTATTAGATTTATGATTTACCCTTGCATAAATGTATATGTTCACTACTGATCGCATGATGGAGTGAGTTTTGCCGCTTCAGGTGCTTGTTGCCTGTAAGTCTATTTCATTCCCATCTCCATGTCCTTATTCACAGTCTCTTAGTGCTTCCTCTTTGAGTTATCTCTTTTTTTTTTTTTTTTTTTTTTTTGGTTGCTTTCCCAAGACTGGATTCAATGTATCTCCCTATTTTACCCATAGCTGGAGGTAGAAGAGGTAGATTCATACCTTTCTTGTGGGCATTAGTGCAAAGTGAACATGAACAGCATTTGCCAGTCACTGATTCCATTGTTTGTGCAATTACTGTTATGCCAATTGCACCTTCATACAAATACACATGCATAAAATTTCTTTGTAAAATGCGAAATACCCAGCTTCCCATTTTTGACTGTTACTTTTTATGTTCAACAGATGAAAATTGTCATCTTTATGCACTCTTATAAAGCTGATGAAATTCTCTGATTACATATATCACCACCAAGAAATAAATCCACAATCCATAGATCATGGATTATTAAGTACACATATACATAAGATTTCCTTGTAAACTGCCTAATACCTAGATTCACATTTTTGGCTGTACCTTCTCATGCTCTGCAGCTACACTGTTGAAAAGCTAATGGAATTCTCTTTCCAATGACATATCATGTCAATCTATTTTCAATTTTTCCGATTTTGCTCAAAATTCTATATGATTATATTGGTGTGGGTGCAAATCGCAGACTATTGTTATTGATATTTTTTTAGAAATTTTCAAAAACTTACTTGCTAAAAATATGCATGGAGGGATTAGTACACCCAGAAAAATCCATGGGAACATATCATGTGGTTCCTGAGTTACGCTGTCACATTGACGTACAATTTAGTATAAAAATGCAATTTTAGCTCTAATTTTGAATGAGTTTTCTTACGATATGAAAAATTATGAATATCACCAGGCAGAATTGGAATCAGCACCCATGAATCATTTAATTCCAACTGCATGACATTCTACTCTAAAATGCCTTTACCTGCATAGTTTGCACCAAATTAGAACTGGATTATTGGATTTTTCAACTTTTTTTTTTTTTTATCTTGAAATAGTCAAGATATGTTTGTATCTCAATGGTAACTATTTTTCTGAATTTTTCAGGCCAGGATTGTACGGAAAATTTACTTCAAAAGTTAATATTGGGTTAAAATGAACCATGGGAGGCATTATTATAACCTGTTAACAGGTGAAATCATGGAATGGGCACTTGAAGTATTAAGAAAAAAGGTGACAAAAAAAAATGCAGGGTTTCCCATTGAAAAGAATTGAAATTCAACAAAGCTGGACTTGGATAACACTTTGGACATTTGTATTTCTCAGACTTATGACCATAAACGTATGTAGATATGTTATGATTAAGATTTGTCAAATATTCATAAGTAGTTAATCCCTGTGAGAGAAATTCAGATATACAGGTTTCCTCGCTATTCAGATGTAGACCAATCCCATAAAAGCATTTTGTATGCTAAAATGGTGTAAAGCAATGAACATTTACCATAAATTTATCTGGAAAAATTTTGAGCATACCCAGGCTCCCAAAATAATTAAGATATGTCAGGTCGAATCATCTTTATTTATTGATAATATTCTTCACCACCCATATCAGTTGTTGAAAAAAAAAGTGCTATGTATTTACTTAATGTGATCCTAAAAAAATTGAATTCTAGAACAAATAATTTGGTTTAAAACTATTGAAAAGTTATGTATTTGTGTTGAAATGTTCAATTATACATTTTTTTTTCATGATTGAACCAGTTTACACTGCTTTAGGGGGTACATAGAGGTACCTATTTTCCAACGCTTATTTAGTATTACAAAATTTTGATCATGGTGTCCTTGTTTGGATTAAATCACATTCTAAATAAATTAAAACTACGTATTTATTAAAAAAAATCACACAAAACTTCATTGAAAGATAAACAATATAACATGTAACCCTTTACACTCACAACAACAAAAAAAGATCTTTCAGATAAATCAAATTTGAATGAAAATTATTGTTCTGAATTTTCATGTTTTGAAAATAGAATGAAGATCAAATGAACTGCCTTAAGATTTACAGAGTGATTTCCAGATCTCTGAACTTATGAATGAGGGGCAACCATTGCGTACAACAAACTTTTGGCTTTAAAAATTTTAGTTTGTTAGAGCAAAGTTTTACTGTATCTTAATTCCATCAAATGGAATAAAGAAAAAGAAACTGAAAAACTCAGTGGAAGAGTCCATTGTTTAAAATGGTAGGGAGATTTAATTTTTATTAGCAAACTTGTTACCTTTGGTGGAATAGTACATGGTTATGGATAGACAAGCAAGAATATTAAACTGTTCATTATATACGTAAGTTGCAGGTTTAGGAAAAAAAAGGTAAATAGTAGAATAGTTTATAACTGTTATTTAGTGCTCATGAGGATCTGTTCATATAGCATCTGTTCTGAGAAACTAAAAGCTCTTGAATGTGATAATGTAATAATTCTAATCTTTGGTATACTTTACTTCACTATAATATTGAAATTTCAACCAATGTATGTTAGCAAAATTAATTTTAATTGTTTAATCAACCATTGCATTAGATAGAATTAATTTATTACTGATAATTTTGGGAAGATTTTTTTTTGAATGTAGAAAAATGGTGTCTTTGAACTTCAAAGAGTCTTAGTTATATTCCTAGATTGATCACTGAAATTTTTTTGGGTTGTTGGAGGTTTTTCAGCAGAATATATATATTTTGGCCATGCTGAATTGAAAAATGATAGCAGTTTTACTTGACTGGGTCAGGGTTTTTCTTTTTATGTAGCATCTATTTTTAGTAAAACCTTATTTTATGGTTAAAATTCTCAGTTTTTGAAGGGTAACGTTTTCATGATGAGTAAAATTGTTTTATCAAGCATTGAAAATTATTTTATTAAGCATTGAAAATAAACATAAATGTTTATCAGTGTGGAAGAAAAGGTCTTTTCAATGATTTTCGGCTATGTTTTACATCAGAAAAGTCACATTTTACATACCAACAGTAGTCAGACATTTTGTTTAAGTCCCATCATCCCTGATACCTTTCTTACATCATCAAAATGTATTTGTATTTCAAAGCATTGAGTAAAATTTTCATATTCTCATAACTCGGTTAATTGTACAGAATGTGTCACATGCAATTTTATAGGTATTGTTCAGAAGTACACATTTCTATCTCCTACTTGATGAGTCAAAGAATCTCTATTCTGGTGGCCATGAACCAGACCCTATGCATCAATTAGTCTTTTATCAGCGCAATGT
Organism: Thysanoteuthis rhombus; assembly: GCA_963457665.1. Lineage (NCBI taxonomy): Eukaryota > Metazoa > Mollusca > Cephalopoda > Oegopsida > Thysanoteuthidae > Thysanoteuthis > Thysanoteuthis major. The sequence goes on from OY735225.1 coordinate 35,553,429, forward strand.
ATCAATAAAGTATTGTATTGTGAAAGACCTGTGAAATTCTTCATCTCTGATATCAGAAGAATATTGTTTCAGCATCTAGTGAATTGCTTTCACGAAGATGAGAATCAAGTAGCTGTGTATAGGCTCGTTTGTTTTGATGCTTGGAGGTTCATATGATGATTTAGTTATTGTCATTAAGCTCTTCATCAGTATCTTGAGTGATTATTGCAATTCCAGTACCATAGGGTGTTGGCTTCATGGCAGAAGGCACATTGGGATACTTAACATCATCTTGCTTTTACTCAACTGTCTTAAATTGTCAATGTATATTTTACAATATATATATATATATATATATATATATATATATATGAGGAGGAAAACTTATCCTGATCTCCAAGTTCCTTTCCAAAGTAGGCATGGTAGCATGACTTCAGAAATGGAGTAATTTTAGATTGTTGACTTGGCAGTGATGATTTGCCACAAATATAGCAAGATCTATTTGGATTGTTTTACCCTTCCTGTTCATGATCTGAACCTTCCTCTTTCAGATTAATTCTTTGGTGGATATCTATGCTTGGGGTAGAAATCTTGAATCTGTTGAGAATAAAATTTTTGGTGTAAAACAAGAATGCATAGTGAAAAAACTGTGGCTGGTTGGAGGTTTGTGTGCTTTGGAAGTTCAGCTGACTTCTAAAGGCAACTGGCTGTGTCGTCAAGTGGGTGTTCAGCAAAATGGCATCATGGGTGACTGTGTTGCAAGTCCTATTTTAGTTACTACTGAACCGTGAAAAAACTTGGAAAAATAATGTTGAAGATGATTTCAACTGTTATAATTCCATTTTATTCATTCAAAATGGTTTCTCTTGAATTACATTTTCTTGAAAAAAATATTGTAAAGAAATGTGTGGAATAATGGCAATACTGCAATAAATAATTATTACACTATGTTGGAAAAATTACAAAAAAGGTGATATCTGAAAAACCTGACCTGATCATAATTGCAAATTTGAGTTCAGCTCAGTAATATATAAAATCATTTAAAAAAAAATCTTCAAGCAAAAATGATGCAGACCAGTGATTTGATGACAGGAAAAAAACATCAATGGCATTAAAAAGGTCATGCATCATTCAGAGTATTTTGAAAGAAATATTTTGTAGGCTACACCTGTGAATTTTTCTCTGCTTGTGTCCAGTGATGATTGCTAAAAAGATTAGAGTAAAATGCTGGAAGCCATTAAATTTGCTATCACATATTAGATATTGATTAATCATAACTTGAACCATTCTGCTTTGAGAATAATTATATTTTTTAGTTTTGTATTGTAAAATCCACTATTCCCAACTGAGTAATATTCCCTGAGTAATCATCCTAACCTGCTACTATTATTGCATGACTTTTTGGTTTGATTCCTTGACTTATTTGATGACTAGTTATTCCCTGTGAAAAAATTCACAGGTATAGAGGTTTCCCCTGCTATCTGTAAGTTGAGTATTCCTATAAGAGCCTTTTGTAATCCAAAGTGGTATAGAGCAAAGAAACAATTACGATTAATTCATATGCAAATAATTTTTGAGCATCCCCAGACCCCCAAATGAATATGTTAGTCTTAGTCATTAGAGGTTGTGGTAGTGGGAGGTACAGAAAATCAGGGTGTAAATGTGAGAAGAGGGTGTATGCTGCCTCTATAATGGCTTGCTGCAGAAGGAAAAAAAGCTGCTCATTATTTTCAATTTATTTATTTATTTTATTTATTTATTTTTTTTGAAAAAGTGAAACAGTAGAGTAAAATTAACTTTTGTAAAGCGAGGACTACATTTAGATTCCATCATTTTTTTTTTTTTTTCATAAAAAAAATGAAACCAAAAAAACTCTTTCCAGTGGAAGAATCCATCATTCCAAATGGTGGATAGAAGATATTTTCATCAGCTAACTTGTTATCTTCTAGTGGAAGAGTCCATGTTTATGGCCTGAGAACCAAGAAAATCACACTGTTCATTATAGAAGCAGATGATAGTTTTACCCTGGTTTTGTTTTTGTTGTTGTTATCATGAACCCCTTCGATTCATTGGGAAGACAAGTTCAACATGTTCTGAAATTCGTAGTTGGTCATATGGATATAAGCTTGCTGATAAATACTATATCTTCAAGTAAAACTTTTATGATTCTACTCTTATGCCAGTGAGAGGGGAAAAGTCATCCTTTATCGAAATCTTATTTTAAAAAAAACTCGGGAAGCATTTTAAATACCAGTTGAAGTACTCAGTCTTGCATGGGTTTCTAAATATCTAAGATGAATACGATCACATGAGTTCTTTCTGCTTTGTATTAATTGCTGTTAAAAGATGCTGGCAATCTTCAGGTGGTCCAGAAATGTTGATTTGATCAGAATTGTTGCTTCCAAGCAATTGATAAAGTTCCATTTTTACCTTTACAAAAATGAGCGAAAACATGAAATTAGTAAACAAATATGGGACCTAAAATACAATTCTATTCTTTTTTTTTTTTTTTTTTTTTTTTTTTTTTTTTTTTTTTTTTTTCAAAATATCATACTAATTTATATAACTGCTGTATGCGGATTTTTTCTAATCAAGAACTTTTTCCAACGTCAATTGCATCATTTATTCTGATTCATACCTTTTCCAAGGATATGAGGGCGAAGGAAAGAATTCTGTTTTCTATGATGCTAAATGCCTAGCCACCAGCATTTTCACTGATGCTTTTGAGGAATGGATTATTGTTCATGTACAGTAAATAAGTGCTTACAATTAGGGAATTTCTGGTTTATGCAGTGTTCTATAAAAAAAATGTCCCTTGCTGTTTAGCCGGAAGTAGCAGTTCTGGCCCTAAATTGATCTATGGTGACCTCTAGTCAGTGCCACTGATCTCATGACCATTTACAAGTCTAGTTACTCTGAAAGACTTATTTTTAATACCCAGGATCTAGCTGTAAAAACAACCAACCAAGCAAACAGCATTGTATCAATGAATATTGGATGACAGGCTTTCCCTGCTATATAAAAGTAGAGCGTTCCTGTAAGCACCTAAATGGCGTAAGATAAAGAAACGATTACCATTAATTTATTTGGGAAAAACTGTTGAGCATTCCCAGATTCCCAAAATAGTGATGATGTTATGTTAGGCTTAGTCATCAGAGTTGGGGGTTGGGTGGAATGTACAGGATACTTGGGTATAGAAGAGAGAGGAGAAGGATGCGCACTGTCTCTGTAATTGCTCATTATTTTTGCTTTTTGCTTTTTTCCTTTTTTTTCCTAGAGAAATGAAGCTTGGCATACCTGTATTATGTAATTGAAATTTAAGCAAATCTTAGTCATTCTGAAGGTATTACAAAGTGTGCATGAATGTAATAAACTGTGTGTTGTAGAGGGATTGTGGAATCGGCAACTCTGATTCTTATTTACAAACATGAACAAAAACCTCTACTGTTTGAGAATATTTTTCAATAAGAAATGAATCAGCTGGAATGTGCATTTGTCTGCTTTTTATTGTCTGTCAGATTTTAAAAACATCCTTTTTGTGCAGGGTTTCTTCTTCATTATGTAGAGAAATGTAATCTGGTTTATGTGGAAGTATTTGGAATCCACTATAACACTTGATGATTTTGCAATGATGATGTAACATTCGGTTTGCACTGATTCAGATATTTTTATTTTTACATGAGCAAAAAAAAGATTTATTTGCAAACTATTGGGAGGAGGCTCTTCTCCAATGTAGTGGAGATTATAAATTCTTATTCAATCTAAAATAGTCAGTAAATCTTGGTCATTTGTAGTTTCCTGATGAGGAATTCCAAATACTTGTATTGTGATAGTTATACTAATTTTAGAAAGGAAACCATGCAAAAAATGTTTTTGCAATTGAATTGATTTCAGATTGTTTTCTATGCTTCATTTGATACATAAATTTGTGTGTATTTTGTAACCAAAACTAGATCAGTTTTGTATTGTAAATTTAAATGTACTTACTCTTGAAGTGTTATGGTATATTAACGATTTAATAAAAACTATGAAAATGAAATGTAGTCTTCTATGTGAACATAGGGCTTAAATCTGCTTTCATGTCCTACTATAATGAAGTCAACTGTTATCTTATCGGACATGTTTCTTGTTGTCCAATCTGGCTACCATGGAAATAATTTATTGCTTATTGGTATACTTAATGAACTTGTCATTAACCTAAAACCTGACTCTAAAATCTTGGAAGAGGAAGCAGTATCAGTATGGAACTCAATATCTCACTTTTCATTACACTGTTATGGAAAATTGATAAAGATAAACCTTAAGATATATACATACATGGAAAAGAAAGAAAAAGATGCAACCAACTTGGATTTTAGCTATTTCAAATTGAATTATTTATTTAAAGACACACATTACAAAAATAAGCTAATTATACATACATTCTAAATTTACAATAGATGTTGAGTATGTTACCTTTAACCAGGATGCAGGTTCATACCTGTTTCATTACATTGGAAAATGACATAGCTGACACAGCACAAAGAAATGGATGTTCTGATGAGGCTATTGCATGATAGAATCATTTCAAGTGCTAAATACTCTTGTCTCTGGGTACAGTGTTGCCATGTGACTATTATGTATTATATATGTGCTTGTAAAGTTTACCCTTTTATCTGTAGCGTTGTGTCCTTTACGAAACACTCTATGTATGTCTGCCAGAGAAATTGAATGCTTTAAAGTGTATACAAGATGCTGTACTGTAGAGTACAATAATTGTTTTTTTTCCTAATCTGCTTCTTTGGAATATTTACAAAATTGTTAGACCTTGAAACAAATGTTTTCTGTTGGGAGCTTATTTTAATGGCCTCCTGTGAGGCTCTAACATTCACATATTTTGTGTTGAAGACAGGAATTTTGGAAGGTATTAAACTACAGCATTTTTTTCCCCATTCCATCTATTCATAAAACCCTTTGGCCAACCATCAATGAGTATTCTGTAACTTGAGCCTAAAACAACTTTTCCTTTTGACATTTGCTTCAGTTTTCTATTTTATTTTAATGAAAAAATGCTTACATCTTTTTCAATGTATTTTTTTGTCAGTGGTATGATTTACTTGATGGCTTCTATAACTATTTGAAGATTTCTTTCTTGATCAAACTTAATAGAAATGGTTGATTATTAATGTGATCAATTAACACTGACATTGCTATATATTGATATAAGAGAGACATTGGATGGATAGAGAGTATATTTGTTAATTAGCATATGCAAGAATTGTTCTGTATTTTTATAAGGATGATATATGGTGCTTATCAATTTGATTCACGTCAATTCTTCAGCAGTATAGATTGTCACACCTGACTTATTTTGATTCATGGCCGACATTGGGTTATTAACTTTAGATCTGATATGAGAGTCTGAACTGACAATGTTTGATTAACCTTGTGGATATGATTTTTATTAATGACTTTCAAATGTTGGAGAGAATCATCTTTCTGTCAAATCCATTGATTTATCAATTGTAAAAAAAAGTCAAAACTCATTGCTTGCTAATACAGGTGTCCCTTGATATAGCATGGTTCAATATATAAGGTGGATGGGTCATTGACTTTATAATTTTTGCCTATATTATAACGCACCTGTGGATAAAAACAGAATTACATTAAAAAACTCATTTAATTTGACTAAAATATTAGTTTTCTTCAATTTGCAATCAATCAACTTCTAATTAAAAGGTCTTCACCAAGTTTTTTTGATTTTCCTGATGAAAGAAATACCCTTGTTAACCGACCATTGTAATTGACTTTTGATTATCCAGGGCTCAGTTATAACGCAGTTGTATTTTGTGACCCCCAACACCTATGTTATGAAGGAGGACTTTTTTCATTACCCTCTCTTTTTCTAATTTTATTGAAGTCCATATTGAGTCAGTTGACCTAATATCGTGTGTACAGCTGGTACTGTAGACTATCAACCATTTTTTCCTCCTTTTCTTTGATCATCACCAAAGAGAATCTGAGCATCAATCCAGTTTTCTGTCTTCTTTTCAGATTTGGCCAAAGTGATTGAGTTAGTTTTGATGTATCAATTTTGTTGATGCAAAAGGAAGATAGACGATCTAACAAAATTCATTGGTGATAGTGTGCCAGATATCATTTATTTTCAAATGAGATTTGCTTTAGTTAAGATTTTACTTGTACAGAGATAAATTTATCATGGTAGGCAAAGAGGGATGAAGCCCTTTTTAGTCGTAATGGTTGCTGCTTTCTTTTCTGGGGAAGATATTGGTGTTTGTTATAGTTTAGCATTTTACTGTGTAAATGTTTCATTGATACATAAGATTTTGAAAGAACACAAATTGTAAGCAACTATGATAAATTTGTTTACTTTGAAAATCTTATGTATTCTAAATATCTGTTTTTGCTATGTTGATGTCAGTTTTCAATATATATAGTTTATAACTAATAACAGTTTTATAGAACTTGAATAAACCTTTCATAATCTGTGTCTATGTTGGCAAATTTGTGTTCTTGTAAAGTCAGCAATATCTCGTGTGTATTTGTTCAAAATATATTTGCATTTCTTTAGGTTAGGTATTCAATATTTGCATTCTGCTCAACAGAAACAGATAGAGAACCCTGAGTTTTTGTAACAGTTTCACACAAGTTTCTGTTGAAAAAGTTTAAATTGTACTGGATGAAGTCCAGTTGATAAAATTGATGTTGTTAATCAATTGACTCTGCTAATGTGTTACAGATATTGATGGAACCAATTACTTGTTATGGAATCTCTATTTAAATGCAAACTATGTGTGTGTATTTGTGAAAGAGAACATTCTTTTTCACTTGGAACTATCAATTTAATCTATTAAAACAGGTTTACATATTGTGAAAAGTTTATCCAACTTGAATATTTTGTCTTATTGCATTCAAGTGTGTATTTTTACTTTCAATTGAATAACAAACTATCAGGTCACATTCTTTAAGCCAATGAATCATGGATGCATCTTCAACAACAATATACTTCATGTGCACTTATGGTAGTGAAGTTTTTGGAGTTGAACTTGCAAACATGTAGTGAGGGTTCTATAAATATGGCCTTTTAGCAACCAGTGCCAACAAACCAATAAAGTGGATTCTATCCCGCATTTTACCATTTAGTTGTATTCATCCGTAGTTACTTATGAAAAATGTGTCCTATTCTTGGGCAGATCACATTACAATTGTTAATTGGTCACTATAACTAACTTTATCTTGATTTTGAAGTATTGAATTTTTTGCTTAATGAATTTTTCCTCTTGAAAATTGAATCATAGTTTCTATCGGTTCTGATCCAGTACTTTGATTATTGGGTCCTCTAACGTGGCATTATTCTACCTTTTTTTACATGATTATGATGAATCTGTTGAAGTGATGATTTATAAATCTCAAGAGAGAACTCCTTACATAACTCAAAGTATACCCTAAATCTGTAAGATTTGAATTATAACTATCTTGTCTTTTTCAAAAAAATTATTTTAGAGACATAAACAGTATGATATTAATATGATTATACTATACCAAAAAGTTTATGCATTTATTGTTGATGTTGTATAAATGTATCATTATAAAAGAAAAACCCTTTAGGTTGTTGTCTGTTTTGGTCTTTACATGTTTAGTTGGGCTTTAAAAAAATTTTTTTAGCGATCTTCTAATGATTGATCTGTTAATAGAAAAATAAAGATTCAATTATCTGCTAATCCCATTAGTAATGTTTGAAATTTGATAGCTGTATATTGAATGATATTTTCTTATATACCAATGATAACAAAACACGGTAGTAGATATTCGTACACTTTTTAATTTACAAGAATATAAAACTGTGCTGACAATGGGTTAGTGAAGGCGAACAGGCTAAAGCAATACCAAGAATGGACCTCAAATTTTGGATTTTGGAGAACTATCTTGATGAACTAGCTCTTGAAACACATGAAGAGGTTGAAAGATTTTGTATAAAAATGTTATGAAGTTTGGGAATTGTTGACAGGAAATTATTTATAGTGATGGAAGCTATGTTAATGAATAAGAAGACATGGTAACAAGAGAGAATTAATTAGATTAGCATTAGATTTGACCAAATTTAATGAATGAATTACTAACATGTTGTTCTTAAGTTTGAACATTGAAGAGCATCTTTTTTTTTTTTTTTTTTCTTTTCCATTTTAAAAATATATAAAACTCCTCCTCTGCCAAGCTATGAAAGAGATTCATGTTGTACCCTGAAAAGGATAAGACTTTGAATTGTTAATTTAGATGTTTTGTAAACTGCCTGTATCCTAAGTGTACTTCAACTTGTCCTGGCATTCTAATTTTTAGCTATAGAATATTGTGTATAACTTGATTTGAATACATGATATTGTAATACATTCATACATATTTTCTGATAGTAGTATACATTTCTTCATTCTATTATTTTTCTATATTGAAGAGGAAGGGTGTTCATTTACTACTTTGTACAACTTATGGGATTTGGTAAGACAATAGTAAATGTAATATATTGATGTATAATTTCTAATAATAGTGTACTGGTGCATATTATCATTTTTTGAAAAAAATTCAATTCTCTTTTGTTGACACAGTTTCTAACCATGAAATAGCATCATTTGAATGGAACTGATTTTGACACTTCACAATCTTTTTCAAGTATTAGCTCGTTCTGTTTTTCTTTCATGAATTCTCTTATTTCTTCTTATCAGATTGGTGTAAAAATAATTGTTTTTCAACTTTAAAGCAGTATATCTCAGCTTAGAATAAAATGTAATAACTGAAATAAGAACCCTCAGAATCAACAAATTTTTGCAACAAATCCATTTATTCCGGAAGCATAGAATTCTGACATCCTGGAACTGATGAATTCTTCAATAGCATTTTGAGCTGCCGCTTGGTTATTGAAGACTTTCCCTTGCAGAAAGGAAGAGGTCGAAATGCTTGAAAAAGTAAAAGTCAGTTGGAGTGAGGTCTGGTGAGTAAGCTGAATAAGGTAGTCTCGTAGCCTTATTTGTTCAATTTCTGCAGGGTCATTTGTGCGACATACAAGCTTTTTTAGTTTGGTACAAATGTCGAACAACTGAATAGTAACCATTTGTTTCATGTGTGTCTGCCTCTATGATGGCCCTTAACGTCTTCAAGGCCTTTGTCTCTGGTTCCAAAAATTTTGAAACCATGTTGAGCTGTATGTTCACTGACAATCCCCTGGCCAAATATTTGGTTGTTATTACGAGCAGTTTCTGCTGCCTTACATCCAATTTGAAAGTCATACAACAAAATAGCTCGAATTTGCTTTTCTCCCATCTTTGATTGGACAGCTTGAAAAAAAAAATCAGAACTAATAGGGAAGAGAGAATGTTCAGCTTACATAAATAGAACAAAATTTACTCTTTAAAATTGTGCATTCCTTGAACATTTAAATAAGTTTATTCCAAAAAAAGCATCTGAGTTTAAAAAACAAAAACTGCAATTATTCTTGTGCCAACACTATATTTATGTGACATTCTAAACATTACCGCTTGAAACGCCATGTTTGCCTTTTGTTAATTAACGATCATGAACTTGAACCTAGGAGTAATTTTTCTCTCGTATTTCTTTCTAATATATCCATTATGCAGCTCTTCTCTGATCATTAATTATGATCTATTCTGTTATCATCATTCAAGTGTTCCATGATATCATCATTCAAGTGTATATATTGCTAATTAACAACAAAGGGTACTTTTGTAATGATATATTGCGATCCTTAAGACCTTTGTTTGGAGCTAGTAATCTAGAACACTTTTCGAAATAACAAAATTTAAGTTAAATGAAAACTCATTTTAAAAGTCTGAAGGGTTAATGCCAAAGTGGAACATTGCATCTGGTATTATTTAATTTACTTGCTCTAATGAATACAAACAGATCTTGTAGTTGCATGCGATAAAGTAACAAAGACTATTGAGAAATAAACAATGTCTTGTTTTGTATATCTGATAATTGAAAGGCCAAACTTGGCATTTTGAGAATTATGACTTTATCCTGAAACATTTAGTTTAAATGAAAGTATTACTTGTGAAAAATCTAAATATGAGCAAGTCAGCTTCATGGTACTCTGGTAGTAAAGTATTGAATGAAAAAAAAACAAAACTTGGTCTTTATGAAGCTTTGAGTCATGATTGCATTCATTTGTTTAGTTCACAAGAAGTCACAAGTGAGAGGATTGTAAATATCTTATGCTTATATTGTCATATCTTCATCTTTCCCCTGAAAAGACCATAAGAAATCAGTCTATTTTTCATTGATATTGGTAGCACTGCTCCTTCATTTTTCCTTTTTAAAGTAAACTTTATAAGTACAGAAAGAATTTTTTGGTTGTTTCATTATTCAAAATGGTGTATGTATTCATGTACGCTTTTGTAATGGCTTTATTCATGTGCACTATTTGTAATATTCATTGATCTTCTTTTTTCAGGGATACCTTTCACTAGTTATTTGTGCACGTTCTATCAGCACTTCATATGAATTGCCCTTATCAATTATTAATATTCATCAAATAAGTAGGATTTCACGAGAAGGCAAAAATTTACCAAGAAATCATAACAAAAAAATTAGAGCAAAAGTACTAATGCCGAGCAGAAAATTGATACAAGATTTCTAAATGCTAGTGTCCCCAAAATAAGAATCAGGTAGTGCAGATGATCAAATTTGAAGTGAATGTTTGTTTCTAAGTATGAATCTTTGCCAAGAATGTCCAAAAAGTGATACTTGACTTCATCTAGGTTCAAAACCCACCCCCAAAAAGACACTATCACCAGTAAGACAAAGGTATCACTTCGCCAAGGAGAGTCAAAAAGTGACACTAGATTATGTTGAAGTCGGAAGTTGTCTGTCATTGACATTGTCAGGAGTAAGATGAGAAATGTGTGTGGTGGGAAATATAGATTTGTAACCAAAGAAGGAATTTGTTACGAGATAGCAGGTGAGGTGATCTGTATGTTTCTACCCTTTCAGGGAAAGAGTGGGAAGTAGGAATTTGTTACGAGATAGCAAGTGAGGTGATCTGTATGTTTCTACCCTTTCAGGGAAAGAGTGGGAAGTAACTGGCCAATGGAATCAAAGGAGAGCAAAATGGAGGCTGGCCAAAGTGTTTCAACCCTTACAAGGGAGTTCAACATAAATAAACTTGGAAATTGGCCATTAAAGAAGATGACAGGAGATGGGCCCAGTGATCACAGACCAGCAGACAGTGGCGATTGGCAGACTTTGAATCCAGAACAATGTACTGGCAAATTTGTGGTTTCAATTCAAGATACTTCTCAACTCAGGATACTTCACCAAGTCCAGAAGCAGAAGTACTGACCATTTGTAACTGAAGGCTGAGCTCTGTTGCTTCCTGTAAATGCCAACTTCACTTATCTTTGCCTACTGAGTACTTTGATCTCTGTAGATTAACAGATCGATCATCTATCATAGTTTAATGATCAAGTACCTTGGGGAGGGTTAAATTGAAGTTTGAAAACCTAGAGAATCTAATAAAAGGCTCCTTGTCATTATTAACTTTTACATGAGCATTCTTCTTTCTTCCTTAAGTCATTAAGATCTTTGGCAAATTCATTTTGAAACTGGACCAACTCAAACTCCAAGGCATTTCAACAAACTTTACCAACAATCTTTCTGTAGATCTTCAAGCACAACTTGGATGTAGAAGGCATTGGCCAAGAGAGGATAATCAGTCATGATTATTCATCTCTTTATACAGGTTGTCTGATACCATAAACTTTCAGTCTTTTCTGTTTTATTAGCAAAATATATTTATTGTCGGTAGTTAATCTTGCAAATAGCGCACATGCTTTTAACATTCTTACTCTCAGCTCCTCTCCTCTTTGAATCGCGCTTCATTTATTTCATTCAACTAGACTACTTAAATTTCTCATGAAACATGTCTGCCAGTTTTTCCATGTTACATTTGCCTGTGGCCAGCTCTACCAATTTATTATGCACAATTTTTTTCTATCAATCTCCCTTGTCTTAGTTTATTTATAAAATAATTCAGCTTGAAGCATCTCAGAGGTTTTGATTGTTTATAATCAAATCTTGTTCTGTTGCGAGAGAGAACATTAGCTGCTGCCGCCACCCACTTTAAAAAAAAAAATAATTATTTGCTTGACTAATTTCCAACACTGTCTTCCTCCTGTTAGATCTAGTGTTGTTTCTTTTAGAATCGATTTTCTTTCATCCATAAATCAGAATCGTAGTGTTTGAAAAGTATTGCACACAAGAAGCAGGCAGGAAAAGGATTAAACAAAGGAAACTTACTAATCGGTTGTATCACCTTTTTTCTTGGTTTGCCTTCAGTTTGGAAATGAGTGTATCACTGCTTGAAAGTATATTTGGATTTGTGTGTGTGAATTTATATCAGGGAGGTGCAAGTGGCTGAACAGCTAACAGTACTTAAAATGGAATTGACGAGCTAAGTTTGAACCTCTGATTAGACAGTTGGTGTTAGCTTTATATTTTGAATGCATAATCATGTGTTGGGTTGTGTGCAGAAAGATATGATTGTTTTATTTTGGTTTGCCTATCATTACTTTGCATTCTGTTTGTATGTGATAGAATGTATTCAATTTCTCATCAGTATTTATATTTTATAACATGGAGAAGAATCATTAAGATTTCCAAATTTTGTTTGGATAATTGAACTCCATCACTTTTTTTATCACAATATTTTCACTGATCTATTCTTTGGTTATTTTCTGGTGTATTATCTTCAACAAAATAGGAATAAAAGCAGTTTCTGGCAAATAACAACTGAAAAATACTCGTCATTGTACCAACTGGATCTGTTCATTTCAGCAATGCTAGATACAGATACATGAATTGATCTGGTCGGTATATTATTGACTATCTTTCTGTTGCTATTTCTATAGAAATTAAATTATACTTTTGAAAGTATTCATGTTTATCATAACCCCACATGTTTGAGTATGTTTAGGTTTTTGTATGTTCAATGTATTTATAATATAATTGTTTTCCTTTTTCTTTCTTTCTTTTTTTTTTTTTTTTTTTTCTAAATTGAAAATTTTTTAATGTTTGTCTGAAAATTGTACTCGGATTCCTCTATATTTTTGTACGAATTATGCTTGGTAATAATATACATTTATAGACCTGTGTAAGGTTGTGTGTGTCTACAAGTATGCGTATTACTCTTAAATATTTGTTTATATGCATTTGTTTTGTGTGTGCGTGATAGGTGTATTGAATAGTTTGGCCATTGGATTTGAGTTCAAGTAGACATGAGATTTTGTGCTTTGTCATGAATACTTGTAAATCTGATGATTGGTATCCTAGATGATTGATTTAGAGAGCAAACTTGTAAAATGTAATGGTTCTTATCTACGTAATATGTCCACAAGTACCTCTTGTTTTGCATTGAGATTCATGCTTTGTGCAGTTTTACTTTCTCTTGTGGATAAAAATAAATAATCAATGTTATAGAAAAATTGCCTGAACTTCAATAAAATATGATCTGTTAAGAAATCTTCTGATATTGTTATAAACCAGGTTTGATCCTTAATTCAGATCTGATAGGTTTGTTCTACATGTTGAATTAACAAATTGATTCTAACTCAGTAACACTCATTTAATTTGATATTTATTTGTGTTCAAAGTATTCACAGAAAATTTACGAAAAACTCGTTTTTATTCATATCACATCATGAACAAACAGATAAAATTTGTATTAGTATTACCTGTTCTTAGCTCACACCTAGTGATTGGCATAATATATAATGGTATGTGTAACTAGTGCAGTGGGTATAAAGCTATGGTTACACTACAATCCGATCAAATCATCACGGATTGAACCGTATGTTGAACCCTGGTTGGTTTTTGCAAAGTGTTGCCAATTTGTATTTTTAATTGCAGATCAAGACGTTCAATACTTGAGTCGCTATGACGCTGTAGAAAAGTCTGGCATAGCATAGCCATAATATATTTAAAAAAAATTAATAAGATAGTTATAACTTGATTGAAATTTTATATAATTTGATCTATTCAAGATCCTTAATGATAATTTTTGCAGAAAATTGGTACATTTTTTACCATTTTTCATAATGGTAATAGCTTTTGTTAATTAGCTTAATACAGCCTAATATTTGACTCTCTGATCTGAGTGACCCTGGCGGACTTGAATATATTCTCTAGAATGATAAAATTATATGCTGAGATTTGACAAAATGATTTCCATAAGAAAAAATGTTTGCTTGTAGAATAGACACTAAAAGTACCTCCTGGAAAGTACTTTTACAAAAACATTTGAGACTGAAATTCACTTAGTATAACAAGTGATCTGATTAAACGAAGTTGTGAAAAACACTGCCTCTCTAACAAATATTATTCAAAAATGCTTTTTAAGCAAAAAAGTATTTTGAACATAGCAGTTTGAGGTACTACAAATATAAATTAGAATTGGCAAATCAGCTGGTTATGCTTGTTGATGATATTCAGATGTCAAGGTGTTCATCAATGGTAGATCCAACAATTTCAACTTGGGTCAGTAACCATAACAGCAAATGGCAAGGCAAAGCAAAAAAAAAAACCTGCTTCCAATTCCATCATGGCTGCACCCCCTCACTCAAAGTTAATACCAGTTATTATTGCAATTACTGTGAAAAAAAAATACTGTGCCTTCCCACCACTGCTGGGAATGAATTTGAATAAAGGAATGTCAGAGAACTGTTTGTTGAAAGGTGAACATTAATCAACTGTGGATTTACTAGCTATAAGAACAAATATGCATTTTGATAATTAATTGGAAAATGGATATATTGAAAGGAATGTCAGTTTTTGTAAATTTTTCTCATGAACATTGTTTTCTTCGTTAATCTTGAATTGGAAGAGTTTCTTTTTCATACCTACATTTTGTTGTAAGATATAAATGAAAATATTTTCAACACATGGAAATTTGTGTAATGATTAAGTTGATCAATAGTACCTTTCAGAAAGCACTTTATTGAAATCTGAGTCAAACTGAATTGTCGATATTAGTAGTATTTGTTTTCTCCTTCTTTCAGATGTTGTCATCTTCACTTGTAATTGTTGAGACTAATTTTTAAGAAAAAATAAGAATTTTAGTTAGTTATGAAAAGTGCCTCCCTGAAGATACTTCAGTCCAAGTATGGTGTATTATTTCTTACTGACTACTCACAAATGATAGGAAGATCAAATCATTGAATCACTTCCTGATTGAATTCATTTTAAAATGAATAAAACATGAAAGACTTTTTTGTTGTCTGAATATTTTGGTTTTGGTTTTGATATTGATACAAGAGCAAATATTTGCTGTATTAATGCCTGAAAATCCTATATCAGGATAAACTTGGGATCATATAGTCAAATGCTTCTGACAAAAATGTTATTTTGATCTTGTTCTTGATTATAAACAGTAGAGCCTTATCTTTTCACTTTTTCATAAAATTTTGGGTCATATTCCATTCAACTCTTTTTGTTTTCTTGTCTTGTTGAGAACATGATGACTTCATATGAAGTTCAAAGAAAAGGAATCATCAAACTTTTATAATACTTCTTGTTATTTTTCATCTGTCTTCTATAAAAAAATATAGTCAGACGAGGAGCTAACATATGGAGGTTATTGAAAATGATGAATGTAGGCCATGACAGTTAAAGTTCTTTCTAGAAGGTACATGCATGAATCATCATTAAAGGTCAACTGAAACAAAGAAAGATTACTTATTTTCTGAACACATTTGATAACTCAAAGGTGTTCAAAATCATAATTTTTTTTTCTTGATATATCCTCATGTATGGCTAAAAAATCAATCTTAAGTTTATTTAATCACTGTCCCACCGCAGCAATATCTGACACAAGGTCGGGCTTAACGTGGGAAGAAACAGTAACTTACCGCCCAAAAATGGCTCCAGCTGACGCAGTTACCTGCGAAAACTGGGCCGAGTAATGATGGGAGAACCTAAGGACAAGTCCAAAGGCCTCCCGTTGCGCTTAGCAAACGCAGCCTCGGTATAACCTCATTGGCCAACGTTTGCACCGGCGCACTCGGTCTTTGATACCCTGCACACAATCTCCGGCCCACTCAACGGACAAGCGTCAGTACCGACTCCTCGGTCTATGCCGTGGAGCAGATACTACACTTTGATTCCGAAGATTGGGCCAGAAACCAAAATCAATCTTAAGTGCTTACTTGTACAAAAAACAGATGATATATATACATGTTACAAGTATAAATGACTTATATCCCTTTAGAGGAGTCAACTGTGATGTCACAGCTAACTATTTACATCATCAATGGTCTCTACTAAAGCATATTTGCTATTATATAGTAAGCCTGCAATATTGGTGATCCTAGGAGTGTAAATGGATATTTATTTACACTTATCACATTCTATTCGCAACAAGAATCATTATCAAAAGCATATGCATTTGTATTGAAATATATCATTTTGTATCAAAATTTGTGTAAAATCATTCTATATTATTTTCAATTGTTCATCTTTAGTAACATAACAATGTTTACTTTTCTTGCATTTTCTCAATTTTTTTCATTTTTTGAGTGGTCCCCTTTATAAATAAAACTTTTTATGACTAATTTTTTTTTTTTTTGCTTCCATTTCCATAGAACTGCTTCTCCTTAGGGAATTTATTGGTTTTGAAAAAAATTGATTCTAAGTTCAAGAAAAAATAAACTCCAGAAAAGGTTGCTATATTGTCAACTGCACAGTTGTGGTACTGAGTCAGTTTTTACCACTGATATTGAGACTGAAATAATTAAGAGTTCAAAATAATGTTTCCAGGTAACAAAGAAATAGAATGTAAAGTAAAAATACATATTTGAATCTATTTCTGTTGACCTTTGAGGATAACTACATTAAAACCTTTTTTTTCTTTATAAAAGTGATGTAGAAAGTTGATAAATATCTAAAAATAAATAGAAAAACCTTTCTGCAAGAAATTTTGTAATTTTTTTCAATATTTACTTTTATCATGATTTTCATTATCAAAAAGAGATCAATGTATCATTTAACATCCAGAAATGAGGCATGTGAAAACATAAATTTTCCTGAAAATAATGTAAAAATTGACATTATTGATCAATAAGGCATTATTTAGCAATAGAATGGTCGGACTGTGGAATAGATGCCTGGAAAATATGTAGTGCTATCAACAAATGTAAATGAGTTTTAAAATGATTATGATGTTCATTACATTTAACGCTAATGTTAAATGACTTGCTCGATGTATGCTTTTTATATACGAATTGTATACTTTTCAATCACAGCAATGTTTCAAAGTTACTCGTAATGAAACAAAAAGGTCAATGTTTAATTTTATTATTTAGTTGAAAAGGAAGTGATATTAAATATTTTCTGCCCGTCTGATTGGCTGAGACATATGATTTGATTTTGGGAAATGGAACCACTTCTACCACTAGAAAACTCCCTGTCGAAATTTAATCTCGGATATATTCATTGCTAATCGGACTCAAAGAATCGCTGATCTGACAAAATCCAATCGGTGACTGATTGTCAGTACAACGTAAGCTTAGCTCAAAACTAGTGGGTTCAATATTGAAATGATGATCACTACTTCTAGTTTTTTAATTGATATTACCAATAAGATAGATGTTAGAAAAAGTTCCTAATTTCTACTGATGATACCAAGTTATGTATGCCTCTAACATCAGAAGACTCTGTACTACTATTAGCTGAATGTCTTGCTAGATTGAAACAGTGGGCCCTCCAAATGCTGATGCATTTCTATCCATCAAAATGCAGTCATGCATCTTGGGAAATCCAACGCTCAGCACCAATACAGAACAAACAATGAAACTTTTTATACGCTGGTGTCAATTAAAGTTGAAAAGGATCTCGGAGTGCACATCAACAATAAACTCATGTTTGTATAACAGTCAGATGGACTGTTGATACACAAATCAAGCCAAAGCCTGTTGAAATTTTAATCCAGTTCTTTCATTCTAATTTCTGTAGATATGGTTATTATGGAATCTATGGTGGAAAATTACTATGTTAATACTGAATGTAATTTATTTAGATATGCTGATAGAAAGATTGAGTTTGTTGAACGAAGACAGATTTTACAAAAATGTTTATAAAATGTGTGTAAGATTGGAGAAGTGAGATATGTACTTGATACTCCCTAGAAACCTGTGGATGGGAGAAATTGTTTCAAGTAAACTAATCTTGTGTAGTCACATAATATATGCAATTTACTCTTTAGAACTGAAAAGATGATGACTAGAACTGTACTGAAAGAAGGGTCCCTGAATTTTCAAGTTGACTATACGGAACTCTTTAATGTGCCTAATTCATAATAGTAATAAATCTTACATTCCTTAAAAGTTGGATATTATCAGGTTGTTGAATACTTTCAGAATAGTCAAGAGCTAGTACTGATAGCACAAGTAAAATGCACTAATGATTAAGAGACCTCCTTGTAATATAAAATTAGGATTGGATATCATGACGCAGAGTAAACTGAAATATACCAGCAGATTAGAAGTCGTAAAAGGACTACTATATTATTCTATTTGAAGAATATCATGAGACTATCTAATCTGAATTTCAGAATACTTAACTCTTGATGTAATTAATGCTGTTGAGATTTTTCTTTGTCAAAAGTATATTTTATTATAGTTTGTAAATGAATTAAATTTTGCTTCCTTACGTAGGATATTAGATTTTCCAAGTTATACTATGGCCAACCTTTAAAAGTTAGTGAATATTCTTTCATGTTGCTGAAAAGTTTCATAGATGATTACAAATGAACAATTCGTTTGCATTTTATCAAAATAAAAGAAAGTGATGTTTTCTGCTATGTGACCCATACAAATAGTGATGTGTTAGAAAGATAATATTCAAATCTTATGATATAATTGGATATATGAATTCTAAAATGCTGATTACATTTGGTGGAGAAACTTTTTTTTTTGTTGTCTTTCTTTGAATTTTTCACATCGGCTTTCTATTGTTCCTTTGGTTATTCAACTTGATTTTCATTGATGATATTTATGTTTTTTTTTCTTCTGCTCTTGTGCTGTTTTATATTTATTAGTGTTTTAGCTAAAAATTAAACATAAAAAAATAACCAAAGATGCAATAAGAAAGGAAAAAAATGAATTTTTTTCCCTTTTTTTTTTTTTCAACATAACAGCTTTTACTTTATACTTTCTTCGTCATTATAGCCATTGTTCTGTTTATTATTCAATGATGTATAATACTAATCATAATACTTTCAACACTAACTACCAATTCTGAATATTGAGCCAGTAGCAATGACACCTAAAAAGTTTTTAATCAGATGAGTAAATTAAGATTGTTGTTTTGAATGCCAACTAATATTTGATGATTGCATTTATCTTATAATAAGACTGATTTTTCTTATTGAAGCAAAAAGATTGTATAGAATCTCCCACCATGCTGAAACTTGAGGTTGAAAGCCTGAGGTATTCCAAAATGAAAATGATCACTTGTTTGTTACTGATCCAGTACAAATGTCCCTAAAATTTCTATAGGCTAGTGATAACAGGCGTTATTAATAGGGTACACATCTATGTTATCTAACATCAATTTTAATATCTTTTACAAAATTCATAAGAACTGGGGATGAAATATCTGAACTTCTTTACTGGAAGATATGGAATCCAAATATTTTGACATTATATATAGATTTGGTATTTTTTGAAAGGTTATGTTCCATGAGCAATATGCCAATCTATTTGTAATCTCTGTAACAAATGCTGCAAATATAGATTTAAAATTTTGTACCTTCTGTTCAAATATTTGCTGTTCTTATGGCTTCTATTCACTAATATCTTATCTTAATGTTTTATGAATTTTATTCCATTTCATGGCAATTCTATGTATATTTTAGCTGTGATTGATAATGTTAGGATCTGGTATGCTGTCTTAGAACTTTGCTCTTTCATAGCATTGGATTTTTATCTATTTGAATTCTAAATCCTTGTCTACTTTTCATTGTGTGATTCTTTATCATTATTAGTCTTGTTGGACATGAACCTTCCCCAGAATTCACAAAACCTCCCTATCATGGGTGTTGCTGAGCCAATACTTTCTGAATTTGTCTAGTTTGTCTCTCTATCTTGTATTCTGCCAGTCTTGTTTGTGCATATGATCTCTGGGGATCCATGACTTCCATCGGTTGTCTGCCATTCTTGCAACCTGACCAGCCCATTGTCATTTGAGTTTTCTAGGGGATTCTATGATGTCTTAGACTCCTGTTCTCTCCCTGATATACTGTGCTGTCTTGTGATCTCTCCATGTAAGGTTGAGTATGATTAACACCTTTAGATAGCATACACCATTTTACTGTTAAACTGTCTCCTCAATGACTTGCATTAAACCTACAAAGTATTAATGAATCGAAATGTCAAGTCATTGTACCGTTTTTTATTTCTTCATCTTAGGGGCATGAGAACTATTTTCAGCAATAAGGAGATAAAACATAGGAAGTGCTGCTTTGGGAAGCGAATAGATCAGAATACCATCAGATGAAAAAAAAATGGGGATGGGGGATTTCTGAAAAATTAACCAAAGTGAATGAAGCTATTGGATGATAAATTCACTCATTTATAAGCTTCAGAGCAATTATACTTCAGGCTAACTGCTATCAGTTGTGGCTGGTGAGGAAACAGGCCATTTAATATCTGAACTTTAATTAAACTGATTATTTGTAACTATACACCATAGACATAAACTTCCTGTTGACTTCAAGTTTGATAGTATTTTAATTTTTGTTGCCAACAGTACAAGTTGCATTAGTGCTGGGCTACTTATGTTTAGGCAAAGATTTATTTTTATATGGTTACCTAATTTCAAATTAGGACACTCTCCTTCTTTGAGAATTTTTGTTCATTTGGTGATAGTTTCGTGTAGACGAGACTCTAATTGTGGCTGGTGTTTTGGTATTGTAAATTTCATGGTTGATTTTGAGAGGAAAGGGCTTTTTGCTTTGGTTTTGAATGTTTCCTTTCTATAAGAATGAAATGAGCTACAAGTGGTATTGCCTCCAAACATGATTTGTCTCAAATGTTTTTCTATAATTCCCAAAATCCTGTTTCCCTATACATTATTAAGTACTTGCATTGGATGTCTTCCTTTTGCTTATGATATTTACCCCTGTATGATGTAAGAGAAAAAAAATTTGATTTTGGGTCAAGTTGTTAAAAGAAATGGATTTGTGCTTTTTATCTTTTTCAAAACTCCAATAGAAAGTTTCTATGAGAGTTTTGAAAAAATAAAAAGCACACAAGTTGTTTTTTTAAAAATTCTTTAGTAAATTGTAACTATCTAAAACAGTTTGACCCTTACCAAAGTGTATTGATAGATCAAAGATTGATGACATGTTAAAGCTGAGATGTTTTTCGGTAGATATGACACATTTGTAAAATAAGATAATAAGGTGATAAGAGTATAATTGTATGCAAATCTACAATGGAAAAATCATCCCTCAGTCAGACCAATTGAGTGATAAGACTGGAGAACAGAATTTTAAAATTCCAGATACTTTATTCATATGCCTGCCTTGGGAGTACTATGGAATGGTCGTTATGTTTGTGAAATCTTGGTTGATTATTTTTCTTGATTTTTGTATTTCTGGAAATTCCAGAAATGAACCAAAATGTTGATGGAACAATATCACAGGTGATGAAAACCTTTTATACACAGAGAATGTTTACAAATACAAGGCATAAGTATGTAACAAAAAAAAACTGTGTCCAAATATTTTGAGGCATTTTTACTGAGGTGTCAGATTGTCTTTGGTATAAGATGACTGGTAGGCATAATAATAGGATACTGTATATGTTGGTTTGTAAGTTAACTTTTTAAGCATCAAGTATTTTCTGTAATGGATCATATGAGTCTGTTAAGACCCTGTGAACTTGAGACTTATGGACACAATACTGCTTTATGTTGGAGAATCGACTTCGTTTTTGTGTCAACTTCTGTGTCGGTGTATACGGTAGATCATTGCCTCCATACAGTCTTATACTGATTAGTCCCTCAAATTTTGTGGGGTAGCGTAAATCCTTATGATCATTTCATCATTTATTTAGTGGATTGGGAAAACAGAAGGAAGGAATAATAAGATGATTTAGGCACCTATACCAACTTAAAAAGGTAAAAATTGTATAAAAACTTATTTTCATCTTTGGAATCATTGCGTCATTAGTAATAAGGAAGATTGACCAAAAACATGAGATAAAATTATCTGTGTGCACCTTATAGAACTGGAGATATTTTTGAATATAGATAGCTTAAATGTTGTGACATATGTAAACAAAACATTTGCAGTAGAAAAATTAAAAAATTTTACCTACAAAAACACCTAAATTTTTGAAAATTACTAAATATCCACTATTTATTGGATTTTAATAATATTCTCAGTAGATCAATTTCAAACCAGTTTCCATTCCAGATTTTGGTTAAAAGGAAAAAATAAAAAGCTTTTTCTGTTAGGATGGAAGACTACAGATAAACTAAAAGACTCCACTGTTTTGTTTATTTTTTTACCAATTGTAATTGTCATTCTTGACACGATTTGGATACAGCCCTTATCAAGTTTTTCAAGTGTTATTTACTGTTACGCTTTCTTTAATTGAATTTGAGTTTGTTTTGAAGTTAACGTTTAATAATGCTTTTTTTCAAAGCTTGTCAGTCTGTCTGTCGTCAACAACCATTATTGATGTTTTGCAGTTAAAATTGGAAAAAATTGAAAACTTTGAATCAAAACAGCCAGATTTCTAATGAAAAAAAATATGTGGACTTATTTATTTATAAGAAGAAAAAATTTGAACAAAATATTTTGAAATTCTTTCTAAAAAGTCTTGAGATTAGCTTTCTTTTATTATGAAATTTACTTATTTAATCAAGTCTGCAAAATTGGAGGGTATATGAAGACAAAATTACCTTCAAACAAGTTTTACAAATAATTTTGCATTTTTTGTTCCTTGAATTTTGAGGGATGGAGGGAGACCAAGGTTGAATATGAATTCAGTCTGATATTTTACCTGCTGCTTGTGGTTATAAGTAAACAAATAAAAAAAGATCATTATATTTTTCAGGATTCAAAGAATGCTCAAATTATGCAGGCCTTTGCTTTTTGAAATCAAAAACATTGGTTCTCCTTTTACAAACTGCGAGAAAATAGATTAGGGAAAGTTGTGTCCCTATTATTTGTATATAGGTTTCCTAAAATGGTGGGTGCATGAATTGCTTTCAGTCTCTCTATGTCACTCCCTTTTGTCTCTCTTACTGTTTCAAAGTTTCAGTGTTGACTATTGTTTATTTTCTGTAAACAGTGAACATGTTGTTTAACATCTAATAGGAAATTGAATGAATCTCACAAAGCATTACATAGTGATTATATGCTTGTGTTATTTTCCTCTTTTGCACTTAATAAGAACACATCAACTGCCTAACAGATTATTGTAGGCCAGAAAGATTGGTTCAAGGACCACATTAACAATCAACACTTTAGTTGTTGAAATCTTGTTTTGGTATACATTTTCAAAAACTGATTTGATAAGAAAATGAACTTGAAGAGTTAGTTGTACCATCCACTTGAGTAGTAAAGCTTCAAAATTTGTTATACTATTTGAAACTTGTTTATTACTGTAATTCTACTATAACAAATTATTTCATTTCTGATTTTTTTTTTTCATTCCAACCTTTTAAAACATAACTTATAATTTGTTTTTGCCGTTATTGAGAATTTCTTTAAGCAGAATAACATGTGACAAGAAATCTAAATAAAATTGATTTTTTTTTTCTTCTCCTTTTAACCATATATTTTATTGAGTCTTAAAGAAAATTCTTTTACTTAAAAATACATTTCATTTTTATTTGCATCCAACTCTTCAGACATAGGATTAAAATACTACTACTAATACTACTACTATTGATGATAATGATTGAAAGGGGCTTTTAGCATCTGATTTCTTTGCTGCTTTCAAAATCAAATGAAAAGAAGGGGAAAAAAAATCCCCAAACAAATCGTGCTGCTACATTGATGTTTTTGTTGAAAAACTTGTTTGGTTCCATTTATGCTTGATTCTATGGATACAAAATTTGCAGCCTCTGAATGGCGGGTTCAAGTTATTTAACCTTGTTGAATATATAGTCTTTCAATAGTAGAATCTCAAAATTGAAAAGGATACAAAAACTGTATAAGAATGTTATTCAAAAGATTTATGTATTTTTTTTTTTGTTTTTTCTTGTGTAGCATACAAAATTACAACACTGGAGGAAGTCATACTTGAAAAGTTTGAGATATTTGAAAACAGTTTTCTCAGCCTAATTTTAGAAACCTCACACAAGTATTTTTCATACATCTGAATTCAAAATGCACACTGACACACACACACACCAAATGCTTAAGAATTTTGTGCTTAGAGTATTCAATGGTATAATTATTTACTGTATGATATCAGATTTTTTGTAAACTCTATTGTTTGACCCACGTAATATTTATTGTATACATTGTGACAATATATTGATGATGCTATTCGCTTTTCTATACTATTTTTACACATCACAAAGATATTGAGAATAACTTTTTTTGTGCATGTGAATTTGAAGAAATATTTAAAAGTCCATAGCTTAGGTATATTCAAATGATTTGAACCAAGGATTAAGTTATTGGCTTGATAATCTCAGTATCTCATTTATAGAATTGAATTAAATTATCTTACTTTAATCGATGTAGGAAGTGTACATTTTGATTGTATAGAATTGCAGATATAGTCGTTCATTTGTTTTCTCTGTACTACGTAGGACGAGTGAGTATCTATTACTAGTTATTTTGAATTTTCATTTAACCAAACCCAGGAGGTCTTCTTTGCTGGTTACAATTTATGCTCCTCTCTCTTATATCACTACTCAAGAACAACCCCCCCCCCTCCAACAAGCAATAATTGCAAGCATATGCAGTTATATGTTGACTCATACCTGTTCAACATGTATTGGAGATACAGTCCCATAGGAGCGTAAAACACTTCAACTGTAAATGATGGGAATTTCAGTCACTGCATCTTTTATGGCTCAACTACGAATGACAAAAATTTCCCTCTTGTTACTGTTAGTTTGCTAAAGACAATGCAGTGTATACATCATGTTTGTTCCAAGTTCTCCAGATATGGAAGTCGAGAGACGGTGAAAGAACAGAGACTTTGCTGAGTTGAGCTAATGAAATAGTGGAAGAAATGTAATGGATAACATTTGTCCTTTCCCTTTGGAAGGGCAGGGAAGATGTATGAACAATATTCAGGTTTCAGTTAATATGTATTTGTTATAGTATCTCATATTGAGCTGTGCGTATATTTCATTTTACACTGTAATGGTTAGCTTATGCCCAGATTGTGTTGTGTCCCTACAACCAGAATGTAACCAGTATGCAAGACGATGCATGGCTGTTATGTGTAAAATGCATCCATTTTACAAGAGCATATTTTTGGATGACGATCTCACCACTACTCATCCTAATCTCTGACTATGCAGTACAAGCCTATTACTAACTCACTGGATGCAGCATTACATTTCTATACCTTTTTGAAAAAAATGTGCCATATAGGTCAGCAAATGCAGTAATTGTTAAATCTCTTAATTATGACCATATCTTGAAATGGTGTTCATGACCCCATGATCTGCATGAATGTCGCTTGGAGATCAAAAAATGTAATCTATTTTGATTAGAGCAAACACTTCATTAAACCATTCAGCATAAGTGGATTAATTTTGCTTCAAGTTTGATAGCTTATGCCAATACATACACCTCAACAATAAAAATGCTGCATAGATTTCTTCCCCTTGGTGTTTATTTTTTATTGCAAAGCAGTTTACTCTATAGCAATGTTTATTTGTCCAACTGGTAAAAGTTAATCCATTAAGAGGCTTACAGAAAAACTCTGGCCTTTTTTGAAGAAAATTTTTCTGAATTTTTTTTTTTTTTTCAAAGTAACTAAACTTGAGTTTTGTCATTTTTATTTGCCTTTATACTTTCTTGTTTCATGTTGATTTGGTATTTGCCGATATTCTGGATAACTTCTAGTTAGAATGTTGGTTTTTTTTTTTTTTTTTCAAGCTGACCATTTCATTAATGTTGCCTATTGCTGAGAAGATAAAAGGGAAAACCCGAAGCATAAGTCCTCAGCCTTTTATACCTAAAAGTGAATATCTATTTTCTGTTCAAAGAATTAGTGAATGTACTTTTCCAGGATAAAATCTTATGATCATAGAAATCTCACTCTTCAAAAACAGTGAAATAATAGAATCTATCTTCCATTATCAATTATAAAAAAAAAATACTTAGAAACTATATCTTTCAATATTATTTCTCTGTTGTGATGAACATTAAACATTGTATATTTACTAAGCTTCAATGTTTATCAGAATTTTTCATCTCAAATTAATGTAAGTAAAGTATACATTAATCATACTGAAATTAGTACTTTTACTGGCTGAGTATTATGGTTTTAAACAGTTAAATATCTGAAATCTAAGGGGCATATTATTTAAAAGACCTTTGAAAATAAGTGAAAAAGAAAAAGCTCTCTATGGAGCCTCATCCATTTTGGGACATAATTAAGCATTCTATCTGAATTGTAAATGCAGCATGATTAAGATTCCCTTGCAACATTTTTGTTGTTTATACCTGTTTCCTTGTGGACATAGGTTTTTATTGGTTGCTAGCCCCAAACTCAAACTGAAGGTCACCTTGTCTTAGGTAGACTGCCCTACAGGGTTAAAAGGCTCCAACTGCAGTGCTATTTACCCATAACCGGTGGGTAGAAGTGAATTCATGCCTTTCCCTAAGGCAATAGTGTGATTTGTGTACAAGAAGTCTCTGCCAAAAGTCTAATGTTTTTTGATGATTCTGTTTTCCAATCTGGTAACTATTATGCTGCACCATACATCCTGTAACATTTTTATTATGCAAAATAAATCTTTGCTTAAGTTACTAATACTTGTAAGGTTCCATCATTGTTGATCTATTTTTTTTCTTTTTTTTTTTTTTTAAAGAAATAACATCACTGCTTAGCCAGTCCCTGATGTCATATCTCTTTATTGTGCAGAAAGAATTTGAATACCTAATTTACAAGTCAAGTTTTTCTTGGAGCACCTGCAGTAGTTAATGTGCTAGTAGGTCATAGATTGAATTTGTTTCTCTCTCTCTACTTCATGAATATGGCTTTGTGCCAAAATTGATAGAGTCTTTCAGATGTTTACTGATTCTTTTTCATTCAAATTAAATGAATCCTTTCCATGTCTTTCATTATCTAACGCACATTCTAATTGCAGTAAAGGATGAGTGGTTGCATCAAGGGAACTTGCTAAAATTGGTAATTTTCTGAGTAATATAACTCTTACGTTTGTTTGAAAAGCAAAAAGTCAGAAAACTCAATCAGTCACAAAACGTGACTAAGATATGCTGGTTTGTAAAATGATGTTTGATTTATAGCAACAGTTGATAACTCTCAACCAAATCTTTTGCATGTATATAGGTCTATTCTTACAGTGTACTATCTTTTAGAACAGTTGGTCCTACTTGTAGTTTCAGTTCGGCCATACAAGATGAGTCAAAAAATATATTAACATAGCAATGTAGTTAATTCAGACCTTTGGCTGTTAATATATTTTCTAAAAGTGATAAAAATCAACTAAAATGTACCATTTTGATATATATTGAATAAAAGTATCACTTTGGAGTTGATTAGGAGTGATTCCCTTGCCATACAACATAAAGAATAAAAAACAATGATCTTGACTAAAACAGCTTCAAAATTTTTTTGAAGTCCTATTTATTCCAAACATGTTTGAAATTTATAAGACAACTTCCATCGCAGAATTATCTACTCCATTTCAGATGAGTTTTTTGCTCGACATATTTCTAATTTCAAGAAAAAAAACAATGCTTCTCTAAGATCATTTCCCACTCTGCATTAAAAAAATTGATTCTTATTCCATCTCTTAAGATGACGTTATATCCCTTTTAAGCCATTGTTACAAATCTTGGAAAACATTTTCCTAATCTTTTGCCTCTATTTCTGTTGAATTTCCATTTCTGAAATGCTCTCCTGGATATCTGTAGTAATCTGATTATTCAACTGTCAATTATACATTTTTCACATTGCCCTTTTCAGAACCGTTAGTGTCTTTGTTAAATACAAAAAAGAAAAGAAGGTATTACGTGCACATTGTATTTGCTGTTTAATATCTTATAGTAATAAAACTGTCCCAAGTAGCTGGGGCAATTTTTCTCCCTGAAAATTGCGTTTTACTCAAAGTAAACAGATCTGTGCTTCAGATATTTTACTGGTGTTGGTTAGAAACTCTATTTCCAAACAGTTCCTTGAATCTGGATGCAAAAAAGTGATTGTTTTCCAAACATGTAATATGAATATTTTGCGACAATAGATAAATGTACTGATTCAAAAGTAGAACCCAAAATTTTAAAAAAAAATAACCTGTCCTAAAGATGGGTATTTGGCTATTGTGTCCAAAGATATTTCAGTTGTACTGAAAAGTTCGTAATTCAAAAATGTAGTCAATTCCAATAAGGTTTTTTATGCTTTGAAGCCAAGATAATGACTTATTTTTCTTGTTTTGTGTTGTCAATACTCTCTCTGTCTTTGCTGTTCTGTTATTCTTCAATATTAGCAATCTTTTTGTTTCTGTAGGGTAAGGAGTTATCAGTCATCGAATAAAGCCAGCAGTATTTGAATTAGATAAGTGATTATTATCAATAATGATCTTCAATTTTATTTTTGTATCTGTATAATCATATTTGTTCAAGCCTTCCTTTTTAAATCTCTCTCTCTCTCTCTCTCTCTCTCTCATATATATATATATATATATATATATATATATATATATATATATATAGTGTGTGTTGATTTTTAGTTTTTAGCTTTATTTCCTATGATTTTACAAAACTTGGAAGTTTTATGCTTTTGTGAAAAACTCACAATACGTTCTTCAGGTACATTGTGCATTCGGGTGATCATGGCTCTCCACATCAAACGTGCAGTGTTAATGATGTCTTGTGCACTTAATTTTGTTCGTTCTTTCATATCGTCCATATATTTTTTCTTTGTCTCCCTTTTCCTCACTTCCAAGACATACGGCCATGTAATGAAAGGCATTCTATTTCTCAAAGTACCTAGGAGCTTTTAATATTGGAGGAAAAAAAGATATAATTGTCTACATACATATATTTATGAAATCTACCATACATACAGTATAAAGCAGGTGTAAATGTTGTTAAAGTTGAACATCTACTCTTCAGAGATGGGAAGTCGAAATGTATAAAACCTGAAAGGGAATTCCTTAATAGTGCGAATAAAAAAAATATGTATATAATGAGAAACCTGTCCCTTTCCTTCTACTTTTGCCTGCTTCTAGGGAATTTCAATAAGTGATTTATCAGCCAGTGTTTGCATTACTAAAAATACATTGAAAGCATTAAAAGGAATGATGGCAAGATTGCATAGAAGCCTCTTGACTAAGCACTGGCTAGGGAGTAGTTATTCAGAGGAAGAAAAAGAAAGAAGAACTGATTAACTTGTTGCTGATTATCATGTTGAATAGCCTTCCTGTGGCTATTGCACACTAGATCCATTATGTTGTGCAGTGTAGCGTCAGGTTAATTTAGAATATCTTTGTCATACATTCACAGCAAGTTTATAACTACGCACACAGCCAGCCTTCATGGCTAGGTTTATCTTGACTCCTTGGCCACATGTATTTATAGATTGATCTTTGCTTTGGCAAACAAAAGGGATTTTCATATACAAGAAAAAAAATGTTGTTCATTAATTCTTCATTGAATACCTTGGCTGTTATCAAATGTTTACATACAAATATACACTCACACTCTAATGCATTGCCATTGAATAGAACATCCTCAATGCTTCAGAGAGAAGTAGATCAGTAATAGTGATTATCATTGTACTTGCAAATTCCCTGTGACTATGTAACTTGTTAGCCTTGGCTTTAATTGCAAAATGTTCTTACTTGCTCAATCTGATTTCTCTTTGGGTAAATGTTTATCTTTGCAACATCTGCTAATGTCTCTACTTAACTACTTCTTTCCTTTCTCTCTAATTGCTGATCACACTAGCTTCAACTTTTTTTTTCTCCCCCCCCCCTTTCTCTCTCTCTCAAGTGATATGCTTGGTATCAACTTGACTTTAAGAATAGATTTCTCTTTTCACTTCCTAATCATGATGGAACGAAGAATTTTCACTTATCTGATTGGAAATGTTAATTAGATTATCCAAGATTTGTAAGCAACTTGTTATTTTTAATTATGTCTTCCTATAACTTACTGGGAAAGAACACAGCTAGAGAACAGACGTGATTATGAGTTCCAAGGTTCAACCATCAAAAGAGCTCATAGTGCAGCTCAGTAAGCTAACCAGAGGCTATGGTGAATCATGTTGGATGCACTGGTTCTCATATGTTAATCATGCAAAAAGAAATGCCTTACACTACTTGAAACATCATTTTTAGTGTACCCAAAAATATGTTCACATTCTAACCGTAGAATCTGTTAATATTGTATTAAATATCAAAATAATTCAAATGTTTCCTTTGCCAAATACTTTCCTATCAACAGATACAAATATTGATGATTTTTTTTAATGTGATATATTAAAGTGAAGAAATCCATATATTTTAGTTTGAATAAAATCATTTGTTGAATGTTTCACTTGGGCAACTTTTTTGATAGATTACCCAAGTCAACGATCAATTAAAATGCCAATATTTCTAGCAATTGTGGGTCAGAATTTTGCAAATTAAAAATCTCAAATATTTGGTTTTGTACAAGCGAACTATTGTGTTTAACATTTCATCTGATGAAATGAGATGCCCAATTCAACTTTCTGTGCTTTGGTGTTTTCTCATTTTGAGATCCTTTAATTGAAAATATTGATACATAAGTAGTATGATATTCCTGGTTTATCATATGCTTCTTTTAAATCTCTTTTCTGCTAATGAGGAAAAGTGTTTTCTCAAAATGTCAAGGAAAGTTTCCTGTTGGTATCATAAAAAACAAATAATTGAAATTATATTTTTTAGTGTTATACTCTTGCAGTGGTGAAGGTCTTGATAATTTCTGAGATTTTCTTCATCTTAACTATTTTGAAATATTTGAATATGCCATTAACACATATTCTTGACCACTCTGCTATTAAGTGTCAAGTATTTGATTATAAAAATAGTTTTCTTTTCCCCTTCAGTCTCTTCAGAGAATCTAGATTATCTGTAAAGTTTTGACTTGTATGATCCACTGCATGGTGGCTAATGCTAGAAAAAAACTCATTATGGTTCAATTGAACCTGTAGGTTTTTTAATCAAAGGAACCAAAATGCGTGGCTCAAACACGATTTCAAGAAGATTAAACTTGATGGATATTCCATTCATAATGATGTTATATTTCCTAAGAGGAATATTTCCATTTATTCTTACATTGAAATGGTACATGCTTCACATCTTGATCATTGAATTTTTTTAATACTTCAGATTCATTTTTTTGATACTGATTGCTCCATAAAATTCATTTTCAATTCATATTTGTTGAGTTTTTTTCCTAGTAATGTAGTGTTGGAAAAAAAATATTTATGGCTTTCTGATATTCTGATTAAAACAGGATTTGATAATGGAAGTCTGATTGAAATATTCTGAACTTGAGTGGCTACTTCTGTATAAAGAATTTATTGTGTCTGCTTAGCTCAGTTGAATACTCTATTTTTCTTGTGTGTATATGATGGAGATGATGAAATTTTATGGGTAGTTATTTTGGGGCTTCTACCTCTTTCAAGATCATTTACATGAAATACCTGTTGGAACTAACTCTTGAGTTTTAAGACTATTCTATTGTGATTTGCCTATATTGTCTATAAACCCATTGCATGCATAACAATCATATTGGTGAGCATCTCTGGGTTTTCGTGTTCTTGTATCAGTTGAATAGGATAAGAAACCTTAATCTGGATTGGAAATGATTAAAAGTTCTGTATGTAATTGGATACAATCTGGCCATTTTTTTTTTTATTTTGACTCTTTCAATACCAAACTCACTAAGAATAAATAGATTTAATTTCTTAATTGATGCTGATTGGCTGATTTGTTGGCTGCTGACAAACAATCATGTTTTTCTTTCTTCTTTTTCCAGTTTTAATTAATGTTGATTGTAGAGAAATTTAGCATAGTACTCAGAGTCACCTGGTGTTTTCTGATTTGCTTACTAATTGTTACCGTCTGGCAATTCTAAATGGATGGTGGCAAAATAAACTTTTGTTTTCAATCATATTACTACAGGGCCCCTTCTACTGAAACTGATTTCTCCCTTTTACTTTTTGTCTATTTTCAAACAAGTGTTACATGAACAAAATCTGCTGATATAATACTCTACATGTATATCTATATTTTTTGTCTGACATTTGTCAAGGGAAATAACTATCAAATACTAATTATAGACCCCCTTCCCCTTTTATACATGCATGACAAATCTGGGTTCATTGTAGTTGTACAGAAACAAAATGCAGAGCAATGTAATGTTTCTGATGTTTTCTTTAAGTACAATGCAATTGCAAGATTATTCAAATTCATACTGCTGTCATTTTTTGATGGGTGAACTTGTTGATATCAATACAAGGGTAAAGAAAATGATTAGATTTTGATCAAATGATGTGAAGTATTAAAACTATTTTGTTATGAATATCTTTTAATTCTAGATATTATTACCAGATATTCACACATCTTATTTGATAGTGTAATACTTGATAAAAAAATAAATCTCTTGGAAATGAACAATATACTTTTGCAAAAATATATTGAAGTTCATATTTCTAGTAGGAAAATTCCAACTTGTATATTCAATGATATACAGTGTTATTTTTGGTTTCATATTTATATAAAGTTGTCAAAATTCCTTTCCTAATTCCTAATTCCTAAAGGCATTTGTTACTTTTTAAAGATAGAAAAGGTTTACTTCTTGCTTCAAATATTTATTATTCATGTGATAAACATGGCAAATTAAAACCAAATTTGTTGTTGTTATTTTTGCAAATTATATACTTGTCAACTTGCAGCATTTGAATTGAGTTATAGAGGCCTAGTATTTGATTTGTGAATCCTAAAACACTATTGACCACTGGTTGAGAATCTCTTGGCTAATATTAGTTTACTTTATCTCAATAAGAAATGATTAGAAATTTTACTTATCCCTTGCATAATAAATGAGCTTAGCTCATGTGCATGAAGTTGTGGTCTTTAGGTTTGTTAAATGGAACAACCTTAAGAGAAATCAGACTGTTAAGTGTTGAATTTTAAATTTATGATAGTATGTGTGGTGACCAGTTATAATCGTCTAAAGGTTCATGTCAAGTATGATATCTGGTGGCTATAAATCCTCATTCAATGTTAGATTTATCAAATTCCAACTATATGCAGTCCTATAATTGAAAGGACAAGTAAAAGCAATAAACATGTGGATCCTTATGGTTGTTCCCTTGTTTTTCTCAACATCCTAAAGGTGCTTTGTATGCACAAGTATAGATCAACATTATTTTCTTATTACTTTGGAAAAAAATTAGAATGAAATACAAAAATATAATACTAGTATTTAGAAAGCTGTGTTATGAAATTCTTCAGTGATTGTTAAAAGAAAAATAAATAAAAATATTCTAGTTTATACAAAAGGTTTGCTTGTGTGTTTTTCCACCTAGAAATTCCTGCTTAAGTACCCAACGCTCTTAATCAAAAAAAAAAAAAAAATTGATGTCTTTAAACTAACCAAATCCATTCAGTGTCCCCCCCCGTCTTCTTTATGGCTCTTACTCTGTAAGTCTTAGTCTGTTGTCTTTTTATTCTTTTTATTTTTTATATTACATTGATTTTTCACTTGTTCTTTGTGTAATTATCTCACTTGATTTGTGATCAGTGCTGTACAAGATGAGCTATTACTTGAAAGGACATTACCAAGAAAAACAATTATAGCTTAAAATAAACTAATTTAACTCCTCAAGTTGTATTCATAAGCACGCCTGATAAACTGTTTGAAAAAGAAAAAAATAATTATGGCCAAGTTAATTGCTCAGATTTTCTTTGCATTATTATCAACATAGATATGTGAGTTGATAATTTTTTTTTTATACTGGTTTCCATGCTTTATGAGAGTTTGTTTTATGTCACTTCACTTTGACAAAAGACATCAACTGTCTATGAGCATCTCTGCTTTATCTTTATTCATTTTTTTATTCTCTTAGTAAGATGTGTCCCAAGGTATCAGAAAAGTTTGATAGTTATGCTCTGTTTAAATGTCAATTTTTGGGACTGGAAACGCTCCTCACCCCGAGTGTAGATTTATGGTAATTGATTGTTTGTTTTTTCTTTACACCATTTACGCTTAAGAAAGGATTCAAAGGAATGCTCTACATTCAGATAGCAAGGTAAACCTATATACAAATGCAGCAAGCATTAATTTCGTTATAGATCTCCTTCGGAGAAAAGATAATTTTCCAAATTCTCACAGCACATATTGATGTTATACCAATTATTACATTTTTCTCTTTTTTAGAGCAAAACTTTTTGCTTTAAAAGCAGATATAGTAGATCCTATGATAATCAACATTATTAAAAGCAGATGTTGGAAAATCATGTACGCTAAAGCCCCAAGTAATGATTTGGTGGTAATTGATCCAAATGGAAAAAAAAAAAACAATATGACAAAACAGTGTCATTCAGTGGTATAAATATTAGATTTTTAGTAAATCTTGCTAAAGATGAAGGAAAATCTCTTGTAAAACATAGTGAGTTATGAAGGCCAGTGATATAAATATATGTTATGAAATTATTCTTGATGATTTTATTAACTTATAGAGTTTAAAAAAAAATCATACATGACAAAATTGAAGATTGATTGAACTTCTGTTATCCAGCACTGAGGTAAATGTCAATTCCAAAAAAAACTGACAATTACTGGAAATGACCTTATATCAGTAGAAGGGTGAACTATCCTTAGAGCCAAACCTGACAGAATTCTAAATGAAACCCAAAATAACCTCCTTCAAATTTATAGATGTGATAATTTTGAGCAGAAATATCAGTTCATTCTTTTTTTATGAGTGAACTTTCTAAATTTCTGTCTATTTCTTTGATCTGAATCTCAACTCAAATCCAAAGTTAATACTTATTTTATATACTTGTGATTCTTTCTGATATACATCTCAAGTTTACCAAAAGACTATAACTCCTCTCAGATACAATTAAATTGGAGACTTGTATAATGTTTTGCATTTCCTCTCTCTATCTGCTAATGTTTAAGCTTTTAAGATTCTTAACTTTTGATTGTCTGAACTTCGTATTTCATCTCTTGATTTGTATACAGAGAGTCTTTCACACAACCATTCTTGATGTTCTATTCATGATTAACACAAAACCCACTTGAACCATTTTCTTTCAAGCTGTTCAAATGGTGTTTCAAGCATATCTCAATAGTGTTTCCATGTTTTTATTTATTTTTTTAATAATTTTAAACGTTTTTTCAATTTTTACTTCCACTTAGAGCTAACTATACAATCAACCTTTCTTCTCTCTCTTTAAATTCTCTGTGCTCTTATGCATTTGAAAAATATTTTCCCAGCTGCTGAATTTTTTTTTTTTGACACCCCCCTGGGAAAAGAGATTTAGTGTGTCTGTATAAGTTTTTATTTCAGCAACTTTAAAAAGACACCTTTCTGTTAAAATTGGAGGCTTACTCTCTCAGGTCTTTTCTGCCACCTGACTTGTCTTTTTATAGGAAAAGCATTTAGCCATTAGCATTTTTTTCATGTTTTTCATTCATTTCATCTTATTTTTAAAAATATGCATATTCTATCTTAATGAATTGAATTTTTTCTCTCAATATTAAGATCATTTTCAAGTAGAGAGAACAGTTTTTTTTCCATGAGAACAAGAAAAATTCAGTTGTAAAAAAGATGGCTTAAGTTTCTTTAATACCACATTGTGAAGAAGTTCAGCACAGTTTGTTTTCTTATACTATAGCTATTATACAATCACATTTTAAAAGCTTATATCAATGTTTAGAATGATTATTTTCATTCATCTTGATGCATTTTGGAACTGAAAAAAATTTGATTTCATGTCAGAAATCAAACTGCTCTTGAGGAGTCTTCTTACAACAAAGTATGGCATATTTCATTTAGATACATTTTGCACATACCATTATGATTTAATGAACATTATATTCTCTTTGCATTTTTTTTTTTTTTTCAGTAAACCATTATGTATTTTGTTATCATTGTTCTATCTTTTTGCAGAGACGGATCTTGCTGCAAAATGTGTTGTAAATATGGATACCACGCAGACTGTGCTGTATCATCCAAAAGACAGGTGAGTTATTTCGTTTTACTATATTTATAGCTATTTTTCTTCTACAGGAAAAAAAAAATTCTAATTGATCCAGATGCCTGGTAATTTTACCATAAATAATCTTATCTAAAGAATTTTAGGAGAACCTATCCCCACTTCATAAACTTTGTTAGCAATATCGGGAATTGTGGCCAGTGTATAGCTGTGGAAGAAAAACTACAAAGGAAATGATTAAGAAAAGATATTAATTTGATAAATTATATAAATGAAATATTGATTGCTTGAGATTTTATTGATTTTTGTGTGAGCGTTCATTTTATGCAGTTTTAATTTTCATCAGTTGATTAGCCATTTCAACAGGCTTTTGTTTTTATTCATTAATTAGCTTTTTATTATCCCTTTTTGGCTGAGGCCTTTCTTAAAAACATGAATGTAGAGATCTATCAAGATTAGTTAAGTCTGGCACACAGTCCAAATAGTGGGGCGTGCTCTGGAGAATTAACCTACTTCTCTAATGAATGGTTCACAAGATGTTTTTGATGTTAAATGATTAGGTGAAGTTAGAAAAAAAATGTGGACTTGGGGAAAATCTTTTCTTGTATGTGAGCACCATGGTAAGTGAATTCAAAGTAATAGAACCCTTATTCTTGCTACGACTTTCCAGCCATCCTTGCTTATGCTCTGTATATAATATTACTACTTACTTGTCCCATTTGTGAAATGGACTTAGAGGTGACAAGCACATAAAGTGCCATCACTCACTTCACTCTGCTATTTTACCCACAGCTTGGGGTAGAGTTAAATTCATGCCTTTCCTGAAGGCTGTAGTGCAAAGTGAATGCAAACTGTCCTAGCCTGTTCATTCTCTGAGCTGTTACCTGCTCGGCCACCCGCACCTCCAAGTGAATTCAGACACTAAAAAAGGCAATAGTATGAATGCATATGGTTTTTCTTGAACTCCACATTTTGTGTTGTTGAGCATTGAGTATACAAAAGGCTATTTTGAGTTTGTCTACATTAATGTTGACATTGCTGATGATTCAGGATCAGTCTTGTTTCTATGCTTGTTTTAGTTTTTTTTGTTAACATATTTTGTCGCTAAATAGAAAATCAATTACATAAACTTATTTGATGGCAGTTAACTTAATTATCAGTTGGAAAATAAAGGTCAACTTAAAAAAAAAGACTTTTAAATAACATCTCTTTATACTGTACACCGCCCCCTACACACGCGTGTGTGTATATATATATATATATATATATATATATATATATACACACCTATGGTATGTATTTGCTTTCCCTTGTTAGCATTTAATTAAATTGATTTAACAATCTCTGTAGTCACCCACAGTTGTTTGATAGGTTTGTTCTAGGACTGCTACTGCTGCTGATCGGGTTTGGCTGGGTCCTGACCTACAGCTCTATTCAATCACCACCTTTCATCATAGACCACTTACTCACCTGCCTGCTTGTGTATTTATCTACCTATTGTGCGAATGCTACTTCAATCTCCTCACCTGATCTGTCATCAGCTCATGTACTATTTTTCCTCTTTTCTATGCTATTATGAATAATAAAAAACTCAATGGAGAGAATTTCTTTTCATTACTCTACACTGCTGAAATTTTAACTATTCCTTACTACCTACAGTGCCTCTTT
Organism: Thysanoteuthis rhombus; assembly: GCA_963457665.1. Taxonomy (NCBI): domain Eukaryota; kingdom Metazoa; phylum Mollusca; class Cephalopoda; order Oegopsida; family Thysanoteuthidae; genus Thysanoteuthis; species Thysanoteuthis major. The sequence goes on from OY735225.1 coordinate 35,591,508, forward strand.
ATAATGATGTCAGCCAATACTAATTTAAGCAGGATAAGTATTCATGTATAATAAAGATACTAAATCCTCAGAGATAGCTTGACATTTTTTGTACTGAAAATATTTAGTAGAAAGTAATGATCTCACCATACTCCTTATGGCTAACATATGATAATCAACGTAGCTTTTTACTTGCTCTCTTAAACTTAATTATATTTTTAGCTAGTTAAACACTAATTCCTTCAAGTACATGTAATAAGCATTGTTACTTTTACAAGTCCAGTTTAGATTTGCTCGAGTAATAATACAATTATTGGTCAGTATTTCAATTTTTTATTTGTAACTACGTAAGTTACTTTATGACATTTTTTTTTTTTTGTATCTTAGTATTTTGTATCATAGTAGTGTGGTTATTTGAGTTTATGTACCTTTTAACTATAAATGCATTTTAAAATGGCAATAGGAAAATTGCAAAGTGGATTAATCATTATACTATTGATTATGAAGTAGTTTAATCTTTTTCAACTAACATGGTGTCTATTAACCTCACTTCAGCAAACTCCTCTTAGTTTTGTAGTAGGAAAGGAATTTGAGATTTTGCTTCTTTTAAAAATGTTGTCATCATCTCGGACATTGTTGATTGTTACTGTCAGCATATCCCTTATGCGCTGTTTTTACAGGGATTTGTTTACTACTAGACATTTGGTTGAAATATTATAAAGGATTAAAATGTATTTTGAAAAAGTGTTTGACCTTCAATTAAGTACAGTTGAAAATGTGGTAGAAAACTATGAAGATTTTAGATTTTTAGTAATTATTAAAATAAATCAAAAAAAAAAATTACCAAATTATTAGCTTTTGATCTGCTCTATATCAATGTATAAGAAAATACATAGTAAAATTAATTTGATTTACCCAACATTGCTTATCTGTTTCTTAGGAAAAATATGTCTATGTATAACTATATAAGCATCACATTAAGTATGATGGTAGACCTCTGATCAATTAGTCCCTTTTTCTTCTAGTCTTGCAATAAAATGTTTACTCTCTCCTTTTTCTTTTCTTTCTCAGTAGCCTCATCTCTTGTGCTCTTTTCTTTCTTTCTTCCTCTCTCTTTGAATAAATTAAAACCTTCCAATATCTGAACCATCTTGAAGTATTTGCTGAGATTCCTAGAAACCATTAACTTGACAATGAATAAAAATTGACTAATAAATTTGTTATTGATGGCCTTTGACACTGTTGTTAGAGTTGATTTAAGCTTTGTTATTTCCTGAATATGAATAAATAAGTTTTACAAAATAAGAGTGGCTTTGTACAAGGAAGGTTGATGAGTTATGATAGTTGTCTGTCATAAGATTCAGATGGATTTCAAATGGATTATTGGAAATGAACAGTCTTTATGATTGATATTCCATGGGGCAGAGGATGTCATAGGTTGGCTCTATTATTTCTCAGAGTATTTCTTTATTATAGCTTTGAACCTTCGACCTTTTTCAAGAGTTGATTCAATGACTGCTGTTGTATATCTACCTCTGTCTTCTCTTTATTTTTTTTTTATTGTTTTTTTAAAATTGTTTTATTCAGTTCGGTCTCTTCAATTTTCTCTCTCGTTATTGGTAGCTTGAAGTTTCTACGTTTTTCCATGAGATTCCTCATTTCATCTGAGATTTTATTGATGGTTTGTGTGCTCGTTGGTTTAAATATAGTGGCAACTTCTGTTAGGTTGTTATTTTGTTGTTGAGTTCATTGATGTTGGTATCGTTTTCTTGTTCAGTGAAAATTTTATTCATGTTTTTCAGTTCTTGCTTGAAGGATGGAGTGTACTCTTTTGGTATGTTTAGTGGTTGCAGTTTGGTGTGGAACATTTTTCTGCGTTCTTTATTGGTGTTCACTTACATTTTACATCTTACCATTCTGTGATCACTACCTATGTTGACTTGATTTAGGGCTTGGATGTCCTTGATGTTGTTGCTTTTTTCCATTAGGATAGTCTTTCATTCTTCGTTTAATGCTTTAGGCTCCTCCAAGTCTATTCCCTATTGGGTCCCTTCTTGAAGAAGATGTTTATGATTTTGAACCCATTAGCTGTTGTGAAGTCTACAAGATCTTCTCTCTCATTCCATATTTTATATCCAAATTAGCTGACACAATGTTCATTTCCTTGTCTTACCTGTGTATTGAAGTCTTCCTTGATGATGCTGAAGTATTTTCTGGTGTCTTGGAGTAGGGAGTTCAAGTCATCATAGAAGTTGTCTATTTCCTCTTGGGTTGATAGCGAATCAGGAGTATAGACTTGGATGATATTCAGTTTGTACCTCTTTGAAAGTTGTACAGTGACGCTGGTTATTCGATCCGAGATGGCTTTGAAGCCTGCCACGTTGTCTTTGAGGTCATTATTGATGAGAGAGCCTACTCCGCTTTGTTTTACTTTCTCTTTTCTGTTGCTGTAGATGTTCGCTCTTTAGTTTGATTAGTTCTTCTCCGGATCTTCTCATCTTGCTAATGCCTATAATGTTTTATTTGATGTTTTTGATTTCATTTTCTAGATCATTGTAGGTACTGGTGTATAATGTTGTTCTTTCGATGATGGTTTTTGGGCTTTATTTGGGGAGTCGCTGTTGGACCAACAATGCAGCCGGAATGAGTGTTCTCTTGGTGAAGTGTTTTGGTAGTCGCTTTTGGAGCATGTCACTCCCACCCAAGGCAAGTGATGCAGCTGGCCCTCTTGGGGCTGATTAAAGGCCTCAATTCAGGACGTAAGCAAGTAACCATCATACTCCAGGAAAATGGAGACCTAACAACTGACAGAGACTGGATCATCGAACATGCCCAAGAATTCTACCAAAAACTCCATTCCTCCAAACAAGGAGCACAAAACAACGAACAGGATACACAGGATGTGAGCAATCAGCTTGAGGGTTTCTCAGAAGTAACCCTGTTGGAGGTAAAACAAGCCATCAAAGAAAGGAAGAGAGTAAGGAAAGGCCCCTGAACCAAACAACATCACCATTGATCTACTCAAAAAAGTGGGTAAGATTATCACTAGGAAACTGGCTGTTCTATTGTAGTATTTATTGACTTCAAAAAGGACTTCAACATAGTGGAAATCCATATGTCATGAAGGTCATCTCTACAAGGTATAGACCCTATGAATGTCAGAGTACAGCAACATATAATTTCACAGCAGCTCCTTTATCAAGCTACATAAAGTCTCTGAGCCTTATCAGCCCCAAAAAGCAGTAGGACAAGGTGATACCACCTTACCCAAACTCTTCACAGCCTGTCTCAAGATGATCTTCAGAAACCTAGACTGGGAAAATAAAGGTAGCAAAATAGACGGTGAATATCTGAATATTTCAACCTCAAAGTAGCAGACGACTTTGTCCTCTTCGCAGAGAACCTACACAACTTCCAACTAATGCTAGATGAACTAAATAAAGAAAGCAAGAAAGTTGACTCACCCATGAACTTCAGCAAGACAAAGATCATATTCAACTATTACATCGAAAATAAGAATACAAAGATCAAAATCAAAGATGCAGAATTAAAGGGAGTAGACCATTACATTTACCTAGGACAATGAATCACTATGAGACTCTCAAAAGAAGAAATCATGCAAAGAATCACTCTAGGATGGCAAGCTTTTGACAGAGCAAGCTCAACCTTCAGAAACAAAATCTCATCAATCCTGAAAATGCATCCTCTTGATAGTCACTTGTGGAGCAGAAATGTGGAACCTAACCTAGAGACAGACACATAAAGTGAAAACCATGCGACGTGCACATGAAAAAATTATTCTCAACCTCTCATGGAAAGACCACAAGATGGCGCAATATATCTGGGAGAAAACAGAAGTCTGAAACCTCGCAGAATCCATTAAAAGAAACTCAAATGGCAATGGACTAGCCATGTTGCAAGAATGGCAAACAATCGATGGACACCACGACTTACAACATGGATCTCCAGAAATCACATGCACAACCAAGGCTAACAGAGTACGAGATAGAGAAGTGAACTAGACAAATTCAGAATGTATAGGCTTTGCAACGCCCAAGATAGAGAAGTGTGGTGCATCCTAAGGAAGGTCTATGTCCAAGGACTGATGATGATGATGATTTCTTTATTGGCAAATTACTCAGTTTCTGATTTTTTTTTTTTGTACCAGTTCCATAAATGCACACATATATTATTATGATGCTTCATATAATGTTTGTTTTTGAATTCAATTAACTTGTTTGAGGTCTACCATTTTGAAATAAACAATTTGTCTTCACTGTTAGATGAAACATTCAATAGTTACATAAATATAATTCATTCTTAATGATTGGTCAAGAATATTAGATAACATTGGTGAAATGAGATATAATCCAGATTTTAGGCATCTATTGTAAAACAAATTTGAAAGATAAGCAATATTTGTCTAGATATTGAAAGTATTTTGTAAATATACTGTTGTAATTAATTTGTAAATAAAAATATGAATTATGTTTATTCAATAATCAAATTGTTTTTTTGTGCCCTTTGATAGAATTACATTTAGTTTACCCTATAATTTATAATAAATGATTGTCAGATTACCCAAGATTTATTTAGGATCTTATATTGAGAGGTATTATGAACAATCAAAAAAATTTTCATTGCTTTTATGTTGAAAAACTGAATTTTGAAGAAATCTAAACAATCCTTGAAGTAAGTCATTAGTTAAACCTAAGACAATGAAAGCCCAGATACTTGTATGAAAACATGTAAAGTTTTACAGTGCTTATACCAAAACTCATCCATTGATGCAAACAGTATTTAATTAACCACTCAAAAATTTATTTTTGTTTTAATTTATTTGATCAAATGACATCAATAAAGAACATTTTTCTGATTTTCTTGGGAATACCTCATTGCTGTAGATATTATGATGTCTAAATTAAATGTTTGTTTGCTTCACACGAATGATAATTGGTTGAGTTATTTGTTGAGCCCAACTTTAGTACAATTGGATTTATCTCTAAGGTTAGGTTATTTCTGTCTAATCTGCTACCCATGGAATTATTTGCCAGGGTCATTGGCCTTGATAAATAAATAGCATTTAAGACATTCTGCTTAATAGCTGATAGAAGTTTGGTGGTATTATCTCACTTCACTCATTTCTTTGCTTGAGTTCAAAGTAAACCAGAAAAAAACTAGAACCTTGAAAGCACTCAGAGAGCACATACCTCTGCTACACCATATATTTATTAAAAACCTAATGCAGAACAGTTTCTATATATCAGTGATGCAGATTTGAGGGTAGCTTAAGTTTTGATTTTTTTTCCATATTCCAGACTGTTGTCTTAATATATGAAAAAATATTGCTCAATCAAAGAAATTGAAGAAATCCTGGATCCGTCCAGTGTTCAATTGATTCTTCCTTAGCCCATGGGCCACAATGTCATTGAAATTCATTGAGAACCTTTGGATATATTGTGTGGGCAAAGAGACAAACATGAGTGAATACATGTATTTTTTCCAATTAGGTACAGGTGAAATATTTTGAGACTGTGTTTCTTTCCTCTTCATAATTTGATGGATGGATTAAAGAAAAAAAGGTTCTTGAGAAAAAAGTCACATCATTCAACCATATGAGATGAAATCTGTGGTTTTGATCCAGTGAAAGACCTGGAGCAATATTGACAAAGTTGCCCAGAGTGTTGATGTGGAACAATGCTTGTCCTTTATATGGATTGTCTATCACAAAATTCTATGAGCCATTTTTGAGCTGTTCTTGCTCTTATTACATTCACTTGCCATTGTCTTCATTGATTTTTTTTTTCAATTCAAGTTGAGCTCAATCCAAAAAGAATTTATCTAGAGGATATTGAGAAATACTGTATGGATGTAGTATTATCTTGGTGATTTATTGTAGCCAGGAAAGGGAACAAGGATCACCCAAAGTGATGTTTTTAAATCTCATGTGTTTTGACTTGTTTTAAATGGGGAAATTTTTGTGGAGAAACCATAATAAGTTGAAGGTTTTTTTTTTTTTTTTTTTTTTTTTTTTTACTGAAATGCTAGTGAATAGTGCTTCAAATGTCAAAACTTTCCATTATGACTAAAATTAAAACCTATTATATCCTTTTACGGTGTAATAAGTATTTATCTAATCGGGTAAAACTTATATCATCTGTATTTCTTATGCTCGTATAAATATTTTAACTTCTGATTAATCATAGGCCATTTTAAGGGTGCAGTTTTTGTTAGATACTTTTTGAATGCCAGTCTCTTAAAAACTGAGATCTGATGATAGTTAATCTAAAGACAAACTGTTAGCTTACCCAACTCTCTTGTATCTCAAATGATCATCTTGTATAATGTCCTTTCTTTGCAACAAAGTTTTATGAATACAATTATTTGTTCAATATTTTGATTTCATAAGAAAATTCAAACTTATTGAAATTCATTCAGAAGGGCAGGTTGGTACCGTTATGGTTGCCAAGAGAGTACTTTATTTGATAGGATTTTCAATTGTCATATTTTTTAAAAAAATTGATCAACAAAAATTGTTTATAGTGCTTAATGAACTTATGATTATCATAAGTAATCATTATAACATTTTTTGTCAGCACAAAAAAAAAAAATTTGCCAATACAACATGAAATATTGCTTAGTTCTGCATGGCCCTTACAGAGATCAATATGCCAGAAAAGGAAAAAAATTAAAATAGTATTTGGCCAAACATGAATTTTTCTTTGAATAATAGAATAGAAATTTGGATTGATAATACAAATTGATATGAATGCATAAAATCTACTATATTTTTTCTTCTAACATTATCTATTGAAAAATGATAACAATCCACCTAAGTAAATTTTGGACACAATGGTTGTTTTACAGTCTTGAAGTGAAGTCCAGTAATCACACAAGTATTTGAGGTTATATACTACAAGGACTCACATCATCACAACAAAGCACTGTTGGAAGTGCTTACTTGGGTGATTGACTTCCTTTTTGACTAGAATCTGTTTGGATTTTAAGTCTTTTTCTTGCCTCAACTAGACTAGTTCAATCTGTATGTTGTCATGGCTTAAGTATGTCAAGTCCATCAAGTAGCAAGAGGAGGGGGTTAGTTAAGAGCAAATGTCTTTGCTTCTATTGCATGGCAGTCTCGGGCTAAGGAGAACTTTGGCTACTTCCTCTGAGGAACAGAAAGTAATTAGCTTCTAGAAAACAAGTCATCTAGAGACTCTTGCTAAGTTATGTGATGGTGTATCTAGAATGAATAAGTTGGTTTGACTGTTTTTACGCTTCAGGCCTTGCTCTGAGGAATATTAATGATAAAAGTTCTGCTTCCTAATACTGTGATTACATTTGCAAGGAAATGTTTAGTACTTATACACAGATATATTTAATACATGCCCATCTTTAAACCACTTTGTTTTTATTTGGCAACTGGAAAGGTATCTTTGGAAATGATTTTAGAAACATAAATGTAAAGAATGTACAGACTAGTCTGCATAATCCATGGAGTTGTACAATTTCTTTAAAAGTGCATTTGTAGATATTATATGAAGCAAAAACACAATATAGGCCAACAGGAGGGTCTAGACAATCACTGAACAATAGCCATATGTTAGATTATAGACTTCACTTGTGCCTGTTGTATATACATATATTTTTGAATTCACTTGTTTTATACTTTTTTTTACCTGTAGATATATATATACAAAAAGAAGAAAAAAGGCTTTATCTTTATCTAGCTATACCCTATTGGAAATTCTGCGGTTTTTGATTACTAAGATAACATCATTATTCTTACATATGTAGTGACTGGAAATAAAATTGCAACATCCAGAAAGACAAAGCTGATTTTGACCTGGGTACACTATATGCATGCTAGAGGGTAGCAGATATTCAGATAAAATTTTCAGAGTCCACAGCCATCTTGTGACATAGTAAAACTTGTACCAGTGCAGTTTGTATCCGAATTTTAGTGTGTGGTGGAAGAGTCCAGTTCAAGTAGGTGTCACTCATTTTGTTCAATTAAAACCATGTTAGATAGTGGGCTTTCAAGAGGGGGATGGTGCACATGTTTGATGTGATGTATAAGTGGTGATTTGATGCTTGCAACAATGAACATTCCTACACCTGTAGACTAGGTTTTGGATTACCATGTTGTAGTAAAGACACTTGCCAATATTGATGAATTGTAAGGGCAGTAGTGGCAGACAGTATGATGTCTACAGTGCAGATCAAGGCAAATTTGGCCCGAGAAGTGTTGACCTAGACCGTTCAGAATCATTTACTTGCAGCTGATCTACTGGCACGCATACCTCTGGCCAGACTTCCACTTACACCCTAACACTGTTTTGCACTTTCCAAGTGGTCCCGCAAGAAGGTTTGCCTAGGGAGTCAAGTGGTGCTCTGTAGTGTTCAATGATGACAGCAGGTTTTGCCTTCATGCAAGTGAAGGCCGTTTGTCTGTGTGACTTAGACCTGGGGAGTGGCATCTTCCAGAGTGTATTCGCCCACAAGACACCGATCCAATCTGTGGTATTGTGGTGTGGGGTGCCATAATATACAACTCTCACTCGCCTTTGATGTTTGTGTGGAGTACGTTCATGAGTGCTAGGTATGTTCATTGTTCAACCCGTTCTACTGTCATTCCAGCAACAGGAAAGTGATGTGCTGTTCCAGCAGGTTTTGCCACCCGCATAATGCCCATGCTACTCAACATGCTCTTCAAGATATTTGACAACTTTCTTGGCCTGCACGATTTCCATTGAATAAGTAACAAACCTGATAGGATGATGCCTGACTCTTTCAGTTTGCCCATGTACAGCTTTTTCTGAATTGCCTCCACAGGTATGGAATGATGTATCATATGATGATATTCATCATCTGTACAATTGTATGCATGCAGGGGTACAGGCCTGTGTCAAAATCCAAGGAGGATATACAGTGTATCAATCTGGGATTTGAGTATCTTTTATTTTGAAACCTGTGCATGTATTGATCTGTATACTGTATAACCTGTACTTCTAATTATGAGTTAATTGAAACATATCTTCAGGGTGCTAGTTTTATTTTCTGTGAGTAAACACTGCTAACCATGTGGGTGGCATGTTGCAGTGAAGAGGGGGTAAAGAGTTGTTTTGGGAGTGTAAGAGTGGCCTTCTCACTCTAAAGCATTAGGTTTGTACATAAAAACAAGCAGAATAATAGTATAGATATTTCATTTTATCTAAACTAGTTAAAAATATCTGCCCATTGTGCAGTTATTCCCTGATATATAGAGACTACTGTCATGAAATAAGGAGGTTATGGTTGTAAAACTTTGAGTTAAGAAATGATTTAATGTTTTACTGTCAGTGGCTCCAGATATTTGCTAAATTAAATGTAACCTTTTACTTTTCCTTTTGAAAAGAAAAAAAAAAATCATTTGAGATCCGGTCTAATTCTTTGATGACAGGCATTCTAATACTTAAATAGCAAATAAGAACCTAATTTTATCTTCTTTGTGGAGGGAAATAGTAGTTAAAATTAATAAAATAGGTTTCGGTTGAGAATTGGTTTTGTTCAACTATTACTATTAATCTGTCCTATTCATTTTTTATGTGATATGAACATTGAGAAAAAAAAATTGAAACTTCATCAAAATGAATGCAGTGAATATACAGAAAAAATGAATTATAATTCCAAATTGCTTATTTTTTGTTATGTAAATGAAAAAATTTATGATACTCAAAAAACTAAAGATGTTTTAAGCATCTGTTATTTGGAATTCTGAACATTACTGTGTTAAGCTCTTTAAATATGTTTTTGTGCTTAAAAAAAAATCAGATTTAAAAAAAAGATTAGAGCCTAACCAGTGAAGCCTACAATGGTTGTTTTGGAGTAAAATGAAATGGAGATACATTGTGACAAAGCGGTTAAGCAAATTTTTATTATATAGAGAGAGATATAGGAAAGTATGAATAATTCATTGATCATTGAAATGTTCAGGTTATTATTTGTTAACTATCTCTAGTTAACAAATATTCATATCAATCTCTCAATTCAAATATAGACACTCTATAAGAGTCTAGTAAAATCTTCTTTAAGTACCCTAAAATATTAGAATATATCATCATTGTTTTTTAATGTCCGTTGTTGGACATAGACCTTCCCCAGGATTCACAACAATTCTCTATCATGGGGATCGTGGAGCCAGTATTTCCTGAATCTGTCTAGTTCATCTCTCCATCTTGTGTTCTGTCGGCCTCGGTTTCTTATGTGATCTCTGGGGATCCATGTTGTGAGACGTGATGTCCATTGATTGTCTTTCATTCTTGCAACATGGCCTACCCATTGCTGTTTGAGTTTTTTTAATTGTTGTTAAAATATATAATGTCTCTATTTTCCTAAAAATTTATTGTAGGTGATAGAAATTGAATTTATGCGTATCACTTGTCTGCACCGTTTTGACTTTAACAGAACTTTGTACACATTGATGTTTTGGTTAAGATGAGTTGTAATGTGAAGTGTGTTGGGTGTTTGAAGTATTCAAAAGCTTTTTTTTTTTTTTCATACCAATTTATTCAGACATAATTCAAGTTTTGTATGTAACCTAAAACCTGCTTCAAATATGCATATCTTTTTTCTTTTAATGATATTTCATTTGGATATATGTTGGGGCTGTGTATGCAAGATAGTGGTGTTTGTACATATAGATACTAAAAACAAAAATGAAATATATGTAGCTTGAATAGAAATTCCAACTCTATCAGTTTTAGTTATGTAAACAGAAAACTTAAAATATGATGATGATAGCCTTTCCAGCTTCTGTACTTTAAAGTAGGCAACATTTTTTTTGTTAAACTCTTGAAGTGTATTTTGTTAATTAAAAAATTATGGAATATAAAAAAAATTATAGCCATAACCATCTAGAGTGAAATTAAAACCGAGAACCATTGTTTTGAGGTAAAATGTGAAAGTTGAGTTTTGAAACTAATGTAGATAAAATGAAGATGATGAGTTTTCAGTCAGACAAACTTTGTTGATCTCTGGTTATCTAGACAGCTTTGGTACAAAGACTTCCTCTCTTAGTATTGATTAGTTGTTTGCCTGAGTATCTGTCAGAATTGGGAAACAGATCATATCTTCGTATTCTCTTGGGGTTTGACTCTATTATTACTGGTCTTTATTATTGCTGAATATGTTGGTTACTCAAAGAAGCTATCTTCTTTAAAGGGCAAAATGTACAAAAAAGAAAAGCAAATCTGTTGGTCACCTGATGAAGAGAACTCTTAGGAAATAAATTATTCATGGGATGTATTTTAAATAGCTGTTTTTCTCATCTTATTTCTGTAAACATTGTCTTGAAAATATTTTCTCCTGTCTGATAATGGCATATTGTCTTCTTTTATTTTGGAGACTTAATCAACCTATCCATCTCGCTTGTTGAACAATCGTAGCCACCAGAGGTAGTGAAGGGTTCAATCCTTTTTCACATGTGCGTATGCTGATGAGTATCTGAGCTCCTGGCCATACTGTTTTGTCTACAGATTTGAAACTTAGTACTCCATGAGACCCCTTCTAAAACAGTTTTTTTCAAAAAAATTTTATACAGTTATATCAACATCTAGATTCTCCATGGTTGTTCAGTTATTGACTGTGATGGTAAGTTTTTCTGACATGTCTGGAATTGTAAACAAGAATTTAGTCTCTGACATGTAAATTTATGTAAAAAAAACATACTTGAAGGACTCTTTAGTTTGATCTATATTTTTCAGTTTTAGAAGAATGATTAGTTAGCTGTTGCAGTCTAAAGAACTTGTATGCTTTAGGCATGTGTCTGCAACGGATACCTATCTTTTCTCTGTGATCAACTTTATTATTTTTGCCTCTTCTCCTTCACATATCCAGAATGTCTTGGTCATATTTGAAAAAAACAAAACAAACAAACCCTAAACTTCAGTATTAATGCTTACCTACTCTGTACTACTCTTTTTGAACCCTTCAAACTGATGCTGTAGCACTAAGAAGGAAAATTCAGATTCTTTTGAAGACTAGAAAAGATTTTCACTCCTACAAAAAAAAAAAAAATCAAATAAAAACAAGCATTTTTGTCCGTGCCCCCACTTCAAACTAAACATTGTCACATTCCAACCTCTTGGAGAGGTGAATAATTACCTAAAAAGCAAACATCATTGAAATGTGAGAAAGGTGCACAATGTAGGCTCAGCATGGCTGGAGGAAACTATATCTTGCATCTAGAATTTTCCTCCCATAATTGACATCCAAAAGTCCTAATTGAACAAGAACCACACTGTATGCTTATCCTTTCCCTCTGACATTTACCATTTAAAGAACTTTTTTAACTGCTGTATGTTCCCTGTTGCCGGGAAAAAATTAACTCTGATAATAGATCTGGCTCTTCTCCTTTCAACCTGCATAAAAATGGTAATGCTGGAATGAGTTTCAAATTGAGAGAATCTCAAAAACACTTCTGGAAAAAAAATCCCAGTTCCCATTAACTGTTCGAAGCAAGGAAATGGATGCAGCTAAATTAGGTTAAAAAATCAGAACATGGTTAAGGTTTGTAGAAACTAGATTTTTCTACTACTTTATCTGAGATCGAAAAATTGCTTACCATTTCTGAGCAAAGGGAAAAACTAATGAGGAACATCTATGAAAGAAAAAAAATTGCTATTTGCATGAATAGAAGAAAAGCAAGCAGCAGAAGATTTTTACAATTGGCCAAATGCTTCTATTTACCACAATAGATTTATGGGACTTCATTATGAAATGTCATAGAATTACTTGTAGATAAAGATTTTGTAAGTTTTAGTTCAACCAGTTATTCTGAATATTTCTTAATTTGGTTCTTTTCCAAGTGGAATGAGTGTTAAAAATCAATCTTGTATTCTATATAATTGACTGCTATGGCTGACTTGTTAAAAACTCAGCTTTGGAAAAATTTGTAAATGATTGTGAGCCATTGAACTAATGACATTTGACAAATACTACATCAGGGACACTTGATGATTTGAAAGCAAATGCCAAGTTTTAATAATAAATGCATATTTGCAGTTCAAAGTTAGAAATCTGACATAAGACACACACATGTTATTCTCTGTTTGACAGCTGATTGCTGGTGGCATTCAGTTGATAGTTCTATTTATATATTTATATTATTATAAATTTTCAGTGAGTCATTAACACACATTTTCATTGATATTATTACAATGGAGATGATAAGGTATAAAAAGACAATATGAAGATCTTTGTATCTTAATATACCTAGTGCTGTCATAAATATTGTTAAGAGTTTATTTCAAGTCGGCTTTTCACTTTTCACTGCTTTGAAGTAAAATGTTGTAGTAAACCAAAGTTATCAATGTGAAATTATTTCTTGGACTGAGGATAAAATTGAGAGAGAATAGCCCAAGGAAAATACATGAAGAAAAGGTGCTGAATTTTAAAATATCCAAGTTATGCCAAAGGTAAATAGAGAAGGTATTTTTTAAGATATGGAAGAATTCTATGTATAATAAGCATTAACCCATTAACTGCGACAAATGACAAAGAAAATAGTTATTGATTGCAAGATAAAAGCCCTGAAGAAGAGTTGGTTGAATTTTGAAGTAGATCCAAGATTTTTTTTGAACAAGAGATATTTTTTGAATGCTTTGTAATTTTGTAATTATAATTTGTTCTGCTGAAATGAGTGCAGCTTTAAATGTAAGTTTAATAACTTTCAATAAAAGTAAATTCAAATTCACTCTTAAAAAGATTTTTAAATTCATCTACTAACATGAGATATTCCTTGAGCTCTATCTTGTTAGACGAATTATGATTACTAGCTGGGCCCGTGAAAATTCTGTAGGTATTGACAACTAAAATTATCTATTATCTCATACTTTTGCTCTGTATCTTTTCATTTCTTCCCTCTGCCCTTCCAGTCTTTGTTGCCTGTTCATGAGTTTTATTCAAATGTTGTACAAAAATGGATTAATTTCATATGTGGAATATTGTCCTCCCACTCAGTAAACTACCTAATTCCATTTCTCTCTCTCATCTTATTTTCAAAAAAAAAAAAAGGAATAATTCAATTCATAGTAATAAAATATTTTAAATTATACAATTTATAGTTATAAAATATCCTTATAAATTAGGTAATATTTTTATTTACTTAATTAGTTGTAAAAATATGATACATTTGTATGAAAAATTTCAACCCAGATTTTTTACAAAATTGTATTTCTGTAACATGAAGGAATAATGAGTTGAGAGAATCTGTTTTGCAAAACAGTCTTATTCAAATTTCCACATTCCAAAAATCACTCTTGTAATTTGTCCATTTTTTCACCAGTTGACCAATCAGTGTTATGTCATAATGGTAAGCGTTTTGATAGTATGATACTCTATATTCTGCTATTTACTGCAAGCAATTCTAATGTTTGTAAGGTAACTACTTTTCAGCCTAAATTAAAACAGCAGATAGGAGAATTAATCTTCCCATGAAACTATTATTAATGCCAATTTTACCCTGTAGCAAATTCGGCTAATTACACTTGGCATTTAACCTTTTTCAATGCAGAACATGGAGATGCTATTTGAAATTTTCCCTTTTTTTCAATAGATCTTTTAATACTCTATTGTAATGTCGATATTTAAAAAGTGACCAACTGTTTACATCAAATATTTTTCTCCTGATCATTTGCTTGTCTTTTAATTTACTGACTGTAATTCTCTTTTTATGGTAAAGAAAAGAAAAAAAAAGACTTACCTGAATTAATTAAATAAGTGTCTGCATTTTGCATTGATGTTGTAACACAAGGATTTTTTCTAGATTTTACTGGATCAATTTTGAATACTGTGAAGAAATTTCTGTTTTGCATTAATTGGTTTATCCCAAGAAGACTGTGAGCATCAGGATCAAACTTAGATTTTTTTAAAAATTGCCTTGGGAAATAGTATTGATAGTAAAGTGTAGTTGCTGTACATTATTGTTTCCTATCTGAACCAGCAGAATGAGTAGGGTCTATTTTTTAATTCCACGTAAATATTGTCTGAATGGCTTTGATGAACCAGTATTGAAATCAGCTATCTTATGGAAAAACAAAGCAAAATGTTTGTTGGTCTTTTTTCCATTTTTTCGTGCAGGAACTTGGGGTTATAAATTCTAGCAACATTTGAATGTTCATTTCTACTCATGAAGTAAAATATAAACTGTTGTTATAACTCTATGTTCACTTTTAGTCATGAATTATCTTACTGCTTTCAAAGTACCAAAAATTGGTTGTGATTGGTTTTTACATTGTTGTTGTCACTGAAATGTTCTTCAAAATACTTAGATTTACAGGAGGTCAGGAGTGGAAAACACTTAGATTTGGAGGCCACTATATGATGTCTGCTTAGTCATTTGTTTTGTTATATAAGATCATATCTCTTTGCTTCCTGTAAATACTATAGTTTCAAGTTTGCTGACTGAAATTACATCATCCGATCTCTTGTAGCAGTTTCTACTTTCCATCTTTTTTTGTTATTGTCTATTGGGATGTTTAATTATTATCTGACGTTCTGTGATGATTCTCTTGCTTCCAGCTATTGTTAGTCCTTCTTTTGATTTTTCAATAATTAGCAGCAACAGCAAGTCTGTGTGTGTAGTTTTTTTGATGTGTAACTTTCTTGTAAAATTGTGATAAAAAATGTTGGTGTGATTTTGAATATGTTAACGTTTGTCATTTTTCATTCACATATACATAGAGAATTCATGCATTAAATATATATTGATAATGTACTCATATATATATATATATATATATATATATATATATATATATATATATATATATAAGTGTGTATGTATTACATGATTGTTCCAGTTGCATGAACTTCTCTAACCAAAACCTAGCAACTGACTCTCAATGAATAAAAAGATTATTGCATCAAAGCAAAGAAATAGATTCAGCAGCCAGGGCCACAGATCACTGAGGCAAATGATGAAATCATTTGGAAAATTCAACTTGATAAATGATTGGAAAGAGCCTCAATTATACAATAATACTTAATGTCCTCAATTTTGTATGCTTTTCTTTATTGCTTTCTAAAAAAGATTTTTTGTAAAGGGTCAATAATGCAACTACAGACTAAATGTGTGGCCTTATTCTATTGCATATTGTGCAGTCACTCATTCAATATTGATCTATTTTTAAAAAGTATGATTACCACTACCACCATCTATATTTCAAGAAAAAATGTTGAATCATTTGCTAAATTACTCAGAAATCGTTGTTTGATTTAAAGGAAATTTGATTACAGAATTATGCTATGTAGAACAAAAATAATCATTTGATTGTTATGAATGCTACTTCCAAATATTTATTAAATTTTGATACTAATTGATCATTTTACTTTGCTAAGCCTGAAACCAAAGTAACTGTATGTGTTATTATGGTAATATATAGTGACTTTGCAACTGTTTGTCCATCTGTAAGTGATTGTATAACTCGAAGACCTCTGGAACTATGGTCGCTTAATTTGTGGTTGCTATCTGGACCCTAGAACATGTTTTTAATAAATTGAAGGTTAGGGGCAAAAACATTTATTCTGTGTGTGTGGGGGGCATATATTCCAGAGGAGCACAAAAGGGTATTTTTGAAATATATCAGTAACCATCCTGTTACAAGAAAGGCATTCCACCCGCCATTTTTAGTGCAAGCTAGTATGACGTACTGTATGATCCAGATTTCAGATGGTGCACTTGACCATTGACAGAGGTGCATCACCAGACTGCAGAGTTGATGGAGTGAGCTCTGAACAAGTCTTTTTAAATGAGAACATCAAGTAAGGGTTACATAAAACTGTTATACTGCACCATTATCATTTATTGACTTTAAGGTTCTAACTTTCAATTCTCAGTGAAAAGGCTTGATCTGTTGGAGGATGCTATGTTTGGTGTGCCACCTAGTAGACAGCCATTAGTGTGAGGTTTGTGTTTAGGCTCACCTCTGACAACAATGATCTGATTTCCATCAATTTCTATATAAGACTAAAAGTCGGATTCTGTTTATCTGTATGTGACCTCTGTGTGAAGTCAGAGGTGTTGAATTAAAGAATGCCTAAAAAAACAAAAAACAAAACCCAAGCAGTTTTGATCTCTTATTGGGGACTAAGGCCTCATTTAGGTTTTACGCAGCAACAAGCTGAAAATTTCACCTGTAGGACAGGTTTTCAGCTTGTGTATTGAATTCCTTATCCATCTGAGGTAATTAAGTTTGCTTCAGTTTTATGATTTTTATGATCTTACTGAAATAGGTCTTATATTTAAAAATGTCAAGAATAATTTGTGTGAGATTTTTGTATCTTTGTCTCGTTTCTTGCTAGTGATTTGGAAATTCTGAAAACTCTTTAGCTCTACAGGTTTTATATACTTCGATAACCAACAAAAGTTTGTTTGGTTTTTGTTATTAGATGATATTTTTAGTTTCAAAGGAGTTAATTTAAAAAGATCACTTGTGATTATATTTGTGACAGCTATCATATTGGCATGCTTTTGAAAAATATCTTGTCAAAATTGGCTTGTATTTGTTCATTGATTCTAGCATTGAAGGAAATGAGCAACATTTTCAGCATTGTATACTTTTTTATTTTTTAGGGAGGTAAAAATACAACTGAAAAGTAAAAAAAAAAAAAAAGATTGGTTCAGTTTATGGAGAAGGTTCTGCGAATCGTTGAATGCGTCAAAAGTGGTTTGCAAAATTCGATGCTGGAGATTTCTTAATGAATGATGCTCCATGGTTGTATACACCAGTTGAGTGATTAAATCAAGAGAGTAATCAATGTGAGTGATAGTCAACACACTTACAAAATCCAAATCAAGGTTGATTATGGTAGTCATTTTGATGTGTTCTTTTCTGAGAAAGATAAAAAGTTCTGAAAGGGTGGAATTATGAAGTTACCTATAAGATAATGGTAGATAATGGAATAAAATAGTAAACGGATCTGGTTGGTCACTCAATAGGAAACCATCGTGTGGCCAACATCTTCTGGCAGCATATTGTGTTGGGGTGATCAATGAATGTTCAACTTCTCAACTTTAGTTGGATCACTGAAAAGTCCAGATTTAGAAAAAAAAAATCATCACTCAAACTAAGGGGCCAATTTTGCATAAACTTATATTGTAAATTAAATTCTCACATGACTATACTATGCAATTTATCACACAATATATATGTCCCAATTTAAGCTGGTAAATCTCTTGATGATGTTGTTATAGACCTTTAAAGATATACAAAATATTTTTTATTATTTTTTTTTAAATCTAGGGCAGCAGATAAGCTCTTAAATTCAGATCAATTGTGTACTTTTTGGGAAAAATTTTATATCAGTACATACCATAACATAAATTTCAGTTGCTGGAAGGAAGTCAGAAGTAAGAAAAAAAATGTTTAAAAGACTTTATTTCGCTAATTCATTTAGTGCTGAGCAACAGCATGTTGACCATATTACATAGATTTTGGTCTGTAAATTACTCATTGCATTGTTGGAAAAATTGGCAACTTTTTTTTTTTCTTTCACATCTGCTGTACACATTCTTTGATATTTGAGATTTTGATGATCTCAAAAGTATCTCAAAATAAATGGCCATTCCCAACTTAGTTGGAAATGCTGCTTGAAATGTTTTTTCTATATTATTTAATTCCTAAATTAGATATTTGAAAATTAGACCTGGTTGACTGGCGGCCATCTTGAATTTGACTTATCATGGTCTTTAGAGGTGAACTCCAATTTCCCTCCATGTGTGAAAATAAATGTTATGGAATTTACTGTGTTAGAAATTTCATGTTTTTTACAAAAAAGTGCACAGTCAGACTTTAAGATTTGTTGCTGGACATAGCCCTTCCCCAACTGTGTGAGTAATGTGGGGATAATGGGCCACACCCTGCCATGCTGGCCAATGGCGTGATGGCAGGGGGGAGAGATGGAGACATTCTCTGCACTGTTAACTGCTCATCCACTTACACCTCTGTATGAAATATACTTAATAATGAATATTCCTCCTAGCATTGTACAGAAAGCTGCATACATTAACTTACTTTTATTGATATAACGTTTTTGTTTTTTTTCAACTAAATATGTTGACCCACATGGTTAAGTTGACCTAAACTTTTGGATATCATACTTGTATGTTTCTCAAAAATAGATTGTATGATGACCTGTTGTTACTTTATAATTGCAAGTTGCTTTGATATTTAATTGGACATGATCGATACTCTATAATGGTCAATCTTCCTGGTTGGGTTGTTTTAAGTATTTCAATGTATATCTAGGATTGTAAGTTTTGATACTGCTTTGGTATTATTTGTTAGTAATTCTAGGAAACTAATCATTTTAGTATTATTATTTGCATGTGGTTATGCTAGTCATTCTAATTGATATAGATTTATAAACTTTTTGTAAAATGCTACTTGAATAAATTTGATATTTTGATTAGAATGATAGTTCCCATTGAGCTTTTGTTTATAATCTTTTCTCATCTCCTATATCCGATCTTTATAGATTCCTATACCTGGCAATGTTTAGTCAATGAAAAAAACTTTGTCTAATTTGTTGTAGTTTTCCAGTTTCCATATGCATATTTCTGGAAATGGACCCTCCCCCCCAGCTTTCTACTTGATCCTGGGTAGGAGATGTCAATTGCACTACACCTACTTATTTTATTTCTCCAGTGCAGTGAACTAACTGCAGGCCTCTAGTATGGTATTAACTTGCCTCTGTAATTAATTTAAAATATGTGTACCTCTGTATGGGTGTTTAACCTTCTTTTTTCTTCTTTTTTTTTTTAAGCAGACCTTGAATTGAGGAAAAAGGAAAGAAAAATAGTTCTTATTTTTCCTTTTTTTTCTATTGTGCAAGGTAAAATTCCAGACTGAGTGACATTGATTTAAAGATTCCTGGTTAAAAGAGCTTCATATTTGTTAGATGAATCATTAAAAGTAAATAGTACTTACCACATTATAACCAATGATCCCTACTTGAGCTGAATACTATTGGATCTACTACAATATGAGACATTAAATTTCTTCAGTCATCATCATTGTTGCTATATGAACAATTGCTTCTAATAGATTAGAGCATTTTGCTGTCTTGACATATTTCAGTTATTTTGTTCCTAAATAAATTCAACCAGGTTTTTGTTGATGTGGAACAATGATAAATGTTCTAAAATGATCTAGATGGACTGAAAAAATAATTTTCAATGTTTTTAAAAATTGAAAATAAGGCTCAATTCTCTCAAATTTATACAAATGGCTTGGTTTTAAAAGAATGGTACAATTACAGCTTTTCCAGCTTTTGCTCCTGCTGTTATCAAATGACTTGAAATCACTTGGCCAGAGCTACTATTTTCATGTATAAGTTTGCAACACTTCTTACTTGGAAATTTCATCTGCAGAGCCTACTCTTGGGTCATATTTGTTTTGAATTTTTTCTTGGAGGTGGGTTAGAGAAGCAACCTTTTCAAGCATCATTTCTAAGTTGTAACTATTGAATTGAAAACGTTGGTTACATATGTGTAAACTTTTAGAAACTGAGTTGTTGGAGTGATTTGAGTGATACTGAGAAACCTCGATTATCCTAATGAGATAGGCGGTGAGTATTTTGTTTGGATAATTGATTGTTCGGATAACTGATCTGATCATTAAAAAAATGAAGCCATACTGAACATTATTACGAGATCTTGAAATCTTGTTTGGATAATCTGGAATTTGGATTATTGATGTTCGGATAACCGAGGTTTCTTTGTGTATGGAAATGTTGATTTTCAACTAGTTTTATGATGAAATCATGCAATGGGTAGCAGTTGATTTCGTTCCTGTAAAGCTTGTGATATCTAAGTATTTTAGATTATAGTTTCTTGATTTGATTGAAATACATGTTCTATATTTTTTGTAATTATTCCCATTAGTTTTTAATCCTGTATACATGGGTATCACTAATATATATGAATAAATATAAATTTGATTATAGAATGAGTCAGAAGTTGTGCATTATCAGAGTAAAAATATAAAGTATTGAAATGACTCTGAAACACTTTTCAGTTTGATACCACGATTATATAGAAGCATATGGTCCTATTAATTCGGATACAAGATGAATTTCGATTTCTTGCAACTTGAAAGTTTTCTATGAAATCCTTATGATGATGTATTTTTGCTTTTGATCAAAAGCGTTCAGTTTTCTCAAAAGATTTATCCAGGGTATTCCTATGATTCTAGTTTTTTTCAAGATATTTTTTATGCAAGAAGGATGAGTAATCATTTTTTGACATGGAGTATGCTATAAAATTTTAAATTTGCTCTAATCATTGGATGAGGGCTATTCATTGATAGAAACATATATTCAGACTATAAAATTATCGAGAAAAAATATTTTGCTAAAAAATGAATTGTAAATGTTCTAATTGGGGAAGGCATTCAGTGTAATTGAAGTTTGCCTTCTCACTTGGCAAGAAAAAAAAGACGTTCCATTTTCTTCATTCTAAGGGTGTTTCATACATTTAAGTGATCTTGTTCTGTTTTTTTTCATTTATCACACACTCACACTCACACACACACCTCTTTGTTATGGGCAGATAATACTTTCACCTCTAGCACTTATCATTCTTTTTCAAAGGTGTCAGGATTTTATGCATTTGATAACTTTGAAAGCCTATAAATATGTGTCAGTTCATATATGACTGAAATTAACATGGTAGCATAACTGTGAAATTGAAGCGCTATCATTTGGTGAGGGGAGTCCCCTGCAGTTCCAGGACTGCATTTTTGCTTAGCGAATGAAATCATTTACAGAGTGCAAAAGGTTGATGTAGGAATGTTTTTTAAAGCATTGAATGATTTTAAGATAGTTATGGAGTAATAAAATAAGCTGGTAAGAAATGGGAACTCTCCATCTTAGGAGCTCAATTGAAAGAAAAAACAAGTCTTTAGCAACAGTCAGTTTGTCTTTGTATGCAACAGATAATTTTGATCACAAATATTTTCAGAAGAGAGAGAAATTTTCAAGCTCTTTATTTGTCTAATTAGCTGCAGGCATGGAAATCTGACAATGGCAAGTTCTCCAGAGAACTTATCCCTTCAAATAAATGTCCAAATTTTCATATTCTAATTTGGTGCAGATTAATAACTGTGATGTTTTATATGGGGCAATTCAAAGGAACCATAACAATATCCAAATGTTTGATCCCTCTGAAAAGGCAGCTAATTATCAATAAACCACTTGTTTGACTTTTCACCTTTTATTTATATTGTGTTTTGTTTTGCTTTTAACATAATGCTCCTCCCCCTTGATACGTTTATGAACAGGCATAGATAAAACATTTTAATTAAGGCGAACAGAAATGTGTTTTATGAGTACATACTTATTTTGCATGTAGTGATCATCAAATGGTTCACATGCAGATACGTACGCATAATATACCATACGTATGCACATAGAAAACACAAAGGCATAGATGAGCTATGTATTACTCCATTGTACATAGGCACTTATACTTTATCAACATATGCACATAAATGAATCACATATACTTATGCATTTCATACCAGCATATATGCACTTCCCTCTTGCATTATTCCTTCCTTGAAAACATATAGAAGAGTTGGGGCAGGGCAGAAAACAGAAAATGCCATTCTAATGTCACTTCTGCTGCTGGCATACGTGGCTCTGATGTTGTCAAGCAGCTGACCCTTGATAGCGTAGTCTTCCAAGATTCTCTAGTTTCTCTCTTTTGACTTGATTGAAGGCCTTTTCCTGGTCCACGAACACTATGTATAAATCATTGTTGTACTCGATGCCCTTCTCACTTAGCTGCCTGAGGCAAAAGATTGCATCAGTGCACCTTCTGCCCCTCCTGAACTCAAACTATGCATTGCCTCATGTGATGTGCAATAAAACAAATTTGATGCTTCTATTTTTTTCTTTTTATTCTCATCTCATACAAGTTCCAGAAAACAGCCAACAGCCATCCCTTTCGTTTCTGTACTGGAAAAAGCTAGTATGATCTCCAGCTGTTATGTTTGTATTAAAAAATGCCCTTTCTTCCTCAAACCTCATGAGGAGGGCTTCCTTTTATTATCTCCCCAATGCTGTGGGATGTCTCAGTAGATTTATATTCCTTATTGATTTTAAGCTGGCTGTTAAAAGTTAAACTGCTTGACCTGAGATACATTGAACATAGGAGAACCACAAACGCCATCATCAAAACAGAGGCTGTATTTATTTGAATCATGGTCCTTCGGTTCTGTGTATGCACACATTTACACTCACCCGTAGAGAATGAGCGATTCACCTTTTTTATTTATTTTCCCAAAGCTTCAACTCCAAATCCAATCCTCTGGAAATATCATTTAATTCAAATTGTGAATATATGCAAGAACAGTTCATACATTGGTTCTTTTATTGTTGTTAAAATTGACAATGGGGAAAAATAGTTACCTACTTCATGGGCTTCTTTAGGCTGTTTAATACCATATCAGAAACAATTTATAAACATTTGCAATAACTTAACTCTTGCATAAGTCAGTATTTTTACATATAAGTAGCAGCACAGCATTTTTTTTTTGCCTCGTAAAACATCTAATCATTTAGAATTAAAAATAAACTGAATGCTTAGATTGATTTGAACAAAGTAAGTATAATGTACATTTCAGTCAAGATCCGCTGACCTGGACTTTGAGCCTTGCACACTTCTATCGATGGTTCATTTTGTAGATTGAACATTGAGGTAAAGATAAGACCTGTAGTTATATTTTTATAGGCATAATTGACAATGCTAACCCTCATAGAAACCGACTGGATCAATTTACATCTGATGAAATAATATATAAAATTTCTGTAGCTGTTGATGGTATTGCTTTAAATGCAAATAAAAAAGAAAATTACATATGAGGATTTGCACATGAATTTGATGAAAATTATCTTGAATTTAATTATCTTTTGGAAATTGTTGCTGCTGTGGATTTTTGGTTCAATTGTTTTTCTTGATAAAATCATTGTTTGCAATATGTCCATATTCTTTCAATGCAATTAGAAATTTTGGTTTACTTGACTTGGTCTGTGTAAATGCAGATATATTTCTTAGGGTCACTCTTTAACCACTTGCACAGTTTTGAAACAAGAAAAAAACTTGTTCATTTTTGACAGCATTTGTCAACATTCATTTCTGGAATAAAAATATTAATATTGGAAATTGTTTATTTCCAAGTTAATCCCTCCTCATTAGAATGTCTGAAACAAAAAAATCATTGTGCCAAAAATGAAATGAAAAAACATCATCTGAAGTGCAAACATTAGTTATGAACACTGTTTAGTCGGTTTTCTTTCGTATTTCTTTCCTTCCTTTCCTTCCTTCCTTTCCTTCCTTCCTTTCCTTCCTTCCTTTCCTTCCTTCCTTTCCTTCCTTCCTTTCCTTCCTTCCTTTCCTTCCTTTCCTTCCTTCCTTTCCTTCCTTTCCTTCCTTCCTTTCCTTCCTTTCCTTCCTTTCCTTCCTTTCCTTCCTTTCCTTTCCTTTCCTTCCTTTTCTTCCTTCCTTCCTTTCCTTCCTTTCCTCCCTTCCTTTCCTTCCTTTCCTCCTTTTCCTCCTTTCCTCCTTTTCCTCCTTTCCTCCTTTTCCTCCTTTTCCTCCTTTCCTTCCTTTCTTCCTTTCCTTCCTTTCCTCCTTTCCTTCCTTTCCTCCTTTCTTTCCTCCTTTCCTCCTTCCCTTCCTTTCCTCCTTCCCTTCCTTTCCTCCTTCCCTTCCTTTCCTCCTTCCCTTCCTTTCCTCCTTCCCTTCCTTTCCTTCTTCCCTTCCTTTCCTCCTTCCCTTCCTTTCCTCCTTCCCTTCCTTTCCTCCTTCCTTTCCTTTCCTCCTTCCCTTCCCTTCCTTTCCTTCCTTTCCTTCCTTCCTTTCCTTCCTTCCTTTCCTTCCTTCCTTTCCTTCCTTTCATTCCTTCCTTTCATTCCTTCCCTTCCTTTCCTTTCCTTCTTTCTTCCTTGGATTTTTTTTATCTTGAGAATTGTTAAAAAAAAAAAGGAATAATGACATAGTGTGGTGTAAAAGAGAAATAATTTCTCTTTTTTTCTCTCTTTTATTATCCTCCTGCTCTTATTGTGAAAACAGCTTTCTTTCTTATGAACAGTCTATCTTCTTCTCAGGGTCTCTTAATACCTTTCAAATGCAGTTAACCAATTTAAACCTGCTCTTGACATGAAATTTTCCCTATTCTCAGAACTTTTGACTTGCGTAGCAGTTGAAACTATGACGAAAAGGAAAATGGCTGTGAAATTATTCTATGTAATGTGAATATTGATGATGAACTTGTTATTAGTTTGGCAGATGTTATTAATCATATAAGCTGGATTATCAAACAATGGACAGTACATATTCTGAGTTTAGATTCATCTTGAACAAAAGTAGAAGAGAGAAAAATGTTTATCTTCTGTCCACATTTGGGGAAAGTAAATTTGCCTGTGACTTTCTAAATGTACGTATTTATCATGCTTTTTTTGTTTTGTTTTTAGATGAATCTTTTTGGCAGATTGTATTTGTAAACAGTGTCCTTTGATCATAATGCCTGACTATATATCTAGTATGTGTTCATATATATATATATATATATATATATATATATATATATATATATATATATATATACACATTATTGTGTCATCCACAGACAGCTGTTTTGATGTATTACATCTCTTCAGTGTAGCTATAGACTTTCCATTATCCCATCCAGTACCACGAGGCCGGATTTAAACCTTTGCTTCATACCCGGAGACCGATATCCTACCTCTAAGCTATGGAACCTGTCGGTCAGTAAGGCTGAATTTAAGAGATATGTTTATTTACTGATAAATTCCCCATCCACCAGAGTGCTGTATTCCTATGGAAGAGCTCAGGGGGCTGAATGTTATAA
The DNA here is from genome assembly GCA_963457665.1 of Thysanoteuthis rhombus. Classification (NCBI taxonomy): domain Eukaryota; kingdom Metazoa; phylum Mollusca; class Cephalopoda; order Oegopsida; family Thysanoteuthidae; genus Thysanoteuthis; species Thysanoteuthis major. The sequence continues at coordinate 35,617,403 of OY735225.1, forward strand.
GACAAGATATACTATCAGTAATATTTGAGGTTTAAATTTCGAGTGGAAACAGTTATTTGGATGTTTACATTACTGGTATCTGTTAAGCTCAATGGTAAGAGCAACATTACATTGAAGTGGCTACCCTATTCGTTGATGGTTTGATTCCTTCAGTTGTTTATTCTATTTACGTTGTCGAGCCCAAGTGATACATTAAATGTGTAATGACAAGAGAGCAATACAAATAAGAGTTTCTGTATAATATAATGCAATTTTTAATCATTCTGTTGGATCATATATGTCTATTTCTTAATATACATAGATATCCACGCATGTATTCATGCAGAGGGATATGTGTGTATGCTTTTGCTCTCATTCTTCAGTGTTGTCATATTCTAATCAAACTTTTGGCATTAAAATCAGCTGTTTCCTCACTTCCCAAGAAAAGATAGCATCAACATATTCCAGTTTCCCACCAGATGTAAGAGCGCTCCTTAGTTTCCTTTTCTCATAGATCTATATTAAAGCTTACCTTTGAGAAAAACAACTTGTATGAAAACTTGTTGCTGAATTTAATGGTAAGTTTTGAGCATTTTATGATTGTGTACCAATATGTTTGGCTAATAGTCACATCATACTGAAAATGCTAGGTCTCACCTGATGACCAAAGTTGAGCAGCATTGAACCTTATCCATGCTGAGTGCCTGCCTAGGAATATCAGGTACTGTAACCGACTTGTGGCCTTGTGCCAGACTAAGCACTGCTTTGTAAATAAATCATATCTTTAGGTTAACCTTAGCCAAATTATGTTACTTCATTGAATTCTAAAATTTTGTTGAATATTTTCATAGATATTCAAGGTCACTTGTCAATTTCAGTTTTTATGTTTTTAAAATTTTCTGACTTTGGTAGGTTTAAAGGGATCAGAGGCTTGGGACAAATGACTTTTTAAAAATAATTCTGATTGTATAAATGCAATCATAGATAGATATAATTGTCTATTCATGAATAAAGAAAATATTTTCCACTACAACTTACTGGAAATTCAGTTGATTAGAGATGGTTTAGTTGTATGATTACATCAGTTCTATTCATAGAAAATAGACTACTTAAAATCTCGAATTCACTTGTGACAAATGTGACATCTACAGTTGGAGAGGCAAACTAAGTGCTGTCCCGAAAATGAGTTTTCTATGATAAAGTCTTCAGTCATCCCTGCTCTACCTGGGGGCATTATCAACAAGTTTCCAAATTGCCCCCAGATACTCTCAGTTTTGCCATTGCTTACAATGTGATTTTTACCATGTGTAAAGCCGTAATTGCTAAAGCTTATTGCTGGTTGCTTATGCTTGATTTCTGGTAATTTTTCTGTAATATGTAAAATCAATGTGGCCATATTCTATACTATAGGTATCATACAAATTTTTATGAAAATCAATCCCAAAATATGTTGAGTTTCAGAAGTCTTTAAACTTTGGAGCTCATTTTCTTGAAACCATGTCTTTAGTTTGCCTGTCTTAAGGTAGATGACCCAAATGTCATGGATGAAGAAATATAAATAGTAGACATTGTAGATTTGTGAGTGTTCCCAACAAAAGAGATAGTTGTGATTTCTACAGAAAAAATGACTATTGACAGAACATAATTGTAGATTCCTACAACTAAATAGAATCTATCATCGTAGCTGACTTGAAATGATTTGTTTTGAATGTTCATGATGAAGAAAAGATGAATGAAATGATGAGAGCTTTTGATTAAGCCCAAGGCTCATATTAGGAGATTTTCAAAACCTTTTTGATTACTCCCTCTAAAAACATGTTGCTTTGGTTTCTGTTTACAAATGCCACTGGAATAATTTGATAACACTTGATGCTTGTTAACTTCTATGCTTGCTATCACTTTTTCTTTAGATAAAAATAAAAGGTTTCCAGCTTTTGGAAGAAATATTAAGTACCCCCAAAAGATTAATATGAAATATGATTTGATACTTTGATCCAGCTGCTTAAGATTCAAACCAAAAAGAAATATCTCATTGTATGCAGTTTGTTCTGACTAATTTCCTTTTTTTTTTTTTCCTACAGTATTTCAGCTTTGTACCCTCTTGCCTTCCTCGAGTGTCTGTTATGTTCTTGAATGTTGTTGAATCTTGTTCTTGAGAAGTATGTGTAAACATAAAAGCTGGACATGACATGTATGAGAGGGGATGCACATGACCCCCTAACCAGAACCCAATAGATATCCTTGGAAGGCCAGAGGGTACATGTCTGAAATGTGGAAAAAAAAAAAAAGTAGCTACAAAGATGAGGGAATTACTCTGAACAAACCACTTATACACATACTGATTGAAACACACTGTATTACCAAATTCAAATATGAAGAAATAGCTCAGTTTATAGAATATATTTTAGTATCTAAAATTCTCAGTAATTCACAACAGGGATATAGTAAAAATAAAATAAAAATTTAGAGTTATGATTTGCTAGTCATTTATTAAGCACTTTCAGATGGATTATCATTTCATAGGATTAGGAGGCCCTAAAAAGACTATATTGTACCCTAAGCAGAATTTGATTTGCCGCCCCCATTGCCTTTTGGTGGCCATTTGGTGGCTGCAGGTCTGAGTTTAGTTTGAAACTGATGACTAACTTACTTTATGTTGGTATATCATTGAAAGGGCCTCCTACATTTAAAATCAGGAAATCCTTTTATAAATCTTTGTTGAACATAATATTGATCCCTATGAACATGGAAATAAAATTCAGCAAATGATTTTGAGCAATTTAGGGAAAAAAAAAATTGCAAAAATCCAATGAAAAATTCATCACATTTTGAGAAGATAAATGCCTTTATAGTTTTCTGATGAATTTTCAATCCATTCTATTTTTGAAATCTGAGATTCTCTCTAAAAGTTACCTCTTATGGCTTTCATATGTTAGTAAACAAGGTTTTAAATGCCACTACCGATCATAATCCCGAAAAATATTATCCCAAATGCCATAAAAGCGAGTGTTGAAATCCCAAGCAATAAGAATTATGAATGGTTGAAACCATGAAGCCATAATGCCAAAAGATCAATATGCCATAAGGTAGAAATCCCCCAAAACAAAGGCAGATAATTAGGGATCGTAAATTCCACATCTCTCCTATTATGTTGTAGGGAATTCAGCACAAAAGACTAACATTAAAAAATGAGAACCATAAATTTGATGATGCGTCTAACATCTGTGGTAGTCGTAGCAGGGGGAGGAAGAAGAACAAGTATTTCTTTGAGTCTACTGATTCTCATACTCATGGAATATTGTGATATGTGTAAATATTGTGCAAGTATCATTTTCAATAGAAATCATAAATGGCCATTTTTGGCTTTTACGTGGACTTTGAATATTCTATTATGAGATCAGTAGTAGCTGGTAAAAAAAAAAATCATTTGGAATAAATGTTGCATCTTTTAATGATGTCATTTCTTTCAATGACATCTGATCTCTTATCTCCTATGTCTGTTGTTTAGCATAACTGAGACGGACTGAAAAGTGTCTTATAGAGATGTATAGACATATTTAAAAAGTCAAAAACCCTCAATACAGTATCAAGCAAAGTATGATTCTGGATTTCAAGTTGTCTAATTTTGTTTTGTCTTGGGATTTCAAGCTTTTGGCATTATGGTTTCATTATTTCAACCGTTTTGGGAATCTGATCATTTGGGATTTTAACATTCAGTTTTATGGAATTCTGGATTGTGTGTTTTGGGATTATGACCCAAACCCCTTAAACACTAATTAATACAGAAAACAAAAGTTGGGAAGCTGGAAGTGGAAAATCTTTCTTTTTTTCTTTTTACTTGGATCTGTCAAAGTTGCTCTGTTTTTTGACTGAAAATTGCACACAAGTTCTTAATCATTCAAAAATAGAATCCTTTCTGCTGACTCAAGATGTTATCATTAGATATCAAGTAATTTGATGAAGACTTATATCTTAAAAACAGAAACTTGCAACTTTAGCCTAAATTTCCAGAAACTAGTTGTTTTTGATTTACTGCTGTCTTGAAATCTTGTGCATCCTTGTGACATCATGCCAAATTTTTTTCCCATCTTATAACTTTGCATAACATTTCAACCAATTCATTATACAGCAATCTTCAGGTGTAATATGTGATATCTCTAAGGAAAGAGTTTCTTTTATTGAACTCCAGTGGGGCAAAGCAAAAAATATTAAAGACAATGCCCTGTGACTGTATAATGTTTAGACTGATAAGATTTAAGCTTAGCCTTTTGATTTATTTGGTTAAGAAGTTGTAACATGAAGTCAAGATACTGTGTTTTTATTAGTGAAATCAAAATATACGTTGATGTTTTAGTATGGATTTATATCACCCATCTCTCTAATGGAAAGATCAACTGTATATATATATATATATATATATATATAAATTCTTGCTTTATGGATCTGTATATCCTTTGTCTCCATTTATCTTCTAATGAAAATCAGTTTTCCAACATTCCTTCCAGAAAGATCTTTCCTTTTAGTTATTTGCTTTTTCCTTAAATTTGCTACTTCCTGTTTGTCCTTAAGTACATCCATTTTTATTTATATTATCTTGTACATTTATTTTCCAATCCATTTATTTCTTTGCTTTCATCTTGTCATCTTTTTCTCCTGCCAACCATGATGTAGCCATCATTCTTTTAGGAAACCCTCTGTTCTACAGACAATATCAATACTTATATTGAAAAGATTCCACTTTTTGCTTTTGGCTATTTTTCCTTTCATTTTCTTCTCACTTTACTCCATTCTTCGATAATTCATTTATCATTGTTTTTGAGCTGCAACCATTTTTTTCTGTTTTTTTTTTTTTTCTCCTTGTCAACTCAGAAAAAGCAACAAAACACTTCAATGGTTTACCCCCAATGTCTAAAGGAAGAACCTCTATATTTACTTGATTTTGAGCTCTGCTATACTGTTCATTTTCACTTTGAATTTCATTTAACTGGTAAAAAAAATAACATGTTTTCTCTTATTACTGAATATCTTTCATAGATGATTTGAACAATTGCATCAAGTTGTGAGCAATATTAACCGTCAAAATTCTTACTATTAGACAGTTCTAGCATTTTAGTGTGTGTATTTTTGTCATGCATTTTACTGCAGCGCTGCTTACATTTATTGCCTTGTTTGTTCAAAAAAAAGTATTTCATATCTTTATTTTAGAAGCTGGGAAAAGTTTACTCTCTATGAGTAAGAGTTAAACAGTCTTATTTTTGTAGTCAGGAATTAAGCAGAATGTTATTATGACTGAGCTCTCTCAGTATTCTTTTGTGATTAATTCCTTGAAATTGCTAGCTAATTACAGTTGTATTTATTTTCTTTTATAGAGTAGAGTATAAATATTTGTCTGCTTTGCAATTAGCAAGAATCAAACAAGAACTGATTTTGAGATTGATGGTAGCATTTGAACAATTACTTTTGGCCTTTTCTCTCTTAATTACTCAGCTATGAATTCGAGTCTCAAATTGGTTGATATGATTACAGTTATTATTTTTAGAAAGACACTTTGATTTTTCCCTTAAATATTTTCTGTTTTTGAAGTAGGAATTCATTTAATTTAAATTACTCACTAATTACTCTAGAGCTACATTCATCATTATCTTGGTATTCTTATTGGAGATCACCTGGTTGTTACTTCTTTTACATCATGCCAGTATAGTTAGAATTCATGTTATAATACAATTCAGCTTAGAATCTTATGATGTGTATGTATGTATGTCTGTGTGTGTGTGTATATATATATATATATCTGATGTATGGACAATACATGCTGGCTACATTGATTATCAACTAATGATGAAATGTTAGGAAAGTAAATATCAAATATACTCAACATTTACTTGGTTTTCATTTTTTTTTTCTTTTGATTTACATTATTTAGATTATCAGAGTTAAATGCTTGTGATATATTTCAATATTGAGGCTCAACTGCCACCCCCAGCAATGGGCAAATAGCAGAGCAGTTAGAGCTCTTTAGCTAAGTTAATCAGTTCATCTTGGGCATTAGGCTAGAACCCTGGCCCTGTAAAAATCCATAGTTGCTCCAAATGATAATTAGATCTTCATGGACTGTTTGAGAAATAGACATAATTATTGACTCGTGTGTTGCTCAACACAGGAGCAAATCGGTGAGTCTAATTAATTTGTACCATTTGAGTATCAGAGATTATTAGGAAAAAATGACTGATAGAAGAAAATGCTCTACCTTGATTCGCAATTCTTTTTTTTTTTCCTTTCATTCTTAGTTCTGGATAACAAGCTATCTAGCAAACATTGAAGTATAAATCACTTAGCAACTGGTTCAGTGCTCTAAACATTGAACTATTATCTGCAATGAGTAATTAGCCTTTTTGATTAAAGTAAAATTGTATTGGTGAAATTGATTTTTTTCTGAACTATTTGATTTAAAAAAAAATGTGTATCTTGCTGACAGGAGATTAAGGTTTGTGTTTGTAATGGCAGTGAATTGGATGGTAGCTTTAGTGAAAACACTAATGTTTTGAGAAAGACAAATTCCAATCAGATTTTCATTTCAGACCACAAAACCTCAAACTTTCCAATTTATCTTACTTGTTTGAAAAAAGGAAAACTTCTAGATTTAATGTTGCTAGTTTTATTTTTGCTTTTAAATAGTTTTATTACTTTCACTAGCATCATGTCCTGATACATCAACCTAGTCAAATCACCTGATGATCACAAAGAATAGTCTCATGAGAAAATAAAAGCAGCAAAGATTGTTAGTTCAGTAATTCCAAAAACTATGAAAATTTGAAAAAAAAAAAAATTATTGTACTCACATTTTCATGTTACTAAAGGGATATATATATATATATATATATATATATGTGTGTGTGTGTGTGTATATGTATATATAATCAGAGTGTTTCTGTACATATTGCGGGGATAGACAGGCAAGAGTGAATACAAATACCTATTTCAACTTTGTTGGTAGAAGTGAGAAAAAGGATTGCCATACTCAGCAAGAAAATAGTAATTGCTAACGTCTTAATGTTCAGACATATCGAACATCATTTAAATCTATTGCTGCTTCATGTTTAACCTTGGCCTTCATCTTTGGATTAAACAAACTGCATAACATTTTTATGTATATTGTAGAACTGGATTTCTTTCTCAGCTTTATTGAATTGATTATCATTAGTTATTTGGCTAATTTTTTTTTTGCTGTTTGACATTGGTTTATAAAATTAATTATAGGATTACTGTATATTGGAAAGCTACCTAGAACAGTTTGCTACTATCTACTGTGGTGCTGTTGCTTTGATCTGACTTACTTTGTACCAACATGCTTGTAATCCCCACTATCATTTGTCACAGTTGATAAATTGCAGCCATCCATTGTTGCTTATAGGAAGTGCAAAGTGGTATAGCAGTTACTGGCATGGAAAAAGGAATTGGCAAACTGAGTTTGAGTTTCAGTTGAGACTGCTTACATTTTCTTAGCACTAATGTGCTTGGAAAAAGTATGAATCCATTTCTACCCACCAGCTATTGGTAAATTGCGGGGCAAATGGAGCTGCTGAAAATGTAATGTTGCCCTATGCTCCAAGAGAAGTCTACAAGGTGAAAAAAATTGGTGCTGATTATAAATATTGAAACTGTTACCACTTGATTGGGTTCATGATTTTGTATAGAAAGTGGAAGTCTTTATCAATAAATCATTATATATTAATATTTTTTTGCCAAAATTAAGACTTGATAAATGTATAGTCTTCTACAAAGAGAGAAATGGGGAGTTTTCTCATTAGATAGACTCAAAGATTATCAGTCCCTGAATATTAATCAGCAAGCTATGGAGGAAGTCTGAAATGATTATTGGCCACTGTTTTTACAGATTTTGAACAAATATTAATAATTTTCAAATCAATAATCAGTATATTTTTAGAAGCAAATGGAACATAGGGCTGCATTGCAGTTTCAGTAGCAAGTACGTCTTAATAGTAACCTAGTTGTCAAAGAACATTAAATGCTAATTCTGTTCGTTTTTTTTTTTCTCTATGGGATTGTGGACATAATGAAGGTAATGTTCTTGGTATGAATTGAGATCATATCATCTAATGAAACTTTGCTCTAAACAACTGGCACGAAGCTGCTCATTGCTTTGGTCTAACATTTTTATCTGTTCAAATGATGATTAATCATTCTCGAGTATCATGAATAAAATTTGATAAAATAATAAGGTTTAAGCATGAATTTTCTAAAGATTTAAAAAAAAAACAAAATTGAAAAGAAATCTTGAATTTACCTTTTTTTTTTTTAACTTTGTTTCAAGTTAGTGTTTCTGTATAGTTTTCCTTCTCTTAATTTATACAGAATCAGTGGAATTTGATTGTCAGAAATGTTTTATTTTTCTTATTAATAGTTATGCATAAAAAATTAAAATTCATTTGAATTTGTATGTGATGATCTTTCTAAGAAAAGAAACCACCTAGCCTAAGTGGGGAAAATCCAGTGTTCCAAATGGTGGGTAGAAGATATTTTTATAAGCAAAATTGTTATGATCAAACGGGAAGGTCTATTGTTATTGATAGAGAAATAGGAAAAGTCACACTGTTAATTATATAAGTAGATCTGCTATCCAAAACATTTTTATTGCAAATCCATCAGGCTATTCTATGCCTTTATTGTTAATGTTATTTTCTCCTGCTGTTGAAAAAAGCAAAAACATCTGACATCATTTCCAATCAAATGCCATTGTATGCGAAAGCAGATGTAAGACTGTTGCAAAATAATTACTTTCAACAATTTCTATATTGATTAAAAGGTAGTAATTGAGGAAGGAGTATCCCTTTAATATTCTTTGTGCTTTGGTGGAACTTCTTGTCCAAATTAGAAATGATCCTTTATTACAAGAATATAATTTGATCTTTTGTCAGGACTTGCTGCTTGTTTGTTTGAGCTACTCATCACTAATTTTGCTGATGATTTATTTCATATTTCTTTTTGCTGCTTCTGTTGTAGTACATCCCTTGAGACATGTTGTCGAATGGAAAATTGGATAACACTTAACAGTATATATAAATACAACAAAATGTTCTTGATTGCTCACAGCTGTAGCATAATTACCAAAGCATGCTGGAGTTTTGTATTCAATTAAGATCCTCAGAGTCTAATATTTCAGAGAGAAAAATGTTCTCTGCTTATATCTGATCAGTTTCTCAATATCTTCAAAAACTTGTAATCCTTATAGAAATTGTAAACATGAATCAGATAAGTTAGGTGTACTTATCTTGACTTGAACAAATCATTCAGAATCATCTCCTTCCTCTCCTATAAGAAAAAAATGCAGTTGCTGATCATCTTTGATGACAGCATTTTTGTGTGTGTGTGTTAGTCTGTAACAAAACTGAAACACTGGTTACAAAAGGATTAGAAGTACATGAAATATTCAGTTTATTCTTGATGATTCTTCTTTTAAAACTTGTTAATTGAAGAATGCCTTAGGCTTATTGAATATCATTTTCTGTTATTCAAAACAAATGTTTGCTTTAGCTTCAAATATACTGTTTTCCAGTTTTAAGATTTGAATGAATATTGTTGGTTTTCAAGTAAAGAAATGGTTATCTTGGTCTTTATTCCAATTGTTTTATATTTAGGAATTTCTGGCTCTGTGAGCAGAAACTATTTTCATGAAATAGCTGATCACAAAATTTGAAGAAAAATGGGGATAAGATTTGGTTACCTTTCATAATTTGAATGATTTGATCAGATTATAAAAATTTGCAGATTTTGGATCATTGTATTTCATTAAAAGAATGATGTGCTTAATTTAAAAAAAATTATTTTTTGTTTGTCCTTGATTCTCTAATGTAGTTACTTTTCAATTACTAATGCTGCAATCAAAAAGGCAAAAAAGTAGCTTAGTGTTGACACAAGACCTAGTATGTGATATCCAGTAAGGATTGAACTCATTGCTTGGTAATGATTTGTAAAACCAGCTAACCATTACCCTATGATTACATACTTTGGAAGTTTTGAATTTAGTGAAAAACATAATTTTTTATTTTTATGAAATGAAATTCTCACATGATATATATATTAGGAAGCTCAAAGTGAGTTTTGAAATAGTTAGATTTCCTAAGTTTGCCTAAAAACTTATTTGAATATGGATGTGTTCTCTTTTCACATCAGTTATATTTGACTCTGAGACATTATGAGAATATGGCAAACAATTTTGATATATTCTCAGAAACTTTTTCTCCTTTCTGAAGGACTGATTTGATGCTTGATAGCTTTTAACAAACAAGAAGCTTTTCCTTAAATGTGAGGTATTTCTTCTAAGACAATTTCTGATTTTAAAAAATTCTCATCACCTGAGTTTAGCAGCATTATACCTGCTGATATTTGGATGAGTTTTTTATAAAAATTCAATTTAAAAAAGTTATCATACTGAAAGGATGGTAACTGCAGCATAGATTCAAGATTTTTTTAAATTTGGTATTATGACAAAATTGTTTGTTGTAGTCATTAAAGACAAAATTCTGTAGGTCATGAATAACAAGTCCTCTGTTGAGCTAAAATGAGCTTCTGTTGCAACTGCAGTTATTTTTACATCATCTCTTATCTGTATGTTGACATTAGAAGTGGTTTGGAGGAAACCATTCTTTTCATATCAATGTATCTCAAAGTTAATCTTGAAAATTTGAAGCTGTAAATATAATCACGTTTGAATAACTGTACTTGTCTTAATTTTTTTTCATTTGTATGTTTTGAAATATGGAATTTTCTTTATGAACTCTAATTATTGCATTTTTGTTTGTCATGGAGTACCAATGGGTTTCATATTGAGGAGCAGTTTGTAAATAACGTTTTTGTTGATCTCTACCAGATAAGCTGACACTCTAGAGTGTATGATTGAACCGCTATTTATGCTTAGATTAGTCACTGTTCAAACCACTCATGAAAGCATTGTTGGAAAATCTTGACAGTTCTCCAACCTCCTTGGAGCACTTGAGTTCTTGTGATTTGGCCCAGTTGGCATGACAAAGATGAGTTGGTGACTTCAAATGGTCTGCCTGCAATGGCAGCTTTCTGTTGATCTGCTGAACTGTAAAAAGTATAGCATTTGCTGCTCTCCTTGTTAGTCAGTGTCAGAGCACTTGAGAACACTTCTGATGTTGTGGAGTGTATCACCACAACGAATTTAGCCAGTGCACTCCTAAGACTTAGCCTTTTCTTTAATACAACTTTGAAACTTGAATGTAAATTCATGACCTCAGTGGTGTTTTCCTATGGAAAACATCTAAAATAGGGTGAAATAACATCTAGAAATATCTAAATTTTGAAGAATTTATGTTATCAAGATAGGCTCCAAAAATTTTTGATATTCAAGTTACCATCTTTGTCTATACATCTTTCAAGACAATTTTCGAAGTCCATGAACTGCATATTTAATATTTATTGAACTTGGATTACTGTCATATCCAGTTCTTTCATAAAAATTGAGGTTTTGATGAGAAGACAGATATTTGCTCACCCCTCCTCATTAATATATCTAATGGATTGAACGTGATCCCCATTTTGGGCTTTATCTATTTTCATTTGCAAATGAGAGAGTGGTAACATGAAATAATGTAAACAACATTCATAGATGGAATTCTTGGACACAAAAAAAATGTTACAAATTGAACTTTCTATATAATTTTGACTTGATAGTTCTGAAATTTGTATAGCCTGGATTATTATTTTTTAAACTGATGCTGGGCTTTGACTACTGTATAGAGAAAATGAGTGTTATAATTTGTGGGAGAGAAGAATCTTTTTAAAATGAGTCAAATCTCAAAAAACAAAAAACAAAAAAATTTATAATGCTTTCATGTTTTTGAGTATAATTGTTAATAACTTATAGTAACTAAATATTTATGTTCATTAATCTTATGATTTATTTTATGTTTCAGGTAAGTTTTTCTCTTGCTGAAACGCTGAAGAAAGTCTCTGGTAGGTATGTATGTACTTGTCAACCTTGACACTAGTTTGATTTTGAAATGCAGACCCACACATGCACATGTGGGCATGAACAAGATGCTAGAGATGCTAAAATACGAATTAAATCAATGGAATCTGAATGACACAAGAATTCTCTTTGCACCATTATAATAAATAATCAATTTTGGGATTCACTTCGAGAAAAAAATCTTAGATTAATTTTGCTTAATCAGGTTAACAAATTCTGAAATTTAATTTTAAAATCTCGAGTGTGTCAAAATTGAAATAGAATTTGGAGAATCTTCATTTTGAATCTTTTTTTCCCCTTTTTCTGTAATTATCAAAATGTAAAATAATTCAAAGAAATATAGTTCTATAGCAATTGGTGTCTTAAAATAAACTTGCTAGAAATTTTGTCTCGCTTTATCATTATATTGTAGTTGGTTTTAAATCTTAAAGAGAATACACAGGATTTAATGCAGATGGTTTGTTTGGAATCAGCAAAATTCTATCTGAAAAGTGACTTGATGTTAATGAGATTATGTTCCTTAAAGTTCTATTTGCATTTGCTTTGTAATTTTGAGTGCAAATGTTCTAGTAATGTATAATGTTGGTGTGCATTCTAAACCCATAAATTGTATTTTCAGCCCCCATAATTTTTTAAAAACTTTGTTATCAAAGAATTTAGCTTCCCATAATAAGCAAATCATTCAAGAAAAGACAGTGTTTGATGTTCTAATTATCTTAATGGAGATTAATGAAAAATAGTACAGTAGCGAATCACTTATCAGATACGCTTGGGACTTGAGGGGACTTGTTCATTGGAATCCAGGCTTAATACTCAAAATATAACATGAAAAGTGAAGAATCGAATTTTATTCAACTGATGCAAATTAATATGTTTGTAGAGCAGGATTTGTTGATCCACTTAGAATTCTAAATATACAGAATATAATATGAAATTGATGAAAAGTAAATAAAGTACAGAACAAAACTATTTATAACAAATCAATCCACCTCGAAAACAGTGTCTGTTTGAAAGATATTAATTCACCAATCTTAATCTGAAGACAATTCAACTATGTCATGAAATTGAAAAATAAGTGGCCTGGTGGTGAACAAGTACAGAGCTCACTGAATTCAAAACCAACCAGTTTTGAAAAAAAGCCATTTTTGTCTTGTAATTTTTGGGAATTTAGATAATTCCTATGTTCCCTGTGCCAGACAAGATATTTGCAATGAACAGATTTTTCTGTTTTTTCTGATATCTGGTAATAAGAGGTCTGTTACTGTATATTTGAAGCAATATTTATACTTTTGATATGATATTCAAGAGGTTATTTTAGTTATTAAATCTTTTTCAAGTATCATTTCATTATTCATTTAGCCATAGATACAACAATGGCAATAGGCTACAATGCATTGTTTAGTGTTACGATGTTGTTTTAATATCTAAAACACCAAGAAGAAACATACAATTCTGCAATGGAAAGGGGTGAAAAGTACATTTTTTGCATCTGAAGTTGGTAATTTTCCCCAAGGCTTCATGTCACACTTTGCTTGCCTAAATTCTTCATGTTCCTGCTTATTTCCTGGAACACAATCTTGTCCTATTTTATATTTGAAAATAAAAAGCAGTTGGTGAGTGAAATACAAACCTGCTTAACAAATGTTCTGAGCATGAACTCAGCTCTACAAATAACATGATGTTCATTGCTATTTTTACTTATTTTGAACTACTGATTTAATTTTTGCTTGGTTCTTAAGATATGGTTTACTTAAAAAGTGCCATATTTCTTTGAAGTTCCAATTAAATTAGATGTTTCTAACTTGATAAAAAAAAGGCACTTTAAAAGTATGACTGAATGCTTTTACTGATAGATGAACTGGAATGTGTTCTACTTTGTCTCATTCTAACAAGTAAATTATGATTATTGACATCTTCAGTGTCAACATTTTTTCCCCTCACTCAACAAGTAGTGTAAAACATTAATGTCCTTTGCCACTGGACATCTTAAACTTATGTAAAGAGCTGAAATTTAAAAACATGAATTTAGATATAATAAATATTTTAATTTTGGACTTGTGATGTTAGGAAATAATTTTTTCTGAGAGATAATTGATAGTATAGTGCCTGATATGGATTTTCCTGAGATGTCTGCTCTTTTGAATAACAAATTGATAAATTCTTCTTGCTATGTGAACTGACATATATTAGAACAATGAAATCTTCACTTTAGTTATCAGTTTCGAAACTTCTTAGAATCTCACAAGTTTTAATCAATACTACTATCTGAACTTGGTTTGATATAGGAAAAATTAAAAAAAGAATTAGAAATGTCAATACCATATATATATATCTATATATATAAGTAATAAAATAGCTTCTTTATTGTCTAAAACTGATCAATTTCTTTTTTAATAAATTTTCATATCTATTTGGTATATCCTTAGAAAGTTATATTGAGCTGTGGTGGTTGTTTTTCATTTTTATGGCATCCACATGCAAGTGGTCCTTTTGTTTTGAAATTGGCTACAAAATAGAAATATCATTATAATCCACAAAAGATGTCCATGTAAAATTCAACTGCTATCTCAAATTTTGATGTGCATTATTATTTGAATTTTTTTTATTGTAGTATTGAAAAGCTTAATGCTTTTAATTTTAATTTTTTTTATTTATTTATTTATTTGTGTGTGTTTACAGTCATCTTATTTATTCAAAACTAGGCACATTAATTGTAAACAGTCACAAAATGCTTTCCCCTAGTATCCAGACTAAATTGATTATAACTGCTACTATATCTAATATTAAATGTCATGGTTGTTTCCCTTCTTCATGAAATGACATTATAAAAATGTTGCTCAGTACGGTTGCTGGGTGACAAATATCTAAATATTGGTGCTTTTTGTTATGATGCATCACCAAGTGAAGTGATGAATCTCTTGCTTAGCAGCCACAGTAACATTGGGTGAGTGAGAAAGAGTTTTCTCCCTGTTCATTTCTCTCTTATTGATGACATCACTTAATCTTCAATGCTATCTTTCCTGTATTTGTTGGGTTGAAAATCAATAAATTAAAACAGGAATGAATTTGGGGATGGAGGAATTAGAGCAACAGTGAGGAAGAGAGAAAAATTGGGGAGAGGCAAGTGAAAGATGCTGAGGAATAGCAACCAAAGAAATTGTTAATGTTGTTGTTGTTTGACTCTAGCAGTATTTAGCTGGCTGCTAGGGAAGAAACACAACAGTCTTTATCATATTAGCCACAGATGCATACAGAAATCATTTTCATGTCACATAGGCTTTCCATATATGACTCCTAATCTGCTTAGTTGAATAAATCTTGCACAGTAGAAGAGCTGAGATATAGCAACATATCTGGGTTTTTATAAACCAATTGGAATGAGGAAAGGTGTAGAGAAGGGAAAACATTGCCAAACAGCAAATTTTTGTTGCATTAATAAAGAATGTATCAAAATATTAGGTGTTACAGAGATTTTTATTGATTTAATTTTGGTGGAAGGGACAATGTCCATGAACTGGGTCTGGTTTCTTCCAAGTAATCTGCAATTCTGCTGCTATTTAGATCTGAAGAACTACAATTCTTTGTTGTTATATTTTAAAAGTAAAGAATTTATTAAAATATTGATTTATTTTATTTGTAAATTTAGTTAGTTCAAAATAAAGCAAACTTTTCTACATATTTGTTCTTTGAAAATCTTATTACAATTCTGTGTACAGACTGTCCTGATTTTAAATTGTGGATGTGTTCCTAGATGAGGTGCAAAATCAATCTACCCATTATCTCAACTCTACGACACTTGGTTTTGCACTGATTGGTTTAAATTGTACTGGTGGTTCCACTAATGGTGAAAATATGAAATTTGGCTGCATTCATGAAAATTGGAGGTTTTTGGATGAAAAAGTTTAAGCAAATTTCAAACCAGTGTTATTGTCAATTGGTGTTAGTAGAGCCAGTGTGAAATCAGACTGGCTTGTAAGACAAAGATAGATTACACTCTAGCAATAACATTTAAGTTGCTTTTGTACTGTCATGAGTGTACATAGTAATTCCCTGTCAGTAACAACTATCCTGATTATTTTAAACCAGGATTGGTGACTTCTAATCTAAAAAGAATGACTGCCTTATAAGATTCAAGGTGAAGACTTACAGATCAAAGGCATGATGATTAATCACCATTATTATTAGATAGTATCATTTCATCATTTCTCTTATGCTAACAGTTTTCTGTAGTCCATGTATTTTTAAAAAGTTAGATCTTCACATTGATATAATGTTTGAATTTTTTGTATACATTTTGTTCGTTAATGTACATCTTAAGAGCTGATGTTCTTATTTTGAAAAATAGGGGAGATATTGGAAAGTTTCTGCTCTTTTAATTGTTTATGGTATAATTCCTTAATCAAATAAAATAAAAAAGTTGAATTGATTAATTCATTTGTAATTTAAGGAAAAATGTAGAAAAGGTTTATAATTAAATAGTCATTTACAAGATTCAGGAAAAATTTGGAAGTTAGGAAAATGTGTTCCCCATGAGCTTTGGAAAGGCGTATCTATTCTTGCTTGGCACCAAATAAAGTCATTTATTTGGGAAAGGTAGTCACTATTGATAAAAAGTTGATTTGATATAAGATTCCAAATCTAAGAACATCATGACTTGATGCAGAACAGTCGTCAATATTTCTGTACTATCTGTTCAAGAATTCTGTATACTTCAACAGTCAGCTAAGCACCTTTCAGTCATCAAAACTTTGAAGACAGTTTCCAATTTGTTCACAGGTTTATTAATGTAGAAAGGGTAAAACCGAAAAGAGCAAAGATAAAAATGAATTGAGTTTCTTTTTTCATCTGCTTATTGACTAACTAAACAAATAAGGTTCACAAATTAGTGAATATAACTACTGTATATTCTAGAAAAACAAACTCCAGTTTTGCACCAGAGCTTGACATTAAAACTTGCTCTGGTTAAAGAGATTCAATGGTGGAATCAGATGTCTTTGAAAGTGTATTACCAATGTGGTGAGCCAAAATTAGATTGCAATGCTTCAACACTGAAGACCATCGTGAAACAGGAAGTCATGTCAAATAGCTCATACTGATTAAGGACTTCTAAATTGTAAGTGATGTGCAGAGGAAGAGAAGAATGAACGGTAGACATGAAGTATGATGATAATAATATTAATGATAAATGATTATTCAGAATTCAGAAAACAAATATCGAATTTTCTTGGAAAAATATTTTGCCTGCTGAAAGGAAGGGCCAAAGTGGTCTTCAACATAATTTTGTCCCTTCACTTGAAATGCCCACAAGAAGAAAATAAAATGGTAACAATTCTGTCATAACAGCACTATTTCAACAAACAGAATCTCTGAGATTGATGTTAGATGGTATTACAAATTGCTGGAACAAACTGTTATTGGGCAAAACCACAGTGAGCAATTGGCTGGCTTAAATGTCACATTGGGAGAGAAAAGATTCCTCTTTGAGTAAGGAAGTCTGCTGGTGATCTTCTTGCTAGTCAATGCCTGTCTTTGTATCGCAAATGTAACACGATGAACTATCATGGAGCTAGCATGGGAAGTTCTTCCACATGCAGTGTATTCTCCAGACATATCACTATCAGTTAAACACTTGTTTCGCACTATGAAACACTGTCTTTTCAGTGGTTCAGTGACTCCTTAAATTGAAACAAGAAAGTTTCTTTTACAATGGAAGCCAGGAAAAAATACATTGATGACAGAATAATGATATTGTGCCACCAGCCTGCAAAAACCCCCAAAACATAAGCTTTAACTTGATAATTGTTTTATAAAAAGATTGCTGTAAAAAATAATTTTTATAGTTTTTCCCTGTTGCTTTCTTAGTTGACTAATCAAAGAATAGATTGCCTTGAACTATTGCCTTAGTTTTGAAAAGATGATCTGATAAGAACTCATAAATTTTGTTGCATTTTTGGGATTCGGTTCTACGTCTGCTAATCATCCAAAGAATATTATTATAATAGCAGAATACCTAGCATTGCTTGGGCTGAAAAATAGCTATAAATGGCCTAGAATTGTTATTAAGGAAACATATTCCACTTAATAAAACAATTGGCTTCCCAGTGAAGAGTTATATTTCATGTCAGAAATTAAATGGCTTTTCTCTATGTTTGTAGCAATCAAATAACTAAATGCATTCTTCAAGTTGATATCTTTCTAGAGGTACCTTAATTCAATATCTCTGGTTATAATGCATTGTTTTGTGGAAGATGGACATAGCATTAAACTTTCTCAAATATATATTATATTCATCGGATACACATTTGTTGGCCTTGAAGCTAATTTGCAACTGTCATATTTTTGAATCGTAAATTGTTAGTGTCTTGAATATAATTCTTGGTGAAAGGAAATCCAAATGAAGAGTGGCTGTGCTACTGCTGGGTAGTTTCACTTTGTGTTCTCTTTAGAATTTTTCTTTCTTTCCCTTGTAATGGAATAAGTTATGTCATCTATTGCAGGCTATTTACCTGTCTGCAAGTGCAGGGGGTTCCGCAATCATTTCCTACTCAGCCCACTTTTAGCCTCTTCTTTCTGGCCTGCTGTCAATGGACTACACATTTTCTAAATTGCATTGTGCATTGCAAAAATAGTCTTGGCCTTACTTGTGTGCTTTCTCAAGCTCTTTGCCCTTCTAACATTGGAAGAACACCTAATAAAAATCTTCATCTATTGATTGTCTGCTGGGGATGGGGTATTCACCTATAGGCACGTTTGAGGAATCCACTTTCCACATTGTATTTGATGTTCAGCTCTTTTATTTCTTCTTTTTCTTTTCTTTTGTAACTGAAGCTGCCCAATTGGCTTTCTTCACCATTTTTGCATTTTCTACTTCTAGGCAATTTTCTCTTTCGAATAATAGCCTTCATCAAAAATATTGAAGTTGAGATTTCCCTCTTTCTAACTTTTCCTTCTGCTCAGTTTTCTGATTAAAGCTTCCTTGATCTGAAACAAAAACATGTATCTTTCAATTGATATTTCTTCCGTTTATACTTTTTTTCAAGATCCTTTTCGTAATGTAGCTTGTATGATTCTACCATTTTCAGTGTATATTTTCAAGCCAAGATTCAGTGTGGACTGTCATCAACTTGGTAATGTTAAGAAGTATCACCAATGAAATATATCCTCTGATGAAGTTTTTCTCTTTCGACACTTAAACTTGTCAAGGGGTTATCATTGTCATAAATTAATCTGAATTTTGGAGAAGAAATAACTAAAAATTTTTTGAAACATTCAGTGGCTCTGGTACCATTGTTGTAGACCTGAGATTTGATACAATGAATACGAGAAATGCTATTCATCTTGAAGAACAATTTTTATTAATATTTATGAAAGCATTCAGTTTCCTTATATCTTTCGCACACCATTCTACCTACATTTTGCATGTGATAGCTTATTGAGACATTTCATTTAATATATAGACAATGATAGAGGTAGTGTAATTATGTCTCTGATTAAGATATTTTAATAATGACTTTGGTTATCATATTTGTTATAAGTATACTTTTCTGTTTGCATCATGATAGCTGAGAAAATATGAAATGTCTACTAATATTCCACTGACTTACTTTTGATAACTTATTATTCTAATTAATTAAGCTTGAAACCCATTTAGATGAACTGTTAAAATTTCTTCAGTTTGGTCAGAATTGGAAAGTTAGATCATTTCTGAATAAATCTACTTTTACCAGTTATGTGAAAACATCAATTTTTATTGATAAGTTTTAACGCAAGACAAGATTATCAGAATATATTCAAACTCTTCAATAAAATTCCAAATATTGAAATTTCACTATTAATTTTTGTTTTCATAGTAGTAAAAAAAAAAGGTATAGATTCATAAAGTGGATTTACTTCACCTAATATTAAATCTACATTTCGGAGAACTTCAAAATTACCATTGTAAATATACTTAATTGTACTGATACAATCATAGTATTTATAGTTATCAATTTGATATCTTCTGTGCAGATGATTGCACAAAATCTGTAACCATTTTGTATTTAGTGACCAAAGAAGATATTAATTGTAAGAGGCATGTTAAAGTGGGTTAAAACTCCTGTGAAAACTAGTTTTTGATTATGGCATTTATTTAAAAAAAAAAAACAACTCCTTTTTATTTGTTTCTGAACAGTTAATCTGGTTGATGGCATGTAGAACCTCCCCCCTCCCCTCAATAGCTCAAAATGTAAGCATGACTACCTTTGTCCAGTCCTACATTGGCCAGAACTTGAGTTGAAGAATTAGTTGATAAATGAAAGAAATTCAGGGGAACGTGTTTCTTTTTTAATATACTCTGATGAAATAGGATCTTATATGCCATCAAATATGGTAGTTTCTTATGGGCAGAGCATTGAATTTATATAAACATCATTTTCATTTTACAATTTTCTTCTCGTATATACTGATGAGGTGGGCTGGTGGCTGGTTCATTTTTCTTGTCTGTATGTTTTTTCTGAAGGCTGAATAATTTAATTAAAATTTGACATAATTCGGTGACTGTATATGGAGATGTTGTTTAAAAATGAAATCTGGTTTTGTTGAAATAGATCCTGGGCTATTGGTGATATAGAGAAAAAAGACTTGACATTCAAATAATGACAGCATTGAATTATTGTTATTTGCTCTTGGAAAATATTTTCATCAACTAAAGAACACCTCTAACCATACAAGGTTTACATGTCTGAAAATAAAAACTTAATAATAAAATTCATTTTAATTAACTTTTAAACTTGAGAATTTGATCTAATTATAGAATAAATATCTTTTTTTTTCCTTTTTTTTTTGTGAAGAAAATCCATCTGTCTCAAATATTTGCAAATGTAATGAAATTTGAATTTTATTCTAACTTCTTGACAAAAGTTCAGTTTATATTATGCTCACGTTATTATACACTAATTCATTCTAACTGGTGTCCTTATCTTAGTTGTTGTAGTTGTGTCTCTGGTGTTTGTTGTATCATATAATCCTCTTGGAATTTCAAACTGAAAGTTTTATTCAATTTATTGGTTAGATTGTTCTCATTTGACTGTCCTGCCCATGCAAAGAAGGAACCGACAACAGGTTTAAGGCTTCCAAATAACTTGATTGTTATATAGGGCAATGGCCAAGTGTTAGGTGCATGTAGTATATATGGACATAAGTTCAATCCTAGGTTCAGTGGGGAAAAGTGGCATCTTAAAAACAAAATGAATAGGATACAAGATATCTTCTAGCATAGACAGTGAATAAGAACACTCTACCTCTGTGTTTGGTTCAGTTAAGAAAGCCAGAAGGTAAAATGGCCAATATGTTGTGACTATAAACAAAATGACACCACATCTAATATAGTAAAGTGATTTTTGTAAGTGCTTGTTGAGTGCTAATAGTTACTAATTGGCAGTTTATCTATAATTATCATAATGCAAAGTAATTTACTGACTTGTGGCCTGTACATTGTTGTGTATTCAGATATATTATTGAGAAGTGATTTGCAATATGGTTAATGGAAACAAGAAAGGACAGTGCTGCTTGTTATGTGTTTGGGTTTTGAAAATTGATGACTGAGGTTAGTTGTTGCTTTTACTTGGGAAGCATTCCTGCTTGTAGTCCTATAAAGTACAACCTAATATCAAACTATGTTCATCTATATACCACTATGATGATATTCATTGATGCACCTCTGTGTGCTGTGTCACTTCTTGCTCCACATCATGGTTGACAAAGTCCATAGTGCTAGCATCAACATCAGTAGCAGGCAGGGGAGTTGCCACCTACAGCTGTCTAGGGCAAAGCTTATGCATTTGCTCACTTACCTAGCCTACAAGTGAATGATCGATAAACATTTATATTGATATTCATGCCATGACTAAGAATAGCCAACCCAGGCGTATTAGCAGACAAAATCGTGCTGGCGTGGTTCCACTTTCGTTTTGGATCCCATTCTGCCATTCTGTACCTTTTTCCCATCTGTTCTCTTTCAAGGGCAGCACACGGCATCAGCAGGAGCATGACTACGACTGGTAACAGCAGCAGCATTAGTTGGAACGACAGTAAAAATATAGCAGTATTATTGTGATTATTACTATATGTGAAGCTCTACAATTGGACAAATACTATCGAGCTACTGAATAGTCATGAATCTGTTGATTTTGTTTTTATTTTATATGTGCAGGCTATTATTTATATCTACTAGTTGGAGGTACCTTGGAAATTTATTTTGAAACTTAGATTTAGTACATTTTTTCTTCATTTAACCATTTAGTAAGATTGTTGGCGAAGGTTCAAGTTTAGGTGCAGTCATGTAGACATCATTTTTTTTTCTACTTTGTATTTGAGTTTTCTGTATCCAATGGTTCTACTTATATAAATGTCAAACATTATGGCATTTTAGAATTTTTTTTTTGCTTAAAGTTTTTTCTTATAGATAATTTATATTTCCTCAAAATTGAAAATACCTTATATGCATTTTTATGTGAAAATCTTTTCTCTTCAATATCTCGTATAATTAAATTCTTGATCAATTGATAGATAGTTACCATGAATACACTGAGTTATTTTGTTGCGTAGCATTTTGTTTTATATCAAAGTTTTAATCATTTGACAAATGCTACGAGCATCTTTTAAATTATTGAACAATCTCCTATAATTGAATCATCATTATCTTTGTTTGGGCTTGGTTAATATAGCACCTACATTCAATCTTTTGTGAATATCTAATTTATATAACATTTTACTACTTGACTAGAGTAATGTTCTGTAGATATTGATAAAAATAGCTGATTGTGAGAGACAATGTTCTAGAGTATTATTTTTTACCTCCAGAATTGTATCTTATTAATTTTTGAGATTATTTTAATGTAAAATTGATGTCCTCTAATTATCTTCAAATAAGTAATGTGGTTCGGAATTGAAACAGCAGAATTTTTTCTTAAAACAATATATGTTTGAGAATGGTTTCTAGTGTTTGGGTTTCCATAGTTTCAGTCATTGGTCAATAGTTTTAAATTTGTGAATAATTCTTGTTTGTATAGAATCTGGAGCTAGTTGAATAGAAATTACAGCAATTATTTTTATTGTCACTTCATTTAATAGAAATAGATGATACTGCAAACAATGAAATAAAGAAAATTTGAAAATGTTCTTAAATTCCTGTTTTATGATACGGTCATTTGAAATGTAGATATTCGAACTTCTTGGATGGATGGATGGATGGATGGAAACTCTATATTTGACACACATACATATTTGTGTCTTTTTTTTTTTTTATCCCTTAAATAATGAATTGTGTGTAATTGATTTATATTTGTTATCTTTGGGCTTGGGACCATCATCTACCTTTCCCTCAACACCGCAATTATAAGTGAAAGATGAATAAAAAGTAAAATCTAGGGGGAAGCTTTGTTTCTGCTATTATGTAATATTCTTTGTCTTTCCTTATTTATTGTGAATCACATCCTGATCTTCGTTTTTTTCCCCTTTGATGTATACATCAATATATTCTTTTGTATTTAAGTATATAATCTGTGCTTATTTTACGTGACATACATTTCAGTTTTTGGTATTGGAAAAGAGAAAATAAATGTTTGCCCAAGCTGACTGAGTCTTGATATATTAAGCACTTTGTACGATGTAAATTTTGCTGAAAACAAGATTTCTTGAATTCTTTATGTATGGCTCATCTCAGTGTTTTTAGTAACTGTTAAATATTGTATTGGCTTTAGAGTTATGTGTTGAGTACAAGACTGTATGAGTGAAGTCTTAGATATCTAGACTATTAGGGTGAATGATAGAAATGAGCCTCCTTATCTGTTATTGAAGAATTGAACAGTAGGTGCTACACTTCATTTGTTGAAAAGCAAACGATCGAATTTTCATTATATTAATGTATGGTAAGTATCCAATGATGGTGACGCTTTTTTACCCTGTCATGTTAATAAAATAGTAGGGTAGATCTGAAGAGGTTTATGTATAGTTTGAGGTTTAGTTTTTATGTCTTTTATTGTATTGTATCATAGATTATTTATATTTTTGTAAAATGTTCATTACTCAAAAAGTATGAATGGCTAATGTTCCAGACATTATTTAAGAGAGGAGAATTGCTTAATTGATAATTATTAATTATTGACAAACATATTGAAGTACTTTCAGTTTTTAACTGAGACAGGCTTATTCAGTTGTAAACATTCTCTATTCTATGGCTTTTCATCTCAATGAAATCATACTAACAAAACTAATTGCTCCTTGTCTTTTGTAAAACAAACTGATTCATTCTCATGATAATTCACTTTATCCATTTGATACCTTTTTTCTGCGAGGATTCTTAATTGAATGTCTGTAAATAACCCTTAGTATAATATTTTCTTTCCTCTACCCCCATGTTTTTAGCTCACTTGAATATTTCATCCTAGATACTGATCGTGTATTACCTAATTAACAAGAATATGAAGTTTGCAGGATTGGCTCTTTAGGTACCAGCATTGCTCTTTGAATTCACATACAGAGAATCCCTTTCTCATTTTTTTAGCTCACTAGAATATTTCGTTTTGGTTTCCAATCATGAATTGCCTAATTACCAAAAATCTCAACTTCATGAAATTAGCAGGATTGGCTCTTCAGGTACCAGTGTCAATGCTCTTTGTATTCACAGACAGATGATCGATTTTGTTATTTATAACAGTGGGCAGAAATGATCACCTAACAGTCAGATATCTTATTAACAGATGCTGATTTAATGGGGGTGTGTGAACATAGGTAGAATTCTAGGAAAGTTTATTTTCAATTACAGTTGTGTGGGTTTTTGTTGTTAAGGTTGGCTTTGTCTGAAATGGAGGTAATCATTAGTAAATTTCTGCAGACAAGCAGTGTCTTCCAGGCTGAAAAACTTTTTTTAAACATTGTCCATCAGAGCTACAGAATCATTTTATTTTGCATGTACTAATTTGTAAAGGAAGGAAAAATTGAGTGTGAAATCTTGAATGTTATTAGCAAAGTAAGAGAAATGAAACTGAATATGATCTTTGTATTTTGATGTGCTAAGAAAATTTGTGTAACTTGGCTGGACTTTGTAAAATTTTGAAGGATTCCAAGATGTGAATCTTTTAAATGATACATTGTTAATATTTTATCGGGTTTCATCAACTGAATATACATTTTTAAGCTTTCTGTTTGTAAGGTGAATCCTTATCTTGTTTACAGAAGTTTTCAATTTGCTATGAACTTTTCTCCAATTTTCTTAATTTTTCCTCCCTGGAAACACACTTGCATTAAGTACATTTATACTAAAAAAAAAAAAAAAAAAGAAGGAAAGCTTTTTCAATAGGGGATAGGCATCTCACTGTTGAGTACTTAATGGCCAGCAATCTTGTGTTGCAGACTGTTTCTGTTGAGAGATTGATACTGACTGATGCCTAGCTTTTGAGCTAAGCTCATTAAATACTTGTAAAAGATTGACTTGTGGAAATTGAATGAGATTTTCTTTAATATCCTATTCCTTTAATCTTTACAATTCCATGACTAATCTCCAATGATTTTACAGTGTCAATTTATCTCAAGAGGAACTTTTATAGCACGGTTATTCCCAAAAATATTTCACCTCTGCCAATAAAGTTGGAGAGGTATATATATTACCCTAGGTCTTTGCTTTTTCCTACTTTCCATCTACGTGATATCTCTGAAATTCTCGATTAAATTTTGTGTTAGGGTGGGCTGTAGGGTGAAAGAGTGATTAAATTTGCTGGCAGATCCGGGAATCTATTTTTGAAAGATATTTTTTTTCCTTCATATATTCATGTATTTGCTCATGTTTGTCCACACAATATCTCCAAAAGTTCTCAATGAAATTTTATGAAATTTTGTTGAACGGCAAACCATGGACTAAAGAGGAGATTGGATTTGGAATCAGATCTAGAATTTATTAAAGAAAATTATAGATTAAGATAGTGTTTGACATTTACAGTGGTATGTGCTCACTGGGTTCTTTTTAGTATAATGGTGGTATTTATTGTTGCCTATTATTTGTAGCGCTGTCTTGGTTTTGTACATGTGTGTTTATAACTTAGACTACTTGATGTATGAGATGTACAGGTATTCCCCCACTTTTTTTAAATGTTCGCTTCATGCCACTTTTTCACTTCTAAAAAGCAAATGGTGGAAATAGTGTTCAACATTTGTTTTGCAGAAAAGATGACATAGAGGCAGTTTGCACCCTCTTCCTCTCTCCCTCCACCTGTATCTCCAACCACTCCAACCTCTGATGACTCAGTATAACAAACCATCATCACCATTTTTGGGTCTAGGGATGATTGAAAATCTTTTCCCATATCAATTTATGATATTTGCTTCTTCAAAAGGATTTTATAGAAATGTTCTACTTTCACATAGAGGGGGGAAACCTATAATCATAAACCTGTATGAGTGAATTTGCTGATAGACCTAAAACATGAGTCTGAATTTATCCCAAAATATTTGAGTTGATTTTATGCAAAATAAATTATAGCTGATTTTATGCAGCCATGCAACAAATTGTAAATCAAAGTATTAAAATTCAGAACAATAACTTTGTTGAAATACCTCCATGATGCATAATTGCCTATTTAGAATCTTAGAGAATATGAATTAATTTTCCTGAACATTTTCATGCAGATTTTTAATTACATTTGAAATTACTGGTTTATTTATTTCTCTGAATGCTATGAATATTAATTTGCTGATGGGGATTTCTCTATGTAGTTATTTCTTTGTATAATTTTTTTTCTGAAGCCAGACTTAAAACTGCATGCATTGAACATGTCTAATTGTTATTGTATGTCTAGTATATTGCTATTGTCTGCCAATTCACTTTATTTGTGTACCAATATTCTGCTTGATGCAATAAGGGAAAAATATATCCTTAAGCTTTGACTGGTAAGATTTTTTTTCCTTTTATCAAGACAATCGATATATTGGGAATCATTAGAAAAAAATATGTACATTAAAAGTCTTCCTCTTGTTCCCACTAACTCTTTTTTGTAGAGAGCCTAATCTGCATCACTCTACCACCCTCTATCTGTATATTTTTTGGTTAATTTATTATTCAAAGAAAAGTAGGAAGCAAAGCTAATTTTAGCTAGCCTCTTCAAAATTCTGTTAACATTACTATGTTCTTTGCTTGCTTAAGTTGTATGTGTGTAAGCTGAGTATTCTTCATTCATGACCTGTGTATCCCTGAATCAGTATTTAGCCCTAGTTAACAACTTTTTACTTGCTCGGGGCAGTCTATCGATACTGATGGTGACATTCTCTATTCCTGTTCTTGGTATCAATTTTTGGTTTTCATCATTTCATGTCCATGATTTTGTTAAAAGCTTTTCAGGCCAAAGTTGGATGCACATAGCTAGCTGTAGGTCAGGTAGGTGGTACCGTCCCGAGGAGTGGGGGAGCCTCGAGCCATCTACTCATATCTGTGGGCACAGCCTTGTTTCCTGGCTGCTGTGCATATAAACTGAAAAGGACACGCCTGTTTGGTGAACTA
Organism: Thysanoteuthis rhombus; assembly: GCA_963457665.1. NCBI lineage: Eukaryota > Metazoa > Mollusca > Cephalopoda > Oegopsida > Thysanoteuthidae > Thysanoteuthis > Thysanoteuthis major. Next base: position 35,644,921 of record OY735225.1, read on the forward strand.
GAACTCTTTACTGTCAGCCTTGGCAATTCCATTCTCATGTCCGATATTTTTTTAGTCTGATCTTGCTATAGTAGGGATTATAAAAAGATTTGGCATTGATATTAGCAAGTCCAGCAACTGATTTAGCTATAGATATTAGAACATGCTGTGTCAGCAGGTCAAGCAATTAGGAAGGCTCTTCCATTTGCTTTGGTGAATCTGCTTGAATAAGGATGACTGGTTATTCAACCTTGTCACTTTCATTTAGTTATTTTTGTATGGAATAAAGATGAAACTTTTTGAAAGATGTGAAATGATTTCATTAGAGCTAAACAAGATACAATAGATACATTTTCTTTTGTCCTTGAAATTTGGGATTGGATACTTGGTTTTTGTTAACAAGAGGAAATTACAACAAAATCTGGGTATAATCAAAATTTTTTGCTTTTTATCGAACGATTGAATTTCTTTCAACCAGTGTTTGTGCAGATTTTTTCTAGCTATAATTTTATTTGGAGAATCCTATTTGATTGATACCTTCATATTGCACCTCTGTAGATGTCAAAATATCTTTTAAATTGGTTAGGTTCATTTATTGATTTGTTCCATACATTAAATAGTAGTAATCAAAAATCTTATAACTTTTCACTGAGCTGGAAAGTTTGCTTCTAAACTGACCATTTTTAGCTTAAATAGCTATTTTTCAATGCTCCGAGAAAATCGTCAACAGTTGGACCAGTATATTATGATTTGTTCAAAATATTTTCATTTTCAATAAAGATGAGAATATTAGTTCTAACAACTCATCAAATAATGACGTTTCAGATAATTCTAAATAGTATTCTGTACAGCTATTTATGACTATAAGGAAAGCTTTCTATGCCTGCTACACATCTCCTCCTCCATTTTTCATTTTTGTGGACACTAAAATAGTCTTGGACCATTCAATATGCAATAAGTATTTTATACTGACACTTTCATTTCATAATGTGCATATGCCTTCATTATGTAGGCATTCTTGGAAAAAGTAACTTTTCAAGTTTACTTTCTTTCCACTGTCAAACTTAAATTACCATCAACTGTCTTATTATTGTTTGATTTCTTTCTCATATATATTCTATGAAATTGAAAATGCCTATGCTGCTTTTTTTCCCTTTAAATTTTTCCTAATTACAACAATTTCTAGAAGTAACAAAAAATCTGAATACTGTTTAAGGCAATAAATTATAGAAATTTCTCTTTTTCTTTATTTACCCATTCCTATTGAATTGGAGATTGAATATTTCTTCTCTCTTCAGGCTGATTGTAAAGGATTGTGACATGTAGAATCAAATAATACGCAGATCGGAAAATTTCAACTGCAAAAATCGGGATAAAGAGGATAAAAATAAAAGAACCCAATGAATATCACTGATGTATCTTTAAACAAATACAAAGCCTCACACAAAAAGTTGTTGTATTGATGTAATTTGATGTGTACATAATTTACATATTCGTTTACAAAGACATTAGCAATACACTGAACGTGTAGAGCAAAGTTTTTTCTGTTCTGCCTCTACATTTGTTCTAATTTGAAACGGGCTCATTAATCAGATGCTGAACAGAATTGTTTACCCAATGGAAACCCTGTTGAGGTAGATGCTCTCAGTTAATGTGCTGTCATTGACTGCCTGGCTCTCTGTGACCTGCAACTGACGGCAGTTAATTAGCTCTCATTCGACTTTATTTGGGACTCATTAGAAAATCAATTGAAATCACTCGTATTTAGGACTCATTAGAAAATCAATTGAAATCACTCGTAAGTGGTTTGTGAGGGTTAGAGTTGCACTTTGTCTAAAATCCTGTTGACTAAATTTAATTGAAGCATATTTAATGACAGTAGAATGGAAAAAAGATCCACCCAAGTTCTGTAAAATTAGTTGAATTCTGAAACCATTTGAAACATTTATGTATTCTTGTACTTTTATTCTATTTTCATGTTTTGTACACAATTCCCCTTACATTGTCAGGTTGTATGGTGTTAACATATATGAATAGTACCTCATTGATATCTCCATCCTTATCTTAGACATGATGGTCTCAAAGTTATATATATATATATATATATATATTATAACATTCAATACTGAAAAAAGCCATACTGCTTATATCTGGACTTGAACATCGATCTAGATCCTACCTGATCTTAATTATCCATTGTTAAAAAATATCTCCTTTTCTCAATTCAATAATCAGATATCCTTGTTAGCTAAATGTACTTCAGCTGTTGTTAATGCCTGGAAAATATATGAATTATAACCTGGAAATAAGAACGACTAAGTTGAATAGCATGGTTAAAAAAATTGTGTGAACTATTGAATTTTCATATCACAAATATCAAAGTTTTGTTCTTATTTGATTTATGCTAATCAATGTACTCTCCTCCGAAAAACTCATTTAGAATTATTTGATACTGTTCCGAACCAATTATCTGGCAAGCTTGGCATAGAAGACACTGTTGAAGGATGGAATTTGGTCAAAATTCATTCATATAGAATGATAATATCTAAATTTTTTTTTGAAAACTACTGAGGAAATGTAAGTGACCAAAAAAAAAAAAAAAAAACAAGTCTTGAGCTTTAATTTTCCAAAAGTTGTGATGAATTTGAATGTTGTTTTTAGGTAATTGACTAACAAAATAGTCTTCTGAGTTGTAATTTTGCTCTGTTATCACTGATTAAGGTTGTAAATGATTAAAAAGATTTATTACAAATTGCATCTGCCTCTTGAACATATAGATAGATAAATTTCATCAGAAAAGGTAACAGTAAGTATAGTTTGTTCAATATTGGCTTGATGAAGTGGGTAATAGAGTAAAAATCCTCAAATATTAGTTGATTTTAAGGTAAATTTTACAGAATTTTTCAGTTTCTAGTCTTCATAACCTTTATAATACTTGGCACATCACAATTGAACCATACATGTTCCTAAAAGTAAATTTTATGAACTTTAAGGTCAGACTCCTAAATTTTCACTATTTTCACAATTCAATTTATTGATAAGTAGGATGCTTCTGTCTAGCCATCAAGCTTTATGTTAGTGCTGTTACTTCTCAAGATATGACTGAAAGTGTATTCCTGGTCCAAAATTCTCATATAAAGAAATTAGGTCCTAGACCTCAAAAATTAAAAATTTTTTTTCTCTTATTCCTAATGATGTTAATACACTTCTAACAAGCTACCAGCCATTGTCACAGCTTGACTGAAAATGTGTTTTGGGTCCAGAATGCCCTTATAAGGAAATCAGATCCTAAAATAAAGAAATTAGGTCCCAGACTGCCAAGATTTTGAAAATTTTTGTATGGTTTCATTCCATCATAACTAAGCCGTATATTCACTCCATTAATCACTATCCTAGCTTCTTTATTTTTAGAGAGATGAGTAAAAATCTGTTCTTGGCCAAATTAGGAAATTAGGTCCTAGAGCTCTAAAATTTGAAAGTTTTTTTATTTCATCAAAATTAAATGATCAATATTCTTTTAGTGAGGTATGAACCACTATCATAGCATTAGTAAATCTCAAGTTATTACCTGAAATCAGTGTTTTTGCCTACTGTGGAAGGTGACCTAGATATTCTGGTTTTCCACATCAAAGCTTTAATGAAAAGTAAAGAACAGAATTGTAATTAACTGATACAAATTAATACACTTTCAAAGCAAGGTCTGTTTGATTTTTATTAATCCGCTTGAAATTCTTGAAATATATAATGGAAAGTAAAGAACAAAACTGTTTATAACGTCTGGTAAATAATCCACTTAAAAATAATGTCTGTGTAATCAATATTGTTCAACTAATCTTCATCCAAAGACAATTCAACCATATCATGGAAAGTAAAACAAACTGCGGCCTAGTAGTGAACTACATATGTGACACTATGAAATTGAAGGATTAATTAAAAAAATGACGTGATGAAAATGAAGGGTTGATTGGAAAAATCCGGAAGTGGAAATAAGGTAACCTTGCAAGATAGTGTACTTACAAAAAAGAACGCTTACTGAAATGGGTTTCTGAGAGAAACCAGGTGAATAAGGAACAGATAAAAATTTAAAACTGTAAATCAGTTGATATTGAACCCTGAGGTGGGAAAATACTTTTGCACCAAGTGTCGGTCGAGCGAGGCCTGGACAGAATACAGATGTATGATTAATAGCCTTAGAGGTTCAAAATTCCTGAGTGGAAGAGCATTGTTTCAAATGGTGGGTAGGATATATATTTTTATTTTTAGCAAAATTCTGAACGCTATTATGTCTATTTGAAAGTTGTTAATATTTCAAAGTGGAATAGAACAGTATATGAATAAACTTTTACAAGCGGTATTTGGTGGCTCATGAATTTAAAAGTTGAGATGCCAAGAAACCTGTTTGAAACACACCTTATGGTGACAGCTCTTTTAAAAGAATTATTCCAAAGAGTTATAATTCAAGGGCTACTGTATTGTAATACACAAGTTCATGATTTAAACTCTTTAGCTAATTTTGGTTTTCAAAATGTTTCACCTTTTCTGTTCTTGAAGACCTTGATGAAGATCATTTAATGGATTGATGAATAGTGTCTGCTTGTGATGTTCAGAGGAGACTTTTGTTCTATGACTAACCTGAACATCATCCTAAAACTCTTTAGTTTATTGAAATTAGTAAAAAAAACAAAACATAATGATGAAAATCACAACTGGCAATGATTGCATTTTTTTTTTGTTATTCTGGTATAGAATTTAATTTGAATTTTTTATGCTTGAATTCCTTTCACCCTTTTCCTTTAATTAATTTTAGCAGATCATTGATCTGTTAGAAAGCATGCTTGTCTTAGTTTTTCAAGTATTTTTTCTCTATGTTTATCAAAAACCATTCTGGAAGCCTTGCAAGTCAGCTTTGTTAATGTTATGAGCAGGAGCAGCAGGTTGCATGAAAGCCTTGCTGAACTGTCATCCTCTCTCAGTCAGTGAAGCAAATATCTACTCACCTATTCACCCTTTGCCAATTTTCATGTCACATTAATTTTAACATGATTCAACTAATTGAGGGAAAATAATTTTAGTCATTGGAGGTCAATAAAAGGTTATTTAACCTTGTTGAAGGAAAATTTGTAGCAGTTGTATTGTACTTGCTGAAAATATTTGAATAGTTTTTTTACAATGGAAATAGTGTCATAATGATTTAGACAAAACAATTATAAGTAGTAGATTTATGCTGTTTAGGTAGTATCACTATAAATGTAAAATCTTATTGGATGAAATTAGCAAGTAGGGATTTACTTATACATTGTATGTTATCTATTCTTTACTCATCGGATTGGTCATCAACTTAGTGTCCATTAAGGCTATTGGCTATTTCTAAATGCATTTGTGTGTGTATGATAGCTGTCTTGCACAAAGTAATGCACATGATAAATCCTTGGATGGTTTTTGTATTAGGGCTTTTCCATCCCCCTTTAAATATTTGTTCCTGCGAAAGAAATGTTCATTCAGATGAATTATGTATTTTCTTTGTTTTCTCTTTCACCTTTTGTAAAGATGTATGAATATCTTATAAAGCAATGCATCGATGATTTTTCTGCTCTTGCTGTGCTTTTTATAAACTTCACTTACTCTCCATATTGTGTCAGCCTCCCCAGCTGCTTACAACAAATGATAGGTGGAGATAACATATAAGGAAGTGTGGGCAAAGTCCTATTTTCCTGTCTGCTCAATCTCAGGTACTTTATGTCTGACTAGCAGAACTAATATCTTTTCAAATAAGAACTGTCTCTCCATATCCAACCTCTGTATATTGTTTCACATAGTACTGCTGCTCAGTGCCAGTAAATGTTACGACTAACACACACTTTTTCCTTTTCTAAAGTAATTGGAAAAGGAGGAGATTGCTAATAATCTTTGAAAGGATATTGTGCAAATCGATAACAGATGCATTCTCTCATTTTCTTTCCTGAGTGAACACAAGGTTAAAAGTGTTGTTGATAACATGATTATTAATTATCTTATTTGTAAAAGATGACTGATTACTATTAGGTATGAATAAGAGATGATGAAATCCTGCTATAATTCATCAAATGTCTGTCTGTATGTGACAGCGTAACTCTGGAATCACACTACCTATATCCAATGGAATTTTCTATTTGTACTAATTGAACTTCCAAGCATGTTTTTATTGTAAGTTTTTGAAAATTTATCCCAAAATGGTGTTAAGTCTGCATATGTGCTCACCCTGATAATAACGATCTGATATCCATTTATATAATTCTAAATATCTGATTCCGTTTATTAGTATACATCCTCCAAGTTGCCAAACCAATGGTAGCCAATGTAATAAATTAAGGTACCCCTAAAAATGTCAAAAAATTATCTGAATGATTGAAAAATTGAAAAATACTAGTGAGGTTTGTGTTTGTGCACAGCCAAATAATGATAATCTGATATCCATAATTCTAAAAGTTTGATTCTGATACTGCGAAGGACCTAAGTAGCTGAAATAGTAAATTGTAGTTAGAGGTATCGAATTAAGGTACTCCTAAAATATCCTAGCTTGAAGAATGCAAATAAAAGCTGGGTTATTTACAACTGAATAATATTAGTGCAGAGGTATTGAATCAAGATACCCCTGAAAAAAAAACAACCTGTTTTTGTGACCAAAGGCTCTATTTAGGCTTTCTGCAGGAACCTGCTGGAAATCCAGCCTGTAGGTTGTTTTTTTAGCTAGGTACTTGAGTATTATAAACATGCATGGTACATAGGAAGACCTGCTACCCTCACAACTTATTGATGGTGAATTTGTTCCTTCTTGGACACTTTTAATCAAGGACCTTGTTTATAAAGATTCAGAGAGATTGTATTACAAATACATTTCATTTGTGTGTACTAGACAATCAAATGAAAACTCATCTATAGTATCTGTGATGAGGAAGATTTACTCTGAAATTGATATAAAAGAGTAGAATGTCAATTTCAAGAGAAACAATTACTGATTAAAATTACCACCTTTTGACTTTGGGTATATCTTTAATTCTACTTCTGTTCTATTCAGAGAAGAATTCCATTATTTTTTATCCTATTCACATAAGTTTCACTGTCCGTAGGGGCAGCTTCAAGTGGTTCATGAATCTAAGAGTTAAATACATTTCTGAAATATTGGCATATATATATATATATATATATATATATATATATATAAAAGATGCAAAGACCTAATGTCTCTTCACTGAACTTAATACATTTTAACCTGCATAGGTAAATCAATTAGTCTGCAGCCTAATAATGAAAAAAGCATTTATCTTGCATAAAAAATATCTATTTTTTTCAACATAATTACCTTCCTTGTCAATACTTTCAGTAGTGAATAATAATCATGTAGCCTGCCTTGAGATGATCTTCCGAAACATGGACTGGGAAAATAGGGGAATCAAAATAGACGGCAAATATCTGAGCAACCTTAGATTTGCGGACGACATTGTCCTTTTCGTAGAGAACCTACATGACCTCCAACTAATGTTAGGTGAACTAAACAAAGAAAGCAAAAAAGTCAGCCTTCACATGAACTTCAGTAAAACGAAAATCATGTGCAACAATCATGTTGAGAATAAAAACATGACTGTCAATATAGAAGAAGCAAAACTCGGCAAGATAGACCACTACATTCACCTAGGACAACGAATCTCCATGAGATCCTCAAAAAAGGAGGAAATCAAGCGAAGAATCATTCTGGGATGGCAAGCTTTTGGCTAAGCAAGCTCAACTTCAAAAAATCAGACAATCCCTACAATCCTAAAAAAAAGCGTATACAACCAATGCATTCTCCTGATAGTCACTTATGGAGATGAAACATGGAACCTAACCAAGAGACAGACCTACAAACTGAGAAGTATGCAACATGTGCATGAGAGAATCATGCTCAGCCTTACATGGAGAGATCACAAGACAGCATTGTATATGAGGAAGAAAATGGGAGTCTGTGACATCATAGAAACTATTAAAAAACTCAAATGGCAATGGGCAGGCCATGTTGTAAGAATGAAAGACAACTGATGGACATCACGTCTCACAACATGGATCCCCAGAGATCACATGAGAAACTGAGGCCGACAGGACATAAGATGGAGAGATGAACTAGACAAATTCAGGAAATACTGGCTCCGCGACGCCCATGATAGAGAATTGTGGCAAATCCTGGGGAAGGTCTATATCCAACGTTGGACGTTAAAAGACTGATGATGATGAGATCAAATATTATGCAGTTAAAATTTTTCAGATCAAAATTCAGCTAACAACTATGTGTCAAACTATGGATTTATTGATGCACCTATGGAAGAAATAGTACATGTTTGTTTTAAAATTTAGAAAAAGAATTGGATTTATGAAGAGAGAAAGTCAGATATGGTGCCACGTATGATTATGTTACCATTCTGTTTCAGCATGAAAATTATTTTCTTTTCTTCCAAGGTTTTATGATTTGATTGGACAGAATTTTGCATCTAGACTTATATTCAGTAATAATTAGTACCATATAAATATCTTCCATTTCATAAGAATTTACTCCAATTAGAGTCCTTAATTTACAATGTTTAATTAAATCCTTGGTATTATATTCTCATACATTTCCAAATAACTCTAGTCTAATTTTGAAGTATTAGAGATAATCTAAAGGGAGATTTGGCTAAAATGTCGAAATCCAGAGTATGCGTAGATTTTATAAATACTACACATACCGCCTGTGGCAAAGGCCCTCTGCTCTAGTTTAAAATTAGGAGCTATCAATTAACAGAATGGAACTTCTACCTGCAATTTGGGTGTAATATTTCAAAGTAAAATAATTGACAGTGACTTCATTGTGATTGTATGAAATACAAGATTCAATTGTGATATATTGGTTACTATATTTGTTTACTTGTATACCTTGAGTATTCTTACTGAAAATTTGCAAACAAGAACTGCCAAGTTTTGATATCCTGTACTTATTAACAGTTGAGAGGAAAAATGTCTGCTTCATCTACAGATCCTGTTTTCCTGAGACTGTTAGAATTATAAAAAAAAGTAGAAAAACTATTTGAAAATGGGTCTGGTTAGTCTCTCAGTAGAAACTGTCGCCTGATTGTCTTTTGGAAGCATGTCGTGTTGGATCAATCAAAACTTTGGAAGAAAGGGTGATCAATGAATAAGTTATTTCTCTAACCCTTTGTTGGACAGTAAATACTGAAAAGTCTGAATTTAACAAAAACAAGTGGGAACTAATTCTGCATAAACTTACATGGTGAATTGAGCCCCCTCCCCCCCAAAAGAACAAAAAACAATTGTAGGTGGGAGGATTGTATAAAAAAAAATTGTTGACATAATTAGGAGTACATGTTTAAATTTACAGCCTTCTAGCACTGGTATGCTAGCCAAACTAACTTGAGAACTGAGAGGAACCTATGTTGACACTGTTGATTAATTATATTGTCTTCTCACTAAAAAAAACCTTGCCATTAAAAAAAAGTTAATGATGCTTGTCACTTCATCACTTGTAGAGATCTCTATGAACTATGGATTCCATTCACATTCCTATCAGAATAGGTTCTTTCTTATAAAACACAATAACTTAGAAGCAGTGACATAACCCCTTTATGAGAAGATTGTCTAGACTGTATATTCAACCTAACGTAAAGTGGTAATTCCTAACATTTTGGTTTTAATCTCTAACCTTCTTCAGTTGAATATATGAGTGTTTCCCTAGAAAGAGATTTTAACTTGAATTGGGCAATTTGAGTGGGATGAATCCTGGGGAAGGTCTATGTCCGACGATGGACGTTAAGAGACTGATGATGATGATGGGCAAGTGAGTCGAAGTTTTTGCATCAAATATCTCAAATGCGGTTTTATTTTTCAAAGTCAAGTTTTAAAAAATCTATTTCCTGTATAGATTGAGGCTGCAGAGAGTAAGAAAAAATAATTAAAAAAATCTGATGTTTCACAAATCTTGAGAGAGATTAAATGTGCTTATAGAAAAAGAATCTGTCTCATCATTTTTCAGATCATTATTTATAATGAGGTAATATTTTGGATGAGAATTTTTTTCTCTTTGATGCCAATGCTAATGACATGATAGGTATTATTTGTGCAAAATAATAGAACATTTGTTAATGCAACCTTAGACACTTTGTGTTCCTGATCATTTTTCCTTTCCTATATTTCCCAACAAAACAAAACAGAAAATTGCCTCCTTGAAGTCAAATAGTTTGCAGAAAAGATCAATAAATGACCTCCAGGAAGTTAGTTTTTTCCCTTCCTCACGTCAGATTATAGATTGAACTGCCTATTTGAAACCTTGGCTTGAAGTTCCTTTCCAAACAATAACTCAAGGAGAGTTTTCAAAGAAGCCATTTCATTCACCTACAGGCTTCTGTCTCACTTTAGAAATGAAACCATTTTTGTCATTCTCCTATTACTTACCTACAATCTCTCATTCTTCTCCTTGTTTACTTGTAATTTCTTTTCACCTTATTCAATTAATTTTCTTTCATTTTCATTCTCAGTTTCACTTGACTTCCTCTTCCTTTCATTTCTCACTTGGCAGCTATTTTTCTCTGCTGATTTGGACAATTTTAAGTTACTTCCTTTTGATTTACACTTTTGCTTAGCTATATATGAATTATAAATTGCGTTATATTATATGCAAACTCATTTAAAATGATCTCCTGTCGTTTCACGGTTAATATATCCCTCAATTTAGACAGCGTAAGTATAATAAACAATTAAAGAAAATGGGGCTGCTGCAGGAATTGAACTGTCACATTGAAAGAGATGAATAGACCAAGAACAAATGAGTTGAGAATTTGGGTTGAAAGCAATTATTTGGCCTTTGCATTACTGGTGGCTGTTTAGCTCAATGGTAATAGAATTGCTAAGTTGAAGTGGCTACCCCATCGAGAGCAGGTTTGATTCCTGCAGCAGCCCCATTTTCTTTAATGATTTATTCTGTTTACACTGTAAATTGAATGATATATTAGGTGTGCAATGATGGGAGATCTTTTCAAATAAGTTTCTACTCAATACAACGCAATTTATAATTCATTTTGTCGTACCAAGACACACTAACATACGCACTATTGCAAACCTTACCTCAATTCTCTTTTGCATTATTTGTATTTTGTTGTACTCATATGGCACTTTTAGGGGGCAGCCCTCCCATATTGTATTTTCCATTGCACTTAAAGGATTTGGTTCATTGGCTGATGCCTGAGGTGTCCCAAAAGGAAAGTGCCAACTAGGGAACGAGACACATTCTAAAACCACCCACATGTACGTGTTAGGGTCCCTGCACTTAATCGACTTTGTCATATTCATCCTTCATGGAGAGGCGGATGAACACCTGCTGAGGTTTAATAAAGCAAGACACATGTGAAAGCAATTTGGGAAGAAGTGAAATTGATATTTATTGGCTGTAATCTATTGTTTTAGGTACAAAACTGGAATGACACTCAAGTAACTCAGATGTTTAATTTCTTGAAAAGAATTTGCTCTACCTTTTCTAATTTAATTTGTTAACAGAAAAGTATGATATAAAGGCAGGAAACAGCAAGAACTAAATTACTATCTTGGCTGTCCTATTCTGTCTGAGCAGTAAAAAGATTGATGTAATTGTTTTGACATCTCTAATATTTATCCAGTAGTGCTAACTGATAATTGAGATGTATCTGAGTACAATTTTTAGCTGGTGCTCCAGGTATTTAGTACAGTAATATTATAATAATAGTAATATTATAATATCATTTTTTTTCTATTATTTTTCAATTACCTGTCACTGAATATGCCCTTAAAGATCATAATTAAGTTATTTCTTGTTAGTATATATATATATATATATATATATTGTGGTCATTTACTACTAATGTATAGTTGTTTTGAAGATCCTGTGAGTTTAAAACATGATTTGGACAAAATCATGTTTCTCGTTCATGTTTAGCTGCAGAACGTAAAATGTGTTTTTGAAATCAGCTGTGTGCACTTTGAATAAATATGTTCAGAATGGATGAATGAATAAATCTGATATTTTAGCCCAAACTGAAAAATGTCCATCTATTATGATATGAATGTTCCCAGCTGCATAATCCTTTGATATAACTCCATTTCTATTTTAACTTCACATCGCTCGAGTAATATTTATACTAAACCTAGTTTAGTACAAAATCATGCGTGTCAAACATCTTTTGAGGACCAGTCTCCCTTTTAATGATCAGCTCATCTCTGTCCCTGACCTCTTCATTTGACATCTAGTCATTCCATTTGATGCCCAGGATTTTACTTGGAATCTTGAAGGTTCTTGGAATGTAATTGCACTTTCCCTTGCTGAATTGGAATCCTACAAATGGATTCTTACCTCTTATCTGTCCATACTGATTATCATTAGGAGACAGTTTTTTTGCTTAAAGATGGAAAAAATTGAAGAAAAGAGAACCAAATTTGATCTTTGATGAAATTTAACCTTGTTTTTAATAGATTTTAAAGTTTGACTTTGAAACACTAGAAGAAGTAAATTAGTTATTAATGGATTGAACATCATTGTAAAGCTAGTTGCTAGAACAGTGACTTATATTTACTATTTTTTACCAGTTTTTAAACCAGCTACTTTACTTGGGTGTTTTTGTTGTATCGTTTGAATATTTACTGGTTATAATTTTATTTTATTTCATTACCTATTAACTCTTAAATTCAAATTTAAAAAAAAATCAAACCCTAAATTGAGAGAATAACTCCTGATCAAAGAAGTTGGTTCTCTTGCATTGTTTGGTATGTCATTTTCAATTTTGTTTATCCAATTCAAAGGGGATTCCATTTTTTTAAAAACAGCTATTCAATGGAGAGTTGTACTGTGTTCAAAAGCTGTTTCAAGCAGTTCATGAATTTAAGAATAAAGTAATATAGCATTTTTGTGATGGTATACTACATACGCCTTAGAAACTAATAGTTTTGTTCCGTAGTGATGTGTGGGAAAGATTTTCTTGAGTCAACAGTGTGGGTTTCTGACTTTTTTAATTGTATTTATTTTATACTTTGTAACGCTTGGCATGAAATGTTAATCCTTGAACTTTCATCATTTCTTCTCTTTCTCTGTCCTATTTATTTTGTTTGGGATGCATTGTGAATTTATAAATGAAAAAATAAATGATGGGTGTTGATTGGTGGTTTGGAAGTTGATATTGGTAGGTTTTTCACTTGTAGATTTCAAAAAGTGTGATTTTTCACTGTATGTAATTGCATTAGCAAAAGAAACAGCCCTCATGTGCATGCATGCACATATTAGATAACAAAAATGGAAGGATTTTTAAAATAAAAAAAATATATTCAAAATAATGAAATTGTGAAAATTCTTTCTTCATTTGAAAAAGAATCTGAACAAAAATCACTTGCTCATAACTATAAACAACTAAAGAAAATTAATTTTTTTTCAGGCTGCTAATAAATGTTCTCAAGGCTGTCATTTTTCTGTCCCTAACTGCTGTTCCACTGCTGATTGCTTCTTCTCTGTTTTTTTATTTCAACCCCCGCTTTTAAAAAAAGAGAAAACTTTTTTAATGATTTTATACTGTGGCATGTAATAGAGAAGAATAAAAAATCCTCAAGATAAAGAAGGGTAACTTGTACAGAGAACCAAGCATAGAGAGAGTGCCTCAGAGAAGGATTGTTGAGAATATGAGCAATAGGGTTGAAAGCTAGAAAAAGGATCCCATGTACTCACAAGCAGACATATGCATATATTGTTCACTTTTTGAGTCCAGTTTGTGATTTTCTCTTAAGTTCAATCAGGAATATATTTCTATAAATGCTATTTGAACGATAAAAGAACGTTAAGGTACATTAATATTTGTGAAAGGTCTTAGTAAATAAACATGTCAAGGTTGGTGATCAAATTTCCAGTGCATGTGTGTCTTCAGAGAGGAATGTAAAACCTTTGGCTTTTTCAAATATTTCCTTGATTTTCAAGTGCAAATATTCCAGAGTCTATTCTTACTGAAAGAGAAAATGTTCCTAATGCAAATAAGATGAGATTTTCCAAGTTTTTAGAGATTTATCTCATTGCAAAAGAATTATCCATGTAATGAGTAAGGATATTTCTTGGAAACACAAAAAGATTCCCTCATGGACTTGTAGAAATTTCAGATTTTAGATTTTCTTTGTTTCCTATCACAAAGGATTCTCGGTTTGATACAGATACATTATCTGTTCAGTATTTCCTTAATCAATTTGTTTTAAACAGGTATATATATTTTTCTTCAAACTAGTTAATTTTACCCCATCTTATGACAATTTTTCTCTTTAAAAAAAATGTCCTTTTGCATGTATATAACTCTAGATCCACCATTGTAGTATGGTAATTTGTACTTATTGCTGTATCTGCTGAGTTTTTGTTCCAGTCTTAGTTGATTTTCCATTTTTCATAAACATACTTCTGGACAAGACATTTTCAGCATCATATTGAAAGATATCGACTAATGTATAACAGATTTCATTTACTGATATTTTCTTTGGAAATTTGTAAAAGCCAAATTGGATTATAAATTGGAATTTAAAAAACCAACTTGGGTCTGGTTAGTCACTCGATAGGGTGATCAATTAAAGAATTGAGGAAAAGGGATGATCAATGAATAAGATGAAGGGGGGTGTATATGCTAAATTTCAAGTTTCTACTAGGAATGTTTAAGGCTGGGTATAGTCTGGATACATGCATAATATGTCAGAACATGAATAGCCTAAACTCAGAAACAGTGATGAATTAGTCTGTTGTAGATGAAAAACTGGATGATGTTATGCCATAAATTAAGCGAACTGAATGTGTTTCAGAATTTTTTTTGACATTGGCATTAATGTTTGCTTGAAGAACAATTACCCTTTAACTCTGTCCCTTTGTTAAGAGACTTCATCTTTATTGCCATGGGTGTGTTTGATTAAATTATTTTTTTCTCAAAACCTTTCCATGTAAGAAGAGTCTTACAGATTCTTCTGTTCATTTGAATGCCTCCCTAATTTGTACTTGCAAATGCTGTGGTTATGGAAGCTTGGCATTTGTGGTTTGGCTTGATTTGATAAGAGGAAATATGCTCTTTAGGTTGTTAGGCAAATTTTATTTTCTTGTTTCTGTCATGAAATTTTTCTTAATAGAACCCCCCCAACCTTAAAAATGTAAAAATATCTTAGTTTGAATTGAAAAAATGCCACGCCTAATTAACTTTCCCAAATTGGATGATAGTTCTGAGAGATAATGAATATTTCATTAAACATAGCACAAACTTTCTTCTAAGATTTTCTGCTGTATTATCCTCTAACCTTGGGGCATGATAGAAAAGTCTGTTCTGTTAATTCTGATTAAAGGAATATAACTTTAACCCTATCCAATTTCTGTTGTTCGTTTGCTAATCTCGTTTCAATCTTGCATACCACAATGAATTCCTCTGCTCGAAGGCAATCACTTGACATAAACATTTATTCCACAGGTTCATCATTTCTTATTTATCATATAAATCTGAAATATACTGTCTTTTCCACCTCTGATTTTCTTTATTTACTAACCAAATATAAAATTCTGAAACCATATAAATATCAATATATAGCAAAGATTCTATTTCTGTTCAGAATATTGCTCTGAATGAATATCTTTTAGAATCTTGATTAAACGTTATTGATTTGAAATGCTGTGATTCATGTATTGTTGTTTTCTTAACTATATTTCTATGTTTTGTATTTGAATTATAGTCTGTGTATCATACTGCATAGGCCAGTCATACCATCATGTATTAAATGTTAATTTTTGTTGCCCCTTGATTGGGTGTAAAAAGATTAAAAGGAGAATGGATTCAGAAATCTACACAAAGCTCATATAATCATTCTTTTCCATTTAATAAAGAACTATTATTGTCATCCAATGAAACACAGCTCCCCAAATAATTCATCTGCTTCTATTCTATACATTGGTGAAAGATTCAAGTATCACTGTTGCATAAAGTCTTCTTCTTTATAAGAAAAGTGATATTGAAATGATATATATTTCCAGAACTTATTCATACTTATGGATTGTATTTTGCTGATCACTAACTCTATTTTCTCATTTCTTTCAGGTGAGTGCAGATGATGATTAATCATGTGAATATCAATAAAATGGGTAAGGTGTGGTTGGAAAAGTGAAAACTATTGGATCCATGTTGTCCTTCTGCATAGACTTTGCTTGAATCTTTAATATTCACTGCTTAATATTTGGTTATTTTACAATCTTTTGGTTTATTTTCTATCATATAACAGAAATCAAGAAATGCTGAAGAGTCTTTGATGTCATTTTCCAATTTCCTCTGCATCGTAAAAATAAAAATGACTTAGAAAAAGTTATTTTTGATTATGATCTTTAGTTTTACAATGTTGTCAAACATGATTATAAAATATACAAAATCGTGAAAAGTAAAGTTTAAAATTTTTAGTTATACTTAAAACAGTCGGAATCATCTTGCTAGTCCAAGCTTTATCTCTTGGCAAAGCCAACAGTCTCTAAAGACTGACTTTGGACTGGCCCAGTCGCTCTATCTGAAGAGGACCGTGCCACCAGTTTCTGTGTTCTGTCCCCCTCAAGAGTGAGTTGGTGACATTTACAGCACCCCCCATCTGGTCAACTGGCATTGCAATCTTCTTTTCAGAAAAGTAATGCCAGCAGATCAACCATGTGCAGGTGTCCCTCATCTGATTATTTTTGTGTTGTAACCTCTGGGATATCAGAGAGATGATCTGGAACTGAGCTAGACAAGAATATTCAGCTCTTTGGAGTATTTTTATATACCTGCATACCAAACAATCAGATTATTTAATGAAAGTATGCAAGACAAGATTTTCTTAAAAAATTAGGTCTTGTAAATGCTTCCTGACTGTGGTTTCATGTAGATCTGGACATCAGGCCATAGAATGGCATTCCAAGCCTTTTATTGCCTTCTTGTAGATCTGTCTTTGCTGATCTTTGGAAAAGTCAATGTCTGTCTTTGATTTAAAAATCATATTACTGTCATTAGAAATTATTCTTAACAAAGGATTTTTTTGACGATATATGATAGAAACAGGAAAATCTTTTGATCTCTTACCATACTGATTTACAGAGTGACCATTTTATTTAGAATTGTTACTTAATATGTGGTAAAACCTATTTGTAAATGATACTCAGATGAAGGTGCTTAAAGTAGGTGGCAAATTAAGATAAGCTATAGTGGGTTATTAGCAATGCCATAATGATAATGTTGTCTGCTTTATGATTATTTTGAAGAAGTAAATGTTTTGAACAAGTGTATTAAGTGGAGAATTAGTTTTAGGATCCAATTTGACAAATCTCAGGCACATTAGATTTAGCATTTGTAATAGATTAAAGTGTCAGAAACTATAGAAAGCAGATTCTTGAAGATCTATTGGGAAACAAAAGTTTTATTTGCCTGATATAGATGCAGGTGCTAAGATTGGTGCTGATTAGTGCAATTATCTTTGAGTGGACCAAATTAGTTATGTCCTTTTGGGAGCAATGCATTCATTTCAGAATGTATTGATCATCCATTATTCAATTGGTTGAGCCAACCTCTGATCCTCAGTTTATGAAATCCATTTGATCTTTGTTAAGCCTTGAATTCCCTCAAGAGATGAGAAGGGGTTGAGAAACCTTACTCTGAATTTGGCTTACTGCCATAATACTGAGTTACAAGACCTCTTCATAATTCATGGATCAGGAGAGCAGAACCATAGGTGAAGTAGAGTGACCAGAACTCAAGCCAGGGCTTGATCAACCTTGGCTGGGTCCTGAGTGAGAATACTTGATGTTAGAAGATCCTAAATGGCCATTGATCCCAGGAAACATTACCTGTTTGATGAACTTGGTTGAGTTTGGGAAATAAGATTTAACTTATCTGTCATGAGTATTTAAATTCAGTGTCATATCTTTCCACCCAAGTGATATATTCATTTTTAGTATTAGTGGAACTGATATATTTTGACTATTTGTATGAATTAATACCTATCATTAAATGATTATAACTCTTTCTTTTTTTTCCAAAGTAAAACATTAAGCTTACCCAAAGATTAAGCTTATTTCTATGATTTGAGTGGAAGAACTGCAGCTTGAAAATATGGAATAGTAATATTCTATGGCATCTCTATGATTGTGCTTATTGATAGATTCTTATAAGTTATCTCTTGGAGAGAAAATAGTTCATGTTGAGTAATACATACTTTAAAGCAATTAGAAAATGAAACCGGCACTTCGTTTATACTGATTCATTGATGTGGAGAGCAATCAGTTTTCAATTATGATTTATTTTCAGTAGTCTCGGAAACACCATATAGGAACCACAGGTTATATCACCAGAAATAAATTTCATCAAGGTTCAGCTATTTTTTGATTGCCTGAATTAAAATGGAGCTTATTAAATTCTGAGGGGAAAATATAGCTGTAAAAATCTGGTTGGGTATTATAATGACCGTAATAATAGAAATATAATTTTTATGTTGGATGTATGTTATAATATTAGTTGGAAAATAAAAAAATAAGTCCATTCTAATCAATAAAACAGTACTATTTGATTAGAATGTCCAAGAAATAGAGGCATAGTGTTGTTTACAAAAAAATTGAAATATTTCACCAAATCCAAGGGAATAGTTCTCAAAAGATTCAAGGCATCCCACCTATGCTAATGCAACTGGTAAATAGATCTAGCTTTTAGTTGAAATTTCGATAGATAAAAGATATGAAAGGTATAAGTTCATGCTCTCCTCATTTAAAAGAAAAGGTTTCTTTAACTAATCTACAGCTGAAGGTAGATAATTCATTCATAAGTCTTAAATAACAAGCGGTCTAAATTCACCTTATACTATCAGTGTAGAATATTTTGATAACACTGTTCATATTGTTATAGGTACTCTAATGATCAATTGTATTAAATCATAAAGTCATTAAAAAAAAATAATTGTCATTATCTAGAGAAATCTTGATTGAAATTATCCCGTTTTGACTATTAGGCGAATTGAAAAAAAAAAATTGATATTCAATTCACAGAAGAGTTCCGTTTGTTTTTTTTTTATTTCTATTTATTGATTTGTTCCACTGTCACTACAAGCGGTTACAAGTGGTCAATGAATTTAAGAGCTAATACATTCTTATAAAGTGGTCACTCTGCTGATGATATGGTCTCAGCTACAGCTAAGTCTATGTCTAGCTAAAGTTGATTTGACTTTTTGTTATATTATTTATATTTGGTGAATTCTGCATGCCAGCTTAGCTTTTTTTTGTTAAAGCTTTTTATCATGTTATATTCACTTATTGAACCCATTTTCTGCAAGTCAGTCATGTATTATTGAACTCTGTTCTCTTCTCTTTTGATTGTATATTGGTCTATTTTTGAATTAGGTTAAAACTAATTTGCTAAAAAGATTGAGCTTTTCATTTGCCACGGTTGAATCTAAACTCTCAATTATCATCTTTTGAGTAACATATTTGATTTGAAATTATTTCTTAATTGCTATAAAGGTTTTTTAATTTATTTTCTATGAAAAGTTAATTGTTGACAGGAAATGGGTTCGTTTGCCAATGTAGACCTGTGAACTGAATTTTGATGCAAATATGTGTGCCTTTTGGAAGAATTGTTAACAATTTTATTTGCTACGTTTTATTTATAATTGCCAAGTCCAGTTAGCAGTTTTGTTTGTCATTAGTGTTGTTACTTTCTGATTTAATGTGTAGTAAGAGCATCTGGAGTAAAAGAACTGACCTATCCAAAGTGTAGTGATATATTCTGTTTTATTGAAATGTTAAAGCAATGAATGTAGAGTTATTCATTTTGTGAGGAAGTGCCTTGGAATTTTTCTTTTAAAGAATCATTTTGTATACTGCTTATTTGATATGATAATTTGAATCATTTCAAATTATGGGGATGAGCATTTGACTGGAACTATCAAGTCTAGTAGCATTGGGTAGGTAAAGCGTTTTGCCCTAATTCAAGTAAGAGAAAAAATAGCATATCATTCATTACAGAGAAAAATACTATTTTACTCGTAGCTGGATGATGGGAAAGGAGATGGATTCATGCCTTTTCCATAGTCATTAGTGCAACTTTAGTCTGATTTTCAACTCTGATTGCTGAGTCCATTTTCAGCGCTGCTAACTAATTGGCCGCCAGTTATTCAATGTTATTCAGTGATTTTAAAGAAAAATTGTTTTGTTTTTCAAAAGCTGCTTTTTTTTTTCTATTTTTGAAATGATTGTCTAAATTAAACTGATTAAAATACATGTATCATGCAATTTTTAAATCAAGTATGAAATCACCATTCGATATAGTTATTGGTTTGCTTCAGTGAAATTTCAAATGATCAGATTTATAAGAAATCATTTTTCTTCATTTTCTCAGAAGAAAAGTGTCGGAGATTCTTTATTTCTAGACCAGTTATGCAGGTTTTTTTGTTTCGGGTGTAAAGACAAAGATGGATTTATTGAACAGATGATCAAGAAAAGAATGTTGTAAATTTGAAGAAAAGCAGTAATTTAGTTGAAAGAAACCGTTTTTCTTGTTTCTAACACAAAAGCATTTTTTTATTTGAGCTACTTGAATTCAATGATAAGCTTAGAGATACTTCATCATTCTTGTTTTTATTAATTTACGGAAGGCTTTGCTCCTTCTCAAAGGAGTCTACATGAAACCAAATACCTTAAGAACCAAATTTTCATTTTCATTTCTTGTTCTTATTTGTCTAACTAACTATATTATATCTACAGGTATACCCACCTCAAAAGCCATACAAAATTTACTTTTGACATAAAATCTGAAAGATTTTTTTTGTTTTATTGTATGCTCGTACTGAGTAAATTTTTCTTCTCAGAAGGTTTAAATGTTATAAAACAAGAAATCTTTTTTTTAGAAATAGAGGAAGTTTTCCTTCTTTTCCAATATGTGGGTACCTCAAAAGATACTTGGATATATTCACCCATAATTTCAAAACTAATTTCTTTTTGCTTTTCATTGCACTAAATTGTCTCACTAGCACTAAATGAAATACAATCTTATATTGAAGCTTTATATCCACTGCACTGCAATATATGATATATACACAAAGCTGCATACCTCAAATGACACGAAAACAGCACTTTTTTGAGTACCATTGAATTACTATCAATCATTGGGTTCTGTGCAGATTTTCTGTTTCAAGTAGCAAGGATGAGATATTTAACTCTTATGAAGTAGTCAACTTGCTAACATAAATCCATGTTCCTAAATTCTAGGAGCTGTTTTGTGTGAAATTCTGTTCTTTGCAACAGAACATGAAAAAATACAATTGTTTTCTAGAAAGAGATAAATCTTGTGAATAAAAAAACTATCAGTTTAGGATTTAATGTTATTTTCAAAAGATTATCAAGCAATAAGTATCTTTTGAGGTACTGTTTTTTTTTTAGCCACATATACCTGTACAATGTAAACAATTTCCTTCTACTAGAATGCAACCATTCCTATTTTGTTCAATAGAAAATTAAAAGAAAAACAAAAAGTAACAGCAGCCAACATTCTTATATTACAAGTTGAAATTAGTTGAAAAATTTGCCAATGAATCAAATAAGATAAATTTTGATATCTTTGTGTGGGAAAGTGGTTCTAACCTTGGATTCTCATTTTACTGCTGATTAAGTCTGATGTTTTGTCTCATAAATTAGTATGCTTGAGAATGACCTAGTGACTAATCTTTCCAAGAAGTAAATTCAACCCTTTGGGGCTGAATATACATATGGTATGAATTATAAAAAATAATTATGCATATATTTTTGGGATAAGATAAGTGGAGAATTTAAATTTTGACATTTGATCGAAAACTTCAATTTGGAGGCAGAACTGGGGGCCATATAGCTCCACATAGTGATTAGTGTCAGATAAATCCTTTTAATATATTCTATTGTTATTGGTCATATGGCCTTTCCCACCTTAACAGGGTTAAGATTGTTTTATTTTTCATCTAATTCCTCTTTACCCAATTCGCATCCAAGTCAGTTGGGAGGCTTCAAAAATTATGTTTGAAACAAATTTGTTGAGATGGTTTAATTTATTATTACTTATTGATTCATCAATTTAATATCCCAATCTGTGCTCAATGATGAACCTTATTTCATATTAATTACCCTTCCACCTGTGTGAAGAAAAACAGATTGTCTATTCCTACATTAGAAACCTTGAAAATTCTATCATTCAATGTAGAATTTCCACCCCTGAGAAAGTCAATTATTTATATTAAATCAATTTCTCAGCTTTGACAATACAATCAACTAGTTATTGTTGCATGTTTTACCCTCACAAGTCTACAATTAAGTAGCAGAATATTTTGATCTTGTTTATTTTACCATTCTGTTAATTATTTAGTTCTGTGAAGAAATAAATGGATATAAGAGAATTTAGGCCATGAGGTTGAGTTGATTTCTCCATCTTCAATTGCTGGTAGATGATTATTTCTCTTGAATTTGTTACAGAATTTACTATAATTCAAATGTTATTTCTGAAGCAATCCTGTGTGAAACCAAGGGATTGGTTTTATGACCAGTTTGTATGTACATAGGATTGATCATAGCAATTCTGCAAATTCACTGCACTTGTGAGTTCAGATTCATGAAAGCAAGCAGCTAAACCGATTTTATTGATGTGACTGATCAATTAGGCTGATCAATATACACATGCTGGCACCACGATAAGATTGTGTTCTTTAATATCTGAACACAAATTACTGTTGGCTAGATCAATGAAATCAGCACAACTTGTCAATCTGTCTCAGAAAATGGTGTCTAAATCAGTGTTCATGATGCTTGCTGATATGGCTCAGTAGTACAGCAAGGATTTAAAGAGTGTTTTGGGGTTCTATCTTCAGTACTTGGTTGATAATGATCATTTTTACATATTTTCCCAAAAGAAAACCCTGATTGAAGCATAATCGAAAATGTCTATTTGGTTTGTTACTTGTAAAAGCCCAAGTATGTATAAATTATCATTCTTGAGGTCATTCTTTCTGTAGACTAAATTATTGTTACCAAAGCCAAAATTGTTATGTATTTAGGTTGCATTTGATTATTTGCTATAGTGTTGCAGAAATACCTATTCAATGTCTATATATTATCTTTATTGGCTTACTTTAAATTCATCATTTTAAAATAAATTTCATGCGTTGAAACTGATCTCTTTTCAATGGATTATTGAAATTTTAAAACGGTTTCTATGTATGCAATTTATTGAACAGTGACTAAAAAATTTGATAAAGAAGAGCTTCAGCTGGATTTTGCTTCATTCCACGTGAAGTTAACAGAATTTGAAAAGATTTACTGTATTCATTGGCCGACAAAAATATAAGTAGGTAGTTGAACTAATAACTTGAGTCCTGTATCATAATTTTGAAAACAACTGAAATTTACATCTTGTAATAACAATGTTGAGTATAGAAGTAATTTGAGATTGAGATTTACATATTTTTCTCATTCATTGCCCCAAAACTGATTATCAAAAAAAAACAAAACATTCCAACTATTTGAGAATATGTTGACTGCTGTTGTTCATCCTAAGATTCTCGATTCAAAAGAATTATTTTCTACCTTGTCTTCAAACTTTATCATTTCCTTATTTCTTCAGAAATTTTGTTTTCAAATCCCTTTTAAACATCATTAGCATAATAGCATTAACAAAGCATGTCCTATACGTACATTTATATTTTGTGCATAAATCATTATCATATCTAAGAAATCTTTTAGGAAATTACCGTAAATATTAAGTTTGTGATTTAGGATGCATATATAACCTGAGATTGACATTCATGTTTTAACAATTTAATAGCATATAGCATGGTAGAGACAGACTGATCAAATTTTACTATTTCTTAATATGTTGGCTGAGATCCATACTATTACTTTAAAATGATGGGAGTATATTAAGTTGTGATTTTCAAGTTTAGAATGTGCACGGATTGAATAACAAACTCCTATAATATATATTTGTAGAGGTGTTCTTGATGAATTGGCAATAATTCAGTCAGCTTTAAAATTGTAATGGTTGTTTCCTCACTTGAGTTGAATAAATAACTCTATTGCTATAGCACTTCTTTCTGGCCTGCATATTTGCTTCTCCTACAGTTCACTCATCCTTCAGCAAATCTTTCTAGCATTGCATGTTTACTTTTCTTTCTGACAATTTATGCTTCGTTTATTTCTTTCCACCTCACACAGCATTATACAATCAAGTTCGAAAACACCTTCTCCCTCAGAAGAGATGTGAGTAAAAAAAATTTGTTTTTTCTTCCTGTACTAAAATTTAGTGAAACATAACTAAAAAAAAAAAAGCAATAAAGAAAATAGTCTTTTATTTTTGGGAACTCATTCTTTCTGTTCCTATTTGTTCAAATTTGTTTACGACCATTTCTCATTGGTTTGTGAAGAGATGTTAACACCTGAATTAGAATTCTTTTTTCCTATTAACATGTATTACTAACTGTGATGGTTCAGTTTTAACAAGACAATGAAATCATGCTCTATTTGAGAATTTTGAGTGCTTTGTTTTTAATCTTTCGATTATGCTTCTGTGAAACTAAAAATATAAAGCTACAAATCTGGCTTGAAAATATTGTTTGCAAGAATCGGAAAAAAAAAAAAAATCAGGAGGAAAAAATAAAAATGATAATACAGGTATCTCCCTGCTTTTCAAGAGTTTGTGTTTCTTCACTTTTTTTGTTTTTACAAAAAAAAGCAAAAATTAAACTGGCGTTCAGTGTTTGTTTTGCAGTGAGCCATTGTAGAGACAATGCTCACCCTCTTCCTCACTCCCCTATGCCCAGGTTTCTTGTACTTCTCATCACTCCTACCTCTGATGACTGCCTAGCATACCATCATCATTATTTTTGTGGTCTGGGAAAACTCAAAATCACTCAAAATCTTTTTCCATTCGTTTTACTTTCGGATAGTGGGGGGGGGGAAACCTTGAGTACTTTTTATTCTGTTATTGCTGGGTATTTTGTTAAAATCAATTAATTGATATGTGTATTTTCTGTGTTTGATATTTGTAGTTTTATTTTGATTTATTTTGTTTGGATATGGAAATTTAAATAGTTTAACTGTCTGTTTGTAGAATTAATGAATTATTTTTCAACATTCCTCATATTTTGAGTTCATGATATAATTCAAAGTAAACTTCCAATCCTGTATGATTTGTTCCTATGAAATTGAATGCATTCTGAAATCAAAAGCACTTCTAATCTAGAAATGTTACCTTTTGTCCTTCGATATCATGATTAACTTGTTTTTTCATTAAGTCATTAGTTCTCCATCCCACAGTTTCTGGCGTGGAATGTATAGTTACAGAATTAATTTCTAAGAGCATAAATAATTTTACCAAAAATGACCATAAAGCTTTCATTTTTTTTACAAAGAGAAAAATCTTTTGCTATTAACTTTCTACGTCTTTTGGCTTTTGAAATATAGGATTTTGTTCATGATCATAAATATATGGAGCTCATGTGTTCTAGGCTTGTGAATAACTTATGAATATGAAGTCAATTTCTAATTTTTAACTGGCTTAGTATTTAAAGTTTCTCAAAGCATTCCACCACTAAATATGTGCACAGTTAACTACCATGGTACTCCCTAGTCAATGTTTGTATCTTATTTCTGATATTTGCCAAATGAGAGAGTCAATTTGTTAATTTGAGTTAACTTAACCTTCACTTATTTGAAGAGAACTGGTCACTGCTGAATGAATTGTTGTAGAGGTTGGTCAGTGGTCAAAAATATTTGTTAGGTTGTTAATTGTTTCTCCTCTTATTTTTTTTTTCTCCATTATCTTTACTGTTTATTTTAAAGTCATATGACTTGGCGTTTTTGCTAGTAATCTGTCTCCCTCCTGATATCATTCTAGAACTGTGTATATCTTGCCAAAATGCACTCAAGGGTTTATGTATCAGAGAAGCACTAACATGTTGAAAGAAGTTGTCTCAAGTATAAATTGGATTAATTTAATGCTTTTTCAAAATCCTTTAAGGCTCATTTAGAGAGAGTGGAAAAAGTCCCAACTTTGGTGCAGGACAAAACTCATTTTTCTATTTATCATATAAAAACTTACAAAAGGTAATGTTGAAGTCATTCTTATAGAAATGTGTTACTAAAATCCAAAACAGAGGAAATCATATGGCAGCTATGATCGTTTAATGTCTTTGTACACATTGAGAATTTAATATACCCACTGATACTCTCTATCTTTAATTTGCTTCCTGCAAAAGAATCTATCAATTTGAGCTCTTTATCTGCAGTGGTTTTGGATGTTCTTGTAGTGACAAAAAAAATAATCATAATTGATTTATCAATGTTTGTTTTTGCTAATTTCATCATGGGACATTGTTATTTTAATGATGACTAAAAATCTATACCAGCCATTGTTCAGATCAAGAGTATAACTATGATGCTTTTTCGAGAGGTCTGTTATGTATTGTTCTCTAATAGACAATTATGTAGGGAAAGGGAAACCTTTTAAGTTTGTACATAATTTGCTCTGATAGAATTGGGAGTAATTGAAAGCTTCAAACTGATTATCATGATGAAATACAGGAGAGGAAGAAGAGTTGTACCAATGTTGAAAAATAGAAAATCCATAAGTCTTAGAGTTACTGAAGACTTATGATTTCGATTGATAAAGTTGCTAATGTCTAATTGAGAGAATATCCTATCAGATAAATGTAAAGAGTAAAATGCTTATACAGAGGAAGTTATTTATTATAATTATGGATATTGTTATCATTCTGTCTCAAACATTTTATTAAAAAAATTGAGAATTTCATATAAATTTTACATTAAAAAAAAATGATATCTGTACCTTGCCTGGATGAATCACTATAGCTTTTATATGTACCAGAACTATCTGTCTAAAATTATCTAAAAATACCAGCACAAAATTTTGGCATTGTTGGTCCAAAATGACCTAAGAAACCCTAAAAAGCTAGTAGGTTGGGCCAATCATGGGGCTTCAGAGATTCGATTCTTCATTATGTGAAGTTGTAAGCGACTTCCTCTGTAATTCTGTTCATGAAACCTTTATGAAGGTTTTTATTTTCAATGGAATCTAAATTTCCAAATATTCTATGTGAAAGACTGTTGTAGCTTTTTTTTTCTCACTCAGATTTATAGATCTATTTTTAATAATGCCTTCCAGTGTGTAAATGTAAAAGAAAGTTAAAGGAGACATTAATATAAAACGGCCTTTTCTCCAACATCAGCTCCTTCTTTTGGATTTTTTATCACATTTATTGATAGAATGATTGTCGCCTTATTGAACCGAGCACCAAAAAGCTAAAAACTCAGTGAATTATATATTGTATTTTGGTAGCATTATGCTTGTAATTAAACATAATCTAAATTAAACTCTTATTTTTTCGAAATCTTTGTTTTCTAGTTTTGGAAAGAGGTGTCATGAAATAAAATGATGTATCTATGGTAGAGAATTTGAAAAGAGTATTATATTTGAAGAGGCCGTATGGGATATCATAAAGTTTACTGCCATGGAAAACTTAATTGGTGAACCAAGTTTGAGTTGCAGTTTGGGAAAGGCGTGAATCCACTCCTTGACACTCCCCTTCCTGCTATGGGTATAGGAGCCCTTTAGCCCTGTAAGCCTGTCCAATTTAAGTCTGGGTAAAAGAGAAGAGTACAACGTGGCGTTAACAACTCTTCCCGGTAAAGCTTACATGTTATAGAAACTGCAGTAGCATCATTCCAACGATTGTGTGTGGTTAAGGCCTTATGCTCCACACAGTCAACAAGAATTACATTGTTAATAAACATTAATGAACATCTTACTTGAAAAGAGAAAATAATTAGCTATGTTGAATCATGAAGATGTCAACTCAAGAAAGCTTATTTTATTGGATGAAAGAATATTCCAGTGACACTAACTTCTGAGAGGGTAAAAAAATCAAATGAATGCTTTTGTTAAGTCCACTTGATAGACCCAAGGTTCTTGTTAGTTCAATCACAGCTGTCTCATCCAAAATACTGAGTATGAATAAGTTATCAAGTAAGAGAGTCTATAAATATAACCTATGGATCAGTTGATACAACATTTTTGTATGAAAAAGTGAGTCACCTGATGAAATTAGAGTTTTAATCTGTTTCTATTATTGGGGAAACATTGTTTTTGACCTGGAAATATAGTGGTATATGATTTTTTTTAAATGGTCTCACTTTATATATCCAAATTATGAATATTAGTTGTTTAATAGTAAAATAAATCTTGTTAATTTTCCCTAAGGCATTTTTTTTCTGAAGGTGGATCATTTCAGCTGGTCATCTGATCTGCAAATAGTGAAGATGAATATGAAGTTTTTTTTGTTTTATGTGAAGTATCTTAATTTATAGGATTAAACCAGAGGTCAGCAACTTTATTACCTCTGTGGGCTGGATGGAATTTTAATGGGTGGATGATAGGCCAGTTAAATACCAAAAAAAGCCTGAATTATGGAGATTATCCATTTCAATTAATCCAGTTATATTTTGCCCCAAATAAGTGAAGAAAGCATGCTAGAAAATCATTTGTACTTAATCAAGGATGTCAATTTGTAATCAAAGAATTCAGTTTAGTTATAATTCATTTCAATTGAGATATCTTTTGAATCTATCAAGCATAAAAAGAATCTTTAAAGCATAAAATGTAAGCATAAGACCCCATTTTGCTCTGGGGCTGAATCTTGTCTGCCGGCCATAGGTCTCGCACTCCTTTATTAGATTACTACCCTGATTCATTCTTTAGTTAGGATATCACATCATTGTTGAAATGTTGCAAGGAAAACGGTAAAGACACTGATTGTATGAATGCACCAATAATATGACTAATTGTGGCTGGTATTAGTTTTTCACACTTTAAATTACTTCCAGATTTTTTGATTTTCCTTGGAATGTCACAAGAGTGGTTTGGCTTGGTGATTTTTGGGGGTTTTTTGTCCCTGTTTTAAGAATGTTATTAAATTTTGAGTTTATTAGAATTTTGATTATGATCAATTTTGACTTGGTGAATATAAAATTATGAGGTAAATCTATCCTTTCAGCCATATTTTTGTATTTTTCTCCATTTATGAGATTTAAATACTCCAGTTATATTACTTATAAGAGCAACTTCTCAATTGTGGGGAATAGGTTAGTTTTATTGTTTTAATCACATCTGTCAGAGACTTTTTATGAATGTAGGAATGGTGCTTATTTTATAACTGATTTCTATTCCTATGAAATATTGTTTAGAATAAAAGGCCATCTCTTGATTTGTTTAACAAAATTAAAACAACCAAATCGAAAGGAAAAAATCAAATCACGCAGATTTTGTTCTTTTGATCTGTTACGGTACCAAAATTATAGATTGCAATAAAGGAATGCAATGGCTCCAATAAGTACTGCAATCATTTGTGTACAATATATGTATAAAATTTATTTTTAGTGGGAGAATGAAGGTAGCTTAAAGGATATTAATTTTTTTCGAACAACTACAAGTTTTTGCTGTGAAGATAGACAAAGACATGAATTGATTTAAGATATTTTGAAGTATATATTTGTTTACAGGTACTTTTTAACAAACATTTATATCTTCTAGCCTTTTTTCATGAAGTCCAATCGGATAGTGTAATGATCGGCATGTTTATCTCACAAGCAGAAGGTTCTGGGTTTGATTCCCAGTATGGGCAAAGACTGGGGAAAACTCTTCATTTGGACAAATTTCCCTGAGCACTTGGCAGCTAACTGAGCACACTCAAAGCTGTGTAATTAGGGTGGAAATATCCCTTTGTTGGACTTGCAGCCTGCCAAAGAGGTGATAATGAAAAACTTGTAAGAATAAAGTTCCAGACCAGACTTGAAACTTGCTAAGATCACTAAGCTGATGCATGCAATGGAAACCAAGATTTTGTCACTGGCTGTATACTCTAATGGGAGTTGTCTCCCAAGAGACAGACGCTTGGCTTTTTTTTTTTTTTTTTTGATGTAGGAAGCATTATTCACACCCGACATTATAATGAGCAATTTGTCCATCTGTCTGTTGCACTGAAGATAAAATTTTTTTATGCTGAATTGGTTGGTAGGGGAGAGAAGAGGTTCTGGAATTGCTACGCAAGGATTGCAAAGAGAGGATGGTGTAGGAGCAGAGATGTACGTAAGAGGGTAGGGGTTGAAACAAAAATATTTGCATGGGAACAGTTAGACCTAACCCCAAGAAAAGAAGGTGAGAAAGTGAAATGAGGTGAAATTGAATTTGCTTTGGAGTGTCAGTGAGTGTGAGATTTGGTTAAGGGCATGGTCAATTCAGGTAAGTCCCATAAGATTTTTCAGACTCTACAGTGCTTTAGATTTCAACCCTTGGGTATGCCATTAGTTAAGCAACATGTATTTTACTTGTAGTTTATCAGTTCTGAAGATTAAGCTATTACTTTAGAAGTTAGGGTTCTATTTCATTAATACTTTTATGTTTCTATCAATGGAAAAAAAAAACAGAATTATTATCAAAAAAAAGTGCAACTGAGCTTGACATTTTGAATTGGAACATATACCTGAATAAGAAAAAAATTTACTTTAGGAATAGGTTAATTACTTTAATGATGCAATCACATACTGCTGTTGATAAAAATAATTTGTATGCTGAAAGTTTTTCAGTTAAGAATCACAAACCAAAGCTGTAAATTGCTCTTAGAATATTTGATCTAGTACTGGACTATTTATCCAGTGAACTTGGTATCAGATGTGACTGGGATTTCTGGACCAAGACTGAATATATACTTAAAATATAAAATTAAAAGTAAAGTATGAAATTGTATTTAACAGATACAAAAAAATTAACTCACTACTACAGCAGGGTCTGTTTGATCTTTATCAATTTACTTGAAATTTTCTGAATATAGAATATAAGATATATAATGAAAAATGAAAAAAAGAAAAGTTAACAACAAACTGCTTTTAATATATACCAGGTCATCATCATCATCATCATCAGTCTTTTAGCGTCCGTCGTTAGACATAGACCTTCCCCAGGATTTGCCACACTTCCCTATCATGGGCGTCACGGAGCCAGTAATTCCTGAACTTGTCTAGTTCGTCTCTCCATCTAACATTTTGCCGGCTTCGGTTGCGTATGTGGTCTCGTAATCTACTTCAAAAACAGGTTCTGTTAAATCGATATTAATTCACTAATCTTCATCTGGAAATATTTCAACCTCTACTTGAAAATTAAAACAAGAAGAAACTGAGCTACAAACTACTATGAAGCCAACTGGATTCGATACTAGCTTATTTGAAAAAAATGACTGGTTTCCTGGTAATTCTGGTTATCTTGAAGCCAGACAAATTGCCTGGCACTCTAATCATTTGACACAGTTCATGGGTCATTTGAGAAGATTTGGTTGAAAAAAACCCTACATTTCTAACCATACAATATGTTATTTATGTTTAAAGATCCACTAGGGTTGTGGTTGAGTAATTATTTCCTCTTATAATTTATGTTATACTTTTATTATCCGTTTTGATTCAACTAAAACCTTCAGAATATGTTCTGCATTGTACTTTTTTGAAAATTCATATTTGTTGCTAGCCATTCAGAAAATACTATTTAGCTATTCTCAATCTGACAGCACATTCTGGTTCTTTTCCTTGTAAGATGTTAGCTCGTTGACTTATCGAAAAGAAATACTTTTCTCTTGTATCGGAAACATTGAGCAAGCCTTTGTTCACTTCATCTCTACATTCTCTGCCCCCCCCCATCGAATGATTTGTTTACACTTCAACCCTTGCAGTCTCTGTTGCTTTATACTTCACCATGTCCATTTGCGCAGTCAACTTTGACTGGCTATTTATGCTCTTTGCCCTTTTGATTGTGTCTAGATATTGAGAGCAGTCAAGGATACAGGCTGTTATGACCTTGAGAGCACTGTTGTCTGACACAGTCATTTTTCAGGGTGACTATGGGTCATAGTTGTCCTTCCAAAAAAAGGAATGAAGAGAAAAAGACTAGGAAGAATATGGTTTATTAGGGCTCGGTTGTTTTAGAATAAGCCAAAAAGAGTATTGGATTTTTTAAAAGAAATACTTTGACTTTGGCTGAGGAATGTACTGAAATGGAAAATAGCTCTTTATGATAAGAAAAATAATTGATCTGTGCTAAATACTGTATTTGCTAATGAGTTTCAAGCTTCTAAAAAAATTTGCAGTTGAAAAATAGTTGTTTTTTTTCATAGATTAACACAATTGGTTAATTAACTTTTAAATTCATTCTAGTTTAAAAAAAAGTAATTCAAGGGAAGTAACTTTTGATTAAGTTTACTTCCCTTGCACTCCTTGGTAAATTTAAGAATTTTTTTCTTTAATTCATCTCACAGAAGAGTTCCATTTACGTTCAACAATAGTTTCAAGTGGTCCATGAATCAAAGAGTTAATTTACACCATTTGCTTTGTTTCTTGAAAGCCATCTTCATCTTTTTTTAGATAAAAATTTTTTTGGTGGGGGGGATTTGTTGAATTTGCATTTATAACTTTACAAATTTTTCTTTCAACAGTTTTCAAAGTTTATAGTTTTCCAGTTCATGAGAGATTTCGTGTTGGTTTTTATTTAATTGTAATCTTCATCATTTGATGATTCAACCGTTAGATTCAAATTTAAAAGGTTTATTAAGGTACTTTGTTGAGTTTGCCAACTGAAACAAATAAGTTCTGGCACAAATGTTGTACATGCTGGATTATGAGATAAATTGTTTATAAGCTTTTTTAGAGAACTACCACTCACTGCAACTCATCCAAGCCCCATAGCTCTCTATATTTAGCTTTGGTAAGTGGCCTCCTAGTCATATTACCAGCATATTGGACACAGTGTAATATTTGGATAGTTTGAAATGAAATTAAATGTCTGTCTTATACACCAAATTTGACTAAAGTTTATTATGTAGCTTTAAATGAAAAAAAGTTTCTTCGACCAGTTTTGTGTATAAATGGATAACAAATCATTATCCTTGAAATGAAACTCCTTATTTACCTCTTCTGCTTGACATGCTTTTCTCTTTTTGTTTTCTACTTTTATTTGTGCCTTTGTTAGACACAAACCTCTAAACTCCGTGATTGATGGAAATTACCTTTTTTAATGGAGTAATTTGTTGTGTTGAGAAGCTGAGAGATATCTCAAATATCATACACTTCAAGAAGAGTTATATCAGGCTGTTGTAATCAAATATTCACTCTCTTGCATCATCCATCCTCAGTTCTCAAGTGGTCTTTAAACAGTTAATAGTTTGTTCAAGTTCTTCGTCTCTTTATAATGTAATTGCACTTTATCAGTCTTTCATTACCTTTTAATGTGATTTTCTAAAGTGATCTCTTGGTTGTGCTGTTAAAATTGAAATCTTAGCCAATAAATCAGCTTTTGTTTCTAGGTTTGCTCTATGTATCTTTAATGCCTTTCTCTGTTGGATTGCTACTGCCCAACATTGAGGTAGCTGGTGAAAAATTGCTGCTTAGGTTCTGCTCTTATGGTGAGAAGGCAGCTTGTTTTAAAATGCCTTTTGATTAATTGCATAAAAGGGAATGAGGGTGGTGTGGATGGTTAACAGTAGGGAAACAGAATCTATGAACCAAGTTCAAACTCTGGTTGTGATGATTGGTGTTTACTTGTACTAATGCAGAATCCATGAATCCATCTCTTCTCCATGAGGTTTGAGTGAATAGCTGGGCAGACTGGGTCATTTAGCTTTAGTTTAACTCTGTTTCCAAAGTAGGAAAGTCCAACCCCTTATCCTATGTTGTGAGAGACAGGCAATGGATATAGTATGAAACATAACAGTCCAGTATATTAAATTGCTCAAGTAGGTCAAAGGTGAATAAACACAAATAGACTAATAGCAGCTGCCCCCCCCCTCCCAAGTGACACCTCGAGCACTAACAGAAGATTTTTGAAAAAAAGAAAGAATAAGGTGCAGGGCCATGTTCATATTTTTTCTTTCTTTTTTTTTTTTAATTGCATTTTTGGAAGTTATATGGACAATGAAGAAGAAAATACTATTGGTTCAAAAAAAAAAAAGTGTATACAAAAAATGCATCCTCCAGATAGTCACCTATGGAGCTGGAACATGAAACGTAACTAAGATACTGATCCACAAACTGAGAACCATGCAATATGCACTTGGGAAGATCATGCTCACATCACATGGAGAGACTACAAGATGCCATAGTATAGTAAGGAAAAAAACAGGAGTCCAAGATTTAGAATTCAGTAGGAAGCACAAATGGCAATGGATTGGTCATGTTGCACAAATGATAGATAACCAATGGATATCACAACTCACTACATGGATACCTAGAGATCAAATCCAGGACTAAGTCTTGATTAGTACGGTTAATTTGTTCCAAGATTTTTCACACTTTTTAAGATCTTATAATTTAAGGTTGTTTTTCTCTCAGCTTATACTTAGTTACATTAACCATTAGCCTGCCGTCAGGGCATATATGATACGTCCTCTTAGCTAAGCATGCATATCTCATATGTTTAAACAAAACTCCTTTTTTTTAGCAGAAAACTAGAGCAAATGTTAGCAGAAGTGGCTGCCTTGATAAATCTATGTATTTCTAAAAAATTAGAAGAGATATTTACCTTTGTAGCATTCTTTCTGTTGTGAAAACAGACATAATAGGTATCATTCACCTATGAAAACAAGCTGACGACCTGTTCAT
The DNA here is from genome assembly GCA_963457665.1 of Thysanoteuthis rhombus. Taxonomy (NCBI): domain Eukaryota; kingdom Metazoa; phylum Mollusca; class Cephalopoda; order Oegopsida; family Thysanoteuthidae; genus Thysanoteuthis; species Thysanoteuthis major. Next base: position 35,679,644 of record OY735225.1, read on the forward strand.
AAATAAAAAGCATGAATGTCATGAATACTGATGTTATCACAAAAAAACTGTGGCCACAGTGAGAAGAAAGATTAGATAAAAATTTAAATTCAAATTTTTTTATGTAAACTATATAAACAGTGATATATTCAAAAACTTGCCTCACAAGGGGGGGGGGGTTGAAAGGTGGTGAACCATGTCATTGCCCTGCAGATTTATGTGTAAAGGATGTTTTGCAGTGTGAACACAATTTCAAAGTGATGATATCTCTGGTTCTATACAGTTTATTCACAGAAAGTTTATTGCATATTTTTCACCAATCCTTCCTCTTTTTAATGACTAAAATCATCATGACTACATCTATCTATGAAATGTTTTGTGTGTTCATTAGCGAGCTTACTGGCCTGCTCTCATAAAAGTGATTGCTATACTGCGGGTTTGTGGTTTTTTTTCTCTTTCTTTTCTCCTACATTTTCAACTGCATATTTTTCTTTTAAAATTTTTTCCACTTCTTACTATACTACCTTTGAAATCTCCATTATTTTTTTTTCTTTCATTTGTATACGTCTATGGGTCTAGCATGAATTGGGAATAATGCAGATAAAAAATGGTTGGTGTGAATTTTGGATCTGGTCAAAAATTTTCCCAACATATGGCATATGAAAATCTAGCTGCAGACTAAGGGTTGATTTGTATAGCAGTACCTTAAGCATACAAAAGCAAAACCCATGATAATCAAAACCCTATTATTAGGTACCGAGAAAAAAGTCTGTAAATCACCCAAGATCGAGTCCTTGTTTTTTTTTGTTTTTTTTTTGTAATTTTAATCAGACCTTTTTTCTGTGTACTAGATTTTTGAGATCTTATCATTCGTCTTTGCTCTTTTCTTTTATTTCTTCTCTGGGCTGCTATTTGAAAGAAATTGGCAATAAAAATTTAATTTTATACTGAATAAGGTTTTTCTTTATCTGGTAAAATATATGACATTTCACAAGCTTATATTAGTTGGATTGCTAAAAGAACTTTTTAATCCATTGATTTAATGGAGTTTTTCTTATGATAATATTCATTCATGGCACCTGCTAAGGTTGTAATGTAGCAACTACTCCTTTGGTCCCTGATTATTGCCTGTGTCCCTGGTTTGGAAGAGCGGCATGTTAATATGGCTTGGGTCCTGCATTCTTAGGAGATCTGTTCTTGGTAAAATAAGCATTTTGTTTGATTTCATAACCAGTGGTACTTTTTGGGGTTAAAATTAAATTAGTTACACTTTGGCCATATTTGTTAGTCTCAAGTTTTAGGGTTTGAGTAACCGGACAAAAGTTCTACTTAGTTCGGTCATTCCAAATTTATGAGGTCAATTCAAACATTTGATTTGGAATAAACGGTCACATTATCTGCTGAAAGGAATGTTTGTTTTAATCTATAAGATAACCAGTTCCTATGAATATAAATTAACTTGCAGCTGCAATTACTTATGTGGTAAATCTTTAGTATTGCTTATAGGTCTCTTTTTTTTATCATCTATTTTCATTGCTTCTTTCACTATTTGGAAATGTCTGACTTTCTTCCCTTTCAGACTGATTTCATCCTATGTGGAAGATTTTCTTGATATCACCTCATCAACCTAAAACTTCTAGAAATTGGTTTTAGATTGAAAGCATCAGCATCTGTTGAAAATTTTGTTATGAATAATTAATACTTTCTCTATAGAATTGGGTATATTTGCCATTATTTATTTATCATTTTTTCATTCATAGGATAAGAATGAGTCTAAGAATTCTGTTATAGGTTTGAATATTTTCTTGAAAATTAAGGTCATATTTCAGATGGTTTCATCTTGTAAAAATTACTTTTTTGATGTTGAAGGGAAAATATAAGATAACTACACAGAACACTTTTATAAAGTATTTACCAGTGACTGTTGAAATGTTATTTTGAAGATTGTTGATTAACTATCTAGATATATCTTTTTGTATCTAATATTATTATGATTTTTTCAGAAATATGAAATTGTATATTTATTATAACTACTGACATATATTCATTCCTATTTGTTATTTGAGAAAGCTGATTACTTCTCATTAAGCCCAAACAATATCAAGAGTTTATGATGGTGCAATAAATATTGACTTATTTTAGGTATTATTTTTATTAATTTATTGGATTATAGTAAAGTTGGCTAACATCACTCTCTTCCCCTTTTCCTTGACTACTCTCAGGACATGTTAGTGACAAAATTGTTGAAATACTTATATAATAAGTATGAGCCTGAAAAGGATTGAATTCATGCCTTTGGAAAGTGATGTCAGAAGCTGTGAAAGGTTCTAAATATAAGAAAAAAACAACTATAAGATACTCTTAACTGAAAGACAAAGATTCTCAAATTTTCTAGTCTTTGAGTTAATATTTCTGTCTTTTTTTCTGCTACTATCTCTACACAAACAGATGCATTAAGCCTTATAATGTAACAACTGTTTGATGAAAAAGCTATTATTCTGTCCATTGATGCTATGTAATTGCATTGGCATCTGATATTTCTATGCTTAATGTTTGGCATTCAAAAGCTAAAAACTGCATTAATAGTAATAAATATTGGTGAACCATTGAAATAGAACAATGATATTGATTTGATTATGGCTGCAAGAAGGAAGAAAAATGAGATGTAGGACAATGCTAGAACAGTTGTTTGGTTCCTCACTAAGTACTCGCCTATCAGAGTTGAACGGAAGAAAATCTTTATAATCAAGGATATTCTTGTCATCATTTTAAAATGGTCTGTATATCATTTTTTGAAAAGTTGCTACCTTTTATAATTTGAATTAGATATTGTGTGTGTTTTTAGATGTATCCACACAATTTTTCAGTAGGTTGGTCCTTAATATTCTGGGTATCATTTTTCTTAGCCATATCATGTTTGATTGGTATGAAACTTGGTCCAGACATTGAGGTGAACCATTCTTATCTTCCTCTTCCATCACTACCACAACTAGTAATGTGAAATATAATTTTTCTCAGCCGTTGGATCGATATGAAATTTGGTCCAGACCTTTGGGTGAACCATCCTCATTTTCCTCCTGCTGCTACTACCACCACTTCTTCGTTCAGAATCTTTTTGAAATTTTTATCATGAAAATCTATTCCTCATCTTTAAAAGCCAGCCTCTTCTCTTCCTCATCTTTAAAAGCCAGCCTCTTTTCTTCCTCCTAATCTTCTCTTCCCATGGAGTGCAGGAAGATTTGTGACTTCTTAGACTGTTCCAAATTAGATTGATTTGAAATTTAGGTCAGACCTTTGGTTCAATCGTATGTGCCATTCTTCTGTTCCCCCTCACTAATTGAGGCAACTACATGGTCAAATATGGACATAAAGGTTGAGAACACATTTTTGAACTTATGGCTTTTATTTCTTCAATCATGTTTGCTAAATCTGAATTGGCTTGTGTGGCAATTCTTTTTAGTTTTAAACAAATCTATTTTCCATATTAATATCAAGTAATTTTCTTTTTGCATGTCTTGAAAACCTTGCGTTCAATTGAATGACGGAATAAAATAAACTAAATCAGGCAAAGTTTACTAATTTATTATTGGCTGATATTATCTATTTATTCCCTTCTACTGGCTTGTTACCTATTGTTCCAAATAGTTCATTATGATAATTTGATTTGAGAATGATGACAAAGTTGACTTCAGATTTATTCAGGTTTCTTGAAAATGAAAGCACTTTATAGAATGAGATACGTTTATTCTATGTGAAGATTGCAGTGAAATCTTCCTGTAACTTTGAAAAGTAACTCCCTCATACTGACACTCAGGAGCTAATAATGTGCACTGTATCAGATTATGGATAGAGGACCAGGGTTCCGAAAATACAAAAACTTACACGGACAGACAATAAGCAAATATAATGTGTGCTTTATCTGATCAATGTCCTGATTAGGGTCATTGGGTCATAATTCCGGGGGTGGGGGTGTCAGAACATCAAAGTTTGTAAATGAAATGCAGGTGTTGGTGGCTGCTAAAACAGGTCCTTGTAGTTATAGACTTGCAAAAGGCATCCCCTAAAGTGACTGCCTATGTTCAAAAAGTTGCAGCCGTTTTCTTTATCTATGGATAAATCAATATTTTAGACTATTTTTATACTTAAACTTTAATATAAAGAATGTAGCTGTTACTATTTTACACACACACACACTCACCGACTGATTTTTATCAGTCGGTCACATAAGTTTACTATTTTACTCTCTTTAAAGTTGATGTTTCCCGTTTACACCATGACTCTTTGACCTGAACAGACAAACATACATACCAACAAATTTTAAACATTAGTATTTATATATATAGAGTATGGTAGAATAGGTTTGTTCCTGGTTCTTTTCATCAATAATATGATGTTGACTTCAGTTTTCTATTATGCTCATACTGTTTTAGATTTTTCGCAGTCACTAATTCATTGAAGTATAGACCAAAATTATACTTTATTGTGTATAGATTATTTTTTCTAATAATTTATGGTATGAGATTATTTTTGAAACTCGAAGTTCTCTTTCTGCTATGGATCTTGCGTGTGATGTGAGAAGAAAAAAAAATGTAGGTGTTTCCATTATTGTGTGTGTGTGTGTGTGTGTATATATATATATATATATATATATATATATATAATATAATATAATATATATATATATATATATATATATATATATATATATATATATATATATGTAATTTGTAAGGCCTGATCAATGCTGGCAGGTGTCTGAGTGAATAAAACTTGTGCAATATTACATTATGAACCTACCTAAAACATAGCTGGGCATCAGTTGTTGTGTTAGTTGTTTTGGCAATATGATCTGGCATCTAATGGAACATGATGGACTCTGGATACGAATTGTGTGCTGACTTTATTACTGAAGCCATGTTTCCTTTCACACCCAGTAGTGATGGACTCTGTATGATGCATTGCAGGTTCACCCTCATGTCATTATTTGTTTCTTGCCAAAAGCTATCTGAGGGCTTTTTACCTACAATGTTTCCCCCTTATTCATTGATGCATTTGGTGCTGCCATGAAACAGACTTGATGAATGCACTTCTGATAATTTATCTTATGAAGCAAGTTCTGAAAATTTCCCTAATTATATTTTGGTTATGTTTCTTACTTGTGAGTGTTCAATTCATCCCTTCCTGTGTTAATGTCCATTTCTCTCATTATTTTCTTTGGAGTTCATGTGTGAGTGTAAAATAACTGAAACAAATGTCTACCATGTTTCCTCTCGCAATTTCAGTGTTTTTCAAGCTATCTTAAGTGCTTAGAGAAATTATTTGGTACTCACTTATTGAATTTTTCTGTGAACTTAAAATAATGTAAGCTAAAAGCAATTTATGAGAAAGCAATCATCACACTGGAATTATTAGAAAAGAAATGGAAACACTTAGAGGTGCTGATAGATATAAAGCTTTTACGTTTATTGTGCCCAAAATTTTCAAATGAAATAGAAAATATTATAAATCATTATTTATCAAACACAGGCTTATTCATCACCCTTCCCATTTGCATTAATAATAATAATATTCCATTAATTACCTCATTTGTTTGTTGTTTTCAAAGTCAATCTTGATAAATAAAAAAATATTTAGATGTTTGTCTCATTGGGCTAAAGAACCTACAGGATTTTTGAAACAAGTTCCTAATGATCCAGTTATAGCTAAATGATTCTGAAGATGTGCTTAGTAAAAATAATGGAAATTCTTCAAGTTTTCCAAAAGCTGGTTGCTTAAGAATACATGCTGCTTGGAATCAATTCATGAAAACTCAATATGTTGAAGCCTTTTTATTATGCATTTTAAATTGCCAATCAATATGGATAGTTTTAATTTCCGGCAAGCACAAAAATTTCTATTGGGAACACTGCTATTCAATTTCCGCCCTGGCTCTCCCTTTTAAAGGCAGGAACCCTGCAGATTTTTTTTTCCTGACTGTTTAAAGAAGTGTTAGAAATTGCAACAGCTTCTTACTATTATCAAAGGCTTATAATTTGTATTGATAACTCATTACTGTATTCTGTCTGTCTTTTGTTATTTTTTCTCTATTTTCCTCCAATGTTGAATCTACAAAAGAAAGAAACTGAAAATCTTTGATTGGTGGATTTGCAAATATTATCAGCCAATTAAAGCCAAAAACTATCTTGATGCTGGCCATAGAAAAAGTCTAAATCTAAGGAGAATAGCTATGATACTTACTTACTGGTTGGTGGCTATATTGTCACAACAATACAGTTACAATTGTCCTTTGAATGTAATTCTACATTGAAGGTCAACATTTCCTTGTTATACCTTTTAATCTGTTTTACTGATTCACTGTCATTATTATAGAATTCTGGAGTACTTTCCTCCTTTACACTAGTCATAAAGCAACCAAGTTTCCAATTTCACTCATTGTTTTTTTTTAATTCTCTTAAATTCTGTTGAAGAGTGGAGCATGATTTTGAGTACATAAATGCAATCAAAAAGAAGAATGTTGATCTTTCTTATATCAAAGCTCCAAATCAAATTGTATTTTCTTTTGCTTTTAAAGGTTAGTAAACTAACTTTAATCTCAATTTCCAAACTAATTGTTAGTTCCATTAAGAAAAAAATAACGTCTCTTCAGTAAAATTTCTGATTGATGTAAACAATTTAATGATAAATTACTTGGGGCTTTTGAACTTTTATCATTACTAGCAGATGGAAATAAGAAAAGACTGCTTCATTTTGGATGCATACTTCATCAAAGAACATAAAATAGATATATTTTCCACCACTCAAACCCTTTTCATTATAAATTGTTAAGATTCGTTTTACAACCAACATTTTTGTATACTAAAGCTTATGAAAAACCTGAATTTTCCATCCACAGAAACAGAAGATATATTTTATTCCATGATCATTTTGGTAAATTCAAAGATTTAATCGAAACTTTTAAAATATCAAATAATTATGATTTATTTTTCAGTCAAATAGAACAAACAATCCAATTCTATGCCCCCAAAATCTATGGATTTCTCCAATGAAAAGGTTGTGCACTACTGAAATAAATTGCCTGAATATGTGATGAATGAAAGTAGTATCAACAGCTTTAAAAATAGTATTGTCAAATTTTGAAAAAAATGGTGAGAAGAATGGATTAAATGGTCAGTATTGGAAACTCTTTGTGGAAATCTTCAAGAGAATTCAAGTTATCAAGTATATACCATTGCAAGCTGATGTATGATGAGGCATTGTTGAAATGGAATGATATTTTTAAATGTTGATAAGACAATATAATGTATTGATGTATATGTGTGTATATATATATATATATATATATATATATATATATATATATATATATATATATATATATAAATGAATATGCTGTTCTTATTAGTGACATGACAATGTGAACTTTTATTGTAGGTTGTTCAATATCTAATTTCTATTTTAAGCTTTCCCGACTTATTGTTAATTGTTGTCTTATTTTAAAATGTATCTGTTCAGTACACATTTCACTCAATTAATTCATAATCATAATTTTTAGACAAGTATGAAACTTATTTCACCTCATGATTTTCATGTTTTATATGGATTCCAAGAAAACCATAATATCTCTTTTCCCTGCCGAAATAGTGGGGAAAAATATATTCTGTATTTAGGGACAAGGTTGTTACTGAATGAACAGTTATAATTCTGATTACTTCTTGAAAGGAACTGAAAGCTTGCTGCAAGGTTGTATAAATGTATTTAGGCTGAGGGGAATATTCGGATTTAATAACTTTTTTTTTTTTTGGTTTATTTTGTTTATATGAATTACTAATTTCATTCTGCAAAAGCTGATACCATACACAAGCAAATATGAAGAATTAATGTGTTTACTTTTTAGTTATTTCATTATATTTATCCCAACTATACATATCTATTTAGAATAGAAAAAAGCTTTTTGATATCAAGTTCTGTTTCTTAGAGAGAAATAGAGATAGGCAGCATAAGTTTTGCAGGCCTGATATTTTCATTAGTCTGTTACTGATGGTACTTACTCTTTCAGTAATATGCAACCTGAATTATGTATCTATTTTACTATGTGTTACTAACTGATCACACTTTTAAGCACTTGTTGCTCTTTTAATGATAGCTATTTATTCATAGCAACCTACAATGTATTTTTCTGGGCAGGGATTGTAATGCACAAAATACACAACCACTTTGTATTTTGCTGGTAGTGAAGACCGTTATTGGTAGAAAGTGCTTGAAATAGGGATTTTAAGGGATGCTGCTTTGCACTTGTATTATTTAGTATCATCAAATTCTCACTCATGCTCTAATGCTGCTATTTTTGATTATCAAATGGCATTCATTTATAGTTTTAAACATAATTTTGTTTTCTTTGATGTGTCCATTTGAGAGTAAAGTATGGGAGTTTTTTTCAGGGGAGTAGACACTAAATAATGTTAAACCACTGAACCCCCTACCATTTTATTTGTGCTGATTGTTTTAAATGGGTGGATGCCAAGTGTCCCTCCTCTTTCAAAAGTCAAGCTAATTTACTCTTCTCTCTATTTTGGTTTAAAACCTACGCTCTGGCCATGTAAAGTCCAAATGCGGTGTTGTTGACTGAACATCTGTGCTGTTTCCGCTGAGATATTTATAGATGTTATTATTTGACAGTGAATAATTTTTGTCTCGGAGAATCGAATATTGATTTCTGTTGGCACTAGCCTTGCAGACTCACTGTAGACATTTCCACATCAGCAGCTTCTTTTCTTTTTTTCTTTTCTTAATATTCCTCCCTTTACACTTCCTCTTTATTATAGTTCTTATTCATTCCTCTACATTTTCATAAATTCTCTTTTCTGCTAACTCACCTATTTACTTAAGTGTGAAATCATACATAAAGCTCCATAAAAACTTGCTTATTTGGGATTTCTCGAGGGATGTATGAAATTTGACAGCAGCTTGGATTCCTATATGTTTTGATATATATCTATTCTGATAGGTATATTTTCTTTGTCAAATAATTGTTAAACCTTTACCCAAAGTGTTGTATCAATTAATTACTAAGTCTCATAATATATGTATGCATTTTGTCCTCTTCAGTGGCCTATGAAAATTGTTTTTGCAAATCACTAAGAATGCATATTAACTCCGTTTATATCTTTAAGAATGAAAATACCAAGTGCTGTATGCATTCAGATAGACAAGCATTGTAGTGCTGTCTGTTGTATGATTAGATCAGGTGTGTCTGTGTCAGAGAAAGATATTTAATATAAGAATTGATATATAAAAACATGGTGATTAGATGTGAAATAATTTTGAGTGTAGCAGCAGTTCAGTTGGCATAGCAGTATCAGCAAGGTATTATTACCAGAAGTAGTACTTGCAGCAATAGTAGCACCAATGTGAATTAGTAGACACCATTACAACAGACAGTTTGACTTGGTGATGATCATGAAGTCTATAGTGCACTCATTTTTTTTTTTACAATATTGGGAATCATCATAACATGAATGTTTGAAAAATTAAATGTTAAGAAAAAATGTTAAATGACTTTGCTATATCTCTATCTGTGAGAGAAATGGCGCTGAGAGATATTTTCCACTTATCAAACTGTAGACAGAATTTGAAATGCTACCTCAATTTATTTTCCTCCTTATTAGATGAATATTGTTCAAAGATAAAAAAGAACAATCTTCTTGAAAGAAAATGTTTTACAAATTGCAGCTGCTGATTAGAAATGTTTAATTAAACTGGAATACTATTGTATTTTCAATGCAGTTGATGATTTATGAAGCAAATATTTAATCCTTTGCATGATGTATTGTCTTTAACCTTACTATAAAAAGCTTAGAAGTTAGTGAAAACAAACATTTTTATAACTTTTTGATGTTGAACAGAAGTTGGTTAATATCAGACCGTTTGTATATTTTTGTTGCAACCCTTCCATTTTGATCCGTGATGTCGCTAACAAATGTCAATAAAGTTACTCTCATACATTTTATCATGGGACTTTGAAAATTCAAGTCTGAATGAACTAAAAAAAAATGTCTAACATCAATGGTTTTTTGAAATTCCCTGTTGATTTTTTTTCTAGTACAAGCATTTATGGTTACTAAAAAAACAAACAAAAATTAAACAGTCATAGAAAATTATTCTAACTGAATATGAGTAACCCTGCGGTAGTTCCTATATTTTGAATCAGAATTTAGGCAAGATTACCGTCAGTGCATAGGTTTATTGGTTGAACATAACCTTCTGTCTCAAATTATTGCTAATGGGATATACAAGAAGAAATCTCGTATCTTAAATTACCTTGAATAAAGCAGCTCTATAAATGATAGTTATTTTTTGCAGAAGAATTAAGCCATATCCAATTAGTGTAAAAATAAAGGAAAATAAAAATATAATTAGGGGAAGATCATAAATATCCTCTCTCACTGCATTTCAGTTAAGATCAAAGTATATCCATTTTTATTCATCCAATCAAAGATATTGCTCAAATTCCAGCATTGATTTCAAAATAATTTTTGCAAAAAGAAATTGGCTTAATTATTTTACAAATAGAAGTAAATATTCAATTTTAGAAGCAAGCAAGTACACACACACATTCAACAATGGTGTTTTGAATGGTGAATTTCTATTGGAGAGCCAAGCAGAATTCTGTCAAAATATTCCACAGAATGTTTAATTTTATTTTTGTAAGTAAAAGCAGGGTGTGAGGAAGTGATTTTGTGCCATGTGATCCTGACCAAATGTGCCTCCAAAATGCTTACGCTAAAATTTTGTTAATGTGACAAATTTTGCACACTGAAATTTTGAATCAATCCAGCAATAAAGAACTGAATGAGACCTTCTGCATTCAATGTTTATTTATTCATAAAAGATAGTTTAGATCTCTCATCCTATATCCTTATCACTTTTCTGTTTTCTGTGTGTATATTTGTTTTCACTAACATCAATCTCCCCCGCACATAGGCATATGGTAATTCTTTCGTTGAGGGGAGTACTGGGGCTAAGGGCTTGATTTGTCTGAAATTTTACATGGTTTTAGCTGAATTACATTGATTTGCCAAAAATTTAACTTACCCGACCCCTCTAGCTCATATGCCTATTCCCCTGCATCACAGTCTTTTATGCTTTGTACCTGCAAGTAATGGAACTGTCTCGCATCCTCTCAATCAAAGTGACTTTTGATATTAGATCTCTGCACTCTCTTTTCACTTGTTGTTTTGATTATTTGTGTCTCCCTCTGGACAAGTGTGACTTTTAGCAGTGTTACTATGTTATGATGCTTTTTTTCACACCTTGAGTAAGAGTAACTAAGTAGTCTCCTTACAATAGCTACAGCTTCATCACACATATCACATTACTACCTACTCGGCCCATTTATGACATATAAATTAGACTTAGAGGCAACAAGCCCCTGAAATGGTGTCGCTTATTACCCCCATACATTATTTTACCTGTAGCTTGGGAGAGAAATGAATTCATGCCTTTCCTAAAGGCATTAGTCCAAAATGAACTCTGCCTTGGTCAGAGTTTGAACAGTCCATTTTTCACGCTCTTATCTATTCAAGCATCCCACACCACATGTTTTGGTAAATTCAATATATTTTGCTTAACATTTTTTCCCCTTCAAATGTAATAACATCAAATCTGACTGATAATTAATCATTTGAACTGTCATTGTGAATGATAAAAGCTGAGCAGAGACTCTCTTCTAATTTCATAACTGTATTGACTGATTGAGATCTATTTGAAATATACAGATCAGTCGAGAGCAGGTGCAATGGTCATGCACTATTCAATTAAGTCACTTACAGAAAATAATGAATGGCTGACCGCACACATGCAATAGGCTAGCTTGTTAAATATTGACCAGTAATCATAACTCATATATGCTGAGCATGAAAAAGAATTGTTTCTAAGGGTTTTCCATTTTTGCTTTCTTCATATTGCTCACCTTTGTGTATGTCTGAATCTATACTGCTTGAGATTTCACTTGCTACAAACTCTACTGATATTGTTGTATGTAATCAAATTACTTCTGTTCTCCTGGGAAGCATGTGCTCTGTGTAGGCAACATACTCAAACAAATGTTATGGACTTGTCAGTCAAGATGCTATGTCTAGAAAAGGGTTTAGCGCTTCAAGTTATTGACTTATTTCAAGTTCTTGGAGATTTGAGGTACTGTTTCTCCAATAGGTGCTTGAGTGTAAATATAATCTTTGTACATTCAGGAATAGAAATTTATGTCACACAAGAAACCCTAAATATATTTGTACAGAACTACGGAGGTTTTTTCTAATCTTCTATACGTTCTCTGGAGAAGAATTATCTTATTTTGAGAGTAGCTAAATCTGTGTTGGTATGTTTTATGAATGTTGGTTGGAGAATGCCCCAAACTATATGGATAGAGGGCTCATATCCTTTAATCCAACTGTAATCATGGGTCTGATAGAATACTGAAATTCAGCCCCATGTAATGTCAATATGTGCTTTTTGTCAAATATTGTAGATGATTTAAAAAGTAATATCTCTATAGGGGTATATAGGATATCACAAGACTTTTCTTAGCCTTATATTTTTTGCTTAGGTGAGTTTGTATGATAAATCTCATCAATCTGGCCGAAGAAGCGAAACTTTCTGTTCAATGGCCTCTGATCCAGACTGTCAAACATTTCTCTATGTGTACTTGAATGATAAACAGTGTCTAAATGGCCACCTCTTGAAAAGAATTAATAATACATTTTAATCAGCTTTCAAGGTATAAATACAATTCAGGAAGTTTTAAAAAAAATGAATAAACTATAAACTTTTTCATGAGGACAAATCAAGACATTTTCATGTATTGGTAGTTTGGAGAGAATCAAAGATTTTGATTACAAATTTGATTTTACAGTCAACATACTTATAGCTTGAATTCTTGCTTTATCCCTGAAGTAAAACAACAATGTATCTGTTGAATATTTAATAGTTAATTTGAGAATGCCATATTTGAAAAATAAAAACCCTGTAACCAATTCTGTTTTGTAATAGATATTGCTTTCAACACATTCTTTTGACTGCTCATTGTGATGACTCCTTTCTGCGAAGTGTCCTGTTAACTTAAATTTTCCAATCAACAGTAAGCTCTCCATATGTCACAGTTAACAAAAATGATTAATAAAATGATTGCTGGATGCCCTTCATGATTCAAATCTGTAAAATACTGACCAGTTTTAATGATCATATCTATATGTATTTTTATGATAGAACTTGTTTATTTTTTTATTAAAAAAGTTGAAATCTAACATTTATCTATTAAGCCAACCACAAATGTTTCACCCTCCTCTTCAGCAATATGTAGTTACTGCAGATTGCTCAGCTATACAGCACTAAGCAGCCATATTGATTAATAGCATCTGATGGCAAGTTCTGTTAAAAGACAGATTTACAATGTGGCCTTGGGAAATCTAAGAACGTGCAACAAATAAAATTGTGAACACATTCATACATTTATTAGATCTCAGTTTTTACCACTGTCAATTAATGGTATGGCCTTCATGTTAATTTTCCATGTTTGCAAATTTCCAATGATTGCAGTTTTCATTATTTGTTACTCTCCAAATTTTATTGATGCTTGGTTAAAAACCATAGCTGCTAGGTTTATTTTAGCAATACAATCTTAGAAATGAAGCCAATAAAATTGCATTTTTAGCTTGTGTGTAATTCCATTCTGGTTTGTGTCTGTATAAGGTGTTAGGGTAGGATCCAAATGCTATAAACACACCTTTTATTTTACTTATATTATTACTACGGGCTTATTTCATGTTTTATCCAATCAAATTGTGGGCAATGATGATAACTGCAGCATTTAACACTTGAACCAACAGGCTTGCAATCAGAATGCCACCATTAATAAAAATTCTCTTGATGTAATATTTGCTTTAATTATTCTTTCCGTTTAGTTTCTCACTATTCTAGTTTTTCTCTTCAAATTTGTATTATTCAGATTATTCTGTATTTTAGTTCAGTGGTTAAGGCATCGGAATGAGAATCACAAGCAATAGTAAATGGAACTAGTTGGTATGCTGTAATTGTTTGCAATTGAGGTAGAGGAAAAACAAGACCTGCCAATTAATAAAACAAATTTCACACAAGTCAAGTGTTTAGAGGAAAAACTAAGAACATTGACAAATCCACAGATGATGAAACCTTTTGTATGGTGTGTATAGAACCTTATTCTAATTCAAGGCCTGGTGAGAATTGAGTGAAATGCTTATTCTGTCAAATCTGAGCACATGTTGAGTGCATTTCAGAAAACAGTGATACTTCATCAAAACTGAACATCTGATGATTCTGAATTTGACCATTAATTGTCTAGCATAATAAGTCAAATTAATAATTTGCTCTTTAGTGGCTAAGATTTGCGACTCGTGTTGGTTCGATATCTATTTCAATTTTATTGGTAGGGAGTTGTCAATAAGTTATATTTGGTATCATTATTCTTTCCTGGTTGCGAAATATATGTATACAGGTAAGAGGGAGCTCTGATCACAAGATGTGAAGTTCAAACTTTCATGTCAATTTGATCTAACTTGTTGCTTTAACTCCTAAATTAGTGGAATAAATGCTGATTTTAGACTAAAAAAACTTTCACTAATCTTGTGTTTATGATTTGACGTAAATTTCCATTTTCATAAATTGATTAAACAACCATTTCTAATGGTATTTTCCTTCTACTTTTCACTGATCAAGACTGGCTTAAATTTTGGGCAAGAATTTGAAGTTTTGGAATTGTCTTCTAATACAATACTGAAAGATATGATTGTCATTGTTGTTACAAATCTATAGACCCTGATTTAAATGACTATGAACACAATACTGATAGGTAGAAAGTTGTTAAGTCAATTTTTCTGTGGTTTTGTGACATGAGCAATATTAAAATTTACTTTTTTGAAAATGAATATCATCCATATTTTACAGATGTTATTTCCTATGTGGAAAGATACCTGTAATGTTCATGTAATTGTTTTAGTTGTGGAGTTTGTTCTAATTACTGCCAAGATAGGTATTTTTAAGTAACTCATGAAAAAAAAAAATTCAGACAAGAAGTACGATTTGTCTTATGAGTAACTCTTCAAGAATACCCTGGATTTGTAGAGTAGCTATATATCAGAAAATATATGCGAGAACAAATTAGTAATGAATTGGATTTTCGGCAGTGTTCATAATTGTACGTATAACTATTATCTTCTGTTGCTATGATTGTGAGTCAATGTGCCAATTCTGTCATCAACTATTCTGTTCAACCATCCAAAAAAAAAAAATGGTGTTCAGCACTAACAGCAGTAGTATTAGAATTGGTTTCAACATGACATTAATATTAAGACAGTATGTTAGTGTAACTTATTAAGTGCCACGATTGTGAGCAGGGAATACATCTAAATGCCAACTTTGTGATCCTACCTCTCTTAAGAGCTACAGCACATAATTACTTCCATTCACTTATTTGTTCTGTAACAAAGTGCATATTGATTTTTCACATCAGTCTCAATTTTCAAACTAGGTTGCGCTGTTTAAGCTGTGTGTGGGGTATGCACAGTTTTATCACTGCACAATGTAAAGCTCAATGCAGTGCTGATGAATTAGCTCTGTTATATTTTCTTATAATCTTTTTTTACTGATGGAGTTGGAGGGGGCCTGCTTGTTTTGTACCCCCATCCCTTTTCCCTTCCCTTCCACTTATCACACTTCTTTCTGCTTTTTCCTTTTTAATCTTCATATCATTTATTTCTATTCTCTTTTGTTTTGTTCTTTTCTATGTCTATTTTCTATTATATTGGTTGTACGTAGCATATTGGCCATATTCATGGCCTTTTCCACCTGCATCTAACTTCATTAGGTAAATTGATGTTTTTTTTTTTTTTTGTTTTTTTTTACAGTTATTATTCCATTTCATTTCTTAAACAAATATTTCAGATAATAAATAAAAGTAAGACTTGAAATAATCTAGTCAAGCTTATTTGAAGATTTGTTTCAGCTGATATTTAGACATCTGTTATCTATTTTGGAAATGTATTCCCCACCTCGACCTGGTTGTAATAAATTTCTTCACATAAATTCAGTGTATAATGAGATGCTTTCTTATATTGAATCACTGTAGCCCCACAAATGGCCTGACCAACCAGTCAAGTGGGTTACAGATATTTTTCTCTTTGAGTGTGTGTGTGTTTCGGGGTCTTGAGAATTTGCATGAGTAGACCAATAGACACCATCTAGTATCATCTTTCTTTCCTTCACAAAAAGTGCTCTTTGGGGTTTCTATAGTCATTTTGGACTAACGATTCCCAAATCTTACCTTGGAATTTTTTATTTTTCATTTTTGTGATGATTAACTCTGGTACACCTGTGGGTTATGGTGATTAATTTGTACAAGGTACAGATATTTGGATGTATATTTATGAAAAATACAGTTCCCAAAGTGGCATCTGGTTACACTATGAAGTATTTTATATTAGTTAATCCTCATGAAAAAAAAATCAGATATATTTGAATTTCTGTGAGGATATTTCTAAGAAAAGAAGCTGCGGAACTTGTTTCAGTGGAAGAGTTCATCGTTTCAAATGGTCGTCAGGAAATATTTTCATCAGTTACCATTTTTGTTATATAAGTAGATTTCAATTCACTTCCATTATTTTCTTACTTCTTGTTTTCTTAACATTTTTTGTGTTATATCAAGAACCTTACTTGGGAATTCTCTTTCAATTACGAACACACCTTTACTGATTTGTATTTCATTCTAGAATTTTTTTATCCAGCTAGCTTGCAAATGTCTTGGAATGTCATTGAATGATTTGAAAAGCATGTTTGAAAGTATAACTTTTATAAAGTTGTAGATTTGTAGCCTTTGTTTTTACATTGCTATTTGATAATAAATGCACTTTGTTAATTGCCCAAGATTTAAAAAGTAGGTGCTTGTTTTTCATTGGTTACAAAAATGTAACCTCACTTGTAGATTCATATTGACTGTTCATTAAAGAGTTGGTCAGGGATCTTTTGAAACTTTGTGGCACCAATTATTTCCCAAGGTCTGTTTAGTATATGAGATACCTGGCACCCCTTACTGTTGGTTTTCTATCTCCGATTAAACAAGTCTTATTTTTGAAAGGATCTTTCCTTGTGAGTGAGTCATTGTATCTCACTGTAGCAAATGATGACCAAGATAATCATTGAGCTATCCTAAATCATAATTTCATTCTATGTATGAAAACAGAAAAGAAGAAAAAGACAAGAGAAATGATGATGCCTCTTTGGATTAAATAGTTCGGAAATATTTGATTAGTGAATTGCAGGAAATGTCAAGTTGATTAAGAATCGTGCAAAATGAAACTTTTATCTGTTGATGATTTTATGGCAGTTGTGTTAGAAGTTCTTTCTTTTCTCATTGGAATTCACATGCTCCTCGTTAGAAGCATTGTCTATGAAACATTTTTTCCTGTTGGGAATTTTTAAATTGAAGTCTTGGATTTGAGGAAATAAGATTATTTTCCTTGAATCTATGAGGAAAAAAAATATCTTGGCTACTTCTATCCCATAATAGACTGGCATGAAGTTAATCAACACCCTGAGAGAGCTTCAGAACAGAGTGGGATGGTTGCCAATCAATTGTGGTGCCTTCGCGCTTGGTCAAACTGAAAGACTAAAAAAAAAAAAAAAAAATGGAGATATGAAATTAATGACTTATAAATTGTCTTTGTGTACAGTAAATTTTTGCAGATGTTTTAACCTGCATATTGCAAAATGATCTTTTGATTTTCAAAGTGCAAAAAATCAAATGAATGCACCTACTGAAATTCAAACCATCAAAAGTAAGTTTAAATTGGTTTAATTAAGCTTTGTGCACTTGGTAACTTTCAAAGCCTGTAACTTGTGTGTCTGTTCATGTATGACTGAAATTGACATGACAACACAACTCTGAAACTCAAACATACTATTATTCAGCGATCAGAGTTGCCTGCAGTGGCTGGAAAAACTTTTTGTTTAACAAATAGTCACCCGCAGAGTTCTAAAGGTTAAGCGCTTAATAGACTTCTTAGTGCCTATGTTAAGTCATATCAATTCTTACAAATGTTTCAATGCATGAATTGATGGCTATTTAAGATGAAAATCATTATTCTAAATCCTGTATTGCCTCTATTGACTTTCTGAAACTTACTTTGGAATTCTGTATCTGATTGATGCTGAAAATATAAAAATAATTTGGGCTGAATTTTTATGAAAGGCTTCATTTTAGGTTTTTAGCATTAAAATTTTGAATGTAGCATTCTATTCAATTGAGTGCTGTAATTTGCTGTAAAATTGTTTTTTACATCTTCAATCATATTTATAAAAAAAAACTTTGAGTGTTTTTTTAAAATTGTTGTTGGTCATTTTGAAGCTAAGTTAATGTACTTTTATTATTTCTTATTCCCTTTTCTCAAGAAAATCAAGTTGAAAGTATGACAATACCGATGTCTTACACAACGTAAATTGAATTAACTTGCTTAATTATGAAGTCTCTTTGTTCGAATATAATTTGAAATTTTCAACCAAAACTGTTGATGTAGTCAAAATAGGTTTATTCAATTTTAAAGTGATTCTGGCAATCTACCCCTCCCCCCTCCAAGAAAAAATGTTAAAACAACCCCCAAACAAACCTATCTTTTTAAGCGGTGGGTTCAGTTTACAATGCAGGTTCATGCTAAAATAGTCCCTTAGGTTGTATCTGGCAGTATTTTCTCGTTTCTTTATCCCCCACCGACTTCTTTATGATCATTGCTCAATAAAACTTATTCATTGATCACCCTCAACAAGACATGATGGTTTCTATTGAGTGACTTACCAGACCATATTGTTTGTATTATCTATTTTTCAAATATTAAATCAATGTTGAGTACTCTATTTGTCAAGTTTAAATTTCTTTTGATATTTTCCTATTTCCAATTTCAGCAAATATCGCATTTTTTATTCTTATTGAAGGCAATAATCTTTTAATTCATAATTTTCTCATAAAAATATACATCAAATTAGCATATGATTGTTTCGGATTATCATGAATTGAAAAAAAAAAAAACAAATTATAAAGGCTAACTAAAAAAAGATTATAAAGGCTAACTAAAGTTCATTTCAATTTGTAAATATGCCTTGAAAAATGAATAAGTATAATTCTCTGTATCATCTAGAGGCTTTAGTAAACAGATAAAAAGGCAGATAAAAAACACTGTTTGCAGACTAATAAGAAACAGTTGGTACAAATAGTGTGCTAAAAATTCTTCATCAGAAATGAGTCATTATTCTTTGTGGATTTGGACATGGCTGATTAGATAGATTTGCTATCTATGTACATGATAATTAAGCCAGCTTGGTTGGTTTCATTGAATTCAGATACAAGTGTTGCTTAATTCTCTTGTTTATATCATCTGATATTGCTATAAAGTGCGTCATTAAAAAAATTAGTACTTGGGAATAACTTTTATGAAGTTTGTTGTTGCAATAAAATGCAAATATGCTGAATTTGATGGTATATACCCCCCCCCAAAAAAAAAGTGTCTCAAAAGGTAAAAATAATCTTTGTTATCCAGCCACATATTGGCCAGAACTTTGAGAGTTGAAAAAACCAAAAAAAACCCCCAAAAAACTCGATGATAAATGAGGGAAATTAAGGGAAATACGTTTTTTTCTCAATATTCCCTGCTAAAATATGCCATCAAATACAGTAAATTATTCATAAGCAAGTTGACTATGACAGGAGATAAATCTGGCCCAAATAATTTCATTTCGTAGCTGAAAGGCTAGCTACTATATATAGGCAGCAGTCAACCACGTCTGTTTGTCTTCATAATCTTCTTTCTTGACTGCTTTATTGGTTTTGCTGTATCTTTGACAATCTTCCTTCTTTTTATCAATCTTTGCAGCTTCCTTAACACCTCAAAGACTTGAATAAGTAATGAATTTCGTCCTTAGAGATAGCAGCATTTCTAATGTACTTATTTTCTGAGTGCTTACTACTTTTGTGATAATATTCATGATTCTGTTTGGAAACTATTCAAGAAGGAGGAAGAAAATGAAATTTTGATGAGTGCTTTGATATTGGATTAGGTAGTTGCATTTGGGAAGACATCAAAGAATTCAATTGAATGCCTCTTAACAGCATTCAGACTAATAACATCCTAGTGCAGGGATAAAGTCTTCCCTACCTTTTGATTACCATAGTTTTACTGATATCAGCTACTTTCTTAACTATCTGTTAAGTCTGATTTATATTTCCGTAAGATTTGATTTTTCTTATTGCTTTGTACCTCTCTCCTCTTGGACTCATTTTTTTTTATGTAGCTTAAATGTTTAATTCTATTTTTATCATTACTGGCATTAAAACCATTTAGTTTTAACAAACTTCATTCAGAAAGATAACATCTGTCATATCAGAGTTTTTTTTTCTGGCCCGAGACTGAACATTATCTCTGATTTGCTAAAAAAAAAAAAAGCTGTAAAATAGCAGAAAATGTCCAGCGTATGAATGATAAAGGCTTCCCCAATACTTTTTGCTTGATACTTAATTGTCGACCTGCAGCATCTATCAGATGAACAGCCTAAAATCCTTGCAAAGCCTGATAATCTGTTTTGACAACTTGAACCTTGTTATTTGAAGGGAATTTATACAGTGAAGCTTGCAATG
Source organism: Thysanoteuthis rhombus (assembly GCA_963457665.1). Classification (NCBI taxonomy): domain Eukaryota; kingdom Metazoa; phylum Mollusca; class Cephalopoda; order Oegopsida; family Thysanoteuthidae; genus Thysanoteuthis; species Thysanoteuthis major. The sequence goes on from OY735225.1 coordinate 35,700,327, forward strand.
GTAAAACTACTGGTAAACAGTCTATAAAAAAACACTGGTTTGTAAAATGTCCATGTATGCTGCCTTTTTACATTGAAGTCAGTTGAATTGGAGGGAGAGAAATGTTAAATGATATTTTCTTCAAACAAAGTTGATAAATCCTATGCTTATCAGAAGTCTCTTGACTTCTAGAAGACTCTCACACTAGATCTTTAAGAAAAAAAATTATATGTTAATTCTAGGTATACTAACAACATGCATAACCTTACTATTTGTATATTTTGTATATCTTTCAATTATCACAGATGTCATTCGTGATGTAATGCAGTTTTTATTCCAATAGTTTTGAGTCAGAATTTACATTTTGTGTGAAAGTCTAGGTTAATCTGGAAACTGCTCTCACAATAGTGGGATTGTCTCTATGTATACTGAGATGATGCAAATTCTAATGCAGCAATTTTTCTTTTTTTCAAGTTGAAGTATATAAGTAAACTATTGTTTAAATCTAATATGCACAGTGGGAGAAAAAAAAAAATCTTGAAAGTTCATTACTATTTGATAAAATCGCTTGAAAGCCGTTTTTTAAGAAGTAATAGTGATAAGCCTTCATATGATGAATTTTTTATTTTCCAATACAAGACTTGTATTAAATCATGATTTCATTTGATTACTCAAATCTCTTATAAGTAATGCTACATATTCCAGGGCTCTATCCCTGAAAAGTGTACTGCCTAAGCCATGATAAATGTTAATAAATCAACAACACTTTATTTATAATTCCTTCAAGCTGATACTAATGTAAATTGTTGCTTAATTTTCAAATTTCTTTATTTATATATTCCATTTGAGTGGATGAATTGAAAAGAATTTCTAAATGCCCAACAGGTACTTGTGTAGTAGTTTCTATTCACATTAAGTAAATATGTCTGTTCATCTATTTGCCTGAATGGGTTACTTTCTATTAAATGAAACAAGTGGGAAAAATATTATTACCAGTTAGTGGAGAATAACCTAAGAAGTTACACATGGTTCATGGCTGACTACATTCATACAGAGCATTTTAGTGAATGATAAGGTATAAGATGGTCTTTGCTAGTTTTATTTCTATCTAGTAATACTTTATTTCTAGAGAGTAGCAAAAAAGATTGGAAGCTTCAGGACCCAAGAGCTAAATCTACTCGTGTTTCAAATCAGTGATCTTATTCTCCTTATCCAGCAAAATAGATGTATGATTTTGAAAGAATTTGTAAAAGTGATTGTAATAAATTACTATATGACAAAGATACACACACAGGAGGTTGTAATGCATTTGGTAAAAATATCTGTATCTGTGAATTTATCAGTTTCATCCTAGGTTTTATTAGAAAGTGACTTATAGTATTGTATTGAAGAGTTCATTGTTTCAAATTATGGGTAGGGGATATTTTTGTCCGAAATTGTTACCCATAAGTAGAACGGTCCATGTTATAGACAGAAATAAACTGGGGAAAGTCACACTGTTGATATGCCTATAGATAGATTGGCTAGAATGATATGAGAACTGTATTGCCATTGTATATTAAGGCTCATATTGTTCTGTCTTTCTCCCTGTTAGCCCTTTCCACAAATTGTCATCAAATATCAAAACAAAATCTATGGATGCAGATGTGGAGTTGGGGGGACTTGATGCCAATGAATAAATATAATTCAGTTCTTAAATTTGGGGCATTTTTTGCTTTTGAGAAAATGAGAGGAAAGTAAAAGCTGGTAGATATTCATTATGACTATAAATCATGACAGAAGATTTTAGGAAAACAGAATTTTCAATGTAAGATTTACTAATCTTGTTTGAGAAGTTTCCCCCTGAATAAAAGCAAGTCTTGATGTTCCTAAAAAGAACCAAAGAACATGCAGAGTATATTCTGTGGAATTTCTTGAAGCTACAAACTATCCATTTTTTTGTACATTTTGACACATTTTTCTCAAAGAGATACTGAAATGGAGAATTTGGACTGAGAATATTTCATAACTAGGATCAAACCCTGTTAGCTTCAGTGAATAATCTGTACACTTTTCTCTTTCTCATTGTTTTGTCTTTGTTTATTATGTGAAATTGAGTCAAGCATATTGGCTGTGTGTTTGTATAATGCTTAGGATACAGTTTGATAGCCTAATCATATATTGGTCATTGTTTAGGTGTGATTTACTAAAGCTTCTTCATTATCAAAACTCATGCAAATTTCGATGTATGTGATTCACAAAGCAGTAGAGTCGTTGGTTGAAGTGATCCATTCATTTTTTTTGTCTCTCATTAGTTTTCATCTGTTACTATATTCTTTAACTAGTGTTGCTACTTAATAAATCTCAATCTAATTCTTACCTTTAAAATGTGGGAGAATTTGATGTTTGCTACTGATATTATTTTTGCACATTAATTTTTCTAAAAGATAGGTAAGAGCAAAATGAGATCATTTATTTTTTTCATTGTGGAAATGTTGACAATTTAAAATTCATTGGATTGTTATATTGTTAGCTTATCAAAAAAATAAATACAAATTATAATATATAATTTCTCATCTGATGACCAAAAGTGCTAAAGATATTTAAAAGAAATTCTAAATGCATATGAAGAACTTGAAATCTTTTTGCTGGATTTTAAGAGATTTGCTTTCAGATCTTTGAACTGATGCGATAGATATTTCAAAATAAGCTCTAATTTTGTGTGGAACCAATGCATCTGAAACAATTTTTTTCCCAAGTGTGGTACATCAAGTTTTTTTTTTTTTTTTTGCTGAAAAAACACTTTTGATCATAGTCAAGGCCATATATATGATATTTTATCTTTAGTGCTTATTAGGTTTGGCAAAATATCACATCCATTAAATACTGAGTCTTTCTGTTGCTTGCATCAATATAATTTAATCATACACTTGGATTTCTCAGTTGATTTGTCACTCCTACACTGATATTAATGTAACTCCTGTGCTATTTTTTTTTTGCCCTTAACACTAGACTGATGACTTGTAAAGACAAATTATCTCATCCATAGTAGCGAATAAGTTCGATACTCATTAGTTGTCATAATACCAAAGTAAAAATGCAAATTTCATTTGTTCGTATAAGGATATATTGCCATCTTGTGGAAGAATAGCACTATCATAAGATTAGCTGGTGGTACTGGACTGACAACTTGCTAAAATGAGTTATTTTATCCATGGCAGTAAACAGATGAAAATATTTTGAAATCAATGCATTCTTCACTTCTCATTGCAACTGATGTATATTAGCTTTGTATAATGAAATGTAGTTTTGGTTTTCAAAGTTAATCTATAAAAATAATCATTTTCCTGGTACTGTACATGATTGAAATCTAAAATATTTTTGAATGAATGTAAAAAAACAAAAAAACAAAAACAAAACAACCCATTAAGGTTTGTAAATTCTCTATCCTGTGATACTAACATTTATGTTTATATCCTTGAAGGTTATTGATCCTGTTTAAGAGGTATTACCTCTCATTCATTTCATATATTCCAGATTGACAATTTTTTAGGAACATTTTATCACCATCTTGTCAGAAGGACAAGGGTAGGAGTGTACTTGAGGATAATTTATGGCAAAATGACTCTCCCAGAAATTAACTTCTCTCTATGAAACTTGACATTTGAAACAACCATTTTTTCTTTCCTCCAGTCTTTTGAGTGAAATATTATGTGCCATTTCAATTTGCCTTTATTCAGCTTGGTGTTTTCATCTTAATTGTTTCACCAGACTAAATACTATCAACTCAATGTTGGACTATACTAACGAATACAAAGTAATATCTTTATTGTCTCTTCTACTGCTGTAGTTAAATGTATCTTGGTTCATCTAATTAGGCATTTGTTGTTTAAGCTGCTTGACTTGGGTTAAAGCTGAGGAGCCTTTATTTCAAGTATACAATTAACATGTTAAGTTGAATAAATCTGTTGAAACATAGATAGAATAATATTTAAAGTTTTATAAGTTTATTGGAGCATTTCTGTTTAAAATCAAAAAATGAATTGTGAACACCAGTTCTGATGATGATTATAGAAAAAATATTCCTGAATAATGAGCCAACAAGCTGTGAAGCATTTCTTGTCTTACTTTCTGCTAAAAGATGAATTGCAGGTATCCATCGCTTAATGCTTGGTTATATACTGGACAGTAGGATGTTCAGTGATTTGGGTGTTGGGCAAACATTGTATGATACTATATACTATACAAGTCTATAGCATTCTGGACCATAGCTACACTATAAGTACTGACTAAATAGTCAAAATTATGCATTATTACGCAGATAGTCTCATAATGTGAACATTTCCAAAGAGGATATCTGAAATAAAACAGGCATCATTGTGCTAGCTAGAAAGATTATGCTAGCCTAGGGATGCTTACATATCACCAAGAGCTGTCTACTAATGCCATTCTGCATTTTTAAATTGATGAAGGAATTCTTGAGGAGAAAAATATGTAAGAAAGGTGCAGTAGTATGTTTATTGAAACTATATTCTTACAAAAGTATTAATCAATTAAAGTGACCTTACAGTTGAAAATATCAACATGTGCAAAATAACAGAAAATATTATAAAATAATGAAAACAAAATTATATAGAATGTTGTCAAAATAGAAACATGTCACAGCATTTGTCTACTGTAGGCTATTTTTTCATGGAATAATGATGCAATTACAGGGACACAAAATTAATCCTAATTTGTGCTGTGACCTTCTTTCCAAAAATTGAATTTTTTCACCACTTTTTTTTTTTTTTCATTTAAAACATTTTTGGTAAACATTTTTGCAAACAAATTACCCCTACTCTAACACATGATTGGGATTGTTGATATCTACATGAATTCCCTAATTTTCCTCCACAGGAACACTTTCCAGGTGTAATAACCGGCATTGAGTCATCATTGGCAAAAATGATAACATAATATTCTCTTATGTCTGGAGAACCTAGTTGAGTCTCTTTTTGGGGAGGAGGTTTTCTTTTGAAAAAGAGGTTCGATGTTGTTAGATTTCTTTCTTTTTTTTTTTTCTAATTTTTTTTATTCATTTACTTATTTAGTTATTCATTCATTTATTTATTATTGTTTTTTAAAATTTATTTATTTATTCATTGTAACACATTATTTTTATCAAATTGGACCAGGTTTTACCTACATCTTGAGATAAAAATCACAGAAAATGAAGTTATTCGCTTTGGGTTTTTTTTTTTTCATAAATTTATTTACATGCAACAAAATAGTATGTGCATCTCTTTCTATCTTTCTAGCAAAAACAAGGAAAACTTTAACCAAATTTAAAAAATTTGTCATGTTTTAAAAAAGGTATCAAAGATTTCCCAAGTTACAGCGTACAATATAAAACTACTGTAGACTTTTTATCAATAAGAAAGAACTTACATTAAAATGAAGATGAACAATACAGTAGAGTAAATATATAAACCAGTAACTTAGATGTTAAATATTGCTATTAATTATTATGTGTAGTATACGCTGTGCCATTATATATCTGGTTGCACGATAGTTTTGTTTTAAAAGCCACTATCTGCTTACATCTGTTGCGTTCCATTTGCTAATCAAGGTTTCTCAACTCTAATATAACCTGATTTGACCTCGAACGTATATACAATTGTGTGTTAAGTGACAGATACCTGTAGTTTGAAATACGCCTATTTGAAAGTTTAATTTGATTTCAAATAGATTAGTTCAAATAATTGTTTGAATACTGATGTAGAAAAAATGAGATGGAATCCATCTCTGATGTAATTAGATTGACAATAATTGAGCAAGTTTCAAAGTTGGTTCAAGGGCATTTAAATCCTATTCAATTCTTGCACCAAGAGAGAATTCAAATTCATTTTTTTCTTTATATTTAATCTCAGCTATTTTCATGTTTCTGTTTTAATTTGGTGTCTTGCATTCTCATATTAAAGGGAGAAAATTCCTTTTCATTTATCATTTCTTAATAACATTTTACCTTTTATCCTCTTTTTCACCCCATCATTTTTTAATGGTTGAAATTTTTCAAGACCTGCATAAATATTCATGCAAGATATGTTATTTTGATCCCAAGACTTTCATGTTCTATTCTACTTGTCTTGTAAAATCAGAGTTACTGCCCCTGCAGTAGATTGCTCTTCCTTGTCTTATCTAGCTGTGGTGTAAGAGGGTTTATGTTTGATTCTTTCCTCTCAAGTTTAGAAATCAGTGATGAAATCTGATATCCATTTATCTCTTTCATTTGAAATTTGGTAACTTTATGTTCTTGTAAAATCAAATTACTAGAAAAATTGAAATCTAAATTCTTTGATTGACACACAAATTGAATACCTGTTTTATTTATAGCTTAATTTTAACTTTATCAACTTGACTTATTTGTATCAGTATAGTGAAAGGTTATTTTATAGAGTCCTTATATTCCAGCTTTAATGAATTTTTTTCTCTTAAATATCATTTCTGTTTTATTTCATTGTTCTGAAAATAGCCTTTTAAGAGTTGGTAGGAAAGATTCCAAGTTTTTTTAATATCCATTTTACAATTTGGCTGATTTTCATTTTTAATAACAGCATAAGGGAAGGAAATCTATAATGAAGCCTTTTCTATGCATTTTGATCTTTGAAAATGCCCTTTATCCTCTTTGCTAATAAAGGTGCCTTTCCTACTTTCATGATTAGATATAACTTCTGACTCTTCTGTGCATTCTCTGTCTCACTCACTCACAGGCACTCACCCACCCATCCATTTTTTGTTTTGCTATCATAAAACCCTCTAAGCTTGGTTCTATTTTTGATTCATTTTCCTATCACTCCGGATTAACTCCTATCCTCCTTTATTTTAGTTGCCTCAGAGAAATCTTCCTTTCAAATCTATTTAATCTTTTGTTTGATTGTTTTTTTTTTTCTTCCTAGGATATGTTGCCTTAAACCTTTTCTGTTGTCATGCTTTTTATTATTTCAAGATGGAAATTTAATATCCTGCAATTATTATTGCATGGTTATTTTCAGTTTATCGTGACTTTTACTCCTGAGTCGAGAGTTATATAAATTGATCTTGCTGTGAGAGTGCATTTATAAAATCTTTGTTTATGAATCGATTCATGAAATGAACTAACTAGGTAACTTGACATTAGCTGGGAGTGAAAATGTGATTTTTTTAATAACTAACACTTAAATTCATTTTGAGAAAAAATTAATGGCCACAGCAAGTGGAATAACTGCTAATTAAAGTTGCCTCTCCTGATTTTTTGTTGAATTTTTTAATGAAAAAAATTCACAAAAGAGTTGGATTATTTTTTCATTCTGAAGAAGCATCTAATGTAGACAAGAAAAAAAGCTGTTTGCTTGGTATCTTAATGCTCCATTTGTTGTTTGGTAATAAGAATAAAAGAATGTCAGTTGGCATTTCTGAGTACAAGCAAGTATTTAAGGACTTCATTTATGAAATTTATTAAATGCCTATGCTCTTTGGATTTTATAATGAAAAATATTTTTGATATTTACTTTATAATATCAACTAGTTATTGAAAGACAATTGTATCTGATACATCATTATTCGCATCACTTGAAATGATTAAAACTTGGGATTTTGAAAGAGTTAGTGAACTTGTTACATGCATAATGCCTGTCATTAAATTTCTATATGTCTATATTAGCACTTTATTAAACTAGAACATTTGTCCTATCTTTCTTGTGGAATGGATTTGTCTTATAAATTATCATTTTTTTTTTTCAGTGGGGAATCTGGAGGACGAAAGGCACCAAAGGTAAGTTTTTATATTACTATAAAAACTTGATTTCCATTATTTTTTTTTTCACTTGTTATTATGTGTGTGTTTGTATGAACACATCCATACACATACTGATATACATCTGTGTGTGTCTCCATCTATTAAAGTTGAGGATGGTTCCTTCAAATTGCCAATTTATGGTTGATTTGTGCTGACATTATTTAATATTAGAGCCAAGTGATTCTAACCAAGGTAAGTGTCAAGAAAAAGTTCACATGCCTTTTTAAAAAAAGATATTTACTAAATTGGTCCTAATGTACTTCAAGTGTGAAATTCAGTTAGAATGGCGCCAGAAGTGTAGAAGCCACTTGCTGTTTACCTCTCTTCATGACTTTTTCCATTTGATCCTATGTCTCTATCTTCTTTGTGATATTTCTATTCTAGACATTGCAATTCTGTTGAGTAATTGTTAAGCTGGAGTTGGACAGAACCGGTGCCAGTGAATATGGTTACAGTGGAAACTGCTCTTCGAATCGAACTTAAAAAGATATAGTTGGAATTTGAGGAAGTGTGTGTTGCCATTGGTTTTTCTATGTGTCTTAATCCAACAATGCTATACGTATGGGAACATCAGATAAAGTTTCATTAAAAGAAAAGAACATGATTTTTTTCATCATGAATGTATTTCATAGATAAATATATTTCGTAGATAAATCATTTTTCTTGGGTGATAATATTGAAACCTGTATGTGAACGCAAGAAATTTAGCTGTTGACTGTATTTATTTTAATTCTTCAGATACTCAAGACGTATTCTGTAATATATGTAAATAATATAAATTTATGCATGACAAATACAGATCATGGAGAGGTCATGTATGGCATCAAAATTGGGATTCTGTTTTAAAGCATTTGTGTACTGCAAACTAAAGAAGATTTTTGTCCTGTAAAAGCTGATATGATGTCTACAATAATATGCTGTCCAAATCCTGGTAACTCCTTGATTAGCTTTTGCTGACTTGGGTTTGTATACAAAGGATTAATCAATTAATGGACAAGTTTTTCTTAAATGGTATACCTAAATCCTGATGCATGAATATTTACATTTATCTATCATTATTTTTCTAATTATATTTTAAAATGCATGCAGCTTGTGTGTTCTCTAGAAAGATGATAAAAGAACATTTTCATTTGCTATAGCTATCATTGCAAGAGGAAATAATGTATCGCACCTTGTAAGCTGCGTAAGTGTTGGAAGTACTAAATCATTTTCATGAACTTATACAATGTTTTCTGGTTAAATGTATCCAATAATTTTTAGTACTGATGTTCAAAATGATAGATGAGCCATGAGCTTTCTTAACATTGTGAATATTAGTGCTACTTTTCTTTGTTTTGAACTCTTCCTAATTGAGCCTCATGGATCAGTTGATATAAGTTTTTCAAAGTTGATCTTTTGTAATATCTAATGAGTATTTGGAACTATAAGAAATAAGGGCCTGAAGCTAAAGTTTTCTCCCCTCAGAATTCTGAATATGAGGAGTGCTACATTCATGTGACATTTCACTTTTTTCTTCCTAGTTTAAAGAGAACTGAAATACCAAAAACAAAATATAGATTTCTGTAAAATGCTATAGTTGTAGAAGTTACTTTTCAATATTTGATTCCTTCTAAACTTTATCACCTTCGTCTCAGACAAATAACATTTGCTTACTGTTAAAGCTCTCATACAAGCAGCTTCCATTGATATTTAGTCTACTTTGGTGGAATGGTTAATGTTAGACATTTCTATTTTTGCCCATACACAGTTGGAACTCTGACTGCCCTGTCAGCTGCTACTTATCTTTCCAATCAGTTAGCCAGTGTTATCCTAATATACCACAACCAGTATGAATAAATGTGTAAGGCTAGAAGGCATTTCCATTTCATGCTTGTTACTTTCTTACACTTGACTAATCATTTGCATTTCATATCACCTGAAGCCATATCGTTAGTACAAATTCTCATGTTATTGTCTGCAACCACGGATTGTGGTGAATAGTGATTATAAGCAAGGAGTGTTATGAATTTAGAATAATAATAAGTTTTAATGTCTAGTAGGCATTTGTTTAAGTGTCGGAATATACATACTTACAGATAATTTATCTTTGGTACACTTTTATTTGTTTTCATCAGCTGTAATGTAAACGAACAATGCAACAGATACATGGGAAGAATCCATGCTGATTCTTGTTCATTCTACCATAGTAAGCAAAATAAATGAACTCTTTTTCTTGAGAACAATATATGACATTGAAATTTTAAAATGAACTTTGGCTCTCATTTGCTAATTTTGGTTTCTCTCAATCAGTGCAATTTTATGCATTTTGTTTAATCGATCTGTATTTTCCTGTCTCTAATTAATGATTTTTTTTGTATTGAAGCAGGAAATTTGGGATCAATAAATGAGTAACCCTCAACACCCACCCATCCAAAACTTATCCTTTGTCTACTGTGAGCTAAATAACAATTTTTTTCATGTGAAGATTGTAAAAAAGCTACACTTGAACTATTTGTGGAAAGAAATCAATAAAGATACATCAAGCATTGGACGTCTAACAAGCATCATTAGCTCTACTTAAATAGAAGCTCAATACTTGTCTGCAATGTGATTCTATTTAGTTCCATCCAAGCTTGGAAGAATGTATTCCTACTTTGTAAAAGTTTCAATTCAATGATATATTTGTGGCTATTAAATGGTGACAAATAACTTAATAGTAGTCTGGAGCAGGCCCTAGCCAGGGCATTGAGCTGTAATTACTTAACAATATCCTCTTTTTGAATTGGCTGGAACCTTCTTTGCAAGACCAAACATTGCCTATCTCTATTGATCAGTAATTTGTAATTTAAATATTTCCTGTAAAAACTCTTTTAGTCTAATATTTGTTGACAAAATTATGTGGGTAGGTCACTAACTTGTATAAATTAAATAGTTTTTTTCCCAGTTTAGTCAGTATAAATCTACTTTGCATTTTTTACCAACTCTTGTTTCTCATATTTTTCCACTCATTTACATCCAAATGGATAAAATGAAAGTTGTTGGCAACGTTGAAAATGACTTTTCACTCCATCTCTTCAATAGAAGAAATCTCTGATTGTGTGTGTGTGTACCTTGATTACTTGACAACTGGCCATAGAATGAAGTTAACATTTGCCAGATATATCAGATAGAGCAAAAGGTAGTTCAGAGTCGATTTTAAAGTTGTTTACATCAGCAGTTCTTGAGAAATCCAATGAAAAATCGATGATTACGGATATTTCTTCATAGTTTCTATGTATCATCTCCCTTGACGTTGGCTCTTTAGAATAGATTTTGCATCAATCACTACCAACATTTTTTTGAAAATTTTTACCTGGGCAGGCTGCTTCACACACCATGAAATCCGGCCTCTTCTATACGTGCACCTTTGGAACAGGCTCTGTACTAATGTTAGTAACTACGAAGATCAGGCAAAAATATGGTATGAACAAAAATATTCAATAAAAGCACCTATCGCAGACATTTGACAAATCCATTCCACCGAATTTGAATTTAGTTTATTGCTCACCCTTTCACAAAATTTCATTGAAAGTAGTTTGGGACTCTTTGGAAATATGGCTACTATTAAATGGAATGCTCTGGTCTGGAATTTTAATACTGCTATTTCTGTCTGTCAGTCTCTTGCAGTATATCTCCCCAAATTCTCATGGAATTTCAATGAAATCCTGTGGAAGGCTGGAAAATAAGCTGCAAAAGAAGGCAGGGCAAATCCGTACATGATTATCTCCTCTATGACCTAGCTAACTGTCCTCTACTGCAGAATATCTTTCTGTCATTTCGCACAATATCTCCAAAAGTTCTCATGGAATTTGGATGAAGTTTTGTGGAAGTTTGGTCAATAGGCTATGAAAGAAGTCAGGAAATTTTCGAGAACTGTCAGCGACCTCAAAATATTTCCAAAAGTACTATCTCCAGAAGTTTCCAATTAAATTTTGTGAAAGAGGACAACGGAGCAGGAGAGAAGTGCCTGGATTTTGGTGTGGATCCATGCACAGTTCCCCTCCCCCACACGCATTGTAGCTATCTGTCCACACCACACAATATCTTGAAAGTTCTCAGTCTATGCACACAATATTTCCCACAATTCTCAATGAACTTCAATGAAATTTTGTGGAAGGATGGGTAGTAGTAAAAAATTTTTTTTTTCAACTGATCTAGAATGCTCACTGAAGATATTCTTACTCACTGAGGGTCCCTCTAGCATGTCTGATTGGTTTCATTAGTCAACTCAAAAATTTCTGTGGGACCTATTATAGAGCCAGGACTACTGGAAAATGCTCCCTGGATGTGCAAAAAGTTATTTTGTCCTAAGCAACCCCGGGGGTCCCCACCAATATGCTCTAAAATGAATCGACTGACCTTCAATATATTCACAATATATATCAAAATGAAAAAATGAAAAAAAACATCAATTTCACTTATGCCATTTAGTATATTTTGATTGCATTACTATACAAACATTTAGAGCTTCAGTATAGGAGGAAAAATTGAAGTACTGATGTGGCAACATTCAGTAATTTAACATATAAAGAGTAAAATAAAATTGAGAAACCAGAATTGGTAAATTTTGCAGAGTAGGTTAAATTTTGAGCACCTGCAGCCTGACTAGTATGTTAGAGTTTTGAGAATTGGATTCTCCGTGTACATTTTCACCCATTTATTCAATGGTTAGGAATACAATCCATATTCATCAACCATTTATTACCATTTCTAATGCTTTTTACTGCCTTTTATAGTAGTTAAGCACCTACTGAAATCTTTGATTGAGAAATCCTTAATTTTATTTTAGACGAACTCATAGGCAGTACTAATCTGTCATGAATACTCATTCACTTGGATGAACAAGCTTTTCAGTGATTTTTTCCCCCCTATTTTCTTTACCTTTTAAAAAATTCGTTCTTCTTGAAATCATATTCAACAAATAATTTCATGATGACCAGTTGCTTTATGGCATTGATTTTCATTCATTTACTAATCTTATAGAGCATCAGCCCAATTTGTTAACAGTCTATAAAACGATTTGGATCTTATTGGAGTGAAAGTTTGACTGTGATGTGGCCTGGCAGGTATTAAACAGTTGTATATGCAATGTTGATTGCAAGGCTCCTTTTATTTATTTTCTTCAGATTAGGTTTAGTACTAGATGTGAAACATGGAATAAGTCAATTGCTAAACATGGAGACACCGGCCTGTGACGTCACTTTGAATATTATGATAATTTGTTGTGCTGGAATTCCAGAGTGTTTAGCCGTGTATTATTGATCTCACATAATAGTCTTTAGACGTGTAATACTGTTATTTGCATCTAACAGACATTAACATGTTTTGAAAGTGCTCAATGAATGGTGCTTTGTCTACAGAAATTGGTTCTCTTTGAAGTGCGTAATAATCTTACTGTTAACATTGTGTAAACATTTGAAGTGAGGTGTGGCATCCAGGCCAGGGTAACTGTTAATAAACAACTGGGGTGTCTTGTTTTGCTCAATACAAAGAGGAAATTAGATTTGCATATTTTGTTAAATCTGTAGCATTGCAGACAGTGTGGCATTTTTGAGTTTCAATTTTAAACTCTTTCATAACGAATTTAACTTATGCATCAAATATAGATGTGCATCATATGCACGTATACATCATTAGCCATCATAAGTCCACTGCTGAACAAGGCCTTTTTCCATTTCCATCCATGACGACTGTGGATTGCGCTAACCTCTACCATGTCTTACTGGCAAACTCCAATCTCATCCCTCCATCTTGTATCTGGTCATTTCTTACTGTGTTAACTGTCCCATGGGCACAAATCAGTTTGCCTTTTGCTTTATATATTAGTATTTCTTTTTGCCAAGTGTTCTGTCCCTCTCCATTTTTGTTGCATAATTATTTATATAATATCCTTCACTCTGGTCTTTCTCCTGACCCATGTTGATCTTTTTCTATCTCTTTGAGTTAACCCTAGCATTAATCTTTCCATGGCTCTCAGTGCTATTTTAAGTTGGTTCTCAGTTAATTTTGTTTTCATGTTTTGCATCCATAAGTCGCAGCTGGTATTATGCATTCATTGTATACTTTATACTTTGAGCACATTGGCAAGGTGCTTTTTAATGTTTCTATTCATACCAAATGATTTCCTGCTGATTAGTATGCCTCATTTTATTTCCATTTCATGGTCTTTAACTTTAATATCTGTTCTACGTAATTGTACATGTCAATCTCTTCTAGATCCTTGTAGCTGAAGTAATGTTCAACAACAAAAGTGTCTGTGTGAGTGTAAACATGTGTATATAGTAAGGAAATGGATGGGATTTATCCCAACATAATGGTGAATTTAATTAACAATATGAAAGGACTGAAGTTTGAAAACTGGGCCATATTTATTTCCATTACAGGTTTTGAGAGACTGTTTTTTTCTTTTGTTGTCAAAGAGGAATATTGATAAAACTTTGCGAATAATGAAGTTTGGAAATGGGGAATGATGCCAGACTCTCCAAACTTTGTTATTTGCAAAATATTATCATTTTCACATTTGACATTTGACAACGTGAGAGAACCGTGTTGAAAAAACATCTAATGGAAATAAATACAATCCAGTTTTCAAACTTTCATATTTCCATATTGTCTATTAAATTCACTAATATATAATGTTTTGTTTACATTCCAGCCTAATGAGCAAACAATATGTTGTTGATGCTTCCAACAGAAGGCACAGTTTGATATGCATCTCATGCTGATCCTCCCCACCAATTCATTGTTTTGAAAATGTTGGCGAGTCATTAAAATGCTAAGGTTCATAGATTTCTTAATATTCACTTGCCATAAAACCTCTGGGCTATATAAAGATTAGGAAAGATACTTGTTGACATGTTAACTATCAGTTATTTATCCAGTTTTGCTTTTAATAGATGAAACAAAGTAAGGAATTGTAAAAGTTCAGATATCCATGTCTCACTTAGTAGCAGATGAAAGGTTAGAATTTGTTTAAAATGATATTTGGTGAGGTCATTGAGTGAATAACATACCACTATTCAGGGTTCTTTTTGAGACATGGATATTTAAGGGCCATTTGGAAGATGAAAACTTGCTGGGGAAATATGAATTAATTTCAGATAGTATGACACTTTCATCATGTTGTATTTTTTTTTTTTTTTTTTTTTTCAAAGTGTCACAATAAAAAGTCCTTGACTAATTGTGTACAAGTAATTTTAGCTCAAGTGATAGAGTAGTTATTTGTCATTACTGTCCTGAGATATACCTGAGTATCTTGAAAATTGAAACTCTTTTGATAGACTTTCTCTGTTTGTAAGAATAAGATATGTTCAACATGAGTTTCAGGTTTTTGCAATAATTATCCTTTGCCTTTGGTATTTTCCTTTTATAACAACAAAGTAGCTTATTTTTTTCCATGTCTAGACAGGAATATTTTCTGTCAAGTTCAACTGAAGATTTTGTGATGTCTTTTTCTAGAACGACAGTATACAGCTCAGACAGATTCTGGATGCTTGGGATTTACGATTAGAGCCAATCCTTTCACATGTTTTGTTAGAATTCTCATAAATTTTTAGCTTCATCACAATATTTACTTATGAACAAGAATATACATACATTCAGTGATGATAACTCTCAATAGAGAACATTAAGTTTGTTATGGAATAGTAATACTACTTGGCATCTTTTGGTGATTTCTGAATGCTTCTCGGCTATATTTATGAAAATAAAAATTAGTGGTTCCTAAACATTTTCAAGTTTGCAGAGTAAATTTTATAGGCCATTTCTCTCTCATCAATTGGATTCTGTCTTACTAGTTATTTTGTGTCCATGGGAACATTCATCACTTTCTTTTACCAAATGTTCCTTGCAAATATTTGTAGTATGAATAACTTAAAAAGCTCAGTTGTCAATGTTGGTTTTTCTATATTTTTCATAATGTAAAAAAATACTTCCTATTAAAAATATTATACATTTTCTATCTTTTTGAACTGGCATCTTTTAGAAGCAATCTGAAAACAATTTTATTCTCAATGACTATATCCTTCTTATAATTCATGATTTTTATTCTTATGATGATGTGGATAAACATTGAAATCTATCATTCTTTGTTTATCAATCAAATATTGATAACTTGAATTTATGTTTTGAAATTTTCATCTGAATTTTATTTGTTCTCTGTTTTTTTTTTCTGCTAAGTCATTTGTAATATCTAAATACCATCCATGTTTAATCATGGTCATCATAGATACAATTAGGAATGTTTGAAATTGCATTTGATTAAACATTGCTGGTTGTTGTAAAATAACCAATTATTATTCATAGCAAATGTCTGTCTTTAGATATTAGGAAATGTTGGAGATTTTGCGGATTGCGGAGTGCAAATGTGAAGTTGTTTCTTGGATGCTGTGTTCATTTTTGCCATCTTTGATTACTTGCTTCAAAGATGCCAGCAGAGTATTGATTGGTGAAAGGATCAAGTCTGTAGCATTCCCAATAGGCAGCAACATAGCTCTTAAGCCCATTTTGCAAAACTTAATTTCCCCCTCATATGCTGATCTTTGAGTCAAAGTACTTATGGTATCTGAGCTTAAGAAATTGGGCAATTGTCTTTGGTGCAGTGAAGGTGGAAACAGGAACCAGCCAAGATTGTAGAAGTTATTCAATTACCTGTAGAGGCCATGAGTCAGATTAGGTTATGTTGGTAGAGAGCATGGCTGTAAATGTAATAAGACATTTTTTTCCTGGCAGCATTTGATGGAGCTTCATTTGAAGAATTCATGGCATCAAAGATGAAATATCAGTTGATTATATATAAACTGATTTACTCTGGACATTATCTGAATTCTTAGATGTTTTTTCTGGCCAATTTCTGAAGGTCTATAGTCATGACTAATTTGATAAATGGTCTGGTTGCTTTCCATATTTCTCAAATAAAAACATTTCTTGAGTTTATTTAGCTTTAGGCAAAAAAAAATCACTGCTCAACCCCCCTCCCTGATTAAAACCTTAAGTAAGCCAATAATGTGATTGGTGGACTCTGAATTACTATAATATCTCTGGAATTATTTTACCATTGTAATAATGCTTTAGGCTTTATTGAATCTTGAACAGTTGTAATGTTTTACAAATAGTCATGGTGTCATTTGTTATATATTTGGCAGAGCTAGCTCAACCTTCAAAAATAATAAGATCCCATTAATCCTAAAGAGAAGGGTGTATAACCAATGCATCCTCCCAATAGTCACTTATGGAGCTGAAACATAGAACTTAACCAAGAAACAGACCCGTAAGCTGAGAACCATGCAACGTGCACATGAAAGAATAATGCTGGGCCTCACATGGAGAGACCACAAAACAGCACAACACATCCGGGAAAAGACAAGAGTTAGAGACATCATAGAATCCATAAAAAATCTCAAATGGCGGTGGGCTGGCCATGTTGCAAGAATGGCTGACAATCGATGGACATCACGACTCACAACATGGATTCCCCGAGACCATATGCGCAACCGAGGCCGGCAAAATATTAGATGGAGAGATGAACTAGACAAGTTCAGGAAGTACTGGCTCCGTGACGCCCATGATAGAGAAGTGTGGCAAATCCTGGGGAAGGTCTATGTCCAACGACGGACGCTAAAAGACTGATGATGATGATGATGATGATAAAACATAGAGGTTCTCATCTTTCTTAATACAAGAATCACTCTTAACATTTATTTATGACAAATATTCATTATTTTAGTCGTGTCTCAGTTAAACTCTTATTTTCTTCTGTTCCACTGAAGACAGTTAACACAGATATTCTAGACAAAAGTAAGACCTTAGTGTTGTATAGCTCTAATGAGGGCTTTTTTTTTACCTCACTTTCTAGAGTTCTATGCTTTATTACAGAAATCACTCTTATTCTCAGGAGATAAAAATGTGGCAATGTGCCAATCAATAGTACTTTGATACCACCCAGGAGTATTTGTTTAAAAAGAACAATTAAAATCTAATCCAATCCAAATTAGTGAAAAGTTAATCAGGTCTTATTCTCAATGGCTATATCCCCTGTGGAACATAATTTTCAGGATGAAGGTCAGAAGTACTAGTAGTTATGTATCTAGTACAAATAGACTAGACCATTGATTACTTTGCTGCTTTCTGAAATTCAGTTTTATTCACAAAGGGAAGGTAAAGGATGATATGCATAGGATTAGAAAAAGACCTATGCAGATCAATAGGAACTTGATAAAAACCTGTCAAAGAATCCACTGGAATGAATTATGACTGCCACAAAATCACACACAAACATGACAGTTTAGCATGTGGCCAGGTTGTACTCTTCCATCTCTTCTTATCAACATATTACTATTTATTTCTATTCTTTATGCTTGTAAATTTAAAAGACTAATTATAATGAAAAGTATGTAATTTGGATTTTGCAAGTACCCTGATAGTGGCTTTGTTTGGGAGATTTTGAGAGCCTTGGTTTCAATTAGGAATAAACCTAAATGGTATGGTAAAAACACACGATATTTCATGAGAACAGCCATAATGCTTACTCTCTTTTTGGTAAATAAGTCTGCAGCATATCATAAATTTACAATTAGAAATTCAGCAGCAAATGATAAGTCAATCGGTCAGAGAACCATTTTGTTAGGTTAGTCGTAGCAAGTTAAACACGAGAGATTACAATGAACAACATGATATATGACGGGTCTTTTCATGAATTAAATGCCTATTATTAGGTTTTACCCTGAAATATTCACTTGAAGAACCAACATCTTCAATCATGATATCTACTCAATAAAGTATAGTTGACTAAACCTTTTCATTTGAGCTGTGATGAGTTCTGGGATTTACTTCCAATTCCCACTTTTTACTAAGTAAATTTTCTGGTATCACAGTATTTTTCTCTTAGCCATTATTACTCATTTTGTGAAAATTTTACTCTTTTTCCAATGAAAAGGATTGAATTGTATCCAAATATTCTAGTTTCTATACCCTGTTAAATGTTTAGCTTGATATGTATTTTAGAATTGTTATTGTATTTTTGTTTCTCATTTTTCTTTTTTTTGCAAGAAGAATCCTGCTCTGATTCCCTCTGCTTAGAAGAAAAAGATCAAATAGACTAACTTTCCTTCCATGTAAAGGATCCATTATGTAAATCTTTTACAATATCACCTGATGAGGATGAAAGAACACAATGAATAGAAAAACACTGAACCAGCAAAGAGGAGGACAAAAATTGAATTATAAAAAAAGAATATAGTTACAAATGTTAATGATACCTAATCCTTTAAGTACCAAATTTAAAAATATGAATTTCCTTTTAGAAGCCACTGGATCCAGAAATGTTTCAACCAAAGCATTTTTGTTGCTCAAAAGTGATGAGCATAATAGACTGAGAAAATTGGTTGTGTTTTTTTTCTTTTCTCTTATCCATATACTCTGTTTTCAAGATCTTCTTTGCAAATATCTCTTCTTTTGCAATTTCAGAAGACTGCTGCCATTATTCCATGTGTTTTGTTCGGTAAAATCAAATCAAACCCTTTAATCTAGAAAGACACCCCGATTGACATATTATATTGGTTTAATGTTTGTGAAATATGCATTGGGCATTTGACATTCTTCAGATTTCATATCTTCACTTTACTATTTTTATTTGTTTTTTAAAATTTTTGCTGTTATTTGACTACACTACAATATTCCTGCTCATTTATGGTTGAATGAATATTATTTTGAGCTAATGAGTCCTCGTTGCTCTAAATTTTGTGGTCGGAATTCTTTGATTTTGCTCATCCTACCACTTAATGGTTTGTTTTCTGCCTTGATCACTGTGATATAATTTGATAATTTCAATTTAATTTCTGAATCGGTAAGCATAAGTGATATCAATAGTTGTTCACTATTGCTTATTGGTGGTGAGAGCTTGTAACCTTAGAAGCAATTTTTGATTTACAAAATATCAAACAAGCTTTGTAAGTTCTTGTAACATGGTGAATGAGATATACCATATGAATACAGAGTACCGAATGATAGTTTCAAGAACAACTGGTCTGATAATCCAAGTACAAAACTCCTTTGTAGTGCTTTGCACATATGACTTGACTTGAAAAAATTAATTGTCATGGCAAACTCAACCTAATATTGGGAGATCACAAGACAGCACAATATAAAAAAAAACCTTGAATGGCAATGGGCTGGTCATATTGTGAGAATGGCAGATAACTGAATTTAAACTCAAGTATAAAAATGTATTTAGTTAATAATCTTTAATACAGGTACAAATGGTGTCATTTTTAAAAAGTGTACTTACTTCTATTACCATTGATTGCAAACAAATATTCATTTAATCCTAACTAATTATCAGATATTTACAATATTTGAGTATTTAAAAAATTTTTTTTTTTTTACAAGAATATGATTTTGAATTAGGCAGATTTCATCATCATCATCAGTCTTTAAACATCCTTCATTTGACATAGACCTTCCCCAGGATTCGCCACAATTCTCTATCATGGGCGTCGCGGAGCCAGTACTTCCTGAATCTGTCCAGTTCATCTTGGCGGATATATCAAGTGTCTTTATTGATGCGCCTTAACAGCTTGAACCCATGTTTTTATGTGAAAGAGTCATGCCATTTAATTTTTATTGGCCAACTAATAAGGATCGGATATTTTTCAATGAAAAAAAAAAAATGTATGGCATGTGATACAGTTAGCAGCGACTTGCAACTGAATGTATTGTTGAAAATCATTTTTGAATTGAAACTTTTGCATACTCTCAATACTTCAACATGCACACATGCTGCAATTAACTTATTACTAAAGATACTAAAGAATATCTAAATATTTACAGAAAATTTTCTTTTGTTGAAAGATAAAGGGGTCATTCTATCAAGTTTTGGCTGCACAAACATAAATACACACACATAGCACTAGTATAACATAGCTGTGCTAATAATCATTTAGTTGATACATCTGTAGATCAGAGTGCTAGTCTTATACACCAGGGATCTCTCTAGTTCAAATCTTATGGAAGACATGATGTATCTAATTTAACTTTTTATGATTATATGAGTGTTTATTTAGATTTTCAATTAAACCTTTACTATGAAAGATTGCGATAATTTTATCAAGTTTTGGTAAAGTGTATGCTTGTATATGTATATATATATATACATTTATATACTTGGTTTGGTTATAATAAAGATGTGTTTATAACAAATGATATTAAACATTGGATGTATTAATGCCTTTGAGTTATTGTGGCTTTCAATGGTTATACAAATTTCAAACCAGATATTTGTATTTATGGTAAGAAATTAGATTAACATGATACATAGGATAAGATATTGGATGATATAGTTTGATGTTCTATTTTGTATTAATGAACTATCTTTTTATGTGTCATTACCAGGAATAATGTTATGAAACTTTTGTCTCTTTTAGAAATGAATTGAAAAAAATTCAAAAGACCTCTATTTTGGGAGTCAAACTATTTCAAATACAAACCATTTTCATATTTGTAGAGCGTTGTAATTTTTATGGACAAGGGAAACCACTTCTATTTAAAGACTTTCTTCTGTAAAATTTTCCATTGAGATAGGCATATTGGTATCATTCTGAATTATGTGCAGCACTTTGGTTTTTAAAACCAAAAATATAGAAAAGTATATTTTTTATTCAGTGTTTTTCTTTACTTACATTTATTCATTATTTTTTAGAATTTCTTACTGCTCAATAATTGACACTGAAATGGAAAACCCAGCACCTAACAGCAGATGAAAATTGGATACTTTGGCAGTTTTTCTTACGTCACTGATCCATGGTTTCTTTATTGAATGCATTATGGTTTAAAGTAACATTTTTTTGTCTGCTCAACTCATCTCTCTTCTTTCTCAATGTCACATTCACTTGAGTAATGTTTTATTGATTCATTTCTTAGTTTCTAATAGTTTTGTTAATACGTCTGGACAATTGCCAACTAAAGTGGCCCTTCTTCTCTGTTCTCTACCACATTCCTTCTTTCATACCATTTCCTTCCTTCTGTATGTTTCCCTCTCTTGTTTGGTGCCTTTTCCTTCCTTGTTTGTGCCGTTTCTTTCCTTCCTTTCTTTCTTGTTTGTGCCGTTTCTTTCCTTCCTTTCTTTCTTGTTTGTGCCATTTCTTTCCTTCCTTTCTTTCTTGTTTGTGCCGTTTCTTTCCTTCCTTTCTTTCTTGTTTGTGCCGTTTCTTTCCTTCCTTTCTTTCTTGCTTGTGCCGTTTCTTTCCTCCCTTTTTTTCTTGCTTGTGCTGTTTCTTCCTTTCTGTCTCTTCTTGTTTGTGCTGTTTCTTTGTTCTGTCTCTTTTTCCTTCCCTGGTTTGTGCCCTTTCTCTCTCTCTTTCCTTCCCTGGTTTGTGCCCTTTCTCTCTCTCTCTTTCCTTCCCTGGTTTGTGCCCTTTCTCTCTCTCTCTTTCCTTCCTTGGTTTGTGCCCTTTCTCTCTCTCTCTTTCCTTCCTTGGTTTGTGCCCTTTCTCTCTCTCTCTTTCCTTCCTTGGTTTGTGCCCTTTCTCTCTCTCTCTTTCCTTCCTTGGTTTGTGCCCTTTCTCTCTCTCTTTCCTTCTCTGGTTTGTGTCCTTTCTCATTTCATTTTTTATTACCACAGTAATCTTATCCTACTAAAACCAATTTTTTGTTCCTACATAAAAACAGTTTTTAGAGAATTGACTTTTTGTCCCATTATGTACTTAATACTTGTTCATTTGCCTTTTACCCCATTTCAAAAGGTAGAAAGTTATACTGAAAAAGATTTGAGAATGACGGATATAATATATGGAGAGTTACTTATAGAACTATCTTTTCAGGTCATTTATTCAAAAATGATGGCATCGAGGTTACTGTATTTTTCATTTATTTATACACATCCATTATTATTCTATCATATCTTCATCACGTAGTGTTCACACTATACCAATTTATTTTCTTGTCAATTTCCAAATGACTTGTCAGGAAATATCTTGACAAATAATAAATAAACATCCGAATATCACTCTGTCAGAGCTTTATGAGCAACTCGAAAATGTTAGCTTTCATATATCTCTAGCTGTAAAATGTATGAGAAATGTTGACATGTTATCAATGGTTGGCTAAACAATTCAAGACCTGAGAAATTGCTCTCCAAAGATCGGTGAGCTATAAAAAGGAAAATGGAAGCCATACTAGATATATCCGCCCGACAACTTGTGGAAGATTATGATGTGGATTAGAAAACCGTCATTTGAACAGTAAAGAGGCATCATGATATTAAATACCACAAGAAAAAGTGAATTCTGATGTTTTCTGACCAAAATATTGATGAAATAAAAACCACTCTTGGGCAGCTTGGACTTTGATAGTGATGGACAACAAAATGTACATTATGAGTAATGACTTTGCAAAATTTCCTGGACAGTTCTCAAATTCTGCGAAATACGATATGGTTGAGAAATAGCCATGAAGTGATACTCGGATGTTTATATTTGTCAAGATATTTCCTAACACATCATTTTGAGATTGGCTAGAAAATAAATTGGTATAGTGTGAATAATTCATATGATAAAGATATGATAGAAAAATAATGAAAGTATATAAAAGAAAAAACTACAGTAACTTTGATGCGTCCATTTTTAAATAAATGACCAGGAAATGATAGCATAATTAACTCCCTTCACGCTATCCATGGGAAAGCCAAAAATGTAATTTGTTCTCGGTGTTGTGGAAGATCAACTACCTCTCAGCCTTGATAACTATTACTAAGACATGAAGGAAATTAAACCCTGACGTGTGAACAGAGAAGTAAAGAGAGTATATCTTTTCTTCAAATGATTTGTTGGTGCTTAAAGGGAGCAATCTGGTGTCATTAATCCAAATTTGATTTTTGACTCATTGGACACTAGTGTGACTAATGAAGCTCAGAAAGATTTCAACCTCACTTAGCTGTTCTTTTTTTGTTTAAATGATGGTGACCTTAGGATTTGGAAAGTTCTCTGCAGCACTTTTTTGTATTTGACTCAGTATACTTTTATTGATTGAACCTCATTGTTTTTCTAGTGTTGTCAAGTATGGTTGGTTATTTGTAGCTAAAACTCTCCTAAAATGGCTAAAATCGGGTATATTTTTCCATTTCAAGCTAATTCTATTGGTCAATCATGTTACTCATTTAAAGCCCACTTATCAAGAACAATAACTGTGCACTAAAATTCCAGAAAATATCATTATAAAAAATTGTACCTTTTGATTTTATAAAATCTACTAATTATTCTTTATGCCTATCTTAGATTTTTTATTGGCTAAATTTGAAGAAAATCAGCTATATCTTGCTGAAAGATGGCTAATTTGACAACCATGTGTTTTTGTTGGGCATATATAAACTTTTTTTATAATATTGGATGCATAAAAACTTTCATTATAAAGTTTGGAATATTCTTATTTAACAAATATGGCCACAGGTCAAAAAGGTTGTGAAAAACTGAAGAATACTTTCCAGTTTTTAAGAGAAGTTCAGTTGATGTAGAAACATTATTGTAAAATGTTGCTGCATAAATGAAAGTAATTATATTTTGTGAAAAAAAAACGGCACCTCCTTGTTGATCAGCTGGTGCTTGGATGTAACCTAGGAATATCTATCATCTATATCAATATCTTTGGTAAGATTAAAGAGCAAATAAGATCTCTTCATTTGTAAAGTTTTAAAGATGTTATATTATTCTGATATATCTATGTTCAATATTTCAAAGTTTTATTCCTTGCAATTTCTGTTGTTGGAAATTAGCCATTGTACTCCTTCACAAAGTTTTATTACAAATCTTTGTTTATTGCCCGATCTTAGTTTTTTTTTGTTCTTGTATTTAAGAAACATCTTCGTGCAACTGTTTTTTTCTATTGGCAAAAAGATCAGAGTATTTGCATAGAAAAACTGTAAATCACGTCAAGTTTCCTTCCAGAAGGAAGTCTTAAATAGTTAAAAGAATCTTGAGTTAATTTTAGTATTGGTATGTATTTTAAAAAGAATTTTCTCCCCTGTAGGGACTTTGTTACTATTTGAATGCTTAGACTATCCTCAAGGTTTTTTTTGCTATCTGATTTTGGTTCCTCTCCAAGAGGTTTTCACTCTATATGATGAATACAAAATTAAACAAAATTGTGTGAACCAACAAAAAGAATTCTCTATTGGGATTTTATACTTAGTTATTTTATAGCAATATTTTTCCATAGTTCCAGTAGCCCTGGAAATGTACCAAGAAGCAGTATTTGGTGTGTGTGTGTGTGTGTGCTATGATGAAAAGCCAAATATATTCAAAACATTTAACAGAAAAAGTTCAGTGTACTTTGGATGGAAGCATTTGTGTTTATAGGGAATTACGAGTTTCATGCTTTCCAATTATTTCTGTAGAATAGATATTCTCGTAGCATCCAAAATAATTTTGCAAAATGAAAAAAAAATCATCTTTGATCACTGTTGGTTTTTGTTAAAAGAAACGTTGAAAAATGTTTTTCTCATGAACCATTTTATTTTACCAAATGAGTTCTATTCATGTAAAAGAATGCCACAAAGTTTCAGTGTGTCATTTTTATTTGAACTCTTTTTCATTTTGCTAGAAGCCTATATTTAGTCTGTTATCATTTAAAGGTTAATGTCTGTTTTATAGAATAATAGTTGATTAATCAAAGAACAATATTTTGATCTAAGCACTGTGTGTGCACACTTGCATATACAAACATGCAGTGTAGATCTATTACTAGAATATTATTGCTACCAGGTACTCTTCGTGTGAAAAATTAAAGGAAGTTAACTGCCTTTTATATACTCTGCAAATATTAAGTAAAGATTTGCATACTCAATCTCTAATATTTGGACTATTGAAATATTTTGTGTATATTAGAAGAAATTGTACCCTTTTTTTTTCTTTTCAAACTCCCAATCCGTTAGCTCTTGAATATTCTGATAACTCACAAATATTGATAGTAGTTCCAAATACTTGAAAATAATTCTAAAATAGACTAAGATGCACTGGAATAAAGAGCACAAACATCAATTTCAGCTTTCCAAAATCAATTAATTTTATGATATCAAGAAATCATTTGTAGATATGACTTCTAACAAAGTATGGTATTTTATGAATAGCTCTATGTTGAGATATTGGAACTTGAATAGAGACTTGGTTCTCTTTGATTGGTCTAGGTACCAATAATATATTGAAATCTGTTGTTAGCTTTGAGCTAAAGTCTTGGTAGAAGTGATATCTTTTGAATAATTTACATTTGATATTTTAGTTTGTTTGTAAAAATTGTGTATCATTTGCCTTTCAGGAACACTTTACTGTTGAACTTTTGCTTATGCAAAATATAAATATAATGAAAAAATTATTACAAGACAAATCAATGTCATCAGGATCAGGATGGAAAAATACCAACTTCTTCACAAGTGTAGAAAATTCATATCTTTTTTAGTCAGTAGAGCTCACGTTAAAACAGTTGCTGGAATTTGACTAATGCTAACATTTGTAGATATTGATGTTTGCAGAAGATTTTAGATTTTGAATGTTCATGTACTGACTATATTTTATGCAGAGTGTCTAAGACTCACCCAGTTTCAACTGAAGCTAATGATTTGAATATCATCATCGTCAGCCTTTTAGCATCAGTTGTTGAACTTTCCATAAAATTCACCATGGTGTTGCGGAGCCAATACTTTCTGAACATGTCTAGTTAGTCACGCCATCTCATATTTTGCTGGATGTGTTTTCGCATATGATCGCTGGGGATCTATGTTGTGAGTTGGGATATCCAGCAGTTGCAACATGGACAGCCCATTGCCATTTGAGTTTTCTAATTGTTTCTATGGTATCTCTGACTCCTGTCTTTCCTCTAACATACTATGCTGTCTTGTGATCTTTTCATGTGAGGTTGAGTATGATTTGCTCTTTTGCATGTTGCATAGTTCTCAGCTTGAGGGTCAGTCTTTTGATAAGGTTCTATGTTTCAGCTCCATGGGTGGCTATCAGAAGGATACATCGGTGATATACTTTTCTTTTTAGGATTAATAGAATTTTCTTGTTCTTTAAAGTTGGGATTGCTCTATTAAAAGCTCATCAACCTAGAATGATTCTATGCTTGATTTCTTCTTCTGTTGAGGATTTCATGGAAATCCAGTACATGCCTGTCTGTCAGCATATCTACTGACATAGCACTTCCTTTATTGGGTTACATGAAGATTTTCAGCTCAAAAAGGGGATAAGAAAAGGCGATACCAGCTCATCCAAACTCTTCACAGCCTGCCTTGGAGTGGAAATACAAAAGAATCAGAATAGATGGCGGATAAGTGACCTCAGATTTGCTGACAACATTGTCCATTTTGCTGAGAACCTTCTTGATCTCGAAATAATGCTAGACAAACAAAATAAAGAAAGAAATTTGGTCTTCACATGAACTTGATTAGAACAATTGTCATGTACAATAAACACATAGAGGACAAAGGCACAACAATCAGATTAGAAAAGGATTTGAATATAGCAAAAAAATGTTTAGGTGTATATTGTTGAAATTTGATCTTGAGCGAAGATGAAAACAAAATCATTTGATATATCTGTTCAATGGTATTGCATTTAGAAATATGTCATTATTACAGTAAAATTCAAGTTTATGGCTTCTGCTATGATGTGTATAGCTAGGTATGGCTTCTGCTATGATGTGTATAGCTAGGTAAATAATCAAAAAGGTTAAAATTTCCAGTTAACACATAGGTTGCCAATCTGAAATCCATGCAAGAATATGAAAGATTCTTTTCTGACATTCTGAAAGAGTGTTTGAAAAAGCAGCTTATACCTAAATATCACCATTTTCTATTTGAAAAAAAAAAAAAAAAATGAAGCTTTTGTACTCAATCCCTCCTGAGGTCAAACCAAATCCTGTCTACTGAGATATAAGTTTATATTCAAAAGGGAAAGGAAAAGGAGATTTTTTTTCTTGTGCGTAGATAAGAATGTACTAGAATACAATCCAACTATTTTATAACTGAAGATGATGGGAAATGTAAATTTTGAAGCAATTTTAGATAACCTTATTTCCAATTCTCTGCCGTGAATGAAATGTACTTCGAAAATACTTGAAAATTGCAATTGCTTGACAGATTACATTTTTGTTTCATATTTGAAAAAAAAAATGGATTAGCGGATAGATTTTAGTTGCAGCAATGACAGTAGTAGTGATGTACTTGTAAGAGTGGGCATGATGCACGCATTACTCTCTTATTTCTTCTGATACTCTTTCTGTAGTCTGCTGCTGCTACTACTTCTACTACTACTGTGCAGATGACTGTTCTGTAAGATCAATATATTGGAGTTCAGCATCATCATCACTATTGTGATTTTCCTCTTATGCATTATTTTCCCTGCCTAGTTGTCTGCATTGTTGTCATAGAAAGGAGAAGGTGAAGGAGGAGGTGTATCAGTTTTTTGTATCGAGTAGTAGGTCTCTAAGAGGAAGTTAGCAATAGAACAAAGGTGTCTTTCAGTTAAATATCTACTCACGCCTTTTACAAATTGACAGTAATGAATATAATGAAAAGGGAACAACATTTTTTTTTAAAGGTCTATGAAACATTTGCTAATTCTGATCAGTGCCCACTCCCTCTCATACATTTATGAGTTCAATTTAACCTAGGTACCCTTATCAATACAATATGCATTCTGGTTAATCTGGTGAAGCCTTATTTTTGTAGTAAACTAGCTTTTGCTTATCTCTTGAAAGAGACCTTTACATGAAATATTTTTTGTCTGTAAAATCTGGTTACATTTCAATACCTCTTGGATGGTTATCATATGCAATCTGAGAAAGAGTTTGCTAGTTTTCCAGATACAATATTTCTGGTTTTAAGCCTACCAGTGAGCACAGATATAGTTGAAGGCAATTCCAACTGCACTCACTTTATTCACTTGCTTGTAAAATCTGCTTTACTGGATTAGTCTTTCATTCTTTCAATAGAAAATGTAAAAACTGAAAGTATCTATTCTCAAAATCGATTATAAATTTCATTACATCAATTCTTGTTGACCCTGTATGATTGAAAAGGTGTTGTCTATAACGTTGTGAAAGAGAATAAAGTTAAACACTACAACTTTGTTATTGCCAAAAATAACTGAAATCTAGAAAATTTATTAAGACATCCTCGTTCATTTCTGATCAAACATCCAGAAAATCTATTGTAAATGCATAGTGCAGCAATACCCTGAATAGTGCTTTTTAATCAGTGAGGATTTTGATGTCATACAATTAAGGTATTGCTGCACAAATTAATGTAACTTAGTATGTGGTGGGAAAAATACATTGAATTATGATAAAATTTGGACAGGGTAGTTTTGAACAGTGTAGAAAATTTTGGAAAAAATTGACCACACTAAATGGTATTATGTGCGTATCCCACTGATGAACCAGCTTCATCCACTGGGTTTATGTTGTCACTAAGATTGTTTTCATTTCAATTTAACTTTTGTATGAGTTTCAGTGATTTAAAACATCTGTATTGTCAACAAGTTGATTTTATAATTGAGTTCACTACCAAAATTTTGTTTGGTTTTAATGAGGGGCGAGCAAAATGAGCTGTATTCAAAAATACTGTTTAATGAGTTTATTAATCTTATATTGACAATGTTGTACATTCTAAAAGCTTCTATTTGCCTGTGTTAATTTATTGGAATTGATTTCATACTTGAGTAATTCCAGATTTTGAAGTTAACATTCAGCAAAATTTTTCTGATTTTTAGTACTAATATCTTATCCTGTGATGAGAACAACAGAACCTTTTATGAATAGGTTTCTTTTACTTACCATAAGAATGATTTCTATTACTCTAATGAACCTGCACTGGATGAAAAAAAAAAATGTGCTGGAATGGGTTTACCCAATATTCTTTTAACTCTTGTGATTATGGTAAACAAATTCATTTGATATTGCTCAAAGTTTTCTTGAATTTTTTCCCTAACGAATCATGAGATTTCTTTGTCTAAAATAAGAGTTTCATAATTAAAAATGTATGTGTTCCTTTTGTTAAAAATTTTCTTGACGGTTTCCTCTTCTACACTGATTCCTATTGTGTAGATTTCATGTTAGAATTTTTAAACAAGAAAAAAATATCTTCAAGTAAATTTTATTTTATTTCACTTTGTCTAATATTCAGAAACTGTACTATCATTTTTGTCTGAAATTATTGATGTTCGATTTTTAAATGATTCTCGTTATGAATAATAACTAAGATAAGGGTAATAGCCAAAAAGCAACTTTGAATAATTGCGCCATCAACATCAATTTTTTTTTTCTTTTCAGTCTTATCATATGTTTCTTTGATCCATTCAATTTCTCTTTGTCCTTTCTCTTAGATATCAACTTCTGCTCTCTGATAGCTTTGTCCTTTTAGGAAAATGCAAAAGACTTTTAAAATCGATGATATTTCTAATCTCAGTAAAGGAACTAAGAATACTTCATTTGGAACTCCTCCATCATAATGTCTCTCTCATCAACACTTCTTATTCATTGATGGTATCATTCAGGGCCTTAGGAGAATTCTATAAGGTGATGCAAAGCTATTTTTGCCCACCCTCATCCTTTAGCCATCCCGTTTTTATCTCCTGAACTTTTTCAACACACCAAACTATATTCATTTGCAGGT
>OY735225.1:35735769-35865769 GCA_963457665.1 Thysanoteuthis rhombus
CTCGATCCATCTTTTTTCCTCTCTCTCGATCCATCTTTTTTCCTCTCTCTCGATCCATCTTTTTTCCTCTCTCTCGATCCATCTTTTTTCCTCTCTCTCGATCCATCTTTTTTCCTCTCTCTCTCTTTTGATCCATCTTTTTTCCTCTCTCTCTCTTTTGATCCATCTTTTTTCCTCTCTCTCTCTTTTGATCCATCTTTTTTCCTCTCTTTCTCTCTTTTGATCCATCTTTTTTTCTCTCTCTATCTCTTTATTTCTATCGATCCATCTTTTTTCTCTCTCTCTATTTCTCTCGATCCATCTTTTTTTCCTCTCTCTATTTCTCTCGATCCATCTTTTTTTCCTCTCTCTATTTCTCTCGATCCATCTTTTATTTCTCTCTTTATTTCTCTCGATCCATCTTTTTTTCCTCTCTCTATTTCTCTCGATCCATCTTTTTTTCTCTCTCTATTTCTCTCGATCCATCTTTTTTTCTCTCTCTATTTCTCTCGATCCATCTTTTTTTTCTTTCTCTATTTCTCTCGATCCATCTTTTATTTCTCTCTTCATTTCTCTCGATCCATCTTTTATTTCCTCTCTCTATTTCTCTCGATCCATCTTTTTTTCTCTCTCTATCTCTTTATTTCTATCGATCCATCTATTTTCTCTCTCTCTATTTCTCTCGATCCATCTTTTTTTCCTCTCTCTATTTCTCTCGATCCATCTTTTTTTCCTCTCTCTATTTCTCTCGATCCATCTTTTATTTCTCTCTTTATTTCTCTCGATCCATCTTTTTTTCCTCTCTCTATTTCTCTCGATCCATCTTTTTTTCTCTCTCTATTTCTCTCGATCCATCTTTTTTTCTCTCTCTATTTCTCTCGATCCATCTTTTTTTTCTTTCTCTATTTCTCTCGATCCATCTTTTATTTCTCTCTTTATTTCTCTCGATCCATCTTTTATTTCCTCTCTCTATTTCTCTCGATCCATCTTTTTTTTCTTTCTCTATTTCTCTCGATCCATCTTTTTTTTCTCTCTCTATTTCTCTCCATCCATTTTTTTTTTCTCTCACTATCTTTACTCTGTCATCTATGTATGTATCTCTCTGTTTATCTATCTATCTCTCTATATATGCCTGTCAATCAAAAGGGAAATGTAATTTGGAAAAAATATTAGTATCAAACTATCGGTAATGTGATGCTTGTATTGTTAAATGCAGATGCTTAACAAATAAAATTTGTTACTGATCATGTAGCAACTTGCAAATCAAAAGTTTTGTTTCTAAGGTTAACATGGATTTAACTACAAACAATGGCAGCTATGCTATAGTATATCTAAATATTGCACACATGTTCTTTTAATTCATTTATTCTCAGAAAATGTTAGTTTGTTGTGCTGGACTAAAGCTTTTATAGGTACTTGAATTATAGCTCACTAGATTAAGTTAGGAAAATTGATGAGAACTATTAATGGAAACCATTTCAAAGGATTAAAAATAGAACATAAAGACTAGTATTTAAATATACTGTAACAGTATTCCTATCTATACTTTATGCTGTGTTTTTTTTGTTTTGTTACATTTAGATCCTGGCCCTCGCGATGCAGAGGATCTTAATCCTCAAATTTTGTTAAGGATTATACAATTGTCAATTTAGAAAAATTCCTTTCTAAACCATCTTTTTCTTCCTATTTGCATTGTTATACAACTATAATTGGTTTATTTGCTTAGTTTGTATTGACAATCATGCCTCATAAGTCATGCTTTTGTCAGACTTATTTACGGCGACTGATAATTTTATTCCCATTTTGAATTCTTTCCAACCTCCTACCATTCATTTTGCGCTTGTTGAAGATATTTACGAATTCACTCTCAAAACTCCTTCATTTATTGCTTCTTTGAGCTTTATTGTCTCTTCAGACAAGTTTTTAATTATTCAATTGTTATTTCTGTTACTCAGAATGAAGTTCCATTACCACACAAATATTATTGCGAAATTGTACTTTTTTTTTACTTCATACTAGCCATCATGAAAATGTTGCTGGTTCTAATTATGATGATACAGGAATACCTTGAATAGTGTGGTTTTAATTGTTGTATATCGATGTAATTTAGCATAAAGTTGAAAAAAATACATTAAATCTTTATAAAACCTTGAACGGCAGAGAAAATTTTCAAGGTATACCCATACTTTCAAGTACCAATTGTAAAGAATCAACTTGGGATATTGTCTTGTACAACTAAACTGTTCTTGCATATATGTCATGAGAGAGACATTTCCCTGAACTTTCCTGTTTTTCTTCTATCATTGTGATTTCCTTTTGACAGTTTGTTTGGAGCAGTGGTACCCAACCTGGGCTACAAGCACACCCAGGTAGTTGGGTTGGGTGGCAAACTAACTTTTTTCCTTTTTATTGCCATGCATTTCAAAAAGTTAATTGAGAAAAAATAGCCAGTGCATTGAATGATTTTACTAGTAATGTGTTGATACAGACTTTTGATTTTAACATCTGATAATTTGAACATATTTACACTTTTTAATGTTAACTTTTGCCTACTTTTACTAATTTTTCAACTTTGGAAGTGAGGAGTGCAAAGAAGATAATGAAATGTCAAATGAGTGCAAGCCTTGAAAAGGGTTAAGAACCACTGGTCTGGAGGGGAATATGGTTTCTTATTTATGTAATAAACCTTTTGCAATTTTTTTTTTTTCATTTCATAGAAAATCTTCTTTCTCTTTATAATTGATGATTTTTTTTCTTTTCCAGACCTTTGCATTCGATCATTGCTTTTGGTCAATGGATGAAAAAGATCCTAAATTTGTGGGTAAGTGAATTATTCAGTATATATATATATATATTTGCAAGAATATATTATTTATATACACATACATGGTGTATGTGCACATATTTGTATAGAACAATTAAACTTAGTTATCATCAGTAAAAAACCTTCAATTTATTATGAAAATTTTATCTCTTGTTCATTATTAACCATGGAATGGAAATAGGATTGAGATATGAAGAAAGTGGTAAATTTGTTATTTGAAAAATGTAGTTTGAAATTCAATCCCTATCTCTTACCTGTGACCAAGATGAGAGTGTAGTACTTGTTTTTCTTTCTCTCATTTATAATGTTGAAATTTTTTTTGGTTTTAGCTTTCATCTCCAGTTTTGAGATTTTGAAATATTTCAATGACATACAAAAACCTACCCACTAATGATATATCTCATTAAATCTGAAGTTTTATGTAAAAATATCTTGAATGATATGTGTCCATGTTTCTTCTTTTGTAAGAAAGTACTATGTATAAATATTGCATATATTTTTGTATTGTGTTTTATCCATATGCATTGTTATTGTGAACCATATTCCATTATGAAAATACTTGAAAGAAAAGCTGGTGCTAAAATAAAAAGAAGAAAAAGGCTAACTTAATTATGTTTTCTCTGTCTACATGGTGATTATATAGAAAAGTCAGATGAATATTTCATTTATGTGTGAAAAAACAAGAGCCAAGCAATGTTTGAGCATACAATATAGGAAGAGGCAAAAATCTTGAAGTGCCTTGCTGCTCCTAGGTCTGTTTGACCACTAGGAATCACTACCTCTCAGCTTTTGACTTCTTGCTATAAGAGTGCTTAATTAGGTCATTTTGTTGACCGATTAAATTTTATAATGAACAAATGTTTACGGCTTTTTATCAGCCTTTATGGTCAATTGTTGGACGTGGGCCTTCCTAAAGTATAAGGTATTAAAGTCTAAATGTTTTATTTTTGAAATTAGCTTTATTAAACATAATGTCTGTTTTGTTCCACTATCTTTTGCCATCTCTCAGGCAACTACATAATTTCATCCTTCCAGAACTTATCTTTTACAGCAAAAAACTGCTCTAGACACTTTTTGAATTCTTACAGTGAATTGAAAATTTTTCCATTAAGGGACTTCTGTGAAGACCAGAATGAATAGTAATGCAAAGGGAGCAATCTGGTGAATAGAGAAGACGGGTGAAAACTTCCTCGTTGAACTTTAACAATGTGTGTTCTAGTGTTATTTCAATGGAATATTACGCCCTTTCTCTTGAGTAATTCTGGGTAGTCTCTTACCAATTGCTGCCTTTAATTGGTCTAATAAGGAGCAGTACTTATTTGACACAATTGTTTCTTCCATCTTCAATGTTAGATACACTTAACTAATATATGCCAATACTGACAATCCCAAAAAAAATGCATGCTGATATGAGATCAATCATAAGACAATCAAAAGTGATCTTTTTGAATGAAGTTGATTAAAACTAAACACTCCTAATGATATTCAATAACAAAAACGAAACGGAAATTTTGGCCAAACCTATACATTTATTTATATTCATACTTTTTTTGTGTACAAATTTTTACTTTGGAGTCCATTTAGTGTTTATATAACTTGTTTTTGTTTATGTCCCACCTAACTTTTTTATCTGTCATTGAATGTGTGTATGAATAATATAGTCTTAGAATCTTTGCACAGGAGAGAATTCTCCTTTTTGAAAATTTATACAGTCCAAAGCAACTCATGGTGTCATGCGAGTCAGTTATTTTCCTATTGCTGTTAATGGACTGTTCAGAGTTTTCTGTGTGTTTATACCAAATTTGATTTTACTACTAATATTCAAATTTGGATCCTTATGTTATGAGCTTGATTTTATTGTGGGGGAACATCAGCTGTCTTACCATAGACCTGTTTTGGGAATTTAAAAAAAAAAAATTACTTGTTTTACCATCCCCCTAGCTCTGCTGATAGAATACAACCATCCCACATGTATGTTAATGTTTAGATAAACAGTATTATCATAATTAGAGATACATGGATGTTGTTTTATTCATGTTTTCTTACCTTTTGTTATTTAGATGAGTATATCATTTTATCTTATTATTTAGATTCAGGATATTACTCTACTCAGTGCTAAGTCGATGTTGGTTATCTTGTGAACTAGATATATTTGAAGGGTATGTTTCTGTTATATACGTAACCCCAAAACTTTTAACTAAGGGTTAAATTCTATGCATCTACTGTTAAGTTGACTATGTATAGATAAATACGTAAGTTCAAGGGAAAATTTTTCTTGCATTTTATGTTTATCTTTCTCTGACTTATTTTAATCTTTGTGAAAAATCCTAATTAGAAGAATTCTGAGATAGCAACATTTATGGGTTCTAGATGTGATCCCTTTTCAAGTCAAACACTTTAGCGTCCAAGAGGTCATCTCTTAACTTGAACTTCTCTATGAAGGAGGTCCGTAGAAGCTGAATATTTTTCAAGGACCTTATTTGGTCTTGCGTCTTAGATGAGAGAGTAATATGCCTGAATTAATGAGAGAAAATTTCTCATTTTCTTTGCTGATTACTTGAGCTGTTGTGTGAAATTATTGAAAACAGGTCATGGATAAATTGTGATACATTGCTATTTTAGTTTGATTGTTACATCACTCATGTACAGAGTGAAAATAAATAGAGTATGAAGTGAACTATGACAAGATAACCTAAACAAAACAATTTTGCTTTTTGTTTGCTGGGTGACTTGTTTTTTCAAGCGATAGTGCTGCTATTAATATTTAAGCGAAATCACACTATTTCTTTCTTATTTATACGAAAAACAATATAGATTTAAATAACAATTCGTGGCACTTTTGTAGTTTTTTTTTTTTTTTTTGCTGAATGATGTATAATTTTTAGAAATATATATCATGTATTTCATCACATTCCGCATAAGAACCCCCCCCCCCGCAAAAAAACTGTGCTTCTGAGTATATTGAAAATACTTAGTGCCTTTTTTATTTCACTGATTTTATGACTACAAAACTAATTTAGAATAATTACTTTTGCCCTTTTTTATTTTTTGTTCATACACATTCTTTAAATGAACATCACAGCCAGAGCTTTGGATGAAACCCCAAATTTACGTATGTCAATCTAATTGTTGATTCAAATTCTAAATATTGTAATGAATGTATATGGAGACACGCTGTTAAGGGATTTTTTTAGACAAATAAACTTATCATTTTAGCATCATGTTTTGATGGTGGTCTAAAGAAATTCTTGGACCATGCTAACACTTGAAATTCTGATTTATAATATAAGATAGTTTGGTTATTTAGAGCATTAAAAAATTATTCTGTTTCATGTATCTAAAAAAGAAATAATGTATTTGATCCTCATTATGTGAGCGTCTCTAATCTAGAAAAGAAATAAAGCCTGATGCAAAATATAAAATATTTGACAATAGTTAAGTTCATCAAGCCAATCACAGGAATCTTGGCCAAAAAAATGCAGCAGCAATTTTATTTCATTTTGGGGGAATATATAATTTAAAACCAACTTTAGCAACCTTCAAACAATGCTGCATCTTCACACAGTAAATGATTTGCTCTGGCTATGATTGCATTTGTAATTTTGTAGTTGATATGAATATTGATGAGTTGATTAATTTGTAAACAATGAACTCGGGGGCGGGGTGTTTCTACTGAAGATGGGATAATGTAGCATATTTTTGTGATAGAAAAATTTCCATTTGACAGTGAAGCTCATTAATCATAAATGAATAAGAACTTTCTCTTTGACGCTTGGAGAAACAGGCATCTTAGATAAGAAAATAGTAAATCACATCTATGTTATATTCAAGAAGTGTACATTGACAAAACATTCTAAAATGAAGATAAATATTATTGTGAAATTAGGAATACGTATAGAAAAAAAGTAAATACTGGTGATATTTTGTTTAGATGCCCATTAGCCTTGATTTGTAGGATTTGAAATATTGTGTATTTAATCAATGTTTGAGTTGAACCTCAAAGTAGGAGCTCAGATCTTATTTGGTTATGTATAGTATGGCAGCTAAGACATCTGATATCACATCAATTTCAAGTTTTTTTTTACTAATTAACTCATTCTTTTTGTTGCTATCACATTATGACTGATCCATTCTATAGCCTTCTTCTGGTGTATAATCTATATGGAAAGAGAAAATGGCCTGATACACATATCAGTCTAAAAAGATTGGTTCAATTAGTTCATTTTTCACAGTTTCTTCTTTTTGGTATCATTTTCTGGTTTGCAATTCAGAGAAAGGGGTGCAAAAGATATTCTCATTTATCCAATTTCAATACGAATTGTACACCCAAAGAAGAACATGGAATAATGGGTTGTGGCAAGAACAAGAGCCACAAAAAGAAAAATTTTAGGAGTCCAAACAAGTCTATTTGTTCATCTCTAAATTCTAGAAAGTATCATTTAATCAATTTGATAACTGGAATTTTGAGAGAAAATGTATAACTAAGAATATTTATGCTTTCAAGTTTAGGTCTCAAAACACCACATATACAAATGTTCTTAAGATATCTTGCATGACCGACACCAACCTATTTATTCAACAGATTACATTTTATAATTTTTTGTTGATATTTTCTGATGCATCAATGTTTCTCTTGGTTATCCTCCAATTCTGTACATTTTTCAAGATGTAAAAAATAATTATATAACTATAAATACAATGTGAAATTAGAAAGCATGATTATGACCTTTACCAATGAAGTTGGAAGAGGTATATGTATTTATTCGCATTGATTTGTTTGTCCATCCCTTTGTCTGCTTGTTCACACAATATCTCCAAAAGTTCTCAATGAATTTAATGACATTTTGTGGAATAGTGGGCTATGAAAGAAATGAGTAGATTTTGAGGCTGATACAAGAATTTTTTCCTCCTCTGCATCGTAGATAGATGGACACACCACACAATTTCTCAAAAAGTTTTCAATGAATTATGATGATATTTTGTGGGGGTGTTGGCTATGAAAGAACTGATTGAAATTTTTGGTGGATTCAGGAATCCATTACAGTTACCTCCCCTGTTTCATAACTTTTACTGAACTGATTTTTATTCAGTTTTCAGTGACAATGGCATTGGCAGAGGTATGTGCTCTCTGAGTGCTTTTTAGCTTTCTTAAGTAAGTTTTTGGGAAAGACTTTTTTTATTTGAGAAAAAGAAAAAAAAAGGATTGTCATGATTTGTAGCAAGTGCTAATATATACATTGTATTTTGTTTTTAAATAAAAAATAAAAATATAGAATCCCAAGTTCATGGCTGATAAATGGCATGAATCTGTGCATTTTATTCATGTACCTGTTCAACCAAACCCCTAAAAGAAAGGTTGGTTTAATAATAGGAAAGTAACAAGTGAACGTGTGGTAAAAAATTCTTTTCAGTCCTTGTTACTTGTGTTGCAAGGACATAGAGCACTTGGTCAGATCCCATCAGAACTCAAAAATGCAGACAAGGCAAATCCTACCAGCTACATTTTACTCGCGTAGCTGCTGCTAGTGATTTCATACAGATTGTAATAATTGAAAAGGAGAAACATAAATCCGTCTCATTACTGTGCATTTGGGTCAAACAGATATTTCATGTTCTTTGAGTATCCCATTGAAACATATTTGAAAATATTCTTGTCAGGCGTGGCTGCTGCTTAATGTTTTTTCCTTTTTGTAAATATGCTCTCAGGTTTATTTCATTTAAAAAATTTCTTTTTCAAAGAGGGTAGAGCGCAAAAACTCTGGCATTTGACAGGTAAGGTGTTGGGAGTGAATTTACAAGACAATCATAATCAGGCTAGATTTGTAGCCTTTGATTCTGAAGCGTTGGAGAGAACTGAGCATATCTAGGCTTTGTTGGGTTAAATCTTTCAAATTAGTATAAAGCTTTTTTTTTTTTTTTTTTTTTTTTTCAAAGAAATTAAAATTAGATTATATCTTTTCAGAATTGAAATTATACTACCAGCATAGTATCCATAAATAATGATTGTTATGTATGGATTAGAACTCCCACTGAGTGTAGTATCTATGTACTCTGCCCTGGATGAAAGGGTATTATCTGTGTGCTCTGACCTGGATGAGTGGGTAGTATCTGTACGCTCTGCCCAGGATCAGAGGGTAGTATCTGTATGCTCTGCCCAAGATATGTATGTATATATACATATTCATAGAGAGGGAGAGAAATACACATTGCATTTTATATATGTGGATAAGTGTCCTTCATTGTTTAAAATGCATTTTAAAAATAACAAAACAGAAAATCTTTATTAATGAATTCTGATTGCTAGATGTAATTAAGAGACCTCATTTTTGTATATTATGCTGTATTGGGAGATACATGTGAGATTTAAGAAAACAATAATCAGAATATCTTAAAGATTGATTGTTATCCAAAATAACTATAAGTTTTAATTCTATCCACAGCTGTTCTACAAATTCTCTCTTGAGTCAAAATAGATAATTGAGAATATTTTTTATTTAGGCTATTTGTTATTCAACAGAGGCTTTCATCGATGGAAAAATTTTTTGAAAACTTCAACCTGTACATTCTTATCAAATTTAGGTTTAATATCTAGGAGAATTTGCTTGTCTGTAATTTTCTTCCTGTAGTATGTCTCATTTCATTTGTAAAATTATGTTCTTGTAAAAGATCATTTTTAAAAGTCTGAACCGAAATTTCCTTTGAAAGAGATACATAAATCAAAGGAAAACTTTTTGTTACCCTATATTCTGAGAGTCTCTATAATTTAATTCTGCACACATTATCCCCCAGAAGAACCGGTTCCTAAAATATATCTTGGCATAAAAACTAAAAATATGGTAGTTGAAGAAAGATTGAAATTAATTATGCTACAATCTTCATACACGAGTTGTGGTTTGTACTTGTGGAGATAAAGTTGTAAAAACATATTTATCTTATTCTTTGATGAAAAGTACATGAAACTTCAATTAGTGTTTTTGTGTTGACATTTTTCAGTTTGATTTTTTTTTTCTTTTGTTCAAGTCCAGTTTAACTTTTTCTTTTTTGGTATTAAGAGAATTTGTTACTATAACTTGTAAAAAAACTTTGTTTTTATAAATAATTTTCTTTTACTCTGCTTTCTCTCTCATTCCAACTAAGCTTTTCCACGAATGCCTACAGCCTCGTAATACCACACTATAGTATTGGTGAATAAAATGTGTACATTTCATAGTAGATTATTATTGTAAATCAAGCACCACCCTAAGAACTAGTGGAAAAAAAATGAATTTGAAAAAAAAATGAAGAAGAAATTTTTCTGAACAGGACTACACATGTACATTTTTAAGGCTCTCTGCCAGAAAATGTGACCAGGGGCATTGACACAGAGAAGCAGATGAGTTAAAAGAGGAGAATACCTTGCCGCTTGGCTGGTCAGTTGTAGGGGCCAGTGTGAGCCACGGTGATTCAACTGTTGAATTTGTTACATTTGTTGCGAAGGCTTGATGCAGGTAAGAAAAAAGAAAAGAAAAAAATAAACAGTGTTAAAATGTTAAAAAATAGTTGATAAAAAAAAGAAAAGTGATTTAAAGAAAGTAAAATTATTTTTCCAGACATATTGGAGCTTCAGGTTTTAGTATGCTTTCAATAGTTCAGTTGATAAACTGCCTGTTTAGTGTTTTTAATCCTAATGTATTTTCATGAGATCTGACCATAGATAACAGAATTCTTGAAAAGAAGCTTTCACATCTTGGAATTAAGAATAAGATACATCTGATCCTCTGGCACAACTCTTAGAGCATATCTGTGTGTCCATGTATACACAATAAAGTGTTTTAAAATGAGATCAATAAATATAACCAGATACTTATAATCTTATTTTTATTGAGAAATATCTTCATAACAAATCCCCCTCCCCTTTTTTCACTTATTCTTCAGCTTTCTCTATATTACATTAGTATGACAATATTTAAAGCTGTTTGGCTTTTAACCTAATAGAACATGGCATTTTCTTTAACTGGATTTTCACAACAATCATAAATAATCCATACACACAAAAAACACAATGTGCATATGTATAATTTCTGTGTAATACTTTTCAGTGAGCACACAGATACTACACTTTGGTCCCTGCCAAAAAGACTGATCCATGCATAGATAATTCTGTCATTTTTTTTTATAGGTGCTATGATAGTTTTATATGATAAAGCAAGCATATTTAAAGTTTTGACCTTCTCTTTAAGGATTGAGCTCAATGCTGTAACAGTCTTGACAGTTCAGGTAATCTGGAAATTACCTGTTGTCTGCAGTTACTACTAGTGTGCTCCGTACAAAAAAAATTATATTTCAGTGGTGGGAAGCTAACAAGTCATATTGAAGTTTTTCATAAATATATGAAATAAATATCAGCTTAGCCAAAGTTCACTCAATCTATCCTGAACTGCAAAAACTTCTCAACTTTATCTGCT
This sequence comes from Thysanoteuthis rhombus, assembly GCA_963457665.1. Classification (NCBI taxonomy): domain Eukaryota; kingdom Metazoa; phylum Mollusca; class Cephalopoda; order Oegopsida; family Thysanoteuthidae; genus Thysanoteuthis; species Thysanoteuthis major. The sequence goes on from OY735225.1 coordinate 35,747,017, forward strand.
TTTTATTATTAATTTTGACTAGTTTTTACCTTCATCTTAATTTTTAGTTGCCTTTCTTTGCATTCAGATCATAATTCTACAGCAACAAATAAATAGCATGATTGTAAATAAAAAGTAAGCCGATGCCAAGAATTTCTGCCTGCTTTCAACGTGACTCTTTAAAACTGATATTTGACACTTGTTTGATGTTTGTAATTGAGACCTAGTAGTCTTATTACGACAATATTTAATTTTCTAATTTTAACTCTTATTATTGTGATAAAGAAAAGCTACGAAAAATTAAGATGAAGGTAAATCTAGTCAAAATTAATAATCAAAATATTGTTGCAATAATTCATCCAATGATGAGAATAAATTGAAATCAAAAAATAAATTGAATATCGTTTGTCTACTTTAACTATCAACCCAAGTTTCACTTATTTCTGAGAAACTTTTTATCCTATAAAAGGGCTGAGAGCAATCATGATTACTGTAATACTTTTACTCTTTTTAGTATCCAAATATTGCTGTATTGAAAATACTTTATACTAAGTGAAAATTTTTAAAGATTTTTCATACTAGCTTGAAATGACTAAAAAGCACTCAGAGAGCACTCACCTCTGCCAGACACTGTACACCGTCTAAATTGGAAAAGAAAAATCTAATCACTTCATCCTTAGCCCATGGCCTACCTTTCTGCCAAATTTCATTGAAATTTATTGAACTTTTGGAGATATTGTATGGATAGATAGACAGAAGGATATACAATGTAATACATATGCCTCTCTAACTTAATTTGCAGAGCTAAAAATGGTCATATATATATATCTTAGTATGTATTTTCCTCATGTTGGTCAAATTGTTTTGGTATGTATCCATGCAAAGAATCTATCAATGAGTTTTGATAGTACAGACATTGTTACTTTTAATGAATTTTGAAATACAAATAGTATAATTTTCTTAAATCACTTCTGTCCTTATTACCTGCTTGCCACCACCCTGTCTATAACTGAGAAAATCCTTTTTTTCCTTTTCTTTCTGAATTGTTTCACTTAGCAGTAATCTCGACATACATCTGAAGTCTGATTAAAAAATAATCTACTTGTTAGAATCGATGTGCAGGTATCCATGCAAACTTCTCTCAGATGACTGGACAAATTTTAATCAGTATATTGCTCAGTTTCTACTTGAGCTCATCGCATACAGCTGAAAAAAAAATGATCTTATAGAAAGAGTGAATACGTATTGTTTAAAGGGAGGTAATTATTGAAAGCAAATAAACTTCTGAATTGCCCAATAATTTTTCACTGAAATCTGAATTAGATGCGTTTCTGAAGGATTATTTTTACCAAGTGTCTTAAGATGCCAGTTACTGCACAATTCTTGTTTTGAAAAATTTTGGTAAGGGAATACTTTCTTAAGCCAAGTAATCTACCACAGTATTGCTACTTTAATTTTCGATTTTGAATTATTATAAAACAACTGCATGAGAAGAGTATGTTTAATTTAAATAAGAATTTACGGTAATAATTTATCCTATTTGAGGCATGCATAGATAACTCAAAACAGCATTAAATTGAGATGACAAATGTTTTAAATATTCTATTCTCTGAACTGGGAAAAAATTGTTTATGATTTATAGTAATTATTCGAAGAAAATTATTCAAAAATATTTTGAAGCTCCCCTTCAAATATGTATCTAATCAAATATATCTCCATGAGAACAAATACTGTTTAGTGTGAATGGGTACATAGATTTGTTTAAAGGCTTAGTTGACCATTTCTCGATTCAAAGCTTACTTTACATCTACGTGGAAAACATAATCGGTAAAAAATACTCTTGTTGACTGAAAAGTTATACAGAAAAAATTATTTGCTTTATTTTGTATTTGTTATTGGGCAAATACAATCAAGGGAAATTTTTAGGAAAATATCATTGATTAGGTTAAAAAATTCTTTGACCATTCTCAATATTATGAGGTTTTATATTTTGGTATTTTTCCCTTATTAAAATATAAGTAAATGTTTTTTGATTAGATTCTATTTTTGATCTTTGTTGGTATTTAATGACTGAAGTAGGAGTGATATTATCAAACACCTAATCTCCTTCCAGAGTATTTGGTTGAGTTCATTATATTCTTTTTTATTTTTCTCCTTGCTGTCAATTTACCTCCTAATGAAAGACATTCTAACTTGATGCTGCATATAAACAAAAACAAATTTTCATTGAAAAACATTATTCAATGGATTTTAGCACAAAGAAATATCTTCCTTTCTAAGTACATTTTTCTTTGGTTTGCTCTCTTTGAAATATTTGAAAAATTGCTTCAGAATATTGGAGAGAAAAAAAATAAAGCATGACTAAATGATCAGCTAACAATATTAAATTTATGCCTGGAAAGGTGCATATACATAATTTTTGCCAGTGATAGTTTTGCCCAAAATCATAGAAATATTTTGTTGTTTACTTCAATTTGATGTATTTCAAAAACAAATTAAAGTTTTAAATCATGTTTTGCTTTCATCACAATATTTATTGAGCTATGTCATTCCGATTTTGAGTCAGAATGCAAAATTATTGATGAAAAATATTCTGAATACAAATCTTAAAAAAAAATAATCCAATAAGTCAGTCTTCGATTTTGTTAATTGAAACTTGAATCAAATTTTATGAACTGAGTGAATCTTTAGCTGAAAATATTTTCACAAGTCTACTGTGGATTTTGTGTGTACTAGAACAGTGCCAGTTAAAGATTAATGGTTGCAAGGTTTGAATTGCTATGATTAAAATTAATTGAATCAATTTTTTTCTAGTAAAATGATCAATTCTTCAGAGGTGAGCTTTAAAACTATTTTCTACTGTTCTAATGTTGATCCTAATCTCAGAGCTGATACCAAAATAGAGAATTAAAATCTTCATTCATAATCCATAATATTTGCAGTATACTTTGATCTGATTGCTCAAGTGGGTTTGTAGTATAAACAGTAACTTTTATATTTCTACTTGTACGTATGTACACACGCACATTTCACTGCAGGGTTGATATATCTTCATCTGCACCTAATTCTATATTTAGAATTATCCTTACCTTTCTATAAGAGGATTGGTCGGTAGGTCTGTCCCAAAATTGTTTCTCAGCTTATTCAAGTAGATCAAAAGTTCAAAGAAGAAACAAATATTCTCTTTGCCACCTTCAAATGGAGAATATTCTTGACTAATATGTCTGTTGTTTGTCTCTCTCGATAATTTCTTTTTAATGGAGACAAAATTTATGGTTAATGTTGATTGATGTTTTAATTATTCTTCTTACCTAGAAAAATCTTCCCTTGAGGGTCATATGATCTGGCAATAACAGCATTTCAGCATTGTTTTAAAATCGATTTTCCCAACTATTAGTAGACAATTCATTAAACTTTCAGTTCTTGTTTGAAAAAATAAATGTTTGGAAGATCTTCCAAAATGAATAAGGTTGCTTTATTTTTGATCGATTATATTATGTTCTGGCACTATCAACAACCCTCTCTTTCAAACTCAGATATTACTGTTTTCTCCCTCAGCATTAAGTAAAGTTTATATTAAGATGGTTTTTATTGGAGAGTTCCCAACATGGGAATTTTCAGCCATAATTGAAAGTTCCCCCAAGTTCTTCTTTTCATCTGCTTTACTCACAATTAGATGCCCATGTTGATATCATTTTTGATGATGCCACCTATTTCATCTATCACTGGTAATTATAGATCTTAGGTAGTTGAGAAGCTAAGTTTTTAAACATTTTTTAATATTCTAACCCTTTTTACTGAGAAAAGATTCAGCCTACTCTAGCTGTTAAATACTTATGACTAAAATATGCATTACATCTCAATAGAAGTCATTATTTCTTGTGGGAAGGATTTTACATCTTCTAAAATATAGCCAAGTTATTGCAATGGGAATATGTCCAGTTTTTCTTTACATTCTGAGATTGGCCAAAAAACTGACTCTTTGTTGTATTGTAGATTGACTATCAGAATTTAAGGCCTCAAAGTAGAAACAAATATTCTCTTTACCACCATCAAATGGAGAATTAATGGAAAATGTTCTCCATAACTAATATGTCTGTTGTCTGTCTCCTTATAATTTCTCTTTAATGGAGACAAAATTTATGGTTAATGTTGATTGATGTTTTAATTATTTAAAATTGTCACATTAAATGTAGAACTGAATGTTTGATAATGGGTTGCTATTTCAGATATATGGTTTATGTTTGTCCTAGGTTAATTGAATAAATTAGCAAATCATTGCGCAGACAATTTAATTTCTGGCATTGCTTTCATTCTGCTATAATTGCTTATTTTGATTTAATCTTTCAAGAACTTATTAGAGGAATGGAAAGAGATTACAATTTTTTCAACTGAAGAAGAAAAATCTTTTTAGTTTGAGAAATGGGAAGAAAATTTTCCTGAATACGAGGACACTTTTTTTGTCTTGAAGATTCTGCATTAAATAATTTTCCAATGAGCCAAGTTTTTGAAAGGTTTGGCTGCTCAACATGCCTATTACTGTATTTTTTCCAGTTGAAAGAAGTGTGCATGTATACAATGACACACATAAACCTATACATATAACTGAGAATGTCATTAACCATACTGATATGAGAAAGAAAAAAAAAGCTAATGCAACGATAGCAATGATGTCAGCAACAGCCAATGAGAAGTTGTTGTGAACATGATGCTGCCAAAGTAATATAGCAGTCAACAATGAAAGATTTTGTAAGTTTATCATGAGTGTGAACAGTCTTATTGCAAGTAATTGTTCATTTTACTGTGGTACTGTTACCAACTCAGATTTGATGTCTTCAGAATTTTGTAAACTTGTAAATGATGTTGCATTTGGCAATTTCTGCTTAAAATTTCTGTCCATTGAATGTCTGTTGTCTACAAGGCCATTTACATGGAAGAAAATTAAACTCTCTCTATATCGTATCATTATCATGTATTTTACAAGTATTTGAATAAACTCATCAAGGGGAAAATCTGCTTAGTGGATAAAAAATTCTGCTTAGTTTTAAAGTCAGTGCTTTCAATGATAGTTTTATCAATTTGCTATGGTTGAAACTTATTTAGATAGTGTGGTTAGGGAGGCTAGATGTCTGGCTTTAGAGCACTCTGTCTTCCATCAGGTACAACCATGAGCCAGAGCAGCCGTTAATTTGTCCTGTTTTTGGGGATCTGACTAAAAAACTTATGTTACCTTGGATATACTTGAAGCAGCGGGAACTGAAAGCTCTAACAATTGTTACATATGTAGTCGACATTGAGATCACTGCTGATGAGACACAGTGTATGAGTCATGTTATCAACACATCTGAGAGGGTCAGTCTGCCCAAGTTCTTCTTCCCAGTCTGGAATGTCCTCCTTTTTGGGGAATTTGGAAATAGCCACCCTAACTGTGTCTATTGGTTTCATCCTTTTCGACTTACTTGTTTCATATTATTTCCCTTGTAAACTAGTGGGTATGTTGTAGTTCATTGTTTTCTTTCTTCCTTCTAAACTTAGCTGTCTCAAGTAAAAATCACTTGCTATTGTGATTTTTTTCCATTACTGGAAAGCTGCAGCAATTGTAGCCCAATTCAGCCTTTACTGATCACTTACTCAAAAACATTTGTTACATCTTTTTCTGCATGAAAAGATTGTTGAGAAAGGTAATAGGTGAAACATTACATATATTTTCTGTATACCTGGCATTGTTTCAGTTGATAAGTTCCTGTATTCAGGTAATCTTCTGTATTTCCTAAGCCTTCTTAGTCCTGAACTGTTTTTCTATTTTTTCTTTTCTTCTGACATTCTTTTTTTTCTTGGCAAACACTACTTGCCTGTCTCTAGTGTACATGTCATATTTTCTTTTTGCAAATAATGATTGCCTTCAGTTGTTTTGCTTTTACATAATTGGTTTTGGGCAAATCTTGGGAGCTACATTTACTGACTATAAGTATATTGTTTCAAGCATTTCTTACCTTAAGTCCCTATTCATATTCATCATTGATATATTAGAAATATATTTCAAACTTGGAACTCTTATTTATTAAATTATTAAGTAAACTTAAACTATGTTACTTGGTCATAAACAATAATTTTCTAAAATCAATTTAATTTACCTCTGCTAACAAGGTTAGAGAAATATATGTATTTGGTTTTATTTGACTTTCAGCCCACACAATGTCTCCAAAAGTACTCAATGAATGTCAATAAAATTTAGAGGAAGGATGGGCAATGGGGTAATGAAAAAGTGGATAAATTTTTGAGCGGATCCTTGCTCATTTACTTCCCCTGATGATAGTGTTGGCAGAGGCATGTGCTTTCTGAGTCCTTTCTAGTTATCTTCTTGCAATGCACAATACTTTTAGAATGTTACTTGGAAACAACCAATATTTAAGCAAGAATATATTTTACTTGAAAGAATCTACTTAGTGTTTGTTTACTTGGCAGTCATTCCCATCACAAATTATTATCTCTTCTCTAGCCAGTTTAAAGAAAATCAATCTGAAATTTGAAACACTCAGCAACTATAAAATCTCTGCCATTGAAACTTTCATATTTTCAATAAAAAAATATTTTCAGAAGTACTTTTGTGTAAAGAGGCTTTCAAATACTGTGATAGAATGTTATTAGATTCTTGAGCATAATGCTTTTAAAAGTATAAAAGGGTTGGAAACCATGGTTTGGAAGAAGCTAGCATTAATACAGATCAAAGCAATTTGGAAAAATAAGCTGAAATAAGACTAATGATAGAATGTTACCATAACAAGGGGCTTAACTTTTGGATGCCGAGAGTATGATTAAATAGTCAACCATAATTCATTTACATAGGTCATGCATATGTACCCCTACGCATTTTCCCTATAATATAGAATCATGTATATATTACTTTATTATTCTCTTTCTATATATGCATTCAATCTGTTCACCAAAAAGCTATATCTGTCACTACATCTTTAAACATTTATATTTCCTTCATAATTTCATGGATGCTGCTTCTGTTTCTCTTTCGCACACACAAGCATGTGCGTGTGCATTATACATATATATATTACATGACACCTACTTGTGGATACTTTGTGAGATATATATATATATATATATATATATATATATATATATATATATATATATATATATATATATATATATATATATATTATGCTAAATTATTAGTTCTGTTCAGCATTATAAGAAGTTTATCTGACCCCCACACACACACACATATATATATATATATATATATATATATATATATATATATATATATATAAGATAGTGTGCATGCTCTTATCCCCTGAGTAAATACACACCAAAATTTCCTCATTTTTATATTTACCTTACATGTAAACACTAATAATTTGAGAGATGAGGTACTGTTCTAAAATGGTTACATCTTGATGCTTTCACCACGGAAGCATTTATTGAAAAATGTTCAAGGGGTTAAGATTTTTTCCCTACATACTAAATGTTTTGTATTTGTTTACCTTGTCTTGAAATTTTTTTTTTTCTTGAAACCAAATAACATTCTATCATTCTTTTCTGATTGGGTATAATAAGCAAAGCACTTGTTGACTTCACCATGAAGCATATGTTATCCATTAATGTCATGCTTTAATGGTGTCTTTCAGTTTAATAAATAAGGGAAATTCAAAAAATTTTCCGAACAATTGATCTTTTTTCACACATTTTGGATGATTCATTCTATGACTTTCTTCGGATGCACTATCCAAATTGTTGAGGTGAAACATTACATATGTATTTCTTAGTGGTGGTAGTTGTAGTGAACAGAACTTTCTTTTTTTTGTCCAAGTGTTGAATATTTGGGTGCTAAATACCTTCCCAAAATTATACAGTATCTCTACTAATGGGGAAATATGATTTAAGTTAACCTCTTGCTTCTGAATATGGAATATTTTCTTTTCCTTTTATACTTTAGTTGTTCATATCAGCTGAGATTATGACTTTTCCATCAATTCCACCCTATGAATAAAAGATGAAGTTTTATCAAAATTCAATGAAAAGTCTATTTATTTAAGACAACTGTGCATGTTATTTTTTAGTTTTCTCCAGGCTCGTTAACTTTTTTGATGTTGTCTTTACTGCCAATAAATTATTTGTATTCTTGTTAATACAGATGTTATTGAGGTGTTGGTGACACTGGAAATGGAATCTGTGAACTGAGTTCAGATTCTAGCTGAGACAGTGTTCACTTTTCACTAATGCCCTTGGGGAAAGCACTCCTCATAGCTGTGGGTAAATAGTAGGGTTGAACAGGCTCTCAAGCCATGGTCTCCCCCAGCTATGAGTATATATTTTGGTAGGCTAGTCTACCTGATTTGCATCCATATACATTTCTATTTTTCCTTATAGGATTATGTTGTTTTATTATTTTTTGTGATTTCAAATTTCTTGCCTTGTCCAACTTGTATACTTCGTATCAATTTGTATTTCACTAGAACATTCAAGTTGTACAATTTGGTTTGATCTGGATAACATTATATAAATCATATTCCAATACACTTATAAGTCACATGTCCTAATTCTTATTCTAACTAGGAATGCATAAATGATTTGAAAAAAAATTCATTTTAAAAAGGCATGAAACTGGTAAAAAGTAACAAGCTCTTTGTAATCAGTGACAGTGACATTTTGCATTGTGGCAGTTCATATTTAAAGCTTTTTTTTTGTGAAACATTCTCATTGTTTTCTATCGTAACTTTTACCATCACCTTGTCAGATAAGGCATGTCAAGTTGGATTTTGTATGTCTATAAAAGACTGAAACCATCCTATTCAAAGAAGTTTCACCTATTCTGTACAATGCTAATATCATCAAAGAAAAATTAAGTTTCCATGTCTTGTTTTATTACTGCCTTATAGATGTGGTGGTTATCCATCTTTTTTGCAATTAGGAATTGTGTGAATGAAATGATACATGTTGCTTTGGTTGGATGCTACTCTTATTTAAAAAGTTACTAATAGCATCCCTTTGTATTGTGAAGGCAGATAGATTTTGTAATCATTTATAAAAAGGGGGTTGTCTGATTGTATTGCTGTGTTTGCCAAATATGAGTAATAATATTTCATTTGATACATTTCTCAACCAAAAAGTTTACAACGCTTAGAACCCCTTTAAACTTTTATTTTATGAAAGTGACACCAAAAACTTATGAGGGACATGTTCAAACAAAAATGACAAGAGAAAATACTTCCTAACCAAGGAACCTATAAATTGAGAAACTGCAATTTCTTTAGTGATGAAAACTTAATTTCCATCCCAGGGGTTTTAACCAACTATGCTTGCTTTGCAGAAGAATCTTCACTGTTTGTGTCCAAATAAATTTTCATTTCCTTGAAATACAAATTTGGTGGTGTTCCCATTAGTACCTCAATAATGAATACTAACAACAAAGCCAAACAGGGCTCTAACTGCCCTGCTATTTACTCATAGATGAGGTGAGAAGTGGGTTCATAACTCCCTGCAGGGCATTGGTACAAAGTGAACATAAACATGGAGAGACAAATTCAGAAAATACTGGCTCCGTGAAACCCATGATAGAGAATTGTGGTGAATCTTGGGGAAGGTCTATGTCCAACAATTGACAATAAAAGACTAATGATGAACATTAAAAGCCGTGGTTGGAACTTGAACTAGGTTTGGCGATTCTGATTTCTAAGCCAATAACTATTATGCCACTTCTGCACCTCCTATGTTATTTATATCTCTATCAGAGTTATCAAACTTATTTATCTATCTTACTTTCATGATAGAGACTAACTACATTTAGTGTAAATAATATTTTCTGTCTTTATAATTACTATCAGAGAAATTTTCAGTCGTTATTGAATTGGAAGGCTTAATTGAAATAAATCAGAGTTGGAATGGCATAAATATGAATGCTAATTAGCTAAGATAATGAAGATTCGTTCTTTAATTTTAAAGTTTAAGATGTTCTACTGTAAAAAACAAATTTTTCAAGTTGAATTTTGTATTGGTTTGTTTTCTTTATTGAACACTACTTTTTACAGATAAACGTTCTAGAAGTACTGAGTATTATTATACTATAGGGGGGGGGGCTAATCCCATAGATAAGCAGTGTAAATTCACAATTTCTGTTTGAAATGCGTAGATTATTTCTGATATATCTTATTACCAAACAATTTTATTAATCTTCTGCCTTTAAGCTTTCTTAACGTAATTTTCTTCTCTGGCTATTTAGCTTTCATTTCCTGAATTCTATCTGAGTTTTTGTTCTGTTTTTATGGCTTGATTTATACTTATTGACAATCATGGTCCAGTTTTAAAGGCATTTACTCTAGATAATCTGGCGAACCCCTTCGAAGAACAAGGGAGAAAAAAAATTGATTCTTGAGTTATAATGAACCTCTACTGCGATTCACTATTTTGGCAACAGCCACTGATTTTGTATTTGTTTAGTTTTTGATTTTGGAATTGATAGATTAACTGACCTTTCATTTTCCATTTTATAATAATATGAATCTTAATTTATTTTTTAAATTTTTAGTGCTAAGTAGGGATGATAGTTCTGATTGTAAAATTTCTCACTCTAGCCCACTCGATGTTAAAAACAGTGCACAAATAAAAACATTTTAGCAATATCTACCTGTTTTTCTTTATCATTCTCTTATTTCTTTTTACTTTGCACTGTTTTCAACATTAGTGCCACCTTCCCTGTATTGTATCTTATTCTGAAATATATGTATAGAAATGTAAGTTTATTACTATTTCTATTGTAAAATTTCATAGAACAAATAAGTCAGTTAGAAATATTGAAAAGTAATGTATTTGTGTTGAAATGTTCAAATATACTGTTTTCGTAATTAGCTGTCAAAAAAATTGATAAAATAAATTTTTTGATCCTCATTTTAAAATTGTGAACACTGTATATTTTAAAAATCTTTGATAGAGAGAGGGAAAGTAAGGACCAATGTTCTCATAGAGGGTGACATTATTTTCATCAGTAGCAAATAGCAGCCACAAAAAATGGGATCATTTTTGTAGTTTGAACCATTAAACATATTTGGGGGTATGATTTTCAAAAATTAGAAACCTAGAATCCTGCTTAGTACCCACAAAAAAATTCCATAATTTTATGTTGGGCGTTTTTTTCTTGTTTTCACTTCATGTACATGCAAATAGACGACTGGACTTTTGGTGAATCATATTAAGATAAATTAATGCAAATGATACTCTTTCATCCTTTTTCTTAAACATTTATTGTAGAATAAGCTATTTTACAAAAACAAAACAATATCCTACATAATTGAGATGAGTATTGTCTCCTCTATGCATGAAATGCTTATTGATATATGTGAACTTAACCAAGTCTATTGCAAGTTCACATTTCTGGAGCTCTCAGAACTCTGAAACAAAAATGCTTCTCACTAGATGATGATTAACTTAGGTGCAGAGTTTGTAGCTGCGTTTCTTGCTCATTGCTACAGATGGGAAATAAATCTAGAGAACCTGTAGCAAATCACTGAGATTGATGTCAGGTGCTTATAATCCCTCAACCCATGGGGAAAAAACTGATCTAATAAGAGGGGTGAGAAGCAGTCAGCTGCATGGACTATGTAATCAGCAAGTTTTGACCCTTATGACATCATCAGAGCATGTGACCATGAGAGTCAGAGAGGCTATTATAAAAAGGCTTATGCGAAAGCTCTCGAGGAGAGTGAACAATTCCTTTTGCTTATTTGAGACATGTCGACAATTATCTATCACTTGTGATCATATTTTTTTTAAAGGAAGTGACAATTATAGAATTTTATTGCTTTCATAATAATGATAAATTTTAGTAATAATTATAACCATTTAAAAATCATTTAGATGTGTTTTTTTTTCTTTGATCTGTGTTACTTTGAAAAAAATAATTGTCCAATATTTTACATTTTTTTAAAAATAACACCGATTTAGCATAATAATGATATTGATAATAATAATCTGTACATATATATAAGTGAGAGATGTAACATTCCTTGTTTGTGTCTATTAGGCTGTCACGCTATAAAAACTGTCTAAACATGGTTGCAGCCCAACCAAATTGACAAACTCTCTCAATGAATCTAAGGAAGAGTTTTGAAGAAAAACATTTTTTGAATAAATTTTTTTCAAAGGGTTTTAGAGAAGAGGTTTTATTTAGAATTTAACTATAATGCTAAAGTAGAACCTTGCTTCTGGTTCAATATATATATATATATATATATATATATATATATATATATAATATATATATATATCATTATCTAAGGAGTCAAAAATGAAGTGAAAATCTCCACCTTTTGTCAGTCAGAAGTGGGGGGGGTGGCTTTTCTGCTTTTATGGTGTCAAAGATGAGGGAATAACCCTTCCTTTCAGGGGTCAAAATTAAAGAGAGACATTCACCATTCAAGGGGCAAGGAATATTTTTTCCCTTTAGGGATCAAAAGTAATGGGAAACTTTTTTTTACAATTCTGAAAGGTTCATTTTTTTTTTTTTCTTGTTTTTCTCTAAAAAAAAACTCTTTAAATATTTTACTTTGCAGGGATAAGTACTTCAGCTAGCGCATTTTAATTGTAGCGAGTTGGCAAAATCCAAATGCAATTTTAACACTGGGTTCTATATTGTGATGAAGCAATAAAATCATATTTTATTCATAATTTAGTGTCAGCTTGCTGCTCTCATTATTGTCTGGTTAATGTCATCATGCTTGTGAGATAATGATGAAAAGTTATCGGATTTTTCAGAACCTGTCAGAGACCCTTGAAATTGCATAATTCTTTGATATTTTTTTTATTATTTTGATGAATTTAATCTAAATTTCAATTACCTATTATAATTTTTTATTTGAGATTGATGGATAATCATATTACTGCCTGCATTCACATTTTTCTTTTTTGAAAATAACCACTTGCCTTAGCTGCCTTTTTCTGTAGCGTAAGTTTTATCTAATTGTTTTTTTTTCCTGGCTAGGTGTCCATGTAGAAAACAAAATTACTTTTTATTTTTCCCAGTATTACATTTTGTGGCTTTTTACTTTTATCAGGCTTTTGATTACTATTGGTTCCTGCTTAAAGGCTCCATATTCACATTCACTGTGACAAAATCAAGACTGCAACCTTTTTCACAATATTCAATATTTATGTTCCTTTACTTGATGATAGAAGCTGCTCTCTCCAATTTTTTAAAATTATGATAAAAGTTGACAGTTCTCTGAAAGCCATAGGATTCTTCGTTCGAACCAAATTTTAATCAATCAATGTTCATAAGAAAGGAAGGATTGAGAGTGTGGACGAGGAAGTAAAAAGGAATATTTTTTCTTTTTTCACATCATATAATGTTATATAATTCTGTTTCCTAAAATCAATATTTGAAATGAAAAAAAAGAAAGCAGACTATACAGAGTTTATAATTATTATATACACTTCATGTATAATATATATAATGTATATTTTCTTCATTTTCCAATGAATTATATTGCATTTCACTTAATATTCTTTGTTTTATTTTTGATTATTCATTATTTTTATATTTAATTATTCATTTTTGTTTCGGACATTCCAATTGGGATTAGCTTGAAAGATTAAAAAAAAAATAGCTCTATTACAGGATGAATCATTGACAAATGCAGCCAAATGTCAAAAATTGTATAAACAGTGCCGAAGGTTTTGAACCGTCATTTTTTTTTTTTTTTTCTTCAAATGCCTTTTGATTTTAGGTTTTTATTTGATTAGATTTTTTAAAAATTATTTAGAATTTCTTCATTTTCTCTAGAATTTTAATCTTTGGTTGCCTGTGATTTCCATAAAAACATAGCTACAATATATTATCATTTTCTTTCATCCAAAATGGTTGCTGCAATTTCGTCTCAAATCAAGACTGAAGCTTATCTTTTTTTTCTTATATACAAGCTCTTCATCTATTTGAAATATTTAAAGAAAATTTTCCTTCAAACTTTGATTCTTTGCCTCTCATTTTTCATCCTTAAAATTGAAAAAATGTCTAGTATCCTTAAGAATCATTTATATCATGGTTTCTGTGATTTTTCTTTTTTAGGCCAAGCGAAAGTATTTGAGTGCCTAGGCCGTGACATCTTGGAATTGGCCTATGAAGGTTACAATGGCTGTATTTTCGCATATGGACAAACTGGTAAGTATTGGCATTCATTTTAGATAATTTCTTTCTTTTGTCAGTGGTTCATCTAATATTCTTTTTATCAATAACCATGATATAGAAAATAATCCCTTCCTAGTTTCAATGATCATCAGATGTGACAGAATACTTTTATCATTTAAAGTAAAATCATTTAATTAATACTCAGAAGAAACTCAATGCAAAAAAGAATAAAACTTGACATTACATAAGGCATTCCAGAAAAAGTAGAATTTTTATGGAGACTGAATGGACAGTTATAGGTCTTTGATGAGTTACTGTGAATAGTAGTCCTTTTGTAAATCATTTGTCATATAGTCTGGTGTACAGTGAACAGAAATTTGGACACTTGCAGAATATTCATTTGATATACTCCTGATGCTCACATTTTACATAAATTTATGCAGGTGATGTATTTTTGATATAAAATTAACCAATACTTAGGAAAAATACATATTTCCAAGAATAAATTGCAGAATGAAATGTAAACAAAAGTAACAGTTGAAAAAAAAAAGAGAAAGTTCATCACAAAAATGTAATTAAAGAAGAAATACTGGTCTAAACCTTTCTGTACCTGCTTAGAAACTTTTGAAATGTGGTAACAATATCTAACCAAGGTATGATTTCATCACAGTTGTCATTCACTACTTTTGACTTCTACAAGTCAGGCAGTTGTAGTTAAACTAAAGGTCGTAATTAAGCTGCATAATGAAGGTTTGAACTACAGGGCCATTTTCATGATGTTAAGTATTCCTGTCAGTACCACTGGATCTAATTTTCTGAAGTTGAAGTTTGACACCACTTTGAACTGGAGCATCTTGAAAAATGCTAAGAACAGTCAAAGTGAATCCTATGACAACTCTAGAGGGAATCCAAGATGATTTTAGAGCAGCTCGTGTACCAGTTACCAAAAGAAACATTATTTATGAACTACACAAGAATGGCTTGAAATACTGTATGCCAAGGAAAACAGCTTTGTTGAAAGAAAAGAAAAAAAGCACCCTGATTCTTGATCATAGTTCACTTATGACCATTTAGAGAAGCTTGATGATTTTTGGAAGAACATTCTCTACACAGATGAATCAAGAATTGAACTTTTTGACAAAAACTCAGCTTATCATGCATGGAGAGAAGAGGTTAGGCTATGAAGCTACTATTTTAGCCAATTTTGAAGAATCTTTTCTCCTGATAATTTTAAAGAATAGCTGAAATTGCCTCATCTTTTTCATTCTCTATTGTTTCTTCACTTGCATGCAGAAAGGTTGATGATAGTCCTTCACAGTTCTCTCTGGCTTTCTGCTTGATAAGAGCATTGAGTCAGGAGAAAAGAATTCATTGTCACTGTATGTAAGCTGAAGAAAGGCTAATCACTGTTGAGTCTGGTTAGTTGTTTCCATTGTCTGTTTACTTCCTACCTTGGCAATCAGAAGTTGTTTAATACTAAGATTCAAGTTTTTATTTCTATGAATTGCCCAAGTTATGCTCAACCAAAGTATTTTTCCCCATTTAAAAGAAAAGTCAAAATGAAATTAATCACCTTCAAGGAGATCTCTGCAGAACTGAAGTAGCTCATTACTGGATGTTTTGGGCATACCTCCTTGGATTTAATTGATAGACTACTATTTCCAAAGATTAGAATTGAAAACAAGGTCTTTCATTGGGAGAATTCCTATAATCACCTTCAGGAAGATTTGTCAATAAAAACTATGTGAATTATAACTTTTCCTTGGCATGACTGTATAATCTAATAGTGAAATTCATTCTTTTAATTCACATATTCATTTCTAAAGCTCTAAAGTTGACTTCCAGATTAGATAATCTTCAGAGACAAAGTTAGAAATAAGAAACTGCAAATTGCAGAGTTTAATGGGAATTAAATCTTTTGAAAATTTTCACAGAAAGTTGAATGTGGCAGAAGAAAAAGCATCTCTTGGAGCCTTGCAGGTCATGTCAAGCATTTTGGCACCAATTTGTAATGAAAGTATTAAAAAGAAAGCAAATTGTTCTTCTAAGTGTGAAATTCTCAGTTTAGGAAATAATTTGATGACTGAAATTTTGCAAGAAAGTTGGCGACAGTTTCATTATTGTCTAACTTTAGGGTATGAAAAAATGCTTCAAGTTTGAACATGCGGAATAAGTTGGTTTCCAGTTGTCTCCTACCGCTATCTTGGGGTTTGTGTCTCCTTTAGTGTAGCTGCAGCTTTTGTTCTCAGAACTATCAAGATTCCTTTTTTAGAAAAAAATGTTTACAATAATGAACATTCTCTGGAGTAATGCTGTCTCTTACTTTGAAGGTTATAAATAAACGTTTTCACACACCCATAAGTTTTTGTTCAACTACATTTTTATAAACATAGAATGTGCATGTTTTAGGCTTTTAATGCAAAGTGCTGAATATTCAAAATAATTTATTCTTCATGCATATTTATAATTTCTGCAAAGCATGGATAATGTTTTTTCTGGTGTGGGTAGAGTTGAGAACAATATCCCGCTGAATCTTGTCAATTTTGCTGTGGATGTCACTGAATTTGAGTATTCAGGTATTAGAATGCTGAAATGAAGTATTTAGAAAAAGTATGATTTATCTTAAATATTTTAGAATAATGTAAGGAAATTTTGATTTATATTCAACAATTTTTTTGTTTTCACATGAGAGACATATTGTAAGTAGCACTAAATATAACATGGAACATGTAGTACTTTTTATATGCAATTATGATTGATACAAACTTATTATACTACCAAGTCAGCTCTCAACATTCATGATTTACAGCAAATCCTTCACATCAAGACAATTATGTACATTGGAAACAAACTAAGAGTGAACCTATGCAGTATTTAAAACATGAACATTAAATGAAAAAAATGTAAATAATCCCTGCACTAAATTGGAAGATACACACAAAGGATAGTGTAAATAAAATCCATTTGACTATGGTTTTGAACAATTGCGGACATATTTCATTATCTTTATTTGGCACTTTCAGATTATGTAATATTTTCTTATATTCAGAAATGAAATCGGTACATTTCTATGAATTTTGATTTTTAATCCACAATATTTTAAAATAGAAAATAGCATAATTAAACCAATTCTAGAGCCATTTTATTCCGGAAAAAACAGTTATGAATAAATAAGATATGATTGATAAAGCTAGCTTTTGAAAACAATGAAGGGTTGATAAAGTAGACTGAGTGTGAAATTAAGCTTTTAAATATTTTCCATTATCATGAAATAGGAATAAAAATGTCCATGGAAGAAAAGGAACTTGGATTACCTATTGCACCCAATTTCTGCTCTGCTAAAGATTATACTGTGCAACATGATTTTTGTGTCTGGATAGTGAGTGTTATTTTCTAATTACTTATCTATAAAACAAGTTCTTGCCGGTCAATGGAAAGTGAATTTTTCAAGGTTAGGGAATTTTACTAATTATCAAGGAGTTTTTGAGATTTTTGAAAATTGTTCAAAATGTCTGGGAATTTTGCATATTGTCAAGTAAAAAGAATCCATGAATAAAATTCAAATTTTTCTCCCCCCCCCCCAAAAAAATTATGTATATTCTCATCCTCTTGAAAATGGTTCCTGACTTTTTGATATTGATGAAAGCGTTTTCTTTTTTGTCTGTTCCTTTTACGGAGATTTATAGGAACGGCAAAAATCAAGTTCTAAAATATATTGTCAGGAAAAAAGCCCCCACACCCATGTGAAGAAAAAATTTAGAAATTGAAAGGGAATTGGCCAGTTCAGTACAGTTACTTCTCAAGCGTGGAAGGGAAGCACATTTAAGGCACATTTGGACTTTTAAGAATGCAAGTCTTTTTAAAAAAGTGTATTGTAGCTTTGTTTTTTCATTTAAGCATATTTGGCAGAATCACAGGTTGATATTATCTTGACGTGTTATTTTTTATATTTGAATAAAAAGGTGGCTGGGAGATCACTGAATGGTAGGTAGGGGGCCGTTGTTTACCCTTATGGTGACTTATCAATTGTCAGGGAAATTTGAACTAGCAAGGTGATAAGAACCCTGATCTAATTATTGTACATCATTTTCTTGGACATTCTGTCAAATTTTTTAGTATGTAAGCAAATGATGATTACAAGAGTCAAACTCTCTCACTGACACCCTTTATGTAGATAATGTGATCTGATTCAGACTTTCTTGACATTAAAATAGGTCTCCTGATAATAGCTGTGTGGAGATTCAACTAGTATTATGTCTCATTTTTTTGTTTGAAGTATATCAAATTGAAATAGTTTGGTTTATGGTATTTTAAACAAAGAGTGCAACACACGGGCTGATGAGGGAAATTTGGTTGAAAGCTACTCTTGGCTACTTCCTAACATTGTCTTGGTTATTTCATACTACTCCATACACTCCTTATCTGTGAAGCTACAAGTCAACATTTCTAAGTCTTAAATAATTTATATTAGCTGTTTATTTGACCTGTGGTATCATGGGTAAGACTATTTTGATGTCTGAATATTGATAAACTTTAATGACTATGTATGGTGACAGCAAATTCTGGACATTTGCTCATATTTTAGTGTCAAGTGCATTTGTATCCAGCATGTGTAAAAAGTGGAAGCTTTTTGTCAATACCCACTTTTTAAAATTTTTTCATGATTACTCTACAGCCCGACCTAGCCTTGTTTCATTCATTTGCTCTAAGCAAACTAAACATTTTATAGTGGCAGAGAAGCAGGGATAATTTGATTAAGCTCTGTACTTGGAGATCTTTAACCTGAAAATCATACAAGTATTTGCACGAAAATCATACAAGTATTTGCACTGTCAGTTGTGCAATGAAAATTAGGAGAAACAGGATTCTTTGTTATGAATTAATATTAGCTTTACTAATTGAATAGGGCTAATATGTTCAATTCGAATCTTGTCGTTTGGACATCAGTAGAATATAGATCATGTTTCAAATGACAGATGGCTTTAGCAGATTAGTTCATGTCAACTAAATGTTAATTTGGGTCCTAAATTAGCATTTAAATGTACACCAGCGCCAATGGGTATAGGATATTTCCAATGATGCAATTCTGGGTGGAATTACTGTTTGAATAACATGAAACCATTCATGGCTATTTTCTCTGGGATTTGTTCTCTTTCATTTTTCATTTTTAATTGTTCGATGCATTATAAATTTGTCCTAAAATGAAGTTATATTTCTTAGTCGGTGTTAATTTAGATAATTACCCATTTTAGCTTGGCATATAAGTTTATGCCTTAAGAAGTAGCTTTTCCCAAAATTGATCAATTTGGAAATAACATTCATTATCTAGGAACAAAAAAAAATAAGGTAAAATATGTTGCACAGTTTTATTATAGATTTCTTACTTTTAGAAGTAGTTTTTAGATTTATATATCGCAAGCCCTATAAACGATCTTAATTTCTGGATCTGTTTTATAAAACTGTAAAAATATTGCCTCTGATATGCGATTGTGTTTGAACCTAATTTTGAAAAGTCTTGCTTTTGTGATGACTATCAAGCTTGAATCAGAATTGTATCATTATCTGATGATCAGATGAATATACGAACAATTTCTTCATGGAAGAAGCATTTTCATAAAATTTCTGGATTATTGTGCTCAGAATCTTTAACTCTTAAATTCATAACAAAAATTCCAATGTAAATACCAAGGGAAAAAATGTTTTCTTCCATTGACTGGTGTGAATTTTTATTATTAAAAAAAATCTATTCATTAATGAGTTTCACTGTCTATAGGAGCAGTCTCAAGGGGTTCATAAACCTGAGTTAATGGTGAAAGGTATGAGTTACAACTTCACTCCATATGTTTTTATTCTTTGAAAGTTTGTACATATCTTTCCTCAAATATGAAAAAATATGTATACTTGTAAATATCTTCATGATAAAAGTTTTTACAAAGAAATATTTCACTAAGATCCTAACTTCATGTAAGCTTGGAGCCAGAGGTACATCTCATTAACAGGGTGAGTGTGAAATGTTTCAGACTTCAATTCACAAAACACCTAAATATTTGTTTTTGAACAAAATGGTGAAATTTTATCAGCAAAGTTGTAACTGCATGGCCCATACAGACATTATCTGAAAAAGTCTTCAACAATCTTTGGAGTGATAGGAAATACATTCTGAGAAAAGAATTGGGAAATGTTTATCTTTCTTAGGCTAAGTAATCTTTTTTATGAATAAAGTGTGAAAGAGTTAGTGTAATTTGGCATTTGGAAACAAATATTCTATCCAGAAAATTGCGATTTGGTTTTAAATTCAATTAGGTTCTAGTTTTGGGTTATCTCAAGTCATTTTTCTAGTTTATTTTGCCTTTTTGTAATCATTTGCAATAAGAATAAATAAATTGGAGGGATTTCGATTACGTTTATTTCTATATACTTATTTGATATGATTGATGATTGATTTCATTGAAGTAAAGATGTGTTTGCATGCATTTACACCTATGTGCTTTTGTATCTCTAGATAAATTACTCTTAAATAGATACTGAATTGCCAATATACTTTGTATTCATTCTGAGAATTTTGTTATTATTTTTATATTTCACTTATCTCTTAACTTGCCATTGATGTGTTTGTATCCTTACAAATCAATGCTTTTAACTGGTTTAATGAACTGTGGATATTGTTTCAGCAAGATTCATCATTGGATATTCTTTATCATCTTTTCTTTGATTCAGATATTCTTTCTTGTTCCTTCTCATCTTTCTCTCTGACACACCCTTTCTTTGTCTTTTGTTGTTTTGCTCTCTTTGTACTACTCTCATGTCTCTTCACTCTTTTTTGTATCACTTCCTCAATCATTCTTACAAATGAATAAAGATTTTTTCCAATAATTGCTAAGATCTGTCCACCTCTGTTCACTTCAGACAATATCAAAGTTAGTCTAGAATCTATACTCTGTATTTTTATTAT
Source organism: Thysanoteuthis rhombus (assembly GCA_963457665.1). Lineage (NCBI taxonomy): Eukaryota > Metazoa > Mollusca > Cephalopoda > Oegopsida > Thysanoteuthidae > Thysanoteuthis > Thysanoteuthis major. Next base: position 35,768,082 of record OY735225.1, read on the forward strand.
AATAGAGATGGGGTTAGCATAAAGATATGCGCATCATCCAATCCTTCATTATAAACCTCATAATATTGCCAAGCCATTCAGCAGTTGTACTCGCTGGCCAACTGTATGGTTGTGAAACTTGGACGCCTCACCATACCATAACATTTCCATACAAGGGCCCTACATTCAATCACAGGAATCAGATGGCTGGGGTTAGAAGGGTGTTACCATCTAAGAAGTTCTGAGTAGACAGCCTATATAGTGTGGAGGTCTTAATCTTGAAGGCCGAGCGCTGCTGGATTGATCACATGATTTGCATGTATGCCTTGTAAAGTCCTCTATCGAGCCTTGGTTCAGAGCAACAGAAACAGGACATCTCAAAAGACGTATTATGAGTACTGCATCATAGACAGCCTGAAGGACTGAGGCATCCTTGTGAATGAGCTGGAGTCTCATGGTAAGGATAGAGCTGAATGATGCTGCATGGCCTATACATCCTTTGAAAAGAGCTGAAGAGAGCGGATAAACAGCACTAAAAACACCAAAATGGCTCATGATCGGAGCTCCCATCATTTCAGTGCTCCTACTATCCCCAACTGTATGCCTTAAGAATTGGACTTTTTTGGATCCACTGATGATGGCACACTTACAGATGTCATTGAATGGTCAGCTAACTATTCCATGATTTTGCAGTGTCAGTTTTTAATTTTTCTTTTTTCTGCTGAATCAAAAAAAAAAAAATTGACAGTTGAACTCTTCTTTTATTTAAAGAAATTGAAATATCAAAATCATTGTATGGTTTGTCATTCTCGAATTCAAAATATCTTTTTCTGTTCGTATAATTTTACAAGGTTATCTTCTGGTGATGACTTGTTTGGAATATGTTTCTTACTTCGTGTTTTTCCAGTGCTGATGAGTTTGGATAGAATTTTAAAAAAATACCTGCTTTCATTACCATTAGGCATTGAAAAAAAAATTGTTCAAGTATGATAAAACTATTTTAGAAGTGTAGTTTTTAATCAAATGTAAATATATATAGTTAAATTATGCATGTATCATTTACTCTGTTGTATAATTCGGGCTCCAAATTTTGAATCGAATATTGGTATATATTTTTCTTAAAATTCTAGTTTGAGATCACCCGATCTACCACATCATGAGGTTATGGTTAATACTTTTATCATTATCATTCAGTGACTTTTTTTTTCTCGTTGAAAATTCAACTACATTTGGTGCATTTATATTGAAAATAATGAATATCATGTAATTCATATATATTTTTGCTCCATTGTTTTCACTAAGTTGCTTAAATATATCGAAGTACTTGCTCAATAGTTTTAATTTGCCTGAAATGAACATTTTTATTTAAGGTGTCTTAGCTTTTTCTTAAAACTAACATTCCATTTTTTTTTTTTTTCAAATTTTTTTAATGAATTTCGATATTTGTATTTATTGAAGTGAAGTGAGTAATCATGTGAACTTCTAAAAGTGCATAACTATAACAGGAATGGGATAAGAAAAATTTGTTTTTGCTCTACCTGATATTTATATCACTTGTTTGATGGATGTTTTACCAGTACCTTTAATGGAGGGGACATGGAATGAAAAAGACTTACCCAAGCTTTAGCTGGCTATTTTTATGCTCAATTAGTCTCAGCTGAATTAGATAGCTGATCAAAAGGCCAGCATCTTAGATGACATATACAGCCAACTATATTGTCGATGTTGGTTGCCTAAAAGAGCTTGTTGATAAGGTGAGACTTGGTAAATAAAAAAGGAAATATAATGTGCTTAACCTTTGATTGTTCAGATTTATGGTAGCTGGTGTTGGCATTTATATTCCTGGTATATCTATTGATTTAGAGGGAGGAAGAAAGAGTTATTTTGAAATTTAGAATGGGAGTTGATGTTGAAAACTTACCTATGCTTTTTGTAAGGAAAATAAATCATATGACAATTGTTTCCTTTGGGCCTTCTCTTCACTTCAGCTGTTTAATTTATTTGAAAACTGGATGAGTTTTTTTTTTCTATTTATCAAATGCCTGTTTTGAAGGCGCAAAATGGAACATGTCCTTACCTTTTAATGGTATGCTAATTAATGGTACGTTTCCTGTTCTGTGAGAAACTTTCCTCTCACTCACCAAGTGGGAGTGAATCTTTACATTTAGCCAACTGATGGAATTTTTAATTTTGGAAATTAAACGGTGGATCAGAATAAGCTGATAATAATTTTATTTAAATTTTGTGTTCTGCTTAAAAAAAATAGCTTTTTTTCGTCAGTTATTCTTGAAAGCAAGGGAAGTAATTCCTACTAGACTGCATCATTTAAAAAAATTTTTTTTTCAAGAAAAGAAATATCTTATTTTTGAATTTCAAATGTCAGTGTTTACTTCACCAAATTTCTTAATACAAAAGAAAAAAATGTTGATTTTATAGCTATTTTTCAGACGATCCCAAAGTCTGCTTTTTAAATTTCTAACATTACCGTTACTATCATTTATAAGGTTTGGCAAGTTTAAAGATAAAATTCAAGTTAATTCAATCACTTTGTTGTTTGATAGATTGATCAATGTTGAGCTGCCCTAAACTTGCTCTTCAGTTTTCTCCAATGATTATAACACAAATTAAAAATTTCATTTCATTTATTGCCTTGAATTACATTGTGATTATGATTTTTAAGACTCCAAAATTATTGCAGCAAATAATTTCTAAAAGTACTGTAGAAAATATGAAAGAGAATGAAAAAGTACTATTTCTAGAATCAAACATGGACACAGTTTTTCATAATAAACTTTGTCTTTATAACAGATCAAAGAAAATCCAAATATCTCTTTCTCATTGAACTAGTATATCAAATAGATTGTTTGATATTACTACCCCTTCTGATCGAATTTTATTAGCTATAAACAGAGTAGAGAGACTAGATTGAAATCATTTAGATGTAATGATAATTGATTAGTTTGAAAGATTTAAGAAAGGGATGAATTTATAGAAGTGTCTTTGAAGGTTTACTCTTTTTGGATTATAAATATTCATGTTGCTCTCCCTTGCCACCAAATAAAAGCCATGTCTATAAAATTTTTCAGAAGTTTGGTCTTTTGTCTCTGTCAATAAGAAAAGAGGGATAGCCTGATGTACTTCAACTCTTTTAAGACTCCTTGGACATATTTATCCCAAAGCTTCTATGATATATATGCTATGTCAATCTTTTGTAAAAGTCTGCTGAGACGTTTTAATTCAGGTATTAGGCACATGGGTTAGTCTTGAAAAGGTTAAAACTGAGAAAGCAGAAAGAACTTGGACTTTTTAATGATACTAAGAAAGGTAATCATTAATGAATATTTTGTGTGTAACTAAAACAAATATTAACATCTTATGTAAAGTGTGGTACTTAGAAGCTTTGATTTATGATTGAGTTGACTTGGATACTTCGGGTACTGCTTTTATATTAGCCCATAGAATATGATTAGACTTGCTGCATAAGAATGGTTTTAGTGATATCTTGGGAATTATGAGAGGTTTCAAGTGGATCTGAACCTTGTGGGTTACTTGTAATGATTTCTGCTGTTCTTATTGAAATATCTAGGGTAGTTTATCTCCTCCTCTCCAGACAATTTCCTGCTGTTGTATCATTCGAATTCACTCAGTTGAGTATTTCTGAGTGAATTCTGTCTCTCACATGAAAAGTTCTGTTTTTATGAATTATGGTTATTTCATCTTAAACTCAAACTGATGGATTATAAGCCAAAAATTAAATAGCTGAAATGAAATAAATAATCTCAATGTATTTAGGTTAAAATATGATTTAAATGATGCGTTTAATGGAAGAGAATTGTTGAGGTCTGCAGCTGAAAATTTAAATCAATAGCATGAATACAAAATTAGGGTAGCAGATCTCTTTTTGTACAATTTATCTTTGTGAATGGGCTTCCTCCATGTTGATGTACATGAAAAAATAAACAACAAAACTGACTGATGAACATGACAAGAGAATTAACATGTCCAATATTAAACATGACATTGCAAATCTTGTCAGAGTAATAACATTATCCATTGCACAGCTATTGAAAAACATAATTATTGTGCACAGACCTTTTAGCATATTTCAAGATCAGAATACATGTGATCCATTTAAGATAATAATTCTAAAAGATCAAAAGTACCTTATTATTGTTGTTCATTAATTACTGTCTGAAAGCTAATCGCCAAAAATAGTAGTCTTCTAGAATATTTCCTCTGTAGAAGGGATCCTCGAGTTTTGAAAGTTTCAAAACCATTGGCTTAGAATCATTTCTGAAAATTCTGTAAATGTGTAAGATTTTCAATAGTCTGAACCTTTCTGTACTTGAAACCTGATGTTCACATCGTTTTTTTAACTGCAAGGAAAGTTACACTTAAGGAATTAACCTTCAACATTCTGTAGGTGACTTCATTTTCCAGTGACTCTGATATCAAACAATTGTGTTTGTATTTCACATTTGTTGATTTCAGAAGTTACAGGCATACAAAGTTACTAAGTACACAAAGACTAGGCAGCTTGCTAAAGGTTAATGATAAGTTTTGACCCTGCAACAGACAAAATCCACCTATGTTTTCATCTTGTTGTGTTGACATTTTTTTTGCCCATCATTAATCCAGTTGAGATGTTCTCTGAGGGGTACAGTGCACACAAACGTGAATCATTTTTTTTTTTTTTTTTAGATTCTTTTCCTCCTCATCCTCCTCCTTTTGATAGCTTTCCAACTGTTTTAGCATCATAATCTTTATGAGGATGTCTTAGCCTTGATCAGTGGCTGCATTACAGTCTATGGTATTAAATCTGCATTGATTTTCCCTGCCTCTCCATTTCACACTAATAATTACCCCCACCACTTTGTTTGTCTATTTATGTCTGTCATTAGTACTTTTGTTATCTGTGATCAACAGTGGACTGAGACCTCTGCTCTAATGAAATATCCCGTAAAAATGACTTGAAGAAATTTTGAGTAAACAAAGATGAAAGGATAGGTGATTTTGAACCAAACTCTGCAATGAATTCAATGAACATCCAGAGGCTCTACTTTGCTAGTTGCCTCTGGTTAGAATTGCTTCTTAAAGCAGGTCAGTTACTTGTTGTTCTGAGCACATTCACTATTTACTTATTATTTTTATAGCCATTATCATTTGGTTACTGAAAGCCCTAATTACTAATTAGACCTCTCAATCTTAACGTAAATCATTTCTCATATTATGTTTCACAGGTTATATTTTTTGGAACCCTGGCTCTTAAAACTTGCTTCATCTTATATAATCACTCTTCAGAATCTTGTATGTCATACATAAAACTCGTGTGATGATTTTTCTCATCAATATTCTCATATTTATTCAATCCATATCTAAGTAAAATCAATGATTTGTGATATTTGCTGAATATATATCCTACCTTGTTTTGTTTGTTCATATTTGAAAGCTCACCAGCCAGTCATGTGCAATATACTACATCAAATAGAAAACATTTTTATATTTGTTTTAATCCTATTCAATGCACCATGTAAAACTTTGTGTATGAATACTGGCAAACTAATTCCATATGTGCCAGTATATAAAATGACCATTTAATTGGAAAAAAAATTATGATGCAAATATTACAGTGTGTCCTTTGTTCTGGTATTATGACTAGAGGACAGTCTACCAAAGCTTAATCTGGACAGTTATGGTGCTTGGCTGAGTTGCAGTATCTGCTCTTTCCCTTTTTAGGCGAGGCATATTTATCTTGATCTTGGCAAAATTATTTACTCCAATGAAAGGGAATCTTTCAGTATTGATTTTATTTTTAATAACCAGTCCTTATTAATCATTTCCATATAACGTTTCAGGAAAAGCTCACAGTATTGTTAACAAATTCCAAAAATCAGAAAATGCCATTTGAATCTTAGAAACATTTTCAAAATCTTTATGATTTTAAGAATTACAGAGATTTAAACTTATATTTTACATTACATACGTTTTAAAATCAAGATTTTGTTCATTTCATATTTTCAACAAAAATTGCTTTTGGCTCTGAGTTTTACTTTTTTCTTTGGTCATCTATTTCTTAATTCATGTCCAGCTGTTATGAAATATCTATAATCAGAATGAAATAATTATGATTGCTTATATTTTTGTGGTATATGTATATGTTTATTTTCTATATATAATAGTTATAAAGATTATCAATTTATTTAACTGAACAACTGCTAATCCAGATTATGATTATCTGTTTTTACTAATCCAAATGGTAGACCAATAAGTTACTCATCTTAATTGTTGTTACTCTACTGACATGATGAAAGTTACTTTTTTCCTCAATGTGCTTCTTTTAATATTATTTTTGGATTTTTTTTCTTCCTTCTAAGCAATTATTTGGATCATCAACTACTTGTGTCAAAAAAAAAATAATGCTTAGTTTTATTTATTCCAATTTTCATGTGTGGAGGAGCTGGGAGAGGAAATATCTGTTTAGTTACAGTTATTTTGCAATTTGAATGTAATACAAGTGGATAAATTGTGTTTATTTAACTAGCTAATTGAAAAATACATATTCATGTGAGATGCTGACAAAATGTATTGATTTGTTTTATCAAATAGGCAGAATAAATAATCATCATGTGATACAAGGACATTATTAAGGAACTATATATTATGTTTGATAGCGGATAAGATTCCCCTTATTTCAGCAGCATGGAAATCAACAGGGCTTTCAAAAGGGAGACTCAACAAGTCAGTAAGAAAGCACCTGGGCACCATGTTATGAACCAGTAGTGACCAATTGACTCTGCACTGGCTAAATTTTTAACCATGAAGATGGCTGGAAAAAGAATGGATTGACACAAGGAATAAATAACAACTAAGATGAAAATTGAAAATAAACTCTGTTTTAACAATTGTATTGATTTCTGTGCACTCTAAAATACTTGAGTTTTGTTTTTCTATTTTGTTTTCAATCCTTATATGGTTCATTGTATTTGTGAAAGTCGTATTTCATTCTGAATGTAAAATTTATATTTTTGAATATGTAAATCATATTCTGAAAGTCATTAGTGATGCGTGTATAAACAAGTTACATTTCTTTTTAAACCTTATTTGAATTTCAATTGAAAAACTCATGCACATAGGAATTCAAAAATAAAAGAAATATCATTAAATAGGTTTTCAGAGAATAAACTTGTACATTCTCTATTTTTGAAGTTTATAAGAAGTCTTGTACGTTTTTATACTGTCAAAATATATGCTTATAACCACTCTACTTTCTCCAAAAGGTTCTCAAAACATTTTTTGCTACAATTGGCTTTACTTTTACTGTATAAATATTTGTCTGAGAATCAATTCTGACTGAGGATGGCAAATTTAATGATGAAGATTGGAGTTTGTTGTCTGCTCAATGCCAAAAAAGCTTATTTCCAGGGTAGGGTTGCAGATTGATGATATAAAGGCAGACTGTTGCCATGATGATTTCTTAAAAATGATCTTTTAAGGTAGGTTTTTATCAAATTGTATCTATTTTTGTTCCTTTCAGGTTCAGGCAAGTCCTATACAATGATGGGCACTGCAGACGAAAAAGGAATTATTCCTCGTTTGTGTGATGCTCTTTTTGAAAAAATAGCCTCAAATGATGATCCTGAGCTAACATACAAAGTGGAAGTCTCCTACATGGAGATATACAATGAGAAAGTTCACGACCTTCTTGACCCAAAAGGGTAAGTAAACCAGTGAAAATGAAAAAAAAGAAAAATTCAAATCATTGTTAAAAGTGAATTGAATAAGCGGAACATAAAACACACATGTAATCGACTATGTTGAATATTACAAGCACCATGTTTTCACACTTCTGTCACTTTTCCTTCTGTCACAATTAAGAAATAAAAATTTCACATTGAAAGGGCAGGTGCTAGAGGTGGGTTTCTGAGCATGGTATTACAGCACAAACACTGCAAAGAGGGTGTTTAGAGGGTGGGGGAAGCAGGTTATGGGTACGTAAAAAAGTAGGGATGGAACAGAGATTGGCTAAACTCAGCCATTGAAAGAGGAAGTTGAATGTAAAATGAGGTGGAATCAAACTTATTTTTGAGTGACCGTGATTGGAAGATTCACGCCGGGGATGGTCACTTCAGGCAACTCACTTGCTTGAGATTTCCACACCTAGGTATAATGTTAGCCAAACAACAGGTATTTTACTAGTATTATATAAAATGTGTTAATTTTTGTTTTTGGTTTATTATTTTGAGCAGCCATGTGAGTTTTTATGTTTGATGTTTGATGTTTCTCTGGGCATAATGTTTATAAATCCTATTTATGTAGCCAAATTAAAGATTTAAGCCCATCTGCTTTGTGCCTTTAAAAAAAGCTTAATTAGATAAAGCTACACTGAAGTTGGGGACCTTTTCTTAATTTGGGTATGTTTGGAGACAGTAATGATAGCTTGAGACAAAATAGAGATGTTTCTCTTATTTGATATTCAGTAACCCTCCAGGACGTGAGAGATTAAACTTGGTCAACGGGAAGTTACAATAAGTGAGTACTCTAATGATTGATAACTACACATGATAATTTGTTTGCCCTGCATGAATATTACTATCTAGTGAATTGCTCTAAAGATCAAACTTTTGTTTGAACTTAGGATCTGTAGTCTTGCAACTAATGGAACAATTCCTAAATATTTATAGAAATTTCAATTCTCTACTGAAGAAACAGCTATTTTGATTATTATGAACTGTAATGGTATTTATAAACAGCATTTTAGCTCCTTGGGTCTAAAGTTAGCATAAAAGTTCTGGATCAATGTAATCAATTGGCCCTTGATCCTTACTTAACTTTAATAAGGTAGAGCCCAATGCAAGTCATTATTGATCTCAATTCTCAGTGATTCTGTTCTTCCTTTATCAAGATTTTCTATTGACCTTTCTTATATCCTAATTGAAATTTGCATTTTGTTGAATTCCAAAACTTCAACTGATTGGCCCCAAGTAAAAGAACTTCAGTATTTTTTTTTTTCATTTAATGATTATCCAATTTAAATGCAATGCTCCTTTCGTGGGCTCGTTTATTTAAGGTATCTTATTTTTATTCATTCATTTTTAAGAATCTTCCAATTTTCCCCATGTAGAGAGGAAACAGTCGTTGCTTAATAAAGTTCAGCATAACTTGAGACTAGTAATGGTTGTTCCCCATTTTGCTGCTTGGTCTTTTACAATTAATGATCAAATATATTGATTATTGATTAGCTACAATGTCACATGACCTTGTTCACCTTTTTGATATTTTTCATACCAAGACAAAAACATCATTGATTTGTATAATTAAGTCCTTTGATCTCTGTTGACTTATGATTAGAGACACACATGATTATAAATTGGTCTCCTTACAAAAGATTCCTTTCACCAGAATCTTATTTGATTAATACTATAAGGTTTAGTAAGAATCAGATTATAATTATTTTATGACTACGTTCATTGTTTTAGTAATGTGGATCCTTAAGACATTACATTTATAAAGAGGAAACTGTTATCACTGAAAATGCTGTCAAACCATTATTGTTATCAAAATCAGTCGGTCTCAAACACTTTAAAAATGAATTGAAAATTCATAATCATTCTTTCATAAGGTAAAGATATTTACAACTATATATATATATATATATATATATATATATATATATATATATATTATAGCATTGATGAAAATTCATAATCAAACAATAAATTGTTCCAATTTTTATGGTTTATGTTATCAGTCGGTTATTGTTATCTATAAAACCATGACCCAATGTGATCATATTAGGTGGCTTCCTTGGTAGTTATAAATCAAACTGATGTAATATGTATCAAAATGATTTTTTCTATGCTTTACATTACTTGCTGAAAAATTTATCATAATCAATTAATTTGAAGTTTTTTAACTTGTCAATCCATGGCATTGTAGCATGATGCAGTTTTAGTTTGCTACAAGAGTGAGACACCTTGAAATCTAACTTGTTATAAAGAAATGATCTGTGAGACTAGCTTCAAAGAAATGATCTGTGAGACTAGCTTCTTAACAATTTCTTCATGGGCAGACATTCATGATTCATACTATTGAAATCAAGGTATTAAATGATGACCTGTATAAGCAAATGATAGTTGAATTTACAGTGATAAAATATCATTAATTACTAAAAAGCGTGCGTGCATCTACCGATGCCACCCACTAATTTAACCAGAAGTAAATTCCTGGATCCACTCAAAAATTTAATCACTCCTTGGTCCAACATTCCACAAAATTCCTCCAAATTTATTGAACTTTAAGAGATATGTAGGCAGACTGATCGATGGTCATGACAAAATACATAAACTGCTCCAACTTTGTGGGCAGAGATAAAAAAAAATGACAAATTAGGTGTTTGTGTGATTTTTAACTTGGAGATGAACTCTCTTTCCATCTAGACGTATTTCAATTGATTGCATTTTAGTACAAAATTACAGATTATTTTCCAAATTTAACAAATGAAGTTCTTGAACTATCTAACATTTTTATTTTGGCAAGATATAGTTTTTATTTGAAATTTTGTTTATTGGTCTGACTTTAATTTCTGTCTTCTTTTTAATGAACTTCAAAAGATAAGGGATTTGTTAATGTTTTTTTGATGAAAATATGTTACTTGTTTGCATCAATTCCAGGTTAGTTTCATGCTGAAGAACTGATCTTGAATCTTAGAATCATTCAGGTTTTTTTTTCAAGATTCCATTTTTGAAATCTGTGGAAAAAACTTTAATTCAATCCATATCATTTTAGTAATAACTAGTGAAAGAAATGCAGACAATTTGGTTCATTGTCAATAAAGAAATTATTGCCAATCTAAAGAATCTTGCCAGATTTTATTTTGTCTGTAAAAGTTCTAAAAGAGATTTTTTCTGGACAGCTCAATCCATTAACTTCATTTCAGTATTTATTTATTTGTTTACTGAGTTTTCTACTTGGAGAAAAAAAAATTCTTAATGGATAGAGAAAAGTAGTATGGCTTACTTTTAGTCTACATATGGAGAAAAAAGTCCTGATCAATATTTCTTTGGCAATGATATTCTCTTTTTATTTAACTAGTTTCATGCATTAGGTTTTTGCTGGAAAATTGTTCCTAAGCAACAGTCATTATTTTTTTAAGCCTATTCCTTATAGAATGGCTGTGATTTGTTACGATACAATTCTGTTATTGTTCCCAAGGATTGTCCATATTTGATGCTGTAAAATATCACTTTTTTCGGGGAATTTTCAAAATAAATTTGCATATTCTTATTAAATTTGACTAGTTTTCACTTTCATAATGATTTTAGTTGTTTTTGTATAACTTACAATTCAGGCCATTGTTTCTGTGGCAACAAATAACAGCACGATTGAAAATAAAGGGTAAACCGTTAGTAGGAATCATTGCCATTGAAACAATGGCAACTGAGATTAGGAGGAAGGTAAAAATTAGTTTTTGATAAAAAAATAATCTTACAATATTTCATCCAATAATAATTGAATTTATTTTCATCCATTTTCCTCTTTATGGATATTTATTTGCAGATGTTTTGGGGTAAATTTATACTATCAGTTATGAATGAGGCATTACATGAAAGAAATGAACATATTGGATAATTTAAGTAAATATAAAGGACAAATTTTTAATTTTCATCATCAAGTTTATTAAACAATGCAGAAGTTGGGGTCCACAACTTTTCACTGTTTAAGTGAGTCTGTGTTGTAACAAATTTTCCATTTTTACAAACCTGAAACTAAGTCCAGACCCCCACCCATTTTTATTAAGACCGACCCTCATTATTCATGCAGAAATAAGGAGAAAAGCGTTGGGGGTCAAGTGACATCTCACCAGAAGGAAATCAATTACTCTTTGTGACAAAACTTATACGTATATATAGCCATGCTTAAACAATGTTACAAGCAATTCCGCATTATATCTGGTCTACTGTGTACTTACAGTGTTGTTCCGCTATCTTCTACCATCTTTCAGGCAACTTTATAATTCTTTTCTTCCAGATCCTTTTCTTTTTCTCAGCAAAAACATGTCCTAGGTGCTTTTTGGGATTTTTTCATTGAAAAGTCTGTAAAAACCAGAATAAACTGTAACCCAAAGGTGTAATATCTGATGAATATGGCTAATGATGGAAAACTTGCTAGCTTGTTATAGATTGTATTATAATTTTTGTCTGGTCACCAAAGAAACATTTTGTCTAGCAATATTCTGATGGAAAATTATGGCCTTTCTGTTTGTTTTTCTGGATGCTTTTTGTGGATTGCTGCCTTCAATAATTCTCATTGGTTGCAGTACTTATTCATATCAATCATTTGGTTTTCTCTTCAGAAGCAAGCTGAAAGAGAACTCAGTTCAATCATATGCATAGCATCACCTTCTTTGAATGAAGACTGGTGATTGTTTACGATTGGTAGTGGTTCACCTTGCTTGCCCTCATGATTCCTTACGTACCATGTTGTAAAGTATCGGTTTTTCATCACCCATCATGATTTGTTTATTGTGGATTATTTAAGGACACTCTAGTAGGTCTTTTCCCTCTTAAGTCATCTAAAAGCCACACATGAAAGTGACTAACATAACCAAGCTAATGCATATTATTTTCAGTGCCTGGTTTTAATATTTAGAATATGTCGGGAATCCTTTGCATTGTATAACAATGATTATTCTCAAATGATGTCTTTATTTGATGGTCTATGAAGCCAAAGAGTATCATTCAGTGAGAAATCTCGGCCTGAAACTTTACAAACCACTTTTGACACATTCAATCTTTCATAATACCTTTTCCATGCACTACACAATTTTTTTTTTCTGTTAGTCACATTTTTACTTTTCCTAAAATAATAAAGTATAATATGCTGAAAATGTTGCTTATTTTCTTCGATCTTCAATGTTAGGTTCAATAAATGAAAATATGCCAATTTAACAGATTTCTTTTTAAAATGAATGCATATGACTGTATTATGACAGCTGTCACAATATTGTCAAAAGCAATCTTTGAATGACGTTATTTATAACCAAATACACGTAATGTTATATGTCAACAAAAAATTACAAACATTTTAGCCAACATAACAGAAAACAGATCGTTATTGCCAAAGCAAATATTAAGCACTGTATGGGACAAATTATTGTTGAGTGTTCAGAACATCTTCATGTTGTTTCTTTCTTTGAAAAATATGCTTCATTTCAAAAACTGAAATGAGAAATTCTACTCAAATATTTTCTTTTAAAATGAAAAAAACTCCTTATGCAACTGAAGTTTCATTATATTTCAGGATTGCCTAACTTATCAACAAGGTCTAACTTTATTGATGAATGGTTGATCACTCATTTGATAAAATTGTTTTTAAATAATTCTTACGTGTGAACATCACTTCTATATTCATTTAATCACAATCCATTAAAAAAGCTAAGTTGGAAAATTTTCCACTGTTCAAATATAAAACTATATTCATTTTCATTCATTGATCAAAAGTGAAAATCAAATCAGAGTTACTAGTTTTTGGTACTTTTTTCTACCAAGTTAATTTTGTAAAGGAAGATTTCTGTATATACTATTATCATTGTATGATAATAGCAGTCTAACCCCTAACCCAACTCTGGAATGAAGAGTTCAGTTTGAAATTATGAGGATGTTACCGAATATGACAGGCACCCAAGAAAGCCGGGGAGTATGACGGCTGTGACTTTAACAACTGAGATGAGGACAACTACTCAAATAAATCGATGTGTAATAAATGATAATTACCCATCTCAGAAATTCAGACAGAAATCTTATGAAATCTTTATTTTACTTTTATGATCTTTACATTAACAGCCTACTAAAAGAAAAGTTGAAATGCTATTTATTTATTTTTTTTTTCTGTACATTTCTCCAGAGGAAAGCAAAATCTGCGGGTTCGAGAGCATAACATCTTGGGCCCTTATGTTGATGGACTCTCAACGTTAGTAGTATCATCATTTGAGGTAAGTTCATTTCTTCGGTTGTTTTTATTGTCTATTAAAAACATGTTGAAAAATTACTTACTGCATTTATTTGTTTACTGTGTGAAAAATTTGATTTAAACGAAATTGGAGGCTAAATTGTGTTGTAACATTATACTCTGATTTGAAAGAAAATAACATGTATACATAGATCACTAATTTTTAGCAACAAAAAGTATAATCAAGATCACATTATACTCAAGTAAATACAGTATGTTGTGCTTCAAAAATACATTTTTTTACCTTTATGTATGTTTGTGTTTAATTATTGATTATTCTGTTTCATAGTTAATACTTGTACAATTTTAATGGAGACATCTAGTAAGGTGATTTATAGGTGTGTGTGTGTGTATATATATATATATAACCATTGGGGAGCCATGTTAATGTGAATCCCTGAAACAGTTACATGGTAAACAATTAATGATCCTAACAAGAAAAATTTGCACTAAATGCCATAATATTAAAGTCTGTGTAAAACATAAAAAACACTGGAGGAAATTACATTGACAGATATTGGGAAATAAGTGACTGAAATGACATAAATTTTTTTTTTTCTTTTTTTTTCAATATATTTAGTGTTTAAAGCTGTAAAGCTTTCTTCACACACACACACACACACACACACAAGCTGATACTTTATCCAAATCCTCATACCATCTCACTTTTTATCGGACACAATTTCACTTATGATCTCGAGGGATCCACTTCGTGAGCTGCGATGACCAGCCGTTATTGGATATTCTTGCAACATGGCTTTGCCCATTGTCATTTATTTGCTAATGTTTCCTCCAAGGCTTGTTTCATTTAGTCTCTGCTTTTATAATAATGACCTAATATCTTCTGTTTAATGCACTTAGCTTCTCTGCACATTGTTATCCTTCCTTATCTCTGAATTGAATCTCAAGTTTCACTTTATATGCCAGTATATATATATATACAAGACAAACAAAACATTGTAAACCTCAAACTGTACCCAATGTGCTGGTATTTTGACTAGAGAGCCATTGACCAAAGCTCAACATGGACATTCATGGGGCTTGGATGAGTTGCAATGAGCAGTAGTCCTCCAAATAGCCTGGCATATATTATACTAAATATCCTCTAGAAATAAGGCATTAAATTTGTTTCAAGTCTTAGTTCACAGAAAGCAATATTATTTTGTTGATAATAAAAACATTTTTGCTGATATTTTGATAAATTGTTTGTTTACCTGAATTACATTTTGCCAATGCAAAAGAAAATTACAGTTGTGTAATGTGGCTCATGGTCTAGATGTATTTTATTTCTATACTACAGAGATTACGAATATTACTTTCTTTACATAGTGGATAGGACCCTTTATGACATGAGAGAATATCCTCTTTTAAAACTAAAAATCAGCATTGAAAAATCCTCTATGCATTGCTTCATTTGTTCTCAAATGACAATTCTTCCTATGATGTGTGTTTGTATAATGCAGAATATACAAGGTAGAATTTATTTAGGTGTACAAGATATACCCTTGATCTAGAAAATTAACATATTTACTAGATGAGTTACAATTCTTTCTCCAGAATTTCTTTTATAAAATAGTTGTCACTATGATAAATTGAATCACCATTGCCCCACAAATAACCTGCCTGATCAACCAGCCAAGTGGGTGCCAAAACCTTCTCTCTTTGCTTGTATGTGTCCCCGGGTGCTCATGGTCACATTTTTTGGTCCACAACCTTAATTTGCAGGGATACACCACTAAGCACCATTAAATAACTTTTTTTTGTTGTTTCAAAAAAAAGTGCTTTTTGGGGTCTCTACATTCATTTTTGGACCAACAATACCTAAATCATGTGCTGGTATTTTTTTTTCTATAAAAGATCTGTTTTTTTGATAATTGATTCTGGTACACTTGTGGGCTATGGTGATTCATATATGTGAGGCACGGATATATTATTTTTAGGGGGTCATAAGTACTTTTAATGGATTTCTCAAGGGTAAATTAACAAAGGAAAATGTGTGATCAAAACTTCTTTATATATTCCCTTTTTTTACAATTCTTATTCATTTTTTTGTTCTTCTTTGTATTCTCTGTGTGTTGAATTTTCTCCCCTTCCTATCCAACTGGGATATTGTTCACTTCATGTTCTATTAGGCATTGTAATTTGATGCTGGTAATTCCTCTCACTTTGCCTTATTACATACACTCTGCACAGATGAGCCCAGTCTCTGGAGAGTTTTTGAAGATTACTAACTGATTATATGTCTGTGAGAATCATGCAAGATGCAAATAGTGATGCCTGATTAGAATACTCAACACAACATGAACAATCAGTGTTTCTGAGACAGTTGTACTCCTTGTTGTGAGTGTTGTTAACACAATATTTTGGTTGGTCCATTCTTTGGCCTCTTTCAGGTGTACTATCTGAATGTGTAGGTGGTAAGCAGATTTTTCTTCCAAAAGGATACCTGAAGGCCATAGAACGGATCAGCTGAGACTTTGTGTTAACAACTCAAACAATGAGGAGTTCAATTATCAAATTGATGAGAGGGCAGATGGATGTTAGTAAGACGTCACTAAACCCATTAATTGCAAATAATGGCAATTTCTCTTATTGCATCTCTTTGGCTAACTCGATAGAATTTGTTTTATTGTGATTGATGGTGACTTCTATCTGTGAGCTTTTATTTTGCAAAGGATAACTGTTACTCTTCATCACTGTCCACAGTTAATGGGTTAAAGTTGATTAAAGGGTTGTAATAGTAATTATATGTTAGTTTTTTTCTTCTATATTTTGCTCATTGGCTCCAACATATGCTTATTGAATTTTTGATAAAAAATAATGTGTGGCTGATGAATATTCATTTTTATTTTCATCTCTGCAGCAAGTATAAGTGTTGAATTTTGAGAAGTGTCATGATCCCAATTGTATATATCAAAATTGAATTTGATTTTTTAATATTCTGATATTTGTATTTCAAGAAAGAATACATTTTAAATGTCCTTTGCTTTAAATAAAAGGGAAAATAAAGTTGTTTCACTCACTGAGGCTGTGAGCGCACATAGGTGCACTTGAAAGTGAATTTCATGCCAAAAACAGTCTGCTGCAAAGCCATTGAATACAAATTGCCACTCAGAAATGTGTGGCTAACCATCTTATTCCACAATAATCACTTGATGTAACCAATGAATTGACTAAAATTTTATATACCAATATAGGTCTTCATCTTGAAATGTATTCTTGTTGATTTTTATATTAACATATTGATTTGTTTTTTACCTATCTATACTAGCTTGGATTTGCCTGTCATTGGTAGTGACAAACACTATTGGTGTAACTTGTTAATGAAGTCTGCTCATCACTTTATGGTTACATTTGTGGTATAGTCCTACCTTGAAATATAAGTGATAAGTCATTCTATATAAATCTGCATTTTGTTTCAATTCTGTTGTGCTGTAGTGTTACTGAGATAGGGATAAGTGTGAATGAAATGCCTGGATATAGCTGCCATTTTGAATACGTAATGATGTCACATGACCATTATATTTATATAATTTTACCATAAATGAAATCCATATCTTATAACCTTCAAAATGATGTATGACTTCCCAGGGTTTTTCAGGAAATGAGAAAACTTGAACCCATCCATTATATCCTAGCTGTCCTTGCTTTGTAACTTTCAGAAAACCTAAGCTTGAATGAGTTATGACAATATTATTGTTCATTTTGGAAACTTTGTTAGTAACGTAAAAAAAAAGAATGATATTTGACTTTATATAATCCATGTGTGTTGAAACTTTATTTTAGAAGATTATGCAATATCACTTTGAGTGAAAAATTCAAGAATGGCTTGGATTAACATCAACCTCCTAGATGGGTATCTTGGAAAGCAAAGAATCACTTGACTGTGTCCATATCTTCTCTAAGTATTGTGTGTCAGATAGTACTAGCTTACACATGGATGCTGAATATCTGTCTTCAGACAGTATTCTGTCTTTGATGAATAAGAGTTCCTGAAATTGATGTGAAAATGCAATATTTTTCTTGCGCTTTCCTGATCATTTTTATACCATTTTTTGCATCTTTGGGGCGTTTTTGGTAAAACACATTTTGGCAGTTTAACTAGTGCAAAAATATTTTTCAAGTTGGCGACACTGAGTTTGTCTTGGCAATTTTTTCTGCCAAGTCCCACATTTTCCTGGTACCAACAACAGAGAAGGATATCTAAACTAATTGCTCTTTCTTCTGTCAAATATCCTGGCCTATCAGTTTTAAGATCTTCGTAAAGATATCTAGTTATATAAAAAGGTATAAGATGTGCTGGAGTCATGCCTTACCCAAAAGCACTGGTTAGATAAAAACTCAAGCAGCTTTAATTCAAATTGCTGCATCCATTTTCTGTAACATGATATGTTTCATAGTTCTCCTGTATGTATTTATATTACCATAATCAGGTAATATTGCATATTCAGGGTGCCTTAACTTGGAGAATAAAACCAATCTGAATGATTTTTCATGTATTACATTGTTTCAGTAGGTGGGTTGAATGTACTTGACCATTACTATATGGAACTGGACACTGATTTTATGCCACATCTTATGTCAAATTTTTTTTTCCATTTCTGGAATTTTTGAATCGTTAGAGTAAGATAGTGTCCTCTTTATTGGCCGACGGATAATCTGCTAATTATCAATTATCGATCGAAGGAGTTATTGGAAGTCTGATAACCAGTCAGACAAAATATGAAAAAAAATTATTCGATTAGGGCTTTACAAAAAGAAATACCAACTAGATGTAATATTCCAGAAAGAAATGAAAATCCAAGAATAAATTGATATCAAAGAGATTGGTAGATGGTAGCCTCTCAAGTATTTTGGTCAAAATTTACTTTGTGTGTGCGGTCCTATTTATTATGTATCAATACTGCTTAACTGGACCCTCTCTTTCCATTCAAAACTTCAGATTCAAAGTATTAACAATTCATTCTTCCAAAGCACATATTCTTTTGAGGGAGGGGTATTCTATCTCTGATGCAGATATGGACTTTCTCTTACCGTCCAGTGTGTGAAATTATAGCTCTGAAGTATTTAAATTACTTATTTTTACTTCATTGAGAAAACATTTCCTAACAAAAGAAATTTTATTTTGGGGTTGGGTATTCGTGATTCAACTATATTGCTGAACTGGGCCCTCATTTTCCGTCTACTGTGTGAAACATCTATATATGTATATACGTGACGCATTTATTATATTGATACAGGCATCCCCGATATATTGCTGCTCGTTATAGTAGGGTTATAGAAATTCTTATATTGATTCAAAGGAAATGACTTGACATTGAGCATAATGGCTTGTGAGGACGACCTTTAAGTGAGTGATTATAGAAATTTATTTTGTAATTTATGATCTGTTATATAATCATGAATTATCTAATTGTTATCATTTTATAAAAAAAAGAGTTTTTCTCTTCGTATATTGAACTTGATATTGAAATGAGTGGAATCTAAATATGGTGTAATGACATCTTTTTTTTCCTTATTATTTTATAATAAACATAACAATCATTAAGCAAATCAATAGTCCTAAATCTCTGCTAAACAATGCCAATTATGTTATAAATTTACCAAAGACCATCTTGTAAAAGAGTGCACATTGTGTTCTGTTGCTGTGAAACCTTTGATAAATAATAAGATTAACTTCAATTTCAACATGAATTCTCGACCAGTCTCGTGATCATTGATGATGAAATTATATTTCCAAAGTGATAAATTTGCCTGAAATGTTTAGATTTTTACATTTGCTAAAATTAGAATTGTTGCTGGCATAAGTGGTTAATTGAGTAATATTACATTTTGTCAGTAATCATTTGAAAGCCAAGTGTTGGTGATGGAATATTCTTATTGTTGAATTAATGAAAACCTTTATCTCAACAAGTTTGAGCTGGTGTGTTTATTGATAGTATTGGATTGTTTGGGTTAAGATTATTGATCTAAATTGACTTACACAGCATAAAACTACTTGACTTTCCACTTTATGGCTATCATGATTTGGTTTTGAGGACAAAGATCTAGGAGAATTTTCTATGCCTTGCAGACTTTCAGGGGTGGAAGGTCTATTAGCCAGAGGGAATCATATTTAATAGAATTCAGATTAACTGGCATTGTGTTTGTCTGTCCATCTGTGAGATTGAGAAGGCACCACAGATGATCTAGCCACCAGCTTTCTTCATCACTCTCTGTTCTGATTCTCTCTTAGGGCTTGGCTCAACTTTGTGCCTGTTGATTCTTGGATGTTGTCCTCTCATCTACTTCTCTGCCTTCCTCTCCTTACACTGTGCCTTGTAGGATTGTCTTGGCTGGCCCTGCTGATCATCAGATGTTCCCATACCCCTTTAGTTGGAACGGACTCATCAATTATGAGGAGTTGCAATGTTTTAACAGATCTTCTTTTTTTCATTCATGAAGATGATATTGATTTTCCGTATTGTCTGTACTAATATCTTCAAAACTAGGAGCAGTAGTTTCATAAATGCTGCTTGAATAATTTTGCCTTTGTTGGAGGCCTTCAAGATATGTTGTTTCTGAATCTTTACTTCTGTCCAACATGAAATGTAATGTTGCATCATCCGAGATGATGATGCAGGGAGAGAAATGAAGTGAAGGCTATTTTATTTGACACAGCCGAGGCATATAAATTGATTCAGTCGGAAAGGTTACCTTCAGGCATACTTAAAGAATGAAAGAGGTAGAAATCTCATCTCCTGCTACTTTCTCACTTGGTGAACATTATCTTATTTAAGCTTGGTTTGATAAATGACTGACACACTGAAATAATAAGATAATGAAAAAGAAAAAAAAAAATTTCCATTCTATACAGATAAACTGCATGCACTG
Organism: Thysanoteuthis rhombus; assembly: GCA_963457665.1. Taxonomy (NCBI): domain Eukaryota; kingdom Metazoa; phylum Mollusca; class Cephalopoda; order Oegopsida; family Thysanoteuthidae; genus Thysanoteuthis; species Thysanoteuthis major. The sequence continues at coordinate 35,788,941 of OY735225.1, forward strand.
ATCTGCATGAATGCTCACAATCTTCCACGTCCTTTCTTCTATACATGCATACATATTTAATATAGATGCATCTCTGCTCACATGGATAGATAATACTGTAGATAGTGTATCATTTCGTGATGGCTCCATATTTTTTGTGAGTTTTTATGATTGTATCATACTTTTAAGATGACTAATTCTGCCAGAAGTTTTATAATCAGCATATTTGAAATATGAAACAAGTTGAAAGAATAACTCCAGGGATCTTGAAATTAGGATTAGAAAATAACTGGCTTCGATTCATTGTCGATGATGATGAGCAGCAGCAGCAGTAGTAGTAGTAGTAGTAGTCGTCTACTATTGTATGTTGTTGGACATGACCGTTCCCCAGGATTTGCCAGATCTCTCTCTGTCTGGTTTGTCTTTCCATCTTGTATTCTGCCGGCCTCAGTGTTGTATGTGATCTATGAAGGATCCATGTTGTGAGTTGTGATGTCCAGTGGTTGTCTGCCATTCTTGCAAGACAACTAGATCCTTGCCATTTGAGTTTTCTTATGGATTCTTTGATGTCTTAGACTCCTGTCTTTCCCTAATGTATTGTGCTGTCTTGTGATCTTTCCATGTGATGTGAAGTACTGATAGTAATGGACATGAAATAAAATCATGGGCATTAAATGGAAGAACTATGTGTCAAATGAAGAGGTCAAGGGAAGATCATAACAGCTTCCTGGTGCCGCCACCAGTCGGGATTTGTCTTCAGGCTCCCCAAAACAAAACCTGTGAATCAAGCTATCAAATGGATGCCAATAACCCAAAGAAAGAAAGGACGGCCTTAGATCACCTGATGACTGACAGTGGAGAGGGACCTCTGACTGATTAACAAAACTGAAACGATCCAACCAGGTTGGCTGAAAATAGTACATGGTGGCGCACCTCAACTGCCATGTGTCTCACAATGCAAGAACAACTAAGTATGAGTCTGATTGTAGATTAAGGAAATTGCTTCTTTGGTTTTTAATTGGCTAATTTCTAAGCTCTGAAAATTAGTGTTGTTTGAACACTCACAGAACCCCAATTATTTTGAATTCAGTAAAAGAATTTCAACTCTTTTTGCAAAAAATCATTCTGCTACTTTCTAAACACAGATATTGTATTTCCTTGATCCTTGTATAGTATGTTTATAATATTTTAGCTCTTTTGGCAATAGAATTAGAGATTTAGAGAATTAGACTACTACTTCCAATGTGTTTTGCAGTTTCTGACAGGAATTTAATATTTCTATCTCATCCCCCGAATTGTTATAGGTGATAGAAAAATAGTTTTGTCCCTTCGGAAACAATTGCTAAATACTATTTAGTGCTACATGATCCTCATTAATAGTTATTTGATGTAAATTGATGATATTTATGTTCTTATTATAACTATTACTAATACTATCTGACTAGGACAGATGAAAAACCTATTTCATGTGCATAGGTTCCTAGAATAAGATTATAAAAAGAAATTAGAGAGGTCTGCTGTAAATGTGCCAGGGAAATGTGTATTTTAATGTATTAAATCCTATTCTAATCAGGCTACCCCCCCAAAAAAAACCAAAACAAACTTCCACATTACATTAGTATAAAGGTACAAGAAAACCAACCCCCTCTTCCACTGTAAAAAGAATCATTTACTTCATTATTTCAAACTGACATATGAAGAATGGATGAATTACTGTATTTGATAGCATATGAGATCCACCTTTTTTCTCCACAAAATGACTTGAAAGATAAATATAGCATTCATTGTCCAGTCTCACATTGGCCAGAATTTGGGGATTTGAAAAAGGAAAAACTGGGTGATAAATAAGAATTCAGAAAGATGAGTATTTTTCCTTAATATTCACGACTGAAATAAGTGGGCGTTTTATGTTATCAAGTGTGGTATTTGAAGCAATCCTGTATAAATGTCACTATTAATACACAAGTACTCTCCTAACCTTTCTTAGAGAAACTACTATATCATAACCATATTAACTGTGCTATGACTGCATTAATTAATATTTTTCTATTCATATCTAAAGTTCCCCGAAAAAGATTCATTCGTGTTCTTCTCACTTTTTAATAAAGCTATAACAAACCACAACAAAAGATATTTTTTCTTGTGAATACCAAAAGATTTTCCAGTTTATATTACCTGACTCCATAGTTTCAAGATATGCTTCTTTTTGGAATTGAATAACTAGTGCATGATCAATCTTTCTTTCTGCTCATTGCTTTATGAAATCTTTTGAATGGAAAAAAATCTCTTGATTTAAATGTTAAAGCCCCCAAAAGTAGTAAAAACAAAACATTATGCTTTTCTCCTCCCACCATTCACTGCAGTAAGGCTGCCAAAAAAATTTTTTTCTTAAAACTTTCTTCATGCCTTTGTTTTCTACATGATTTCCATTTTCAAAGTGATTCTTGCGCAAACATCAAAAGTCTGTCTTATTAAATACCAGTTCTTTTTGCTAGGATACCTTCCTTATGATCACCAACATTTTTTTTTTTATATTTGCTATTTTAATTTTTCTAATTTTCTTAGTGTCTGTAGCTTAATAATTTTGAATACTAAATTTTATTTAGAATTTGTCTTTTATTGATGTATGGGGAAAATTTCAACTTGAGCCTGTATTTTTATAAAGAATAAGTGATGGTATTTTTTTATCATTGAGCTGACTGTAAAATTCAGATACCTAATCATAATTTTAGACCGTACTAGATGTTGCAGTAGATTTTTGGCATTTTGCTAATAGATTAATGTATTGATTGTTGTTGATTTTAGGATGGAAAAGACAAGAAAGCTATGTACAGGTATTCCTTGAAAAGTGCAGTTAATTCATTGCAAAATGGGTTTTTTTTTCTGCTTATGCTCAGTTACATCAATTTGTACAGCAATACGTTAACTATATTGTATCAAAACTGGCACTTTTCAAGGTATTCCTGTATTTACTCCTTTATTTGAACTCAAGCAATGGAAATCTAGCCATTAATACTCTTGATATTGTACCCCCCCCCCTCCTGTACACTCTTTGTAGAGCATAGGGTTACATTGCAGTTTCAGTCGCAAGTAGCTTTTATGGGATTGGAGTTGCTTGCCCCACACCCAATATGGACTGCCTTGCATTGCTGAAGGGTTCTAACTGCCCTGCTGTTTACCCATAGCCGGTGGGGAAAAATTGATTCATACCTTTCCTTGGGGCATTAGTCTGAAATGAATATGAGTAGTCTTGGATGGGACTCAAACTCTGTTTGCTGGTTGCATTTTCTGTGCCAGTAGCTGCCAAGCCACTCTGCACCTCTTTTGATATTGTATATTTTTATAACCATTTAATTGACATACGAGTTTGTATCTTGGAAATATTTGCTCAATGTACACTATCATAATTTTATCATCAACTGATATTTTACCACTGTCAACAAAGTTGATTAGAAGTATATTTATTTGGTTGTGTTTGTTTATTCATCCACTTGATATCTCTCAAAGTTCTTGATGGAATTTAATTAGATTTTGTGGAAGGATGGGCAACTGGGTAAGAAAGGGATGGTGGAATTGGGGGGCAGATCCAGAAATTTTTTTTTTTTCATTGAGAGACATTTTTTTGCCCCCCCCCCAAATTTCATGTATATACTCATGAGTGTCCATACAATATCTCCCAAAGTTCTCAATGAATTTCAATGAATTTCTGTAGTGGGGTGGACAATAGGCTGCAGGAGATGTAATTGAATTTTGGAGCGGATGATAATGCTTGTCGTAATTATATGTTCAAAACACATATTGCCAACATTTTATGTCTGTCCACACAATATCTTCATAAGATGTCAATGGATTTCTTGGACATTTTGGGAAGGCTGGACAGTAGGCTACAGGAGAACTGATTTAATTTTGGAGTGGATCCTTGTGCAATTACCTCCCCTACGTTATATGTTGGAAACTCATGATACCGCCAATTTTTTTCCTTGTCTGCAATGTGTCTTCCAAAATTGTGAATGAATTTCATTCAAATTTTATTGAAATGTTGACAATTGGCGGATTCATCCACAATTCCATTCCCTTATATTATAGTTATTTGTCCAAACTACATAATGTGGGCAAAATTTCATGTTTCACGATATCTCCCGAAGTTCTCAATGAATTTCAATGATATTTTGTGATGGGGTGGGCAATAGGCTTTGATTAAATTTTTGGGCGAATCCATTCATAATTACTCACTCTTACAATGGCTTTGGCATAGGTATGTGTTCTCTGTGTGCTCTTTAGTTGTCCTATGTCATCATTGTAAAGTATGGACTTTGTTTGAACTATGACTGGTTAAATTGTCAATATTTTCATCGTAAGGATCAATCGAAAATTGATGCTCCATCTTGTCCAGTATTTGCTTTCAAAAATGTAAACATTATCCCTATTTTCAACTGAAAATCTAAATTACTCCATAAACAGTGGCCTCCATTGTTTATAAAAATATGGAAAGTGCTTTTGCTGAACTATGATGGACATCTGGAGGACTACAGCTCACTGCAACTCATCCAAGCCCCATAACTGTCCATATTGAACTTTGGTAGATAGCCCCCTAGTCGCTGGCCAAGATGTAGTGACTATGATAGTCCTTCCAGTTTTGCAGGCTTGAAATTTGTGGATTCAATTATTTGCAAATTTATTATTAATAAAGGGAAATTACTCTCACTGACTTTTGAGGAAAAAATTGGAAATAGTTTTTTCTTGTTTTTGCTAGAAAGAAAAAGTCCAAGTATTTATTAGGAAAAAAAGAATTTTCTTTAATGATATAGAATTGAGTTTTAATTCAGTGTTCCAGTTTTTAAAAAAAATTTACTGGCAAAACTTCAATAAAGTGTGTTGATAGCTTATTGATGAAATCTTTGAAAAGAGGGGAGTTAAAAGGTTTATTTAACATTAATTTATAATTGAATTTAAACTTCAATTCAAGAAAGCATAATGGTAATAAACATGGTAATAAAGGCTGTATCTGAATTGTCAAGAATGACTCAACTGGTGAAAAAATTGAAAAAAAAAAACAAAAACGCTTGAGTCTTCAAGTTGAACTATCTGGCCCTCTATACCTAGAGAAAGATTCTATTGAAAAAAAAAAAAAACACCAAAAAAGTACATTCAGCATATCATTCTTTTTTCACATATTATCTTTAATTAATCATATTATGCATTATAATTAATAAAATCTCTTGAGTGGAATCATTAGATAAGTACTGGAAATTTTATCAAAATCCAACTTGAAGTTTTTTGGGGGGGGGTGTAATTTTTTAAATTAAGGTGATTTTGCTTGTAAAAAGATGGAAATTTTTTTGCTGTTTATGTTTTGTTCAAATATGTCATGACTCACAAGTACAAGACACTACCTCTATTCAAAAATATCTCCAGTCCTATAAGATATACAAAAATAGTTTTTCTCATTTTTGGCCAATCTTCCTTCTTGGAGATTCTGAAGATAAAATCAAGTTTTATACAAGCTAACTTAAAAAAAAAATTTTTTAATTTTTTGTGAAAGTGTCAATTTTCTGGTAAGTGTGTCATACATGTCATTAAAATCCACGTTATGCCTAACTCGTAGTCTTATCTTGATTTCTTATTTTCTTCTTTCTATTTTCCCAATCCACTGAGTAAATGAATAAATGATCATCATTCTATATAGATACATTAGTCAGATGATTGAGTTCAGATTGCATGCAAATTTTGTAACTATGGCAAAGTGTGTAAGTTGGGTGTGTGGGTTAAGTTATTCGCGGAATTTCAATTTCGCAAAAGGGTCTGTGACCCCCATGACCACACTCACAAATTTCAAGGGACTACTGTATAACAACCTAATTTAGGATAGTCAGAGTAAATTAGTGTATAATAATTAGAATTCTTCATCTTTGGAATTAGTACAGAGAAAAAGATAAGTTAGAAGTGTTACACCATAAAGAAAAGCAGCTTAGCTGTTTAGATTATGATTTTTAATATTTTTGGTCTGTTTGGATGTTTTGTATTTCATCAAACGAATAAAGAGAATTTTGGTATTTTTGGAACCTTCTGCTTTTTATTACATGAATTCTTTTTATTAATTTTTCTTCATAGACTTTCTTTTAGAAAAGAAGTTACTTGCTTGAATTAATTTGGAAGTGATGTAATGTTTCTTACTGTTATTGGCTGGCCTTTTGCATGAAGTCACACCTAAAAATTAGAGTCCGTGCTAACAGTGAAGAACAGAAGCAGAGATTGAATTACACCACATTAAGATTACCTAAAAGATTTGGATTGTGACTGAGTGCACAGCAGAACTTAGAACTTCTTGTTAAATTTTTTCTTTTAAATTCATGCACACTTTTAGATCTGGCTGGAGAGATATTTGAAAATGAATAATTCTTCTGAGATTTAAGAGTGTAAAGTGAAAGTTTTTACTTCAATTTTTCTGAAATCTTGGCAATATTTGCAGCTTATGGCAAATCTTATTAGAATGATTAACACTGGCAGCCATTTGATAAGATGTAACTGAGTGCATTTATTTGCAGAATGTATGGAATCAGTGATCTTTGTTAGCTGTTACCTAAAAAAGAAAAGAATCAACTGCTAACCAAAGTTATACAAAATAGCTCTTAAATGAATATGTTGGAACTTCTGAGTACTGAGAGTAAACAAAATTGTAAAAACTCAAGAATAGCCTCTAATAAAAGTAAACCAGCCTGAAAGCCATACCATAAATGCATTAGTCCTTTCTTTATGTGAAGATCTAACAGTGTTGCTAACTTAATTGAAAATTTTTTTTAAAAACATCTTGATTCTCCAGACATATATCTAAAATCTAGGTAATATATTACGTATTATTAATCAAGTAGATGTGACTTAAATCTTCACCTTTTTTTATCAAAATATTACTTAATTTATTAAAAATATCCATACCTAGCATGAATGAATCACTGTAGCATGCATATGTACCAGAACTAATTATCTAGAAATTATCTAAAATAATATGTCTTTTGTCTAGAATTATCCTTAGAAAAAATACCAGCAACAGATTCGGGCATTGCTGATCTAAAAAGACCTTAAAGAACCCCTCTAAAGCATGCTTGGGGTAAAAGGTTTTTAGATGATGTGTAATGGTTTACACATAGAAGTTTTCAAGGTTGTTAGCCCAAAAATGTGACCAGGAGTGCCCGGATACAAACATAGATAAGCAAAGGGAGGAGAATCTGTATCCCACTTAGCTGGTTGATTGGTTTGGTGGACCATTTGTGGGGCTATGATGATTCAGTAGCAATTTATCACATCTAGACACAACCAAAAACTTCAAGATTTAGATTAAAAAAACCATCTCAATTGGTAACACTGAGCAAGGGATGCCACTCTCATTTCAGTATGTCAGCGATGGCAATTGATGGTAGCACTTGTAAAATGAAAAATTAACACTGGACTTCATATTTGGAAGTGAATGTGACACAAGGTTGAGTTCAAAGTGAGGACACTCGTTTGTACTTGTGGATGGTTCCAGAAATCATCCATTTCACTTGTCACTTCCCTTTCCGGGACATCTCGTGACAAATCAGATAAGAGTGTCTTCTCCAAGTGTTGTATCCATATGGGTTTTATATTCATGTGATAGCTCTTTTAGCAGTCAAATATATGTAGACATCTTAGTGATTGTAGATTTGATAGGACTCACTGATCTGGACTGAAGTCTTCCTGTTCCGAGTTTGAAATAAATATTTTCATTCTACTATGTTGGTTTTATTTCTCTGAAACCAGAGATCTCCTCTCCTTGTTAGTAACCAAATGGAAACACTGGGTAAGGAATGGAAGGATGTTTAAATCATGCTTATGAAATAATTATAAATTCAATTTATACTTAGATATACCAAAATGAATTTGGATATCAAAAATCAACAGAATAACTTCAGGGCATGATTTGTTGTTGAATTTTTGTTTGAAAATATTATCCTCGGATAATTTATAGTTTTTTTCCTTGAAAAACCTTTCTTTATTGCATAATCTCAGGAAGCAGTTCAAGATCAAAATGTTATCAATTGCAAGTTTCTTTTTAAAAAAAGATTGATCTAGAAAGAAATGAATTTTGAAAAATGCACCTAACACTAACAATAATAAAGCGGTGAATTTGAAACTTGGAAAACTCAACGACCCCGTCTATCAAGGAAATATTCTGGTAATCTCCTATTTTCAGCATTTCGTCTTTAATTAATAACCTGCAATGAAAAGCAATGTTTGATGTTCAAAAATCATATTTGTTTAAAATCAATTACATTCATTTGAATTCTAGTTCTTGCTCCTGACCATCACAGTGCCAATAACTCCTGAAATTGTCTAATTCGTCATGCCATCTCATTTTTTGCCAACCACAATATGATCTTTGGAAGATTCATGTTGTGATTTGGAATGTTCAGCAGTTGTGCCATATTAGGATTTCATATCGACACAGTGTTGATTATCATTTAACATACAAAATGTTGCATATGATTCACATATTTTTTAGATTAGTAAAACTATTGTTGATAGATCTCACCAACCTGACACTTGGGATTGAAATGCAGACTTGTAGTTTCCATTCTGAACCTCTAACTATTAAGCTCAAATGTTTATTTGTGAAAGCAATCTGTGGATATGATTTTCCTGATTGCATTGGAACATGAAAGCTGTTTGCATCTATAATTAAATTGTCTTTTAAAAATATTATTAAAGTAAAGCTAATCATTTATAATTCCAATTAACTTGCAATTGTTGATCTGCTTCAAGTTGAGAAGAGACAGCAGGTAACAATGAATCATAGTCCATTGCAAGTATCAAGAGGCTGGTATTTGCACTGAATCACACGTTACCTTGAAACAGAAGCGAGAAGAACATAAGTGCTTTCCTTCAGAAATAACTTGTCAGTTTCATTGGCTGCCTCTTTCAAATTCTTTCAAACTAATTACCTGTTGGATAAATTAGGTTTCAGTAAAAACATTAGGACATTGTTTTATTTTTAAATTATTGCATTTCATCTGCAGAAAATGGGGTGGATGGTAGGCAGATAGATCATTTTTTTTATGACCATGATCAGGCTGAATAGACACACTCTATCATTAAAATTATATTTTTGACTAGTATCAAAATGCCACAGGGATTTTTTTCTCCATTGTAAAATACATTTGAAGGTTTAGAATTTGTAGTGGAAAGCTGAGAAGTCTGTGGTTCAATCCATGTATTGACTGTATAAGACAGGAAATAATGAACATATTGATTATAAGATTTTCTTATTAGAGCATAATATGATTAGATATGCCCGTTTATGTTCCTTCTAATTATAAATTTAATTAGGAAGCAGCAGTTGAGAGTTCATACTGATTTCTGATAATTTTATCCAGATTTGCATTTGCATTTTACTGCTGCCATTAAAATAAAACAAAAGAAATTGCAAACTTTTACAACTTATAGTCTGTTTTTATCTACCCAAGTATTTATATCTTCAGATAACCAATACAAGTGAATCAAGATTTTTTCCTTTTATTTGCTCTAAAGACAAAAGCATAAGGCAATTGTGCAAGACATGAACAATAAAAACATTCAGAAAATCTCTCAAATGAACAAAGGTTGACTCGATATCATTGGAAAGAAAAAATTAACAAGTCTTTCCTACAAAAGACGTGTGTGAGTAGAATAAATCTCGTGGTTTACTCAATTTGAATAAAGATTTGTTAAATAATAGTATATTCTTTTGATTAATTCAATTAAACATAGAACTTATTTTGTTAAATATATCATACAGGGATCATTTATTGGATAACTAAATTTGTGGTAATATATGGATTTTAAATTGCTGCAATAAATGATATACTGTTCTAGGAGCTAAACCCGGCAAACTCAAGTTTTGGGGATTTGAAAACTTGAAAAATGTTTAATAGAATAAATTCATTCAAGCTACCAGTTGAGGGGTCTTATTCCTTAGGAGTATTGTGATGTTAATGTTCACAATGATTTAAAGTAATCGCTTTCCCAGTGTCACTCATCTCTAATTGTTATGCAGTAACATATCCCCTCTTTAAAAGTGAGTGTTGCAGCATTAACTTCAGAAAATTGATGTTATTGACTCAAACTAGTACCCATATACTGTATGTTGATATTTCTTCTTGAGAGCTTTTACCCAAATTTATAAAATCACTTTAAAAAAAAAAATGTATAGTGTTACCTCTACTAAATTATGCCAATATGAGGGTCACCTGATGTATTCTCATTATATTTTATGAATGTGGGTAAAAGCTCTCAAGAAAAACTCTCAACATGAATACATATGCAAAAAAGAAGGAATAAGGAATGCATGAATATTTTCTACTGCATTCTTTCTATTAGCTTTCTTTTGCTCTATCTCACCATAAAGAATTTAAAAATATTGCAATTTTTACATCTTTTCATTCTTATCTGACTTTCTATCTTTTGCTCATTGTCTCTTAATATCAATATTATTATGTAGGTATTGCAGTCAGACAGCATAACTGATTCAAGCTAAGAACTACCAGAGATCAGGCAGATACTCTACAATCATCCGAGGTAGAAAAGTATAACTATCATACATACAAACAAGCAGATTAATTGTATAATTTCTTTTGTTGGTTAGATTTAAAGCTTTTGACTGCATTTTCAATAAATGCAAGAATTCATGTGCAGTTAGGGACTATCGAGGTTTTAAGCCTTGGCGAAAGCAATCTTAGTTTTGACCACAGCAATATGCAAATGGATATGCATGAATTGCAGACAACATTCAGTAAGGGAGAACCCTGTGAGATACTTGCATTAGAGAGGAAGAGTCAATTTTTCCACTTATTTTGAAGACAGTAAGAAAAAAAAAAACCCCTAAAAGATAAGCAATGAATATGTCTCTCTGCCTAAATTCCCACAAGAAAAGGAAAGGAAAAAAAAAGCTTTAGTAACAAGTGTATAAAAGAACATCAGACAAATATGCCTGAGAAAAGGGAAAAAGAATTTTCTTCACGGGTTCTATTTCTCTAGCTAAAATGATGCAGGTCAGAAAATATGAAGAATAAGGAAGAAAAACGGACTAATGAATAAAAGATAGAAAAGGATCATCTTCAAACAAAAATGTGACTCTAGCTGTGAAGACAGAAACAGGGAGAAAATAAAGCAAAGTAACAAATTGGCTAATTAACTGAAAAAGATAATAGGTCAAGTACCTTTTTTCTCAATCGTCCAAACAAATTTCCGATTTAAGCCGCTCCCTATTCTACTTCAACAAGTTAAAAAGTCTTGCAGTAGTCCATAAAAAACAAAAAACAAAAGCAGACAGTGTGTCTATCTCACCAAGCTAAAAAGGAAGCTATTTGTATTTCAACCATTAAGAGGGAAAAAAAACCCAAAATTTAAAAAAAATCTCACTACATAACAAAATTTAGTTTATTGATATCTGTACGATTCAACCTTGCATTTTGATTAGGATTTAAAATCAATTAAGACTGAATGGTCCTATTTGGATGCTAATTTGTTTCATCCATGAACTAGGGAAAAAATTCTCTGGTTATTCATGGCAACTTCATTCTTTGTCAAATAACTGTTTGGTGCTTGTCAGCATTTGTAAGATTCAGAGCCTCATTATTATGACATTCTCTCCTGCAAGTTTTAATTGTTACCAGTGTACAGTAATTGGTCAATTGGTTTTTGAAAAGCTGAAGATCAGCTAATCAAAGAAAAAGAATTATCAGTATATCATATGTACTATATATGAAATAAAACTTGTTTCTAAATATTAAAATATTCAAGTAAGCATTGATTATGAAGTAAAAAGCTTAATTATCTCCACTTTATTGTTCAGTTCACAAGTTTATTAATTATATACAATCACATTTCCTTTAAGTAATAAGGAGAGCTCTATCGAAGCACAAAAGGATTTATGAAGAGTTTTTTTTTTTTTTTTTTTTTTAAAAGATTTTGATTCAAGTCATTAAACTGTGAATGTAATTTTATTTTGCGATGAATGTTTTGAAGACTAAACTGAAGACAAATGGAAGTATCATAGATGTGCTAAAATGGATTAGGCTGGGAAATTTTGGTATGAGTAGTTAATAAATAGATTTTAGTAGAATTTATATGAAAGATCGCGTACACGTTTATGACATATTGATTGTATGTATAAGTCGAATTATAAAAAAAAAAAGTCTGTAATATAAGGGAGCTAATCTCGTTCAACTTGTATTTATGGGTTATTCCCCTTTAGAATTCGCCGTTTCTGTAGTTTTCAATAAAATTTCATAGCTATGAAACAAGAATTTTTTGTTAAATAAAGGATATTTATGAGTTCAGCAATATTTGGCATATTCTGCTCAACTGGACAAATAAATCATTCTATATTTTTAAAAATTATTTCTGTTTTGTACTATAATCAGACTTATTAGTTGAACAATTTTATATTGCTATATTTGTGTACTGTTTCTATTTTCTATTATTTGCTTTATTTATATATATATATATATATATATATATATATGTTCTTAATCTATCTCAATTTTCATGTTGTGCAAAAGAAACGATTGCTTCGTACTTTGCAAAGAGATTTTTTGTACAATTTTTGTTGTTCATCATGGCAGTATAGTTGAAGGTATCAATTTTTGTTTTTTGAGCCAATGTCAAGTTAACATTGCATTTAGGGAAGTGTCATATAGTTGATATGAATAATTCTAGGGTTTTCATTTTCTATTTTTGAAAAGTTAATTCTGCTGGAAAGAAAATCTCATACATGAAAGAAAAGTGCCTGACTTTTGCTTTATTTCATGTTTTTTCTTATAACGAATAGCGGTCATTGTCTTAGTGACATTGGACTTTAGAAGCACCAAAATTTTAGAAAGATTAGTGGCTGTCATTTTTTATGCTATAGATTTCAGTTGTTTTAGAAAATATAATTTAGAAAAACATGTTATATCAAATGTCCTTTAGGTCAGAGGGGACTGAAGAAATAAGAAAATCTTAGAAAGCTCACCTAAATTGGAAAAAATATGCACACGACAATCTCCTGTGCACTGGTAATTACTTCCAAATTATAATTTGCACATTTTTGATCATTCTGATATACCGTAATCTGTGCATATATTTCATGCAGGTACTCCTTAAGATATGGAAGGTATTTCAGCGGTTCCTTCAGTTTTATATTTCAATATTTCTAAATTATAACATAATCCTTCTACATGTTTGAAACTGGTGAGTCTTCTTGTATTCAAAAGTGATCTGAATCTTATATGCTTTATATGAAAATCAGTTTTTCAAAGAATGTATTCAAAATTGTCAGATTAAATCAATGCTTATTGCAGTTTCCTTATTATAGAAATGAATTAGATTCCAAGAATATTCACACAAATGAGAGATGGCTACACGAGAACTGAAATTGATAGTTAAACCTTTCTGCAAAATGTTATTTCGAATGATTGAGGCAATGTTTTCTTTGGAAATTCAGTTACTTCCCTTTAATCAACAATTCATGTATATTAAACAATTGAATATTTGTCTTAAATTAAGTATTACAAATACCAGCTGAATCATAGAACTCAAAACTTGGGAATTAATCTTTTACTAAATTGAAAATAATTGCATGGATTTAATAATTGTTTCAAATGACTATTTTTCTCCCCAGTATGTAAATGAGAATTTCAGAACAAGATCAAGCAGCATTTTTTTTTTCTAATGATTTTCATTTTAATTAACAATGATAGTTTGAAATAATTTTACAGTATTGGATTAATGTGGTTTACAGTGTATACATTTTTATTTGCCACATTTTCAGTAAGCTGAAATATTCTATTTTTTAAATAATATCAAATTTTAAAAAAATTAGCCTAAATATAGTGGATTAATTTTATCTTCTAACCAGCAAATTTGTAAAGTTCCACAAGTCAGGATAATTGTTTTATTATCACTTGGAATGGTATTCTCTGTTTTATGTCATTTTGTATGGAACTTGGAAATAGGAAGTAATGTAGGGTTTAGAGTAATATTGACTTGTTTCAATGAAATTTTATCTGTTCACTTAATAAATTTGGAGATTCTATTTCAAAGTGAATGTGATGTGTAGAATTGGCCTGTACAAAGTTTGGAAATATCCAGCATGAAGTAGTTGTGGATTGTAAGAAAATGATTTTGTTTGAATGTAAATAGATGTTCTTTGCATAAAACTTAACAGATAATTTTGTTTTAAATCTTTTTCCATTTCTGGCAGATATTTTTAGGATCTCTTTCAAAGCTCTTTTGAAATTTATTTCTTTTTTCCAATAGTTTGTGACTGAAATTTTCAAAAAGTGTCTTATTCAACTGTTATCCTTTTTATGTACTCCAGCACACCTCTTGACACTATGCCTGCAAGTGTTTTCAATTTTATGAGTAATTTTCTAAGGAAAGAATCCAAGAGTTGCTTCCCTTAGAACTGGCGTGCATGAGAAATATGACCCTCTATCGAATGATTAATTTTTTTTCTTGCCTTTCATTCAACTATACTTATAATACATGAACTTTTCTAGTAATTTTAAATGTCTAAATAACTTAGTCAGTTTTGGTCACAACTGATCAGTTTTTTTTCTTTGTATTTGTAGCACTCGTTCCATGTATGTAGTTATGGAGTGTTTACTTGTGTCAATAAATCACTTTATAATGAAAAGTTGCATCAACTGAGAATGATAATGATAATTTGAATATTTTGTATTTGTCATTTTCTGCAGGATATTGACAACTTAATGAATGAAGGTAACAAGTCTAGGACTGTAGCAGCAACAAATATGAATAGTGAGAGCAGCCGCTCACATGCAGTTTTCAATATTATTGTCACTCAGACTCTAGTGGACACTGGATCCATGGTAAGTCTATACACACCCTTTTTTTTTCTTTTTTTTTTCTTTTTTTTTGTTTTTGTTTTAATTTTGATATTCAAAATACATGAATAAAAAAAAAAAAATTATTTTAGGATCTCTGCCGTCTCTTAAAATGTGAGGTTTTGTAAGTTGAAATGAATTTTTAATTTAATGGAAAAAAAAAAAGATTTTTAGAAGGTATGACAATATGTTAATAATATTCTTTAGATTTTTCGGTATTATAAATTTATGTGAGTATATAATGTCATAAATAGAATAGTTAAGTAGCCGGTTGTTTGAATCACAAGCTTTTTTCATTCTTGAAGTGATTGGCCCTCAGTATTGCTATTTGGGACAAAAAACTGAATTTCAAGTTTCCTTCCTCATGAGACAGTAGAATTACATCTTATACATCCAAAACTCAGAACTCAAGTTGAATTTTGAACTCCTGGCTGAGAATCTTGAAAGAAAATCATCTGATAAAAATATTTTAATTCATCACTTGGTAATTTGCAAATATTTGATTAGCAGTCTTATGATTAGTCAGTTAGTGCACTGAGAAATTTGACTGTTGAATGCTCTCATTTTCAACAACATACTTTCTTACTTATGCTCCCAAGTTATATTGATATGACAGAAATTTGATAATAATATTTGAATAATTTATTTTCTAATAATATTTGAATAATTTCTGTGAAAAGTTTAAAGATCAGTTCTTTGAGTCAGTTCAATCATCATTACCCAGAGATTTTGACATAGCAATCACTGTGGCCGAGTGGTAGAATGTTAACCTCTGGTTCAGTAGGCAGTGGTTCAATCCATTGCTTAGTAATACTGAAAATTTTAAAAATGTTACTCAATGCTGCTCTGCTTAGCACTTGGAAGAAGGACTAGGATTGAAGAAAGTCTTCCTTAGGTTAAAGGGTTATTACCAAATGGCATTGGATACACTTGTTCTTGTGAGATCATCATTAAGCAATGGTAAGGCTGATCAGTACCTACATGGGTGATGATGGGGATTACCTGATGCCGTAATCAGGATGAAGCTTTGACAGGCCTGGCAGGTGTACCTAACCCCACAAAATCCTCGTTGAGGTTATTAGCAGAGAATGTTCATACATACAATGATTTTGACTAAGAAGCCCAGCATGATGAAATTCACTCAACCGCCAGAAAGTTGCTGCATTACCATTTGGACTATTTACATTACCTTTTTTCCTTAATCATGTCCTTAATCTTCTTTGAATACCTGTTCCCAATTTGGTATCTTGCAGAAATGTGGAAAGTATTTAGACAATTGTGTCTGATAAAATTGAAACTCAATAACTTTAGACAGTTTTTATTGGGATAAATCAATAAGCATGATCAGAGAATTGAAAAGTTTCTGAAACAAATAAATTTCATGTAAATGCATAAACGAGTGTCGAAATATTTATTTAGTGAAGGTGTTTTTCCTTACAATGTTTTTGTGAAAGTTGGAAAATTTAAAAAAAAAAAATTATATATATGAAAAATTTGTCTTCAGATAAGAAGTTGGATTGTTGTTGCTTTGTGAATTTTCTAAAGCTTATTCTTCTGTTTTGAACCAGTTTTATTTCTAAAATATTTATCATATTGAAGTGATTCCTGTTTGCTTTCGGGTTTGTTGGTGTAATTTTTGCACAAAATGCTTCAACTTGGAGAATTAACCTATTTTCAGTTCACCAAGTGATTTAATTAAGTATCAATTATTGATTTGAAAAAAAAAAATCTTTGTCCAGGGGAGGTAACTCTTATGTTTAATTCCTTATGAGAAAATAAAAGGAATAAGTAAATTATCATGATAATAATTCTTTAAATAGGAAGTAACTTTACATCAAGCTTAAAGGCTGCCAAAGGCAGCTTTTAAGCAATTATTATTAAAATCAATAATGTTCAATTTTTTGCACAAGTAAATATCAATCTGGATATGAAATAACATAAAACAATGCTTATTGTTTTTTTTTTTTTAGTAAATTGAGATATAGTTCATATGTAATTTCTTTTGAATTTCTTTTTGAGGTCACACTTATTTCTTATTATACATTTCCTTTTTCAATCGCGTCAATCATGATTTTTAAAAAAATAATCTCTACTTTGACAGAATGGTTTTGAGTATTAGTTCTTTTTTTCATTGTCATTACTGATCTTATTACATTTCATGATCACTGATCTCAACAAGATATTCTTTTTATTCATTCATTGTTCCTTTTTTTAATTTTAATTTCTTTTTTTTCTGTTATCAAAGCTTTTATAAAATAGATATGTCCTGGAGAAAGAATTAAAAAAATTTCCAGTACAATTCTTTCATTTAGAATTTGAAAAAAATTACCATCTCCAAAATCGTGATATTGATTTACTGGGAACTTTTAAAAAAATATAAAAGTGTGAAAAATTCTAATTTCAAATGACAGTTTGTGTTCTTAGGTTTATGTTGCTGTTCTTCGTTGATACAATATGTAGATAATTCATGATGAGTGTCAATGAGAAAAGCCATTGATATAAAAAAGATCTTATTCTTTTATGTTTGATAGGAAGTGTTTGATTGTCTTTAACTGCTTCCCTCTTCTTGCTTCTGTAAATAGGGATGTTTTTTTTATTTAGCATTCCCAAATCTTGTCATTGCTTTTATTGAATGATGATTGATTTGAACATCAACTATGTTAATTTCTTTTCAATTAACTTCTCATTTCTAGGTTAAATGAATGAAATATTTCCATACTTTTTTTTTAAAACACTTCTTGAGTCTAGAAAATATAAATGGACAACACTTTGTATTAAAGACCTGGAAATTTTTTTACATGTATCGAAGAAAGAGAAATTGTCTATGAACAAATATATTTAAAAGCCTGCTAAGAAGATAACCTGTACCTTTGCCAAGAAAAAGGCTATATGCATTATTCCTCATATTGGTTGAAGTAGTAGCATATTTCATGAAACCTGTTCCAACAGACATTTCAGAAACTGTCAACTAAAACTCTCAACATAATTTCTCCAGTTTTCAAGTTAGGCTGGATATGTATGTATGTATGTATTGCATGTACAAGCTACACCAATAGAGCTAGATGGTCAAAAATTTAAGTATCTACTTACTAATTAAGATTTAGTGAAGATTCCCTCCAATATAGGTTTTTAGTGGTGGGGTTTATTTCAAGCAGCATTCACAATTTTTTTTAAATTCAAACTTTTATCATCCAACAAAAGGCAAGAGAAGTAACTTATTTGTTGATCCCCTTTTTTTCCAATATAAAAAAAATAATCTCTTAACAAAAAATAAATGAAACTTGCAGCCAGAAGATGTTGTTTATGTGACAGTTTCTATCAATTGACTCACCAGACCATTTTTTCTTTTTACTATTCAATGAATGGGCCCTTTTTCTCCCCAATGTAAATTCTTCATGTTCTATTTCCAGTATGTCTAGCCTTGGAAAATTCAGATTAATTACATGGAACAAATATCTACTATTTGTATATTTTAAGGTGTGTGTGTTAGGACTCTTTTAGTAAAGAGGTTGTTCTTTGATTTATGTAAACATTACTTGAACAATTTAAAAATTCTGAGCAGGAATCTAGTCAGTAAGCGAGTTTTCTCCCACTGATTTCAGTCAATATGATCATACCTTCAATATCATCTCAGTAGAAATATAGTATTACTATTTGAATCATAACTTATTTGAAAAAAGTAGGAATTCTTCAGTACAGGAAGAACTGCTTATCTTTAAGGAGATGTAGAGGTGATTCTTATACAGATTTTAGTATATAATTTACTCTGAGCTCACAAGATTCTCAGTCCAATTCCCAAAATCAATTATAAGTAATCTGCTGAACAAAGAGAGAGTTACATAAAAATGACAGTTGGTGATAAATTATAATAGAAATGAGATTTTGGTTTGAGCTGAATAGACCTTGCTGGATTATTTGGTGTAGTGTCCTCATCTTGGTTGTTATCACCACAATGTTTTGTTTGCAGTACCCATTTTCTTCAGGTGTTTGTTGTATTTGATAATTGTCTTGGGATTCTGGACTGAACCCTCCATTTAATCCATTGTCCATGTCAGGCAGGTTGGATATCTCATTTCAGTTATTCTTCTTTTTTGGCAATTTGTCCTTGTGGTGTTACTTATCTGCCTCTTTCACTCTACCAGTGTATATGATTTTTTGGTACTACTGAAAATGGGGTAAGGAAGAGATGGTTAAAATTTGCAGCTGATCTAGGAGTGTTTTTTTTATTTGGAGACAGTTTTCCTGCTTTTTATTGCAACCAGACTCAAGCTGGGTACCCTACAATAAGTAAATAAATTAACAGTGCAGATCGAAATAAAGAGTAAGTTCTGGGCTACCCAGATTAGTTACGATGAAAAGCAACAAAAATAAGATGAAGGTAAATATTAACCAAAAATTAGTAATGATTTGCAATACTTCATTGAAAAAAATGAAATAAAAATTTTCCATTTTTATTTCCCTTTTATTATTTTTGTATTTACTCACGTCTATCCACACAATATCTGCGAAAGTGTCAGAGGCTATGGAGGAAGTGATTAGATTCTTGGGTGGACCCATGCACAATTACTTCTTCTATGTCGTAGTTATATATCCACGTAACATCACATCGCAAAATTTTTTTATTTGTCCACTCAATATTTCAAAAAGTTCTCAAAGAATGTCTATGAAAATCTACACCATAGTTATGTCCATACAGCATAATATCTTCGAAATTTCATGACTGTCCACACAATATTTCCTAAAGATTTTTTTCAAATTTCTATGAAATTTATCTGGTGGAAGGATGGGTAATAGATTACAGTAGAAGTTATTCGATTTTGGTGCAGATCCATGCAAAATTACTTCCCTTATGTTATAGTTATACATGCACCCAACATAATATTGTTAAAAGTTCATATCTGTCAACACAATATCTCTTCTGAACAAATATCTATGAATTTCAGTAGAAAGGTGGGCTATAATACAAGTGATATTAATTTTTTAGGCAGATCCATGCACTATTACTTCCTCTGACAATGGTGTTGTTGGAGGTATGCGCTCTCTGAGTACTTTCTAGTTTGAATTTGTAATATAACTTCACGCATGGGTATGAATGATTCGAGATGTGTCATATACAGTATTTAATTTCTGAATCTAATATTACTAAAGCCATTTGACTCATGTTGGGGATGTGATGAATTTTTTTTTTTACTTGGAACATTTTTTTGGATTTGAAAAATGTGAAAGTTATCGTTTGAAAAGCATTTAAAAAATGTTTTGAACAAAAATACATTTCAGTTCCTCCGTGAGTTTGTCCTTGACTGGATTTCATTCTTAAACTGAGATTAACTTATCAAAAGTCTTTTGATGTTTTACTATTTTAGAAAATCTCTGCTCCTCCTTGTGAAAGAGTTATCTGCCCTTTAACCAAGGGAACAGAGGTTCTTGTGTTGTCATCAATGCCACGTTCCAAGTACTAATCATTTACCCTTCTTTTAGTGATTAAAAATCTTGTATTTATTCAGTTAACTCTTGAGCTTAGTTTGACCCTCTTCCTATATGGTAGATGCTTTATCATTTCTTTGGCATTTGAGTATGCATCCTAATTTTTGCTCAGATATCCTGTTAGTCTATCTGAAATAAGTAAAAGCTTAAAAAGTTTATCTACAAAATTCAGTTTCATTGTTGATATAGCTTATCATGACTGATTTGGTTTGAAGATATATCTTCAAATAATTTGGCACATCTAATGATAAATGGATTCATTGGACTAAAAAAAAACAAACTTGATACTCATTCAAACTGGAAATTTAGAAATTAATAATGATTTTCATAATAGTCACTACAGCATATTTTTTTCCAAATCTCTGAAGGAATACCATCAGCAACGGCAAAAAAGTTAAGGTAATTGAGTCCCTATTGTTAATCATTTTAGCATACTCATGCATGTCTGATGATAATTTAAAAAATTGTTTGAAATATTGATTCAGTGATCAATCTGTCTTTAAATCATTATTTCCTTGTTAATCTTTAGCACTCTGCAGTCTTTGTCAAGGACACCAAGATTTTGGGCACTCAGTAACTTTGAAAACCTGCAACTTCTGTGTCTGTTCATGCATGACTAAATGATAGGACAAACTTTTTGCTCAGTGAAGGAAGCCAACTACAGAGTGCTGAGTGTACTAGGGCATTTACATACTGGACAAATACGTGTTGGTCATTTATGTACCTAGACATTTACATACAGTAATTTTGTGTCCAGGTCATTTTTGTTCCTAAACCATTAGCATCTGATATTTTTTGTGTCCAGGTCATTTGTGTACCACGATATTTATATAGTCACCTCATATTATAATTGTAGGTGAATGAGGGCTGCCTCGTTTGTGAATTATAAACATGTTGACTATGTTGCAGAAATATTTATAATAGATTATTTTGGGTGTGAGCTGCAGTATTGCAATATTTTAAACAATCATCACTGTTAATTTTATTATATTACTATTCAGTTTGATCTTAATTTTTCATTTGATTTTTATAATTGTCACCTTAATCTTTCCTCTCATTTACTCTCCTACGGCTCTTTGCACTATCTGCTTTCAAACAAAATAAGAAGATATATTTTATTCTAATTTATCCATATAAATGTGCAAAAATCTCTTAGAAAGAAATGATTATCTTTTCTTGAAAGAAAAAAAGTCTTCTCTTCAACAAAAAATATCCAAGAAATTCTAATATAAACAGGGGAAAAAAAGTGTCTAAAAAAAAAATAATTCAAAATCATGATTACTTTAAGATTGGTAAGTTCAGTCAAGGCTGAAAACCCTCTTCTATCAATTAGACCTCTGAGGCCTTTCTTTTCAACATTTGCCCGTTCTTCTCCCTTCATCTTCCTGTCATTCCAGTCACAACTGTCCCCTTTCTTACTTACATTGTTGACTGCTGCTACATACTAACAGGATAACCTTACTTAGGATAATGCCTAGGATATTGTATTATACAAGTCCTTCTTAATAGAAGCAGATATTGGTTCAATCACATTACATTCATTTAATTAATTGTATTTAAGTACCCTCTCACAATTCTGTTACAAAACTATTGGTTATCTTTGCAAAGACACATTGTGTAGCCATTTCGACATAGGCCATTTTTATGCGACTAGATTTAAAAAAAAAAGAAGGCTATTGGGTAGATATAGATGCCTGGTAATAGATTTCATTTCTTTCGTGTTAATGTTGATCTTAAATTTTAAAAGTGACCAATGAAATTATCTAAGGGTCACATTTATAATGCACGTGTTTGAATTTTTTCTGCTTATTTAATTTAGACAAAACATTTCAATATACCGATTCTTGGAGCAAATATTTTCATATAGTGGTATACAAATGATACTGTACACAATTGACTGAGATACAAAAATACTGTAAGAAAATGACCAATAGATAGTTGTGTGTATGCATTGACTAGTCACCAATGCTAAGGGGTAATTTCTGTGCAGTTGCCAAAAAAAAAAAGGCCTGGTTGTGGAAGAGAAAATATTATTCGACTGAATTTCAACATGAGTCTGCTGAATTGCACGGATGCCATTAATCTATTCATAGTCATTTCTTTTCAAAAAGTGGTTGTGCCATTGAAAAAAGATTGAGGTTAACATGTCCACTGTTATTTAACTGAATATCTAAACCCGTACATGATGCTGTCTATGTTTTTGGTAGTCAACAATAGAAATTACTATATATGACTACTTGTGTTTTATTTTGGTTCATAAAATAAATGTTTTAAACTGTAAAGAATGTTGCCAATGTGCATCCTCGGGAATGGCTTAGTTTTCTTTCCTTCTCCATAGAGCCTAGTGACACATCTGTGCTTAATGGTTGTGGAATGGAAGCACATTGTTTGTCAGAGGCAGTACGCAACATACCACACAGCATATGTCTCTCATGTGGCAGTAAATGTATTGAGAAGGAAAAGATTTTTCAGAGTGTGATATTCGATACTTTAAAAGAACCATATTCAGGATTTATAGATTTTGAAGAGGGATTATTAGGGTGTGATCTAAGGGACTGTACTCTTTCTTATACACGAGTGGTAATTTATGTCAGTTCAATTATTTCTGCTCTAAATTTTCATTTTTCTTTGAAAAGATCTGTTGTGTGATCAGTTTTAATGTAACATTGGGCTGAATTTAAATAAAGATGAACTTATATTTTGATTCTCTACAAAAGTCAGAGATATATCTTGTGAAAGCTTTTATAAATTTTACTTACAATATGTATTATTATCAACTAATTACCCATCAAAATGATATCATGAGAGATTATGTCTGAAAATCTATTGCAATAAATGCCATTATACATTTGATTAAAAAAATAAAAAAAACTATATTACATGGCATCCAATGCTCTGGTAATATGACTAAGGAGCTGTCTACTGAAGCTTGATATGGACAGTTGCATGAATGAGTTGCAGTGAGTAATAGTCCTCCAAATACCCTTGTAAAGCATTCATCTTTTAGTCTGACATATATGGTACTCAAACATTTTCTGTTTCATGATCTATTCTAAATTTCTGTTTTTCCCTTTGATGTTGCTACTCAGGATAATGACATATTCTCAATAATAAAAGCCTGTAAGAGTTGACTGAAAGCTTTTCATGTACAAATTCTTATTCAGAATAGTTTTCTTAAAATAATTGATGTATTCATTTCACAGCTCTTCTGTTATTTAGAAGATGAAATCAGAGAAAGAATTGGTGAAATTCCAGGGTAATTTCCTCGAATAATTTTTTGCTTAGCCAAAAATGAAAATAGTATGAGCTAAGAATTGAAGTAAAACATTCTTTTCATAAAAAAAAGCTCAGAATGAAAACCCCAAATCATAATTTGGTAATTTTGCTTAGAAAATAATATAAGTATTTTGGCAATAAACTTTATCACAATCACTTTATTTTCATTCCTAATCTAATATATGAAAAGGGCTAATACTAATCTGAAAATCTTGGAAATTCCCTGGTGGTTTGTACTTATAAAGTCTGATTTGAGTAATATTGACTGTCATTGAAAGTAGCCTTTGGTTTACTAGTTTTTCTTTCAAGTTTTCACCTAACAGTACACTCTTATACACTGTCACCGCCTGTTCCTATCTATAGATTTAAGCTTAAGAGTTTCTTGCAAGTTTAGAAAAAGTCTCATATCTTCTGAAAACAATATATGCACACACACACATGTTAATCGCATGAAAAGTTGGAAGAACAATGAAACATTCTGTAGAAATGTAGCGAAATAAAGTATAAAATTATGTGAGATATATATATATATATATATATATATATATATATATATATATATATATATGAAATGTTCCATAACCAGTAGATATAAATACCCTGTTGTACTTAGGAACTGTCTGTCTAAGTCTGAGAATATCTCCTCTTATTGAAGTACTCAGTGGATGAAAGCAAGCCACTAAGTAATCTCCTTTTCTTTACTGTAGACAGCAACCTTTTGATCTTTTGAGCTTAAATGTATCAATGAATAATAATGATGATGATGATTGGGATTTTTTTTACCCCTCCACCCAGTCTGAAGTTTTGATCCAAGTGCCAAATCACATGGGAAAATTTTTTAAAAATTCAGACTAGAAGTGTGAGAATTTATTAGGTTGTTACATATGAAATGTCAATTTTGAATGGTAAGATGAAGGATGATATAGATAAAAAAAACAGTAAATATTTAACCAAAATATGACCTATTGGAATAACCTCTTTCCAATGATCCTGAAATGATGATGTCATCTAAATTTTCTTTGGTTTAGTGGTCATGAGTTCAGTAATATTCACTCCAAAAGTTTCATTGACATTAACAGCTTCATGTCTTAATTTGAAATTATTCTTGAAAATTAATCTCCTTGGGTTGATGCCATTGATTTTAAGGATTCAAAAACCTCTGATGATAAGAAATTATATCTCTATCTATTTTGAATCTGCAAAATGAATGCAATTAGTAAATCATTCACTTTTAGCATTATTCCCAAAGATGTAAAAATAATGACATTTCATTTGGAACAACCTAATAATGTTTGATGATCAGCTTAATGCTGATAGAATTCATAGAGCATGAATAAAATTTGATATATTTCTTTTCAGATTTTGCAATCAATTCTATTTTCATGAAATTCACCTGCTATACATAGATTAGAAAAACAAACACATCATTTCTCATGGCAATAAGTTGTTTATTATCAAACATTTATGAAATTGATTTCAGCTGATATTCAGAAAAAGGCAAACTAAAACTTTAGGCAGGGAAGAGAAAAAGAAAAAACATGAACAAGAAAATTTCCTTTTACAAATTTGAATTCATATCAATTTTTTTTTCAATTTAGGAAAGCTGAAAATTTACTACATTTTATAGCCTTGAAGATAGTTCTCCTTCGGAAAAAGGATAAATTCCATCCGATATCAAGCAGTCAGTCCATTGTAGACTGAAATATAAGTGTAGCATTTGTATAGCAACAATTCCTATCTTATTCAAGATCATGGTGCATCTTCAACGCTAGAAAATATAGATAAAGCTTTAAAAGAAAAAAAGTAATGTCTTTGAACACATCATTAATTTAATCAGCAGGTAGATTCTGTTATTTTGTTTCATTTAATATTGGTCTTTCTGTTCAGACAATCTAATCTCTTCTTCCGACCTAGATGTTATCAGCATAACATTTTGAATAATCCATTCTCCATACCTCACCGGGTGTATAATTCACAAAAAGAGGGGAGAAAAAGGTTTGCTTCTTTTCTTGAATAATTCACCTGACAGTGGCTGAAGAATTGATCAGCAAAATTGTATTGACAACAACAAGGATGGAAAAAAGAGATTCAATTGTTTGAACAAAGGTTGGAGTGTTAATAACTCCTCTCAAAGTTATAGACAAATTATTGGTCATTTTGAAAAAATGCTTTTTTGGCCAACCCTCCCTAAAAAAACTGTACATCTATACAAACAATGAAGGATGTCATGTTTAAAGTTCTTTGTTATGGAGAAAAGTATATTCTCCCATTTTAGATTGTATTTTATAAAGTCAAAAATTATTGCAAAGTTCGTGATTTAGAATTTGTGTCTCTGTTCGTAACAATAATTTTTTTTCCCAACTTTGAGTAACTTTCAAATCTTTTGAAAGCTTTGCTTTTTTTTTTTTGTTTTTTGCTTCTATGATAGTTATACTTCCACCTTCCTTAACTTACTTTGAGTAACATTTTCATTCAGTGATAACAGTATTGATAATGCTACAGTAACTTTGTTGTTGAGGTGGGGTTCTACTTGTTGGCAACTAAATAACACTACTTCTATTTTATTTTCGATCATACACCACTCACCTTCTGCTTTGCTGTTCTACATTTATGCAAATTAATCTATCTCAGTATTTTAAAGTCAAAAATGTTAAGAAGCTTCACTATGGAAAAAAAAAAAAAATTTACTCACAATAAGGCTGCTCAGGCTAAAAAGAAATGTTGAATTCATCAAGTTTCTTTTGACTGTAACAGCTTCAATTCAGGTTTTTATGCCTCTGCATGAAAGTATTTGCAGAAAAATGAATTTTAAATAATGAATAAATAAATAAATAAGGATTGCTTATCACTGGTATATTCTTTTCATCACAGTTCTTTGACACTATAAATTTCCAAATAGGTGTCATTTGCCTTTTTTTTTTTTCTTCAACGTGTCGATACCGTTGATGTCTGGGTTTTAGGGTATATAAAACAGGAGGAGTAAAATCCAAGTATCCTCCTCATTATTCCTTTCAGAGTCCACTAAAAAATTGTTTAGTAGAATCCAGTTTGCATTATTTTGGTTTCAGACCAATTCCAAATTGGTATAGAATTCTGCCTATATCTCCATCAAAATATTTGGAAAATCTTTTAAAAATCCAGCAAAAGATCAGTTCGTATAAATTTGAAAATTCTGTCTTTTGCAAGCTGTGGTGTCCATCAATATTTACTCATTGCTTACCTTGTCATTTTTAGACTTTATGGTTCCATTGTAATTTCTTCTTTGAAAAATACATTTTCATCATTTCTCTATTTCTTTTGGCACTGTTTATCTGCTTGAGCTGTTCTTGCCAACTTCCTCACTTTACATTTTCACTTGCAATCTATCTAGGTGAGCAAATTACACGTTGTTGCATGTTTATCCATCGTCCAGAATATCAATGAATTTTTTTTCTCACCAAATGTAATTAATGCTTTTAATGAATCACTTTGAATAATCAAGACCTATGTTGGTTCATAGATCTTCTAAACACTAACTGTTGGTGTGTTTGATACTGGTGTGAATCTGTCTTTCTCCTCTTCCTCCTCCTCCTCCTCACTGTCATCCTCAACATCCGACTCATCCCATTTATTGAGGCAGTGGGGGCTTCTTGTTCGATCAAAAGTGCTCATTGGTTTATTGGTAATTGTTTTTGATAGGTCTGCTCTTGAAAGGCACTCCAATTCGGCCTTGTCTTTTGCCAACAACAAATATTCATTTTCTCGGCTATTTTTCTTTTTCGTGAACTGTTTATTCAGTTCGTCCATAACAATGGCCTCAGTGAGTGGATGTTCTTTTTTTGTGCCTGTTGACTTCTCTTTTTGCTTCTTCTTTCTCTTTTCCATTTCATCTAGATTTCCCTCACCTTCTTTCACTTGGTCTCTGATGCGACAGATCAAGCAGATAACAGGGCCCACAACAAGCCAAATAGCAATAAGGCACCCCATACCGATGCCAAACTTAGCACTAAGTGAAATCTGTTCTGTCAGGCTTTTATCAGTTGATACTTGAATGTTAGGTGTGGTATTACTTGGGGGTCGCCTGGTAACTGCTGTTGTGGCTGTTCCTTGGGCAAGCTGTTGGTCCTGGCAACACATGCAACCTGGTTGGGAGCAAGGGATGGTGCATGTGTATGTCATGCGGGATGGGCTCAGTGTAGCGGTAGCGCTAAGAATCAGGTGTTCATCTTTAGATCTGAATGACAAGGCTGCTGTTACAGAACTAGGGGCAGTTCCTCCATGGCCTTCATAGGGACTTTTGGTTGAATGAATCTTCTGAGTTTTTGTTGGAGTTACAAATAAATCTGGAATAACTTCTGAAGATTTCATAAATTCCGTGGTCACAGCTGCTAAGACCTTGCCATTGCCGTTGCGAGGCAAAGATGTGAAATCTTTTTTGTGGGTTATCAGTGGCTTATATGCATAAGAAGTAGGTGGATCATCTTCAGTTAGATGCAGAAGGCCACTTCGGGAAGGTATAAGATCTTTGCTGTTTCTCCATCGACTATGACCTCTCATATCCAAAGAGAGAATATTCCTAGCTGGTCGTTGTGTGCTATCTTTCGAAGGATCATTGAAATGACTGGGCTTGTATTTTGTCTTTAAATGTGGCATCAACAGAATAGGAGTGGGCTGAATATAAATAGATGTTATGGTCCTGTTGACCATTGCTTCGCTTGATACATTTCTATCATGATTAAAGAGAGACTCGTTGAGTACTGTTTGATTGTTTGTATTCAATTCAGCAGATTGCTCTGTTGGGTTTGCAAACTGGTGGACCACTGTTTTAAATGTGGTTTCTAAATTCAGATATTTTGATGTTGAGTTGCTGGCTTCTGATATTAAATTTTTGGATGTAGTTATATCAGGAGTTGTTTGATCAGAAGTCAGATTGTCAGGGGGTGTTGGCCCTGTGGTTGTTGTGGTAGTAGATGTTTGCTGTATGGTGCTGCTTTCTGGGTCTGTTGTTTGATGAACCACTGGAAAGATGGACGCTTCAATTCCAATACTCGTTGCTGTTTTACTAATTTTTGAATCTTTCGAAAACGTTGATGTCATTCCTCTCCCCATTGTTCCTCCAGAAGTTTGCATTGGGGAAGACATGGACAGTTTAGGAAAATCGGGAAGTTCTTCAGTAAATGTTGGGAAAGATGTTATGATGGAGTTAGTTTCACTAAAAGCTGGCGCTTTTGTTTGCATAGGTGATATTTGGGTTGGAGTCGGTTCAATTATGAACTTGGTACTTTGGTGCCACTGATACTCGTTGCTTCCCTTTAGACCGTGTGTCAGGTGTCGGTGTTTATGTTGATGCCGGTGGTGTTGATGGTTCATATCAGATTTTGAATTCATTGCTGCCTCTGTAATTGCAGCTATCAAGTTCAAGTTAGTTTGGGTCATTTGTTTTACCTTAGTTGGTTGTATGTGAAAGTTAGCAGTCTCTGATGTATGGAAGCTCGTGTGTGATTTTAATTGCTCACTTGGGCTGGTGTGTGTGTTTCCAAGTATAGGGTTGGTGATGTTAGTTGGTAGGATTGGCAAAGCATTGCTCACAGAAACTAATTTGATAAACAACAAAGTTATACAACATATCAGTTGCTGGGACAGCAGAAGTAAGCAATCCATTTTTTGTAGGGTTCCTTTTGTTTTCTTCATGGATTTAGTGTTTCTTGATACTGTGTGACTCTTGAGTTTTCATATAATCCTCATGCATGATTCCTGAAATGATGAAAAAAAAGAAGTCATGTGTAAATATTTAATGTATTATCACTTTTAAGAACAAATGTTAAAGTTGTTCACTTGTACTTCTTCATGAGTTCGATATTTTTTTCTTGGATATTACATAAGTATTATATATACAACCAAAGCTATTACATAATATTTTGTACTTTACAATTTATTGACTGTTGAAATTGAATTTTTACTGAACATTGAAATAGTAAACCGTGTGTGAGAGGAAGCGCGCACATGCAGCATTTTACAATATTGATCCATGTCAAGGCAATATGGCACATATTCTCAAATAGTATTGAGTGTTAATATGTTAAAAAAATGTAATCATTGATTTTATAGAGATGAATATAGAAATTCCAATATTGCTCCTTTACTCTATATTTCATCAATAAAATTGGTTTGATTGAAGCTGTTTGGAAAAGTTTGCTTTCTGATGCCACTTAGTTATGAAAGATGAGATGAATATGTTTAATGTCAGATGTGTGTAAGTATGTGTCTTTGAATAAGTGAGAATTGTGGTGCTTATGCATTTTTAAGAATATTGACATGAAATAATAGAAATACCTGATTTGAAACCAAATTCATTTTGTCACTTATAGTAATTGTTTTAAAAGCTAGGTAGGATATGTCCTGTATATTTTGCAGTTGATGCAAATCTTTTTGTATTTTAGTCTCATCATTAGTGTACAGGCTTGTATTACTTTCAAATAATAATCAAATATGTATATATAGATGTATATATAGTCTCATAGTATACATTATTTTTTTTATTGTTAAACAGCAAATGTGTTTGAATATTTTTAATGAAATTGTGTGTTTAAATACAAAAACATTTTCTTCTTTCAATTCAATTTTGAAAATTGACGTGCAGAAATAAGTATCTCTATTGCCTTTGATATTCACTTTGTTGATACTTAAGTCTCTTTTGTATATTTTACTAAGCATAAAAATAAATCATTTTGTGGCTTGCCAATTTAATTGGTAATTTTTCTTTACAAACAATTTTTTTTGAACTTAAAAGGAGAAAAAGTGCACATCCAATAAGTAATTAAATATATTTGATATTCTTGAAAAAAAAAAAATTATTTTTCTAACCCCCCCCCAAGTAATAAAAAGGTATTTGACCATATGTTTTGTAATTATTAAAAATTGTTTTTTTCTTTTTGTTTTTGTGAAGACTTTTTTAATTGAAGGGATTTAAAAACACATTCCTTTTTCAGTAGTATAGATGTTAGCTACAGAGTGTCAAAATTAGATAGTAATCAAGCTATTTTGGTATCCATCTGTATATATATATATATATATAATATAATTCTGTACATATTTGATGAAGGCAAGTGGCAAACATTTCATTCAAGCACATTTTGGATCATTTTTTTGTAAACTACCTGAAATACCTTTTCAGATATACTAAAACCTATTTCTACATTTTACTATAATTAGAGTAGTTTGCATTTTGTTTGCCAATTTTGTTTTTCTGAAATTGATGTAGAGAAAAAGATTATGATATTGATAGCTACTCTCATTCTTTTCTGCAAGAGACAAAAAAAAATATTTGTGAAATGTTAAATTTTCTCAAATTTCTAAACATGAATTATGAATTCTGATTGCACTTGTGAAATTTATCTCGTTCGTAAAAAGTTAGTTCTGAAATTATATGATGCTATATTATTCATTTACAACAAATCAGTACAATTAGAGGATTAAATCTTGAAGTACCTTATTTCTGTCTGTACTTAAATATTTTTAAATTGAATCTTATAAATCAGTATTATCTATTGGTTGTTTTATCATTTACTAAATGTTTATTGTGATACTACATCTCACTGCACAGTCTGTGAAAAAGAAAGAACATTTTCTAGAGTGCAAAGCCGAGGGAACAATTCATAATCTGTCACTAACAGCATATTTAAATGTTAGATGGCCGAGTCATTTTGGAGAAGAATTCATGAATTTGTTTCTTCTTGGATTTGTATTTTTATCAATAAGTCATTTTTAATGTAGTAATTTTGCTCAACTTGTTGGCTTTTCATTTGGGTAAATTTTTGATAAAGAATATAATAAACTGTTTTATAATACTGAGCTCTCTGAACATAGAACAACTTATAAACAAATTGAAAAACAGTAAATATATATATATATAGTGTGTGTGTGCTCTAAGCTCTAAAAAGAATAATGTTCTTTATTTGATTTATATTATAAGAACTTTCTGCTAGATTTGTCTGCAAACACATATGTACACTTTTTCTCTGTACTTATATGCCTGTTTCACTTTTCAGGAATAAGGTATTGATTTCTTCCATTTGGTACTGTTGCTATGATGAATAGTTACCTTTAAAAAAAAAAAGATGTAAATAGTGAAATTTACTTTAAACAGATTTGACAATTACATCATCTCTCTCTGAGTTTTGCGACTGATAAAATGGTTGTGTTGGGGTTTTGATTGTTACTATTCCTTTAAAAGTTTCAAAAATATTATTGAACAGTAATCAACAGTTTATATTGTCTTTCATAAGCATCTTAGGAGGTTTAGGCTGACAAAACATGGCCATTCATAAGATGCGGGGGATCATTGAATATGAGAATATTATTGTTGGTAGCTGCTAAAGAAAACTTTTTATTATCCTTCAAAATCAGTGGTTCATAACCACTTTTGCCCTATGCCTTGCTTTGACAGCTATAAGATTTGATATCTCTCTTACTATAATAAAACAAATTTGGTTTTGAATTGCTCTGATAATACATCGAATTCAGAAATTTACCTGAATTTAGAGTTTCAAATCAAGCAAAATATTCATGAAGGAACAAGTTGGTTTAAAAAAGAAAAAAAGATAAGAAACTCCGATATATGAACTTTGGGCCACTTACTAATTTTTTTGTAATTTTTTTTTTGCGAGAAATTTAATAACAACGCAATTACTTCATTGGTTTTCGACCTCTCAGATTTGATGAATTAATCATTAGTTACTATGGAGTCTATAGTAAAATTAGTAATTAATAGTATTGGTGTTAATAGAAATTATTGATATTGTATAATAAGGGAGTACTCAGTTTGGCCTTATTAACACAACTTAGTTATGAGCCGCAAAGTGCTTTTTGCTCTTCACACCCCCCTCCGATTTCAATTGCCTCCTTGTGGGGCATGCAATCCATGTTCAGAATCTCCACTTTAAATATTTTGAAAATCAACAAAAATACATCACTATATTAACATTGTTACTTTCTCAGTTTAAACTTAATAATTTGCAGCGTCTTGTGTTAATTGACTGAATAAAAGCTTTTTTGTTTTGCTTCGTTAATTAAAGCAAAAGGAATTCTAGGATTCTTCAACCAGTTTTCTTTGTTGAATTCATAAAAAGTATTCATTTTTTCAACTTTTCCTTCTCTCTTCAGTTTTCATTATTTGATGTTCTTGAGTCTGTTTTCTTTAGAGCAAACTTTATTGTTTTATCATGTTTTCATCTAAGATTTAAAAAATGCCTTTGATTGTAGTTTGTAGAATAGAAAATTATATATCAAAGAAAATTAATTTCAAGTAAATAAACAAATGAAATATTACATATGATAGATGTATAGACTGATACTGATACAATTTCTTTACTAGTAACTTTTTGGTGTGTAGGATTTAAGGAAATTAATAGTTAGTGGGAATGAATTCTGCTAATGATATAATATTTGAATTAATCAATGCAGCATTGGCTACCTGCATCTTGGCAATCATTACCAGATAAGATTTTATTGAACTTACTCATATTCTAGTCTTGCCTCATATTGGGTAACAACTATGTGGGCCTTCATGATGCAGACAAAAAATCAGTAAGGTTTCTAATGGGGAGATCATTTGATGTGATACTCGAACCTGATCTTATCCTCCCTACTTTACCCTCATCATTTTTTGACTGTTCTCCTTTCTAACTTTGTCCCACCAATTTTTTCTCTCTTTTCTATTCCTAACGTTCCCAAAATTAAGAGAAAATGAATAGGGGAAGAGAGGGGAAACATGGAGGAAAATGGAGATGATAGCAATTTCAAAACTTGACTCCTGGGAAATCTCGTGTTCTTTTTAACCTTTCAAATCCCTTTCCTTAAAATCAATCCCAATCTGTGTTGTTTGGTGTTCATATAGAAGAATGTGTGAGAGCAAGAGTGCAAAACTAGATTCTTTTCAAACCTAATACTACTAAGTGACTTTTTTTAATACTTCACGTAGCTTTTTTTTTTCTCTTTTTCTATCTTTCGTATTAACCCAAGAACACTTTAATTCAATTCCTTTTGGTTCAACTCTCTACCTTGTTTATTGATCTCACACCTGGCCAGGTGGTTCTCTTGTCTTTTACCTATCTACTCTTGTTGACTGATAAATGCATCTATAATAAATGTATCAGTTCTTGCCACATAGCATATATAGCTACTTATGGTCTGTTGGTCTCGAATACATTTAAAAACAATCTCCTACATTTGTTTGGGGTTTTCTTTTCACTTACTTTTCCTTGAATATCCAGCATCTTTATGAGGACCACATTAATTTACATTGTCCTTTGTAAACATTTGTGTGGCTTCTCTCCATTGATGACATCTTCAGCAGTAAAAGAATCCATTGTATTTCTTACACAACTTTGGTTCCTGTTAATTCACACTTTTGAAGGAACTGATGATAGTATAAGAATTGTAACAAAATAACAAAGTAAGCGATAGTAAAAAATAATCCACAAAAGTTGTTAGTATATTTCAGATGTCTCTGTCTTTATTTTTTTTCTTTTTTGTGTGTGTCACACGCTCTTGGTTCTCTCTTGTCCAGGTCGATTATTCACCGATTCTGTCAGCAGGTAGGAGTGTATTTCTGTTGCTTGCATTTGGTTGGTACTAATGAATGAAATAACTAGAAACAACAACACCAGTACTACCAAGTACCACACTTGACTTGTCCCTCTTCTCTTACCAACCACTCAGAGGGAGAGGTACAGCACTTTCCGTGTTTGCGTCCTCCCTCCCTCCCTTTCTTTCTTGAAACATTAGCAGCAGTCATGGGTGACTGTAGCTGCAGTAGCAGCAACAGCAGCAACTGCTTGCTGACGATTTGATGATAAGCTCTCTCGCTCTTGTACATACATACATACATAGTCACAAATTACTCTAAAAGGTTCTCATTCTTTCAAATCTAAGCACGGTTTCAATGAAGTGTAAGTGAACACAAATTCACACATTGGTCAGAAACACTTATGGAATTGAGAACATGAATTCATTTGCTTACATCTAAAGATCATATAAGTAGTGAAACACCCACCCCATGTAGAACAGTACATATATACTACTTCTCTTTCACATACATACATACATTCATACATAGGTACACTCTTACTCTTATTCATACATACATAAATCTTAATAGGGAATTTTACATTTTAACCATTTTTACCTGTGTTAATTTTCATTTTCTATTTAGAAAATATGAGGAATGATAGAGGGATGGGCAGCGTTCTTTGGTGGTTAATATGGTTTTTTGAATTGTTGCTGGTTGGCAACCCTGTAATGTATCAGGTTATTTGGAAAGAATAATTCGAGTCTCTGATTGTATCTTTTTGCAAGATCTGATTTTTTTTTTTTCCTGGCTTTTACTTGAATTAATTTTTGTAAGTCACTTGGGCTTCTCTTCAATTTTCATAAGAATTTATCCAATCTTTGTTGACATCAAAAGGGAAATCATAATTTTGTGACTGTCACTAATCTACTTAATCACCTATTCTGTATCTGTCATTTGATGAGGGAAGAATCAACTGACTAATCTTAGAAAAAATAGGGGGGCGGGAAGGATTAATATTTCCCAAAAGATGTGAAATGTTAATTTCTGAAATATTGAATCTGTAAAACTAAGGGATAACATCGTCTACTTGTCTCTTTGTCTGTCTCTCTGTCGAAAACTAGGTTGATTTCTTCTGAATAAAGTTGTAATTGCCGGGTGTTAATTGTCACCTGTCTGGCTTCTTTCTCCTCACTTTTCAATTATCCATTCTACCTTGTCTTTTATGGTTCTTTTCCAACTTTGTCACTCTTCTTCCTTTTCTTCTTTTTCTCATGTCAAACACCAATGTAATTAAACACCTGTGAAGAAGTGCAAACAACCAGGTCTGTGATTGTCTGCCCAATTTAAACTTGGCCATTCCCTTTGTCTCTTTGTCTGTCTTCCTGTCTGTCTTCTCTATGTGACACTATAGTTTCTATCTCTGCTCTTCTTCAGTTTCGCTCTCTCTTTCTTTCTACTGGAACCTATCTGCATGAATTTTGCCTTTTTGCCTGACATTATTCTCTGGTACAGTATTCAGTCTTTTATGAGTGTTCTTTCTATTTATTTGTTTTTATCAGCCTTTTAAAGTCCATTGTTGGACACAGGCCTCTCCTAAGTAAAAAAAAAAAGAGGGGGGATGGTTGATAGGCCTTGGTTTGCCTCAGTGGCCCATAATATGTTGAAAAGGTTGGATATATGCCTTCCCCAAGGGCATTAGTGTGAAGAAAAAGCCATCTCAGCTGGAGTTAGTGCGTGATTTTCCAATCCCACTCTTTGATCTGCTAACTGTCCTGCCACCTTGCACCTCCTCTGAGAGTTTGTGTGCATCAGTTTTATTATTTCATTATCAAATTGCTTCTCTGATCTTTGTCACCAAGGGTTTTTATTTGAATGATCTGTTTTTTTCAAAGGTTTTTTTTTGGGGGGGGGGGTCTGCTATCATCACATGTTCTATTGATATTGTTCATTTCCCGACCCATCCCAAAAATCTGATAGCACTTCGAAATGTTTTTAGCTTGAATTACATTGTCATTTCAATTAATCAATTTATATTGAAATTTTAGAGTTTTACATGCTGTTACTTTAGTGCTCCTTCTGGAACCTGAAAATTAAAGTGAAATATCTTGAAATGATTTTTTTTTTACTATTACATGGTTTATTGAACCTGAATATAAACAACAATGAAAATATTATTGTATACATAATGATGTATGAACTATCTTTTTAAATATAAAAAATGGAGTTATGCTTGACTCTATGGCAGGTTGATGGAAGTAGTGCTTCCTTATTTTGGAGGAGTAGACTTATCAGTATCTAAGGTAATTGCAGAACTTGAACTAATTTGATCTAGTCTATTTCATGTTTCACTGTCCTAGTCATATGAAATTTTGTATCCTAATATTTTAACAGCTTATTTGTATATGATTTATCTATATTTTTTGTAACCCTTTAGATATTCCTGGGACGTATATATTCTGAGCTTCCTATGACTGCTTGGGTATGATGACCTGTAGATCTCTTATATAAGTCTACTGAGACATTTTAATTCAGGTATTCAGCACTTTAATAGGTTTGTCTCGAAAGGTTTAATCAAGTTTCTGTGACTTTCTTTATTGTTTAAATCCTGTAGCATTCCAAGTAAAGATATTAAAAAGGGTTTTCTTTTTTTCCTCTCTTTCACTAGTTTTTTCCAACATTGTAGAAGCCTGTCTCTGCATATTTAGATTTATTCTGGCTTCCATGCTACAGTACATTTATGCAGCTGTCTTGCTTGTACCTGGCACAGACATATAGTTTTCCTTATTAATATCTCCAATATATTATTTCTTTTAATTTGACTCAGGACTATATTACCTACCTGTGGACCCAATGATCTAGACTTGGCAATAAATTAATGTAAACACTAACATGTATCTATATAATGAACAGTGTGAGCTTTTCTGTGTATTTCTCTGTTTTTCTATCCAGAACTTCTTCCGCAGCCCATGTATACTACACTTTGATCTTAGGCAGAAGGCCAAAGAGTGATATTTTGACCATAGGTGGAAGTGTTGATCCATACGTAGATAATCATATCATTTCTAATGTATACTGTGCTAGTACAATAAACTTGATTCGGCCAGTTACTGATTTCATTTCATTTTTTCATAGATAATCTTTTTTCAACTGATATTATTTTTATCAGTTTCTTCCTTTTTGCCTGTTGATAGTTTACTTAAGTAACCTATATGGATGGATTATTCATGATTCCTCTTGAAATCAATATTGATCTAAAAGGTTTTGTGTCTTTGATAGGTTGTTGAAGCCTATGTCTGGTCTTGGTCATTATGCCATCCATTTCTTTGGAAAAAGAATTAAAAGAAAGAACTTTAGAAATATTGATTATACTTCCTTTTGATTTTGTTAATATTCAGATGGTGAACTGTTCAATGCAATGTTAAAGGCATTGTAGGAAGTTTGCTCTTTGGGCTGAATACTTATCCTAGTGCTTTGATTAGAAAATCTTATATGAATAGTGTACAACTCAGTTAGTGTACAGGTCTATGGAAACAATGGATGTTGCATTTCTATTTTAGATATTTCTGCTACAAAATTTTACTAGTATACAGGAAAGCAACTCTAACCGGCTCCAACTAGTTTTAGCCAAAGCGTTGCAATACTCATTCTCATGTATTTTTTATAATTATATATATATATATATATATATATATATGAAAACAAAAAAAGACGAATCGTATCGAAAGGCTCCAAGATCAGACAGAGGTTGCATCCACCATGTTGTGACAGAAAACAAAGCCTAGTGGTATCTTGAGATACTTCTTGTTCATTCTGGGTTACTGGTAATGATGGTTCAGCCCCAAATCCTTGGTTGACTCCAGAGTCATCATCTGATGACTGTTTTGTTTAAGGCGCTACTACTGTTTTTGCTGCAGTAGGTCTATTAATTTTTACATATATGAGTGTGTAATATATTATACTAAATTCACATGTGATAAAAGAATAATTACAAACTAGTAGCCTAAATATATCAAAATAGTTTTCTAATCATTGTAAGCCTTTCTGTTGTTACTATGATTAACAACTGTAATGTGGGAGCCGCTATAAGATGTATCCTATGATGGAGAGTATTTCCTTAAATACTACGAATTCTTAGATGGTCTGCCTACTCAGTATTTATCTCACAGAACACTATTTAATTAAGCTGAGTCTGTTAGTATAATCAGTAACACACACTGATTGTCCACTCCACAGAAAAAGAAAAGTGAATGAATTAAAGTCATGTAAGTTTGTTTGTTAAAAAGAGCGAATCAGTGTTGCCAATTCAAATGTTTTTATTTTTTTTATTTTTTGAATTTGTGAGTGATTCCCAGATTTGAAATATTTGAAAAGAAAAATCTAAATTGGCAACACTGGCGAAGATGATAAATCTCTATATGAAAAGAGAAAAAAAAAAATGAAAGAATTGCCAGTTGAAATGTTATGAACTTTAAAGCTAATAATGGATGTTGGTTCGAAGTTTCAAATTGTTGAGAATCTGTCTAGTGACTTAGTTGATATTATTTCTATTGCTTTATTTGTATGTTTTGTTTATTGCTCATTCTCCAATTCTGTGAATAGATTAATTTCCACTGATGCATTTGAGAACTCGCAGAATTTCTGGTTTTAACATGATGACGACTTTAATGTATAATAGTCCATGACCCATTACCTCACTGACGGTTATCATGAGTATGCTACAAAAGGCTGTTACATATTATAAGTGTGACCAACATGGTAGCATGATAAGAGGGCAGCTAAGGAGAGAGGCTGTTGGCTGCTACTGACACTATGTGCGACAGGCTCTGCTCTTATTTTATATATGATTTTACAAGTATAGAGTCTAAATAGATAGCTGTTTTCAATGCCTTAAAAGTCTTAAACCTGAATTTGCTATAGAACGTTTTCACTTTATTGCCAATTCTCTCTATGTTTTTTTAGAGATGGGATCTTTATTTTGTACCATGTTCAATTTATCATGATAATAATAATTCATAATGACCTAACTTTTGACTGGCTCATCAGATTGATTGTCTAGTAATAGATTTAGTCCTAGATTTTTTTTTTTAACATCCAATTTTGAGCAATATGGAAAAAGATGAAAGTCTACTTGGCCCATTTTCATGTCTTCTATGAATATTTTAGTCAAGCAAACTCAGTCAATGCCCACTTCAAGGCTTTGTTATAAGTAGGCAAGTTTCCTGTTTCTTAATTAGTGCTCTAAAGCTTTAGTTTGTTTTTAGGCTGAGAAAAGTTGATGTGGTATTTAACATCCTCATAGGTCCAAGCCATTTCATTACATGAACATGTAATTCTACTAAATCATTTGACCCTTTAAATATATTGATTTCAAGAATTGTGATTGACTTGATTGTTTGCATTGATCAAAATATAATGAGAACAAATTTTCTCCTCATTCACTTTTAATTTCCCTGATTATAGCTGTTTGTAAAAGCTATATCACAATCTCAACCATTAACTATTTCTGATATGGATATGAAATTGAAACTTCTTCTTGCTCTAGCTTTATTATTATTATGATATAGGTATATATTATTTGGACAGGAAGAGATTCAAAGTGATAGATTTTATGGTTTCTCTTTTTCTGGGGGCTTTTCTGTTAATAGAAGTCTTATTTCTTGATATCTCCATTTTTCTTTGTCTATAGCTTCTTAAAGTAACTCAGACAACTGAAGATTTTATCTTATTTGTATCATTGTATCCCAGTCTTTTTTTGGTTTCTTTTTGTTTCTAATAACAATAGATGTCTTCCTACTTTTAGCCACGTTTCAAAGACAGATGCCATGCGAGCCAGTCTCCACAAAAGTAGCATTTCTAAACACATCTGCCTTGTAGCCAAGAGAAGGAACAAAATAACCACTTGCCAATTGATTCAAAGGGAGTTTTATGAATTAAAACAAAAAACATCAGCAGAACATTAGCAAGGCGTGATGCTGCTTTAAAGACATTTTCTCTGTTTAGAGCTGTCTATTTTTTCTCTGCCTTTTTTGCCCTTTGGTAATGACAGTTGCCCTTCAGTTCTGGTTATCCATATTTTACCTCTGCCAACAAAGTTGGGAAAGGTATATTTATTCATTTGTGTTTGTCTATCTGTCCACATATCATCTCCAAATTGGTCAATGAATTCCAATCTCATTTTGTTGATTGGTGTGCTATGGGTTGAGAAAGAATTTGTCAAAATTTGAGGATGGATCCAGGAATTTTCTCCCAATTGAAAGATATTTTTGTGCCCAAACTCCAAGAATTTGTCCCCTACTTTAAGTTGATCTGTGCATTCTCTGCTGAATATTGACTGATTTAGGAAGTGGCTTTCTTTTGGCTACCTTGCTATAACTCATGGGATTGGGCTGATTTGGATACACTCTGCCACACCTGCTGCCATGCAATGTGGATCTTTTAGATTCTCTGTCTCATTTCATGAAGTATTTTTTAATGGTCCAGATTGACCTGAATGAGACATAGTGGTTTCCTTTCTTTCTTCAGAGGATTATGCAATTACATAGTTCCCTAGTTGAAAATGCCCAATTTTGATGTTATTTGACATTGGCTCATTTCACCTTCAGAATGACCAAGAATACTTCCCTTTTGAAGTCTGATAATTATCATTTTATACAAGGCATTGTGTGGTTATTTTTCTTGTGATTTTATAGTAAACTGAGTCATCTTAAATGAGCATATCTTTGTTCAATGTAAAATCTGATTAAATAATGTTATCTGTTTGTTATATCTTTATGTTGGGGCTTGCTCCCACAAACTTATTGAAGGCAAAACTCAAAAATATTATTTGAGACCAATGCAAAATTTTAACCTTGTAATATCCATGTTATCATTATCTTTAAGCTCATATCATTACAAATAAATTCTTCATATTAATTGACTACACATCTTTTCTCAAGGTTATTGTCTACTGTCATTTGAAGAAGAATCTTTACTTTTTTTTACTTAGCGATCCATGCATTCTTTGGTCTTATAAGATAGCCAACTACAAATGGCCTGTAATGATTAAGCATGTATTGATTTTTTATTACATGTTAACTACCAGAGTAATACAACTAATACAAAGGCATATCTTCTTTGCTATACTATGTAACGTTAACAAATAAATTGATATTATTATATTAGTTTTTTTCTAACCTTTTAGTTTTCAAAGTTTCTATTTCTAAAGTGAAGATTGTTGATTGCCTCAAGATGGCTTTGGTTTTAATGTTGTTAATTGTTCCTTATTAAATGGTAATTGCTATCTCCTTTTTAATTTGTATAGAAGCAAAACAGTGGAGAGGACCCTATTAAAGTCCTTAACTTTTCATAAAGGCTTTTTTGGTTATCCAACAAAGAAGACTTATTTATGCACACATAACGCACAGCCTATAAGTAATTGATGCCTACCATCTTGAAAGAGCATAATATCCAAGATGATTGGCAATGATAAATAGATTTTAGTCTGAGAAAAATTATATCAACAATTAAGATGCATACTAAATGACTTTGCTATTTATCACCCCCCATCAATAATCTTATGATTGTTATTGATTACTCACTTCTTTGCTGTCTGATAATGACATAATCTGCTTGAGTATAGTGGGGGGGTGCTATTAAAGAAGAGTTGAGGGCAGGGGGCTATTAGAGAAGAGTAATTTCAGGTGTCAGTTTCTCTTTTTTCAAATGCTGCCTAAAATTTCACCTGCACAGTCAACTGACTGTTGTATTTAATGGTGTCAAGAGAATTTAGAAAATCTGCTGACACCTGAGCAGTTATTGTACCAGTTGAGCTTAATTTCTTGAGTAGCTGCCTAATTTAATGAAATATCTTGTCAATATGATCTCGAAAATTTATTAAAAAAATTTCATCATGAATTCTTGGCTTGGTGTCATTCCAAACTTTACCAATCAAGTTATTTATCTATTCATGAATCTATTTTATGAAAACATCATTAATTGATATTACTGTATATATAAATGCTGAAGGATGATTTATTGTGGTGTTATCAATTGATTCTACTGGAAAAAAAATTTGTCAGATTATTTTATTGCTATGCATTCATGCATACATGGAATATAAACAAACAATACAGTAGTCATTAAAAGAATTTCACCCTACAGCCATACCTGCTAATGTGACTGAACCATATTTTGTGGAGGTGGGGTAGTTTATCATCTAAATCAAACTCATTTCTTATTTTTAGATAAAGATTTTATCTCCTTTATAAAGGATTGAATTTCAGAATGACCATTATCTCAACTGTGATCTCAAAAGGACTTGTTATTCTAAAAATTTACATTACTGATAAAGATACTCTCAGAAATGTTTTCTTATCCTTGTTTTTAAAAGATTGATTGAGTAAATATCTTGTTGGAGTTTATAGAACTGCATATCCATAAAGCGCAATATCTGATATGGTTATATATAAAAGCCTTTAATGATGCATATTGTGTAACAAATTATAATATCATCCCAATCAAAGATCATACTATGGATTCACTGATATTCTTTGATAGGTTATATTAGGGAAAACTTTTTGAATCCTGTCTGTGATAACACAGGAGATTCTGAACTTCTCATATGATAGTTTCTTGTACTTAGTTCTGCATGGATTTTTGATAATGGAATGATACCAGTGACCTCTTTAGAGTGCAAACCAGGGTGAATTAGAGGGATTGACGGACTCTTCCTCTTGGCCTCACTTATGTAGTCCAGTAGAAAGCCTCATTTGGAACAATATGTTTGTTATCAGCTTGACCTTTAGAAGGAAGTCAGGCAGCTGCCTGAAGAGGGCTCCACTTTCTAGTTGGGAATTAGTGTTGTCTGTCTCCTAGACTGGCTACAAGCCATAGCTTGAAACTCAGTCTGCCCTGCTATTTATCCATAGCTCGAAGGAGAATAGATGAATTCATACCTTTTCCGATGGCATTAGTGCAAAGAATGCAAACTACCGTAATTTGTGTTTGAACTTAGTTTGCTGATTCCATTCTCTGTGCTGTTAACCATGAGCCAACCCACAGATATATGAAATCCATGTAGTTCTTTATTTCCCTGATGGTGTAATTGTAAACAATAGGATTTATTGAGTGATTTTGGTTTTGTTGGTTAGACATTGAATTGAAACCAGGGAAATCATTGTAATCTTCTAGTTGGATAAAAACATTAGGTATAGGTGATCGGTTTTCTTTCAAGGCCATGGCTTTATCGAGAAAACTTCAGTGCTGTTGTAAGAAATGCTTAAGCCGTGATTCATCTTCATCCCATAGGGATGTGATTTGCTTAGAATTAGATAACTTGTAATACTCTTGGCCGTACAGAATTCCAACTCATGTTTGAAATGCAGAATCTTCCCTTTTGTAATTTGTACTTCTTCATGGACCAAAAGTTCGAGCCTGTGACGTACAAGTATGTAAGTCAGCCTTGACATTCAGTGATGTGGTTCTGAG
The DNA here is from genome assembly GCA_963457665.1 of Thysanoteuthis rhombus. Lineage (NCBI taxonomy): Eukaryota > Metazoa > Mollusca > Cephalopoda > Oegopsida > Thysanoteuthidae > Thysanoteuthis > Thysanoteuthis major. The sequence continues at coordinate 35,832,576 of OY735225.1, forward strand.
ATGTACTGCTTCTAGAAGTGTAAGAATACACTTGTCTTATTTGGTAGATTATTAGGTGTCAATCTTGTTTTGTTTTTTTCAAAATTATATCTATGTCAAACCAATGGTAAATGATACTCAAGGTCCATGTGGTGATTTTTTTTTCTTTTTAAAGTATGTGTTTATTTGAATTATGCTTTAGCAGAACAATTTTAATGAACCCGTGTGTACAAAACACCTGGCTGACATTACTGCTTGTTATGATGATAAATTTAATCTGATAGATTTAGAAAAAATCAAATCTTATTTCTTTATCTGACGAATAATAAAAATGAATGGAGAAGTACCAAGAGAATTTTACTAATGAATATAGGAAAAATTGATCTATTACTGTGTGGCTTTCTATACTTGCATATAAAAAAAATTGACTTCTAAAAGCTCAATAGAAAAAACCTAATCCATATCTGTATTTTTTCTTAGCAAGAAAAATATGAACTACATTGAAAAAAAAAAGGGTTAACATCATGAAAACATGGCTCCTTTTGTTATTAGTGGAACCAGTTGTGATGAAAGTAGGTTATGAATGGAATATTTTCTTTTGTGTCTTGACCACTCTAAATTTAGTCTTTAGAGAGAACAACAAAATAGTAAACCCATTAGAGTAGCATGGTGAGTGACATCTTCATTTTTTAGCTCTGAGTGGCCCCAAGTGATAGGAAATGCAGGGCATAGCTTTTGGCAGAAAAGATGCATAGCTTTCTTTTTACTTTTCTGGAATAAAAGCTGTTAGTTGTCAGCTATGAACAAGAGAATAGATGTTGTTTCATGGCAGCTTTCTTTTGCTACGTGATGGCTACCTTGCAGCCTGTAGATTTTTGGTATACCTTATATATCTGGAAAATGTCATACTTATATATAAGAAAGTTGAGCATGTATTGACTTTGCATTGGTTTATAAACAGTTCAGCTGAAAGGCTCAGTCAGTGATGTTGAATTGCTAGACTCTCAGAAATGGGGGAAAAACTATTTCTAACCTATTCAAATTATTACTTGATTATTTGGGGTTTCAGGAAAAATGCACCACCCAATCAGAAAGATGTGGAGGAATATGATTATCCAAATACTTTAAATAGATATAGAATATATCTATGGGTCTTGTCTTTTGGGAAGGTGGAAAATTATTGTATTTCCTGGCAATGGCAATGAAGACACTTTAGCCTCAATGATGCATCCACTTTTGACTTGCAAAATTTTGAGGGGAAAAAACAAAAAATAAAGGAATAAAAGTAACCTCCAGTCTGTAGTAAGCAGAGTACATTTTAAGACATTTATTTTTTTTGGTAGGAGAGGAATAGTGTTCTTAACACCTATAAATACACTACTTCATTACCTTATTTTTTGTCTTTATTAAACTAATGGTATACCACCTTTATTTTTGCAATTTATATAACACTTGTATTTGTTTAAAAAGTAATAAATTGTTCATGTATCATTTATGATATATCATACCTATGGAATCTGATGAGAAAATATCTATAACTTAGGATGAAACTCTTGAATTTAAAAAGTTCAAGATCACAACAGAAATAATTGATTCATATTTTGCTTGCATATCTTCATAAAATATGATTTATCTTGCTCATCTAAGTAGCATTCATAACAAATTGTAGCAATGATACTGACTTTTTAATAAAAATTCTCAAGGATATTACAATTAAAACAGATTTTTAGGTTGTTTTTAATGTCAATTACTGTCATAAAGAATCACTTTTATTGTGTCATGATCGATGCCTGTCTGCTCACAGAAAAAATTTAATTCTTCCCAAACAAAAGTAACTGTATAGAAATAGGATTTGATGAAAGTTAGGTAATTCAATGATTACTTAACTGGATTTAGCAAAAAATATTGTGAAAAATACATTCGTTTACCATGGGTATCTATTACCTATCAACTTAGTTCAAAGGTCAAGTGGCTATTAAGTGAAAGTCTGCCTAAATTTACAAGCATCTCATGGAACAGCTGAAGTATGAATGTTCAAAAATGACAAAACTTGATATTACCCTCAATGGTAAAAGTGTATTTTTAATATCAAAACACTGTCATACAAGGGGTAACACTCTAGTTCAATATAAGCACTTGTTTAACACTGTTTTATGAATAACTACTGAGACCTGAGAATTAAGGTTCTTACAATTCTTTTATCTTAAGGATGATCTTCCTTCATTTAAGTTTAATTCTGCTTGTTTAAAAAAGCATAAACATTTTAACTAGCTAGATCGAAGCAGACCTGAAAGTGATTCAACCTAGATAAATGTAGATGTAATATGGTCAGCATCTTGGTAATTGTTTACTCTAATGAGCAAGTTTAAACATTTATGACCTATATCTATATCTTCACCACTCATGTGTCACTGTCTCTTCCAAATTACATGCTATAAAATGAATATCTTGTTGATCAACATCAATTTAGCAATTAGCCAACTCAACAGTGCATATGAAAATGGCTGCTCTTTCTCCAATAAGCCTTAATTATCCATTTTCAATGATTTCCATTTAGCTTTCTTAAGTCTTTTTATCAGTGCAAACCCTTAATAGACAAATTTTGATGATTGATGCTCTCTTATTCAATGTTTCATGTTAATACTAATTTGTGTCTTGCTCTCAGTTTCTGTCCTCAAAAAGACTGTCGAGTTAATCTGTACAAATTAGACAAAGAAAGATATTTTGTGAATATTGGAAGCTTTAATAAGCTAAGATACTTATACTGCACTGGTTCCAAGTTCTTGTCAGATGTTTAATTGTCTAATATTGAAAATTTTTACAAAATTCATCTGAAAGTTTATACGAGGTAACAAAATAAGTTATGAATTACTAATTGTGTTATATTATATAAAAACTTATCTGAAATGATTTCCTGTTCTTACACAGTTAATATATCATTCAATTTAGACAATGTAAATAGAATAAACAATTGAAGAAAATGGGACTGCTGCAGAAATCTGTTCAGTCTTGTAAAGGTTACTGAATTGCCAAATCAAATACCTGCATGTGTATATGGATGCATGTATCTTCGTATGATTTGAAGGTATTCACAATAATGTAGATCAAGTTTTATGATAAAATCAATGAAGATATAATTTATTGATTCAAATGAATCTCTATTTATATGAATAAGCCTTTTAGGTATATAAAATTAACCCTTGTTTCTTGTTTTTTTTTCCTTCTGGTATTTTAGATTATTTGTTTCCCACAATGTATGAATTAATTCTCCCTTGTGCCAAACGTATTGCAGCCAATAGTGTTATTATCGTTACATATTCTATGCTCAAAAGTCACCATCAAGTGAAGAAATAGGGTGTTACTTGCAAGAATCTGTCTGCTGAAATTTGAGTGAAATTATCAATTTACCATTTCAAAAATTTATTGGCATCATGCAGCTGTAAAAAAAATCTAATGCAAGTATTGGAGTTCGGTTTTGATTCATAATTGTTTTTGGAGACTGTTATGGATGCAGTTCCTCAGCTGATTACAACATAATATGATAGCGTATTAACCTCTACTATTAAATATTATTCTGAGGTTTGTATATATTTGTACATGAGACTTGTTTAATGTCTTCATTTGAAGTTTTATCATTTTACGGAATATAAATCATGCAAAATTACTTCACTTCAATATATTGGGTTATGAATGATTTGTTCACAACCTTTAAGGATCACTTTTCAGGATATAAGAAAGAACAAGAACAATTTGTTTAACATTGTTTACCAAATCTGATATCATAATTTATCAGGATTGAGAGGAACTTATCATACACTGATTTTATTTGAAATGGCGTTCTTATCTTGGTTGTTATAGTCACCACATTTCAGCCATTGTATCTCCTGGTCTCCTTCAGGTACCTGCCGTACTCAGTAACATTCTCGGAATTTTGAACTGAACTCTTTATTCAATCCATGGTGATAGTAGTAGTAGTACTTTCATGGATTGATTAGAGGGTTTGATGGAAAATTATGTGAATATTACCAAGTATGAAAGTGAAGAAGTCTTGAGGGGGACTAGGGCAATAGTTTGAATAATGTCTATGATTATGATGATTCTTGATCACAGAAACTGAAAAGAATTGGTAGGAAAATTAGTTGGTCTCTCATGACCTGTATAGATTGTATACGAATTTTAAATTTATGAGATTCTGTTCTGACTGCAAAATAAGTCGCTTCCTCGCAGTCGGTGATAGTTGGAGTAAATTTTTAAAGACGCTGTATAAGTACCTCTTGAAATTTTTTACTGATTTTTCAATTTTCAAGCTAGATTATAAACTGAACACTGTTATTTTCAAATTGTCATCTTAATGTGTTCAATGTTTTTGCTATCTGTTTGCGTAAAATGTTCTACATAATAAAACCATGTTAATGTACATACTTTAGTTATTATGTTTCAGAGTTGATGATGAATAAGATAATTTTATGTATATATCCATGTAAACTTCATGTAACAGCTTTTGAATGGAGACTAAGTTGTTATTGTGAAAATGTCTCCTTAGAAGAAATCGTTAATTACATTGTCTTACTAATAGAAATAACTATATAAGCTTATATTGTATGTTCCTAATATATCAACAAGGCTTAAAATTGGATTAGGTAGGGTAGTATCATAAATATTTACTAAGCATAGCTTAATATAGCACAAGACCTCCGGTGTCAAGCACCTAGTGAATTTTGAACTCATTCCAAAGGCAACTTTTATAGGAGTATTATATGGCTGTTTCTTAAATCTTGGTTTTTAAGATAAATAATATCCTTATAAAGTTCACTTGCATATGCAGTTACCCCTTGCCATTCACAAGTTTTTCATAATTTGCAGTTTAGTCATGAATAATTTAATGGCAATATTTTTGGTTGTTTTGTGGCATTATGCAAAGAAACGAATCTTAGGAAATAAGCAGCACAGTATTAACAAAATGTAGAAGGTTTTGGAAATCAGAAATTCATGTAAAAATAATGAAGTAACTACCATGATCTTGTGACAAAAAGTGACGTGTGTTGATAAAAACGTCTGGAACTTGTAATCTATTAATTTTATCCTAAGAAAGATTGTAGAAAATTATCAACTGAAAATTGTTCGTGTAGACAATATAAGTTTATTTGATGCTGCAGACTTTAAAAAAAAAATTAGCTTTGAATTGGAAAATAAATGCAAAAAAGTTTTTTTTTTATAGTTATTTTTCTATCAAAACTCTGTTTTTACAAAATAAAATCTGCTGGAAATATTTTTTTTTTTTTTCAGATTTGTCATTAAATCATTGTTGTTTATGCTTCCTGGATCCTTCTGAAACATTGTTATTCAGAAAGAACAGTGTTTTACTTATCAATAGATATATAAGTTCTACAAATTGGATAGGGCTGGGTTTTTTTTTTTTTTTGTTGTTCAATTACATTTTGGCAGGTATGATTGCATATCACTGGAAGTGGATACTGTACTTTATCTATCTTCACCCAGGCATAAGATGAGTTCTAGGGTATTTTGTACATAGAAAATCTCTTCTCAATTCACTGTTCTATAGTTCTATAAAAATGCTTTCACTAATCAACTGTATATTACTTCACTGTATACTTTACTGTATTCATTTATTCATTTGCAATTTCAGGAATGGTAATGTGTTTGCGTATTGAAAAGTTTATGGTCTGGGGGGGTCGAATGGGTTTTGCTGGAGGTTAACAAAACTTTTTCACAGATTCAGCACAATCATGACCCTCAGACCCTTCGTACCCCTGTGAATAGCAAGAAATAACTGTATTGTTTCTAGTCCTAGATATTACAATTTTTTTTTTTGTTGTTGTTTCATTGTGGAAAGCATTTTAGTTACCAGTTGGTATTTTCATACTTTCTCCACTTGTTTTCCTGTCTAAGATTGGGAGAGTTTTTTTCTTCACAAAATGCCGCTGTTATTGGTTTAAATTTCTAACCTTTGACTTTGATAAAATAAAGAGGTGTCCTCCTTGTTTGTAATAGACTTAATTTCAAGCATAAATCAACCATTTCATATAGCAAATGTAGTTGTTGAATACAAACTGAGTTCACTTTCTGATGACTCCAGCTAATTTCTTGAATCAGTCAAATCATCTGCACAATTATCATTTAACAAAAAAGGAAGAAGTCATTCATTAGTGAGTAAGCTTGGAGATTCTTCTCTATTGACTTCCACTCTTATCCTGATCAGTTCTGATAGTTTTATATACTCTGGTAATTACTTTGTCACCCTTAGTAGTCAACCATGGATGACTATATTTTCTCCATATCTAGGTATTCTACAATTTCAAAGAAGAATATGCTCTCTCACTCCATTTATATATATGTATGTATGTGTGTATATATATATATATATATATATATATATATATATGTATGTATGTATGTATGTATTTGTGTATGTATGTATGTATTTGTGTGTGTATGTATGTATGTATTTGTGCGTGTATGTATGTATGTATTTGTGTGTGTATGTATGTATGTATTTGTGTGTGTATGTATGTATGTATTTGTGTGTGTATGTATGTATGTATTTGTGTGTGTATGTATGTATTTGTGTATGTATGTATGTATTTGTGTATGTATGTATGTATTTGTGTATGTATGTATGTATTTGTGTATGTATGTATGTATTTGTATATGTATGTATGTATTTGTATATGTATGTATGTATTTGTATATGTATGTATGTATTTGTATATGTATGTATGTATTTGTATATGTATGTATGTATTTGTATATGTATGTATGTATTTGTATATGTATGTATGTATTTGTATATGTATGTATATATGTATTTGTATATGTATGTATATATGTATTTTTATATGTATGTATATATGTATTTGTATATGTATGTATATATGTATTTGTATATGTATGTATATATGTATTTGTATATGTATGTATATATGTATTTGTATATGTATGTATGTATGTATTTGTATATGTATGTATGTATGTATTTGTATATGTATGTATGTATGTATTTGTATATGTATGTATGTATGTATTTGTATATGTATGTATGTATGTATTTGTATATGTATGTATGTATGTATGTATTTGTATATGTATGTATGTATGTATTTGTATATGTATGTATGTATGTATTTGTATATGTATGTATGTATGTATTTGTATATGTATGTATGTATGTATTTGTATATGTATGTATGTATGTATTTGTGTATGTATGTATGTATTTGTGTATGTATGTATGTATTTGTATATGTATGTATGTATTTGTATATGTATGTATGTATTTGTATATGTATGTATGTATTTGTATATGTATGTATGTATGTGTATATATATGTATGTATGTATGTGTATATATATATATATATATATATATATATATATATATATATATATATATATATATAAATGAGATGATGGCAGAGTGCAAACTGAAGTTCACTATTCACTCTAGAATCTTTTAATATATCTAATCAATTTCTGTAGGCAGACTCAAACTATTTTGGAATATGTAGCAATGTGAATTAATGTGTTTTTCAAATCTAGCAATATTTTCCCAATGCTGACTGACAGACCTAATGTTGGAATTTTACACACCTGACTAATTCACCTGGAATCAACTTGCAGTCTTTTCCCATTCCTCAGAATATAAAACCAGTGAAGAGCATCGGGTAGAATGTTACTACTGCTATCTTAGTACATGCTTAGTATCATACTAATTCAATTCTTGCCAGGTTGTCCAACTATTGGCAAAAGAATTCAGATCAGTGTCAACGTGCTTCTCTTTCTAACATCACCCATCTTAGAGAGGAAATCCATTCATAAAATTTGAAAAAAAAAATGCACGTAACTTTCTTAAAGGTGAATGTTAAGAGTTCTTTCACTTGTTTCCAATGATGCTTCGTGGGGTTGATTGAGATTCAGCATTATTGAATTATTCAGAATTTTTCAATCGCTGCTCTTTTCTCCTTTGACATTCTAATGTGACCAATGATGGAAAGTGAGAGTTATCCTAGAAGTTGCTTTCTTAGTAATCAAATTCACTCCAGCACAAAAGATGCATTGTGTGTATTGTGATCACTGAGCTGCATCTTGTTACTGCAGCTGCTCTTATTTACATTTAGACAAATTCTACTGATTTTTCATCATTTTCCTTTTTGAACCTCTATTTTGAGTTTATAAATCTAGAATTTTAGGTTAGACAGTATTTAAATAACAATGACATCATCACCAACAATAGTTTGGTTCACTGGGATAGTTTTATTATAAATTCGAATTAGGGATGCTATACTAATCTTTTTTTCTTTCCATCTTTATTTTTTTATCAAATAAAAAAACACTTCATAATTTACAATGGGATTTTTCCTGCTTTTCTAGCATCTTGATATTTTTCTGATTTTAGATATCTCACAGTTCTATTCAGTATCATATTTCATTTCAAAGAGTAAAAAATTTGGTTAGCTTTCTGAAATTCTATTAATTTCAGCATAAATCTTTGTTTCTTAAAAGTGCACATCATCCAAGTGAACTCTATAATATTTTGGTAAAGCTACCTTATAGTTGAGATACAGATTTTAGAATCTACCACAATACTCAAAACTGATTTGTGTTACATATGTCCTCTCACTAACTCTTCTTGAGCTACCTTCTTAGCAGACAGTATCTTATAAACCATGTTGTTGCCAATAAAAATGTGTATTTGTAAAATAAGATGTCCAAATGCTATAAATATGTACTGATGATATTCAGAAATGTTTTTAAAACCCTTTGCTGACAAAATTTATTTCTAAATTTTACCAATTTTAAGGCAATAAAAATTTAATTCATGAACCATCTACACAAGTTAATCCCTCTATATCCTATATATTCTGGTAGGATTATGCTCAGGTTATAGGTTAGAGCCATTTTTACTCACAGGAGTTGATCATAACACTCAGTTCGAAGTACTTGCTAAGTTTGGTTGTAAACAAACACACGTGTTTGACCGATCAGATCTGGCTGTTCTATCTGGAAAGGGTTTAGAAATTAAATGAGAAACTAACAACTTTCCCTCAGAATTGTCAAATTTTTGTCTTTTGTTCTTGTTCATTTAAATTAACAGCTTCATTAAATTCCATTGAGCTGTTGTTATAGGTAAAACCTTTAATCATTGTATTTTGATTAGATTTTTCATTACATTTTGTTCATTCGATTTATAATCGAACCACCCAAAACTAGCTGTTCTAATGATCACTTTGAGCTTTCAATTAATTCTAAGTTCCGCAGTACAATTACAGCACATGTAATAAGTACATCTGTATTTTTCCCTCAACTTTATACATTCACAAATGCAATTTATTTGGTCTTTTCCAGTAAGGAGAAATAATCATCTAAAACAATGAAAAAGTGAAGTACAAAAGAATCTTTCACTATTGCCGAAGAACTTATTACTTGGAAACTTTCAATCCTTTATAGTGAAAAGGCAATTTTCAGTCTTTTTTTAGTTTTGATTTCTAGTCGAACTGTTCAAATTCATTTAGATGTTCTGGTTTGCCTTATTCGCTATTAGAATAATACAGTTTTGTTTTTTTGTTTTTGTTATTCTTGCCTTATCATTAGAGTCACATCATTATGGCTTCTCTAACTTTTACTCTGTAAAAGAGTATTTGACTATTAAATTTAATTAGTTAATATCAAATATTATAATTTATACATGATTAGGTTGAATTTCTCGTTGTGCTTCTTGAAATTTGAAGCCTGTCTTCTTTATCAATTATGATGAGGGTAAAGTTATTTTCCCAGTTAACCTGTGACTGAGAAGTTCAGAAATGAAGTTTTCTCTTGTACTCAAGAGTTCATTATAACCTCCAATTCTGTTAGGCATCAATTATGAATTGTAAAAAAACTCTTGAGATCAAGATCCAATGGCATGTGAAATCAGTTAAATTTCTTTCAGTTTACTAAATTTTAACATCTAAAGAAGCTAAAATAAATTTACAACAGGAAATGGTTTTGCACGCTCAACTTTGCCTCTTATAAATTAACAAACTTCATAACGATTTTCAAAAATTAATTTGAAAAAATACAAAAAAGAAGAAAGTTCTACCTTGGACACTTTTGAAAAGAAATTGGGAATCAACAAAATTCCCTACCAATTAAAATGATTTTAACTTGTGATAAATTATTGCTTGATTTTTTTTTTTTTTTTTTCAAAGAAAATTATTTGTGACATTTATTTTTGTTATTGAAAGTTCTGGTTAACTTTAATAGTCTTTTTTTTTTATATTGAAGTCATTTATATTTTTACTATCAACGTTGTTAGTTAACTTATTTATTGTATCTGAATGTGCATATTTGTTTTCTGATTAATTGCATTTAGTGGAGCAATCGTGTGCTTATAGATGATCTTCTTGCGTGTAATCTCTAGATAGAAATCTTGAATATCATCAACTTGAATCAAGTAAATAGAGCTCGGTATCATTTTCTCTTTATATGATAACTTAAACAGATGAGATTCTTGAAGGCGAATTCAGTAATCAATTGTGACTCTAACTATTTGTTGGTATGAACTCATGAACTTTAAAATTCACCAGAAAACATTTTGTACTCTACTATTGCATTTTTTTGCAATATAAAATACAGACAAGAGAATTTGCACCCCTCTTGCTAATCAGGTCTTTTCACGCAAGGTGAGGGGGTTTGAGAGTTGGAATTTAATAGTCAATAAAGCATAGTGGTCTTATATGAATCCAACTTGATATACCCATATCAAAAGATGGTATTATTCTTCGTTGGTGGCAGGGTTGCCGCTAAGATATGTTCTGAATGTATCCCTTTAGCATTGCCTGGAAATATACCCTCCCTTCAAAGTGGCAGTGGATGCCCGTGCTGGATTAAGATTTCTTTAATACTTTCTCATGAACAAGATCCTAATTCTCAAAGGTTGTCAAACCATTAAAGACGGTAAGTTGATTATCTTGAAATACTGGAAGGTAGGCATCGATTTGTAAATGGGAGAAGTGAAAATGCACTATTCAATCAAGAAAACAAATTTTAAGCTTGAACAAAGGGTTTTCCACTTAACAGTCAATTAAGTCATTAAAGAATAAAAATGATCTACTCTAGCTATTTCTTTCTCCATTATGTTACACATAACAAAAAGATGAGAGAAACCTTTTGCTAAAAGAATGGAATTAGTGGAGATTAGGGAAATATTTGACTCATAAATCTGGAGAAATGCAGCTTACTGTTAAATTCTAGTTTTCATTAACACATATGGATCAAAATGTAATTCCAACTTCAATGTATCCATTTTCATGTAAATTTCTTGTATTTTGTGTAGTCCGGTCTCAGAACTTCTCTTCGATTCATTCTATTGCTTTTCACAAATACGGAAGTTGTCATTGTCCTTTTCGGAACATCTATTCAACTATTGGCCTTAATAATTCTTTGCTGTCTGCATTTTGAACTAACTATTACCACAATCGCCACCCGGAAGCAAAATAAGATGAAAGGAAAAATACAGTTCTCTATAATTACATCGAATTGACTCTTCCATCCTCTCCCTGCTGCTTCTTTTTCCCCATCTGCATTTTGTACCCTTCCCGTTGCCTCTCATTATATATAAATACATTAGTTGAATAAAAGATGAATTTTTCTATTTCTTACACTTGTATCAATCGTACACATATAAAAAAATAAAGTACTGATGATGATATAAAGGAAAATCTTTCAGCTTCCTCCCCGAAAGACAGGTGCTTTAGAATTTATTCGATTATGTATTTGTTTATTTTTTAATGTGGGTTTATAGATTACGGCAGTCTGTTGTATTCGCAGAGTTAATTGCAGGATGTAGAGCTTGGCTAGTTCCATTTGGCCAATTAAATGTCAACAATGGTAGAGAGAGGAATCAAATACTGCAGCCCACACTGACCCCAGCCAACCCCCCTCCTTTGTTTGCAAATAGGAAACTAACAAACCAGCTGGCAAGCAAACTCACAGGCACTAAGAAAAAAGACTTAAAAATTGCAGATATGAACAAACAATAATAATTCTTGACTTTTATTAATTAAGAGTCACTCCAGGAATTGGAGATCAATTGATTGATTATTTTTATTCCTTATATGTTCACCCATCCCCGTTAGCTTTTATTTTTGTTCTTTGCTGGTTGCTGCTCTTGAAAAGCTCTACTTTTAGATATGAAGTTGAAGGTTGTTGTCTTTGTTGGCTGCAGAGCTGTTCTTCTGGATAAGAAGAGAAATCCCCTCTACTCTTGGTAAATTATTGCTCGCTCTTCTTTGTCACTCTTCTACTCACTTACTCAGTATCTACTTTTTTTTTTATACTTATCCTTTCACTTGATCTCTCTCCCCTGCTGTATAACTTCTTCTCTCAATAATTGTTGCATCATTCATTCACTCAATTGACCTGACTGGATTATCTTGTTGAAACAATATCTCTACTTAAGCTTCTTTCCCCACACCTCTTTTGCCATCATACTTTTTTATCAATTCTTTGCTCAGCAATTGCTATTACTTCACCATTTGATAGCTTCATTAAGTTCAATTATTTTCTTTTGCTCAAATCTATTTGAAGGACTATCTCCATTTCATCTAAAAACTGGATCTCGAGTTAAACTCTAGCTTCTAATTCTTTAAATTAGAATAAACTAAATTTTTCTGAAGCAAAAAAATATGTTCCTTGCCATGTAACCCACATAGGTGTTGGTATGCTTGAAAATCATATCTCTGTTTCTGGTATGTTATTTGAGTTCCGTTTTTATGAACAGAAATAAGAGAAAGTTTAACTTATCTATTAAATGCAGGAAAATGAAGGAAATGTTCAATAAAAATATTTTGACTTTTTTTTTCTTTTTATTAGTCACTCATTGGTTCTGCATTCTCAAATTTCTCTCAAACATCAGATATTTCTTTTTTTCTTCATACGCGGTATTGATAATTTAATTGAAAAAAATAAATTTGATTTTGAATTGAATATCAAATCTTGTTCAACTCTTGTTGCTTCTATTCCATGTAACACAATATTGATCTGAAAACTTGTAAAGAAATGCATAGGCCAGACGCTATTTTTCTTTCCTGCTTTCCTAAGACTTACAAAATTCCATGTGCATGCATGTGTATAAATACAAATTTGTGACTGTGTCTGTTTATGTGACTTTTGATAACAGTTGGATGTTATGACAGGTTATAGATTGTCCATGTGGATGCTGCTGCAATTAACTGCTGGTAAATAAATTTTCATGATTGTAATAATAAGCAAGCCTGGCTGCTGCACGGTCAAACTCCACTTCTATTTTTATTCTGACTGAAGATAATCACTGCAGCTTGTATATATATACACACATATGGTTATCTTAAAAACTATTTGCAAAATAAATTTGCATAAGAACCAGTTTTATTTATATATATCATTAACAGCAATAGCTATTTCAGGTTAACTACTGGACCAAGGCCTTTCACGTAACTGGCAAATTAGCTCACCTGTTGCTGCTATATTCTGAGGAGCAGGTTTTGAATTTAGAATCCTTCTAGACTATTGTCTCTCAAAAGATAATCAAGTCTGCCTTGCTATTTTACTTTAGGTTAGGGGGAAAAATGATGGATTTATGCCTCTCCGATAGGCAATAGTCTAAAGTGAATGTAAACTGCTTTGGCTGGAGTTTGAACTCAGGTTGCCGCTCCCTGTGTCCGCACTGTTGCACTGTTAGACCAATCATACTTTTATGCATGTGTATATATATTTATTTATGTAAATTCCAAGTATATTTCCAATGAAACTTATGTTTTAAAAAAATGTCTATTATTGATGGCATCAGAGAATAAGGGGCTAAAAGAGATTTTCTATTGATATATCAGAACAAGAATGAAAAAAAAATCTTTACTTACCTGTAGCAGCAAAAAAGCATCTTAAATTATTTCCTATTCTGCTTTTATAAAAGGTAAAATCCTTTTAATGTTTTATGTGGGTAGTCATTGAAATTTCCAAAGCATCCTTTCTATTATTATAGTCTTTAATTGAAACTTAACCTTTTTTTTTTTTTTTTTTTTTTTTCAAAGGTTTTCAACTCTTTTTTTTCAAGTGACTCTTCTGATTCATTCCCGTGATTGTCTCTTCTTTCTTTTTTATTGATTCTCTCAAGGGATCTTTTACCTCTGGCCACCTTGCGATTGAGAAAAAAAAGTTTTTATAATTTTTCTCTCTGCTAAAATGATACTCTGTGGCTCATCAAGAGATATTTTCATAAGAGGAACTGTTTTGAGCATTTTAAATTTCTTCTTCTAACTGGTTGTTTTCTGAAGTTTTTGGATGGAGCATTTTCCTTATTCCATGTATTTTTGAGCTTTTGTCATATTTTCTTCTCTTGATACAACATATTGGCCAATATATTCTACAGGCTTCCTCAGATGTATGTTGCATCTAGCCATCAGAATTCACAGTACTTTTTTCCCCTTTCTTCCTTCTTTTCAATTCATCACCAATAACATCATAGTCTAAAAGAAACAAGATAAGCAAAATAAAGTCTAGAGTAGAGATTCCGAACCATTTTGCTCAATGCCCTACAGCTCAAGAATTTTGGTGTCCCTCACCTCACTATTGAAAAAAGTGGTTTGATTATATATCATGTGGTGGAAAATGTATAATTAAATTTTTGGCCTTCAGCCATATCTTGCGCTTTCACACTTTGGTTATATACTCCTTACTATTCAAAAAATAAATTTGGTGTTTAAAAGTTATAAAATATGTTAAATTCAGAAATTTTACAAAATCTAGAGCTTTAAATAAAACTAATGAATTAAGCATTTTGATAGCATTGTTTTATAGGTAATTAATCTATTAAGCCTCAACACAACTCAGTTTTGAACCTCAGAACACTTTTCACGCTTCGCATCCAAATTGCTGCTCGGCATATTCAAATTGTACCCTGGTGGGAATCACTGGTCTAGAGTTAATAATATCAACATGAGAACAGAATAGACTTGGGTTGTAGAAAGTGCGAATACATTTTAATTGCCCCCCCCCCCCCCGGCCACATCAGGGATCAGCTTAAGGAGATTTGTGGATCATTAGTTATTGTACTTTGAACTTGGTCTTGTTAATTCATAAGCTCTTTCTACAACAAAGGTTAATAAGTTGGCTGGTTCCAACTTTCCCCCTTGTGTTGATACTACTACCTAAAAACTCAATAGTCAAGACACACATAATTATTACCGATGTGTTTTATTAATTTTTTTCTTTTCTGTCATGCTGAAGAAAACTGATGTGATTTGATTTCTGAAGAGGACTTTAACAGCCTAATAACTTACTAATAGGCCAATGGTACACTGATAACAGTGTTGAAATTTCAAGAATTAAGCACGTCAGTCAGATTGTATACATTTGGGAGAGGGGACAACACATCAAAGCAATAAATGGCCTTGATGGGTGGAATTTAAAAAGTAAAAACAAACCCTATTGTCTTTTTCAAATCTACATACACTATAAGTCTTATATTTCTGTTGAACTGTAATGTTGTTGAGCAGGTATAGAGAAAGTATGATATACTAGATGCAACGTATACTTAATTAAGTTTGAAGAATTTTTGGTCACAAGGTTGCATTGGAAACAACAAGAACAAAGACAATCATTCAAAAAAAACTCCTGGAATAATTTATCCAAGCTATTATTATCTGTAAGACCTCTCACTTCTTTTGTCTGTTACCCACGATCTTGAAAAAAAATGACCCAAGTTGTAACCTCTTACTTTTGACAAGCAAATATTTTATCAATTCTTTCACTGATATGATATATGAAAGATATGTTCCTAAGTCTCATGTGTGTTGTTCATCTTTCGTATGAAACGTTAATGCAATGCCAGTCCCAGTCTTTTGCTTATTTCCTTTAATGCTATTTGAAATCATAAACCAAAAAAGAAACTTATAAGTTATTTACTTCTTGGAGGCCTGATAAGAAGAGATCCAAAAGAATGTTATTAACCTCAATGAAGTGTTCTATTTTAGATTCACTTTAGATCTGTCTCTGTCCTATGGCACCAATAGATCTCAAGTATTTAGATGTGCAGAAAAAAGTATCTTGCTTACCTTCACTAAAAGTTATATGTTCGGTATGCCTCAGTATTCCTGAGATGGAATGGCTGATTTATTTTTCCTGAATATTGTGCTCAGTTTTCATGGGGATAAAATGAGGTATCAGTTCTGTTACAGATCAATTGGTAATTTATATCTATATTATAGTTAGTAAAATAGGACATTTATGAAATTAAGTTGCATCAGCATGTGTAAGATTTTTGAAATTATCATCTTTTGGTTTAATTTTTCATATTCATAGAGTTGATTTATTAAACTAACATTAAGTGGAAGTTGAAAGTGAATGAACTAATTGCTAAAAACAACAGGAATTACTTAGGATTATTTTGACTTATTATTTCTATATAGCAGCTTTATTTGTATGGTGGTATTTTACTGATTCCTCTTGCTTTCAAAAATATTCTATATATCAGTTATATTTGTTTGTTCAATTCATTTGATGGTAAAGGAAATACTGCATAACTTCCTTAAAAGACTGCAAAAATTGAATATTTTTGTGTTTAAATAAGTTTCTTTTTAAGATTGTCGGTGTTTTTTTTTGTTTTGTTTTTTAAAATTATCCTTCTCTCAGAATGTCCGTTTTATTATGACAAAGTGGGGAAAAAGGCTTTTACAGCTTATTTGGTTTCAATGAATTAACAGTTTTTGGAGATAATCAACAAACAGAAACCTAAAACTGATTTCTCAAATTTAATTTTAGATAAACAGATGAAGGATTTCTATCTTCGGATATTGAATGTGTAAAAAATAAACAGCTTCTGTAGGTAAAAGGTATTCAAAAAACACTTGTTAATGACTATATGTTGGGTGTGTTTTGAACTTTTAACCTCTCTTTTGACTGAATAAAAAGCTGTTTATCACTTATAAGGAAATGTGGATGAGGATTTTAAGACATTGATGATTATATTGACTCCTAGCATTTGACCCAAATAGGAAAAGTTAGACTTTGGAAACTAATTTCTCTTTGATGAATGATTTTGGTGTCAATGATTGAATGCAATACCTATGTCAAACTTATAAAATCCAACAGACTGCTTCGTTTCAATCTGATTATATGCAAAACCAATGTCTTTTTCACAAAAGAATATGCAGTTTGAAAATGTATTGAGAATGTGAGCCAATGAATAAATTGATTCGCTTACAAAAAAAATCCTGAACTGAACCCTATCTAGCAAAAAGATTTTCCATTTTACCAGTTTTTGTTGCAGACTGTTTAATATCCATAGATAAGTAGCGTGAATACTCATGTATTATTTCCATTTGACAGGTGAGTGGTGAGAAAGTCAGCAAGCTAAGTTTGGTGGATTTGGCTGGCAGTGAACGAGCTCAGAAGACTGGTGCTGTCGGCGAACGCTTGAAAGAAGGAAGCAATATCAACAAGTAAGTAAAACTGGCACATGGAGAATTATGAAGAGAAAAAAGAATTTACGTTGAATATAAGTTTTAAAAAAGACATTTGAACAACTATCGATGATTTTTATTTTGTTTTACAAATTCCGTAGAGTTCGTAACTTTTGTTGACTTCTACTCAGAGGTAGAGGTGATCATCAGTCTTATCTTTTATCCAATTGACTATTTTTCATTGTAATATCACCAGCTGTTCTTAATAAAGAATCATAAGTCTTCATATATTTCGTAAGAAACAACGCACAAATTGTGTCGAGTTCAGTTTTTATTTAGTTTTCCCTTCCTACGGATCAAAATGAACAATTCATTTTAAAGATTCAATGCTACTACTTTGGACTTTAAAATAATTATTGAAAATACTCCTTGAAAGTTACTGAGGGTAGTTGAAAGCTCTAGGAAAAAGATGAACATCAAAAAGTTTTGACAGTTCCTGCATTAGTGATCAAAAAAACTAAACAATTGATCTGCAGACAGGGAAAAAACTAAATGAAAAGTTAACTTGACAAAATTTGTCTGTCGTTTTTAACAAAATATGCTTAAGAGAAAAATAGCTGCCAAAATACACATTATATATATATATATATATATATATATATATATATATACACCCGTGCCTACTCTTTATTCTTTATTGAAAAAAAAGAAAAAAAAAGAAAGTATGATGAATTGTCTCTCCTCGCTACTCTTATACTTGAGATGCTAAGTGCCTAAATTCTTTTCTTTTTTTTTCTTCTTTTTTTACACCTGTAGTATTTGTTCATATTGCTGGAATGCATATCCTCTATCCCATTATTACTTAGGTTCTATGATACTTATGTAAGATATCCTGCTTTTTTTTTGTTGTTGTTGGTTGTCATTTTCTAATGGAGCTACTGGTTACATTTTTTCGGTGTTCATTATATCTGAGATATTTTAAGGTGTATGATTTTTAGCTCCATGCCAAAACTGATACTATGACCAATTTCATTAGTCTTGGAAATATTCAGGCTTGGTTATGAACCTCAATTCATTTTTTGTTCTTAAATTCACAGCCTGCTTGTAGCTTCAGTGAATAGGATTTTAAAAATTTGAACTTCTTTGTGAATTGAATTCAAGAAGATTTTCTAAAAATTACCAAAAAGTGCATCCGGAGTTACTTTAATCAGATGTTAGTAATTTAAGGAATTACTATTTGAATTACCAATTATAAATTTAGAGTTGAAGCAGCTATCACAAATTTGTACGCAAAAAATTGATACTTTTGCACAAATTTAACTGATAGACTGAAGTGTTCCATTTGTTTGATTTAATCCTTAGCAATTGGTTAAGCATTTTCAATTTTAGTTTACCTATGAGAAAGCTATCGGTAATTAGATAGTTCTTTAATTTTGCATAGCAACACATTAACTACTATCTGCACTTTGGGAAACATAGAAATGTATAGCTTCATTTGGAAAGAAAAAGTACTTTAGAGAAATTAAATAAACAATATACTTCAAAGATTATAGTATTTGCAGACCAAGAATAATCATCTTGATTATTTATAAATTTCACCTGTCACTTTGTTGCACTCCTGATGGCTCAGGTGTTTTCTACTGTTGCAATAGAGCTTCAAGAAAAAAATGGCAATTGAAGATACTGTTTGTGTACAGGCACAGGACTCAAATCCCGTTTATAGCATTTCTATATTGGTTTGAAAACCTCATCTAAAAATTATTTCACTGTTTTGTAAAGTCTAATGAATGTAATATATTGTCTTCTGAATTTGATCTAGAAAGAATGAATGGAGCATTTGGACAATATCACAAAGTTTTACTTTGCTCTGTCCCCTCAAAATTGCTGTCTAGTTTTCTGTAGATTTCTTTTAGATGAAAATAGAAAAGAACAATTTTTATTATTATTGGACTAACCCCAATTGATAGAGACACTTTTGGAACAGCTTTAAGTGAAGAATAGGGTCATTTTAGTGGGTTTTAAAACCAGCAAGCTTTCGAGTTTTATCTAAATTTTATTCAATGACTTTCATACTACCCTTCTATTTTTAGTTTCTACATGTAGATGTTTACATACTTGCTATTTGGTAGGTTCTTCAAAACTCACTGCTTGGTTACTTTTATGTGGGAGCCTCCCTTTCTTTTAGCTATAATTCTTCTTCATTTTTTTTTCTTTTCCATTTGATGAGTGAGGAGGTTAGAGAAAGCCTGCACCTTTTAATGATTCAAACAGATTTCAGTATACCAGAAAGTAACTTCCATACCACCTACATCGTATGATTTCTTTTATAGATAGCTCATTATATGGGAATTGTACTGACTTTTGTTTATCCTCAGCACCATATTCCTAGAGTGAAGCAGGAAATAATTGTTGAACAGAAAAATACAATACTGATCAATGAAGAATTATAATTATAAACTAATTTACTTGGACTAATTTACTCATTTTGGTTGTTATAGTCACACCGTATTGGCCGTTGTACCCTCTGGCATTCACAAGGTGTCTGTCATAGTTGGTAACCTTTTGAGGATTACGAACCGAACCCATTATTCAATGAACAGGGTAGATTGTTCTTGAACATTGTGACTATTACAACCAAGATGGCAACACTAGTCCAAGTAAATCAGTGGGTAATAATGGAAATTCCTCAGAAATTGTAGGGAAACTGATCATTTGAACAAATATCTCCCTAGTGATACTCACAGTTCATTGAGTTCTTTAGTTTTTATTCGATATTGACATGAATCATGATTAAAGATAGTTGATTAAAGCAATTGGTAAAAAAATTGGTTTTCTGATTTGGTGAAAATGCCATATAATATATTGACAAAAAATTACATGAAACAAATAAGATACCAACTTTTCTTTCCCTAATTTTTATGGTATTAGCAATTCTCAGAAGTGAAACAAAGTTTTTATTCCGCAAGAATACAGATGAAAGTTAGTGAATTCTCTATTGTGCATTTGCATGCATATATAGACATAATTGCTAAATAAATTGAATTCATGGGGTGGCAGTCAGTTGGATGCAAGCTCTAAGCCAAAATATGATTTTTTTTTTTTTTGTCATTTCCTTTTGTCAGTTCTATGCATGCACATGAGTTTATAAATCTAACCCAACAAGAGATTGCTCATAGTGTAGATTTCAATTCCTTATTGCAAAACATTATAGAATCAATGACTAGACTTGAAATTGGAATTGAAAAAGAAGATTGAAAAAAAAATGTCATTTTCCACTCATGGATGCAAGGAATGCTTTTCTAAGACTCAATTCTTCTTGGATTCTTGAAAAAGCGTATGCAAGGAAAAACATAGATTTCTTGCAAGGGTGAAATTTTAATTTTGATAAAAACTAATCATTTATTTACTCTGTCTTTAAAAGTAAATTTGAATTGTGCTTCATGTTACATGACAAGCATGTGTTATACTAAAAAATACTATTCATAAGGTTTTGTGACACTAGTTTCCAGCATGAAGTAATTGTCCTTTTAAAACATCAAGGATGTTATTCACTGATTTACTTGATTTTCTCATCTTTGTCATAATAGTCACAATATCTTGGCCATTGAACCCTCCAGCCTTCTATCATAGTTGGTAACCTAGGAATTTCAAACTGAGCCCTTTATTTGATGCACAAGGGTAGATTGTTCTTAACCTACTATCCATGCTAAAGGATATCTAGTATCAGTTGATTATTCCTATAACTAATAAGATGAGGGCACTAGTCTGAGTAAATCAGTGTATGATAATGATAATTCCTTATCTCAAAAATTCAGTCAAAAAGTGTTGCGGATATATTTGGAAGTGGCCTGCTTCAGAAAATTTTGATATCATATTACACTGCTTGTAAACAGGAAATTTTTTCGTTTCGTTGGGTATAAATGATAATTAATTATGTATTGCAAGATCAAGATTCTCCTCCATCATCATCTCTCTCCCAGCTCTGTATGGAATCTCTCTGATTTTGTGTCAACAGCAATCTTGTAATTTGTTAGGCTATCTGTCTTGTGATCTGATGCCAGAGCCAAGGCAGAAGGTCTGTCTATGTCTTGTAATTAAAGTTAACTGACAGTCTGGGCTCACTTTCTGCATAAGTAGAATTTATCTTTCCAGTTCATCGCCACAGAATGGTTTCTTTATGCCAAAAACAGCTTGCCTTATGAATATGCATTAGGAGCTGGCACTATGCTAAGAAGACCTACAAATATCAGGCTATCATTATTGTGCTTGCAAAAGAAATTCAAAGTACACGCTAACAAATAAATAAGACATTTCATGTTTGGTAGATTTCTTGGCAGATTTTGCTGTTGCTCAAAATATTGCATGTTCAAAAATTGCATATCTGATGAATACCATGACAAAAAGATTTGATAGCAGCATTACCATGATCGTTGTTTTTACTTTAAATACTACATTTCTAATGATTGGTATTTTATTTTACTCTGACTTGAAATCACTTTTTTTTTCATTTTTATTTTCATTAACCCTTTTTTTTTTTCATTTTGAGATGGCATCTCAATTTTCAAATGTTTATAGTCCAAGGCTGAAAATGTTGAGCTTCTGATTGATTCATGCATTGAATGAATGTTAGTGAAGACCCATTATGATAAGAAAATGCTTTTTTGATTTAGATTGCCACATGGGAATGTTGGGGAAACTAAGCTCAGAATTTAATATCTTGTAGATTTTCAATTAGCTTAGCCCATTAGTATGGGCATCTTTCTCCGCCACTTATCATACAGCGATCTCACTTATTGCAGTGATTTCTTCAAATAGATTAGAAACTCATTCTTGTATTGTTCTCCTGATTTAAAACCCTGTATTCTATTATCATCAATTTGTCATTACTTGACATTTTGGTTACCGAACAAGAACTCTTAGTGCAAACTGATGGCATTTTTCAATATGCTGAACCTGCAATTAGGGCAGATATTGAGATGCTGTGGGAGTTTTATAAATACTTTTGTCATGTCAGGAAATTTAGCTGGAAGAGAATGTCTTCTGCTAATAGCGCTATGTAGCAAATGTTGAATAATTTTGTGTTAAATCTACTCTTTAGAGAAATGTACTGAGTTCCAGATTCACATATTTTTTTTTTCAAATCAAGGTTAGCATTGCAAAAAACGTTCCCAATTTTTTAGAGGCAAGTAGTGAAGACTTTGAGTGAAATGATGTCACATGTCTCCTTTTTTAAGCTGGAAGGGTTCTGATTTTCTTGTGTAATCTGATAAAGGAGCTATCGTGTTGGTATATATATTGCAGAATTCTGACATACGTGGGGTCTACTCTTTCCTGTATTATTGCTTTGATGATTTCGGGAATTGCCATGGTGTCAAAGGCCTTCTTGAGGTCAACAAGTGCTATTGCAAGTGGCATTTTATTTTATGCTACTTTCTCTTTTTGTTGGTTCACTGAATGGGGATGGTCATTGGTTGAGTATACTATTAATAGGGATTTAGATCCGATTCTATCCTTAAATATCTTATGAGAATGCAACCCAAAATGCATCCGTTGATCTTACCTATAAGTTTGTAAGAGGTCTTGTAATAATAGTCTTATTAGTCGTATAATCGTTGTTAATCACCATTAATTCTTAAACATTATTGCTGTTGTTTTTTGTTTTTTTATGGCACATCTTGAAGGCTCACATGGTGATTGAGGATTATATATGCAGTGAAGTTTTTGCCACTCCTTCATTTAGTATTCAATAAAAACAAATTAAACTGATCTGGTGAGTGACTCAATGAAAATTGTCACATGACCAATGTCTCTTGGCAGTAAGCCTTATTGAGGGTGGATTATTGAAAAATTAATAAGAGATCTTCAATGAATAAGTTACTCCCCTCACCTCCTGTTGAGCATTGATCTCTAAAAAGTCTGAATTTTCCAAAAAGAAGTGTGGATACTACAGGGTACTCAAACTTACATTGTAAATTGACCCCCTCCCTACTTCCTTCCACTAAAAACTCATTTCAGGAAGAATTTTCAACAAACAGGAAAGAAAAGAAAAATGGGGGGGGGGCATAATAAGGGCTATGTTTAAATTTTCAGCCTTCTAAATCCATTGGTGCAGTCTGTACACACAACATACATTACATTCATAGCCAGCCAAACAGTATCACTTTGAAACTGAAGAAAGATATATTGATAGTTTTGATTGACAGCCTCTAATTTAATAAATGGAATCATATTTCACACCATTTAACCCATATAGATGCTATAAGATATCTGCTGTAAACATACAAATGTAAGAAATGACAATGCTGACAATTGAACAACTGTAGCCATCAAAGATGGTGAAGTATCCTATCCTTTTCTTATATTTGTGTTTGCCTGTATATTTGTTTATATATTGATGTGATCGTCTACTCCCGGCCTTATCATTTGGAAATTGGCATCAGTACACCACTACATCCGTTCTAAAAAATTTTTTTAAAGAAGTTATTTTGACCTTTTTGGGGTTTTTATTCTGATAATTTATTAAAAAAATCTAGGTCCTCCAGAATTTTTTTTACTCCATTTTAGATGTTCTCCAGGGGGAAAACGCCAGTAATGTCGTAAATAGAAATTGTTCTGATCATATTTATTCTCCAATGTAATTTTCTTTCCCATCTTTTTTATCTTTTATACATGACTTCAAATTTTGATGCTATGATTGTTCAATTATTGACTGTGGTGGTGTATTTGAACTGTTTTTGAATGAATAATACTGCTCTGTTCCTAAAATTTCTCTACAGAATATGAG
The DNA here is from genome assembly GCA_963457665.1 of Thysanoteuthis rhombus. Classification (NCBI taxonomy): domain Eukaryota; kingdom Metazoa; phylum Mollusca; class Cephalopoda; order Oegopsida; family Thysanoteuthidae; genus Thysanoteuthis; species Thysanoteuthis major. The sequence continues at coordinate 35,856,774 of OY735225.1, forward strand.
AATAGCAATAGTTTATTCTAAAAGCAATTTCAATTATATCTAAAACCTAGTTTATCTTTTATGGCTTTGTGCATTAGGAACCAACTTGGGGAATAAGGTTGCTCTATCTGATAGTACCAAAGAACATGAAGCACTACTACTTTTGGTTGTTGTAGTTGTGGTGCTTTACATTTAATAATGTACTAAGCACAGAGTGTATATATGTATACACACACACTCATGTACAACTATAAGAAATCAGTTTTCTCTAACTATATTGATAGAGACTGTTCGAGATTCTTTTGGAAAATGTGATTTATCACTTAGAGACCAGGGCTTGAGGTTTCACTAGCTTCAAATTTACATGTCATTTACACCTTTTGTGTGCATGGTTATGTTTTTATCTTTTTGCTGTCTTTTGTAGCTTTCAATCGAGCATTTTGTCTTTGCTGCTCTACTCAGTCTATGTAGTAAATAGAATAGCATTTATTCTTTATAAGTTGCATCAATGTTCCTATTCAATCATGTGTTAGGTTAAACCATGCCATCAAAAAATGACTGCATTATTTGAATAATTTTGCAATTGCATTGTACTTAAAAAGATATTGCTGTACATTTTCTAGTTTATGTTTGACCAGATTGAACCTATTATATAAATAGATGAGTGACAACTCAAGAATGCTATGTGCAAAAGCAAATAATTTTGCATTAAACCTGAACAAATTAGCAACAAATGTGTTTTGTTGACAATAGAAGTTGAGCAACATTTTGCCTAGTCAACGCCAAATGAGAGGATCTCTGAGTGAAAAGTAATGTTCCTTGACATTAATTGCCCTTTGTTAGATAACTACTTAGTGGCTTAGTATTTCATCTACTATGTGCCAACTTTTACTTGATTAGTAGATGACATCATTGAACATTGATTTGTATCTGTGTTTGTGTGTAGAGTTTTTCAATGTGTCTTTAATATCTTTTCATTAACGAAAAAAAATTGGTTTGTTCTAATTAGATACTAAAAACCTTTTATGTGTCTTTTGCGTATAGTTTCTTCTGCCAATGAAGTTGAAAGAGCTATTTGTATTTACTTGTGCCTGTCTACACAGCTCAACAAGTTCTCCATGAATTTCAATGAAATTTTCTGGAAAGGTGGTCCATGGGCTCAGGAAGAATTAATTAGATTTGGGGGAAGGATCCTAGAACTTTTCATAGTTACCTCCCCTGCATCGCAACTCTATATAAACTTATTTTTGTTCTGTTTTTAGTGTCAATAACATTTGCAAAATTATTAGTTCTCTGAGTGCTTTCTAGTTTGTTGAAATGTAAATGCAGTGGGGTTTTTTGTTTTATATAAGTTCATAAAAATTGTATCATTTTGCTCAACTATAAAGACTCTTTGACAGTTTCCTGAGACACTACTTCTTTTCTTCCTCAACTGACTTGAAATGAAATAAAAAAAAAGAAACTTTCTTTGATAATTCAGAACGAGGAATTTCATTGATCTTTATATCTGGCTGCTGCCTATGATCTGTTAAGCATACAGTTCACCCTTATTCTTTCATAATCGGATAATTTATTTTTGAAAGAGTATTCAACTCTAATTCTAATTTGAAATAATGACAGTTGAAAAAAAAATTGAATAGCCTCTTTAACTTTTGAGAAGTCTATGATGAGATCTTCATGCTTAGCAATTTATTTTCTCCATTTTCTAGTTAATCCCCATGAAAAAAATCATGGATATATTTGAATTTCTCTGAGATGATTTTTTTTTTTTTTTTTTTTTAGAAAAGAAATTTCTGAATACATTTTTGTGGAAAGGTCCCTAGTTTCAAAAAGTGATTTGGAGATATTTTTGTCTGATAAGTCCTTCCTTCCAAGTGGAAGAGTCCATTGTTATGAGAATCATAAAATCATATTTATTATTTTAGTAGATCTAAAAAAAAAATGACAGATGATCTCCAAATCCTGGATAACACCACGCAATTCAAATTTTGTTCCTGGGTAGAGTGTTATTTTCTCATTGTTTATGTGTTAAAAGTATACAAAATGGCTATTATTCACTTGAAACTTTGCTTTTGTGATCAAGACCTTGATGTCCATGTGTAATTCTTTTTCTTTACGTGATTAAAAAATGTGCAAATTTGCCCATTGTCCCTTTGAAAACAAGTAGATTCCAGATTATCACTGTCTTGATTACAAAAGAAGAGTTTGAAGGGATATTAATGATTTTCTATACTTTTTACACATAGTCAATAAAAAATACTACTTATTCAAGCAGAAAATAAGACTTGCTACCCAGAAACTAGAAAAAAAAATGTGACGCAATGTAGTGCATAGAGAATTTCTATCACAAATTTTTCAATTCACTACATCTGAAATAAAGATCAACCTTGGTACTATCTATATTGAGTGATAGCAACATAAAAATTACCCATAAGAATATTTGAAAATGAGATTTGAATTCAGGTAAAATTATCTAGAAAAGAAAAGATGTAAAGTTTTCATAAATTTTGGATATCATTTTTTATCTTTATTTATTTTGAAAAACAAGTGTCAAAAAATATTCAAAGACTAGACAGTTATTTTTCTATAATATTGTTTCGTCTTCATCGTCCAATACGTTCATTTTTTGTGTCTTTGTATTTGGGAGATCAGCCCCCCACCCCTGGAACTCTGCATCTGTGAGGTATAAAAACCACACATGATGTGCATAGATAAGAAGAATAAGCATGCTCTACAGGAATTAGTTTCAACTATCCAGAAAGAATGACTCCCAAGGAAGGCCGAAACACTGAGAAAACAAAACAAAACAACATAGACGAGGGAAATAGTCCTGCTAAATGATATATAATGATTCGAACACTTTGTCTGACAAAATTCAGGCCAGAACTGCTTTGTCGTCATTGACTATTTCTCTGCATTATGCTACACTCTCTCAGAGTGTTAAGCTTTCCTGATATAATTTGAAGGTGAATTGTTTCTACTGATCATCTTCTCTTCTCCATGCAATAGCAATTATATTAAAGAAAAAAAAAGAAAAAGAAATGTTTAAATTGTGTTAAATGAGTCGTCTGCGAACATTTATTTGATGATTTGAAAACAAACAACATCAAACCTATCATAATTACAGGCAAATTTGAGTCACATGTTTCTTGTAATTGCTTTTAATCAAACCAGATGATGTCTGTATCTGTATAATAGATTATTTGTAATGCGCTTGTGGAGAAAAAAGCCGTTCACAGTCGGTCTGTTACTCTGTAATTATCCAAGAACCTATGAAACAACATAACATTTCAAGAAGAATATTGTATATGCCGCACCATGAGATGAATGGTTTGTAATGATATTTAGAAGACTTCTGCAACTCATCATAGCTCTATAACTGTCCAAATCTAGCTTCAGTCGAAGGCCTCCTTTGTCATAATTCCACATTGGACACAGTATAATGTTTGCATGTTTTTTTAGAATTGAATGTCCATTTTATATACCAACATATATGGTAATCATATATTCCACTGAAACTTATTGTTAAAATGATCATGGGATATCCTTTTGTAACTTACTGGTTTTCTTCCTCTAAGTTTTCATTTTCATTTGAATAAATCTGTTTAAATCTTCTTTTGCAACATATACTAATGAATTTGTGTACTAGCCTGCTTGTATTTTTTTAAATTAGCTAACTCCAAGTATAGTTCCAGAAAACTCTTACATTTATTGAATGTTACAGTTCATCATCATCATAACCAACCACTCAAGAAGTCTATTGTTAGACAAAGGCTTTCCCCAAGGTCCATTGTTGTAAATGTATGACATGGGAGGTGATTATCCTTACCCTGCCATGCTGACCTTTGACATGATGGCAGGGAATGTTACAATCAATGGTTAGTTTCTTTACTGTGTCTAAATCTCTTCTCTATATCACCTATTTTTGATCCTTTTGTCAGTTCATGTGTCTATTCTGTAGCATATGTTATAAAGGGTCCCCAAATTAATTCACATGCATATTTTACTTGCAAAGTAATTGAATTGTACTGCCTGATAATACAATGAATATGTCATATATTTGAATAACAGTATTTGTTTCCATTTTTTTTTTTTGTCTATGACTTCAGTTTCAAATACCTTTGTATTTATGTTATGCGTATATGTATTAGATAGATACCACACTTCCATTAATCACTATATCGAAATAACTCCAATGAAAGATAAGGGGCTGAAATCATTTATCTTAAACGCACAGTTATTCATAGAAGTTGAGGACAGTATAGTAATATAGTTAGTGCAGAATCATTGAATCAGAATTGATCGTTCGCAAGCATTTAAGCATTGAAATTACTGAGCCTGTAGCATGTGTTACTTTTGCTTCATAATTAATCGAACTTAGTGTCCCTCTCAATTCTTTTTATCACAGTCAAATTATTAGGTTCTTACATATGAAATTATTTGAATAGTAAGATGAAGGATGATATAAAGAACAAATAGTAGTAAATATTTTATTGAAATATGACCCATTTAAAACAATAACCTTTTTCCAATGATCTTCTGATGATGATATGCCATCTCTAAAAATATTTCAGGTTTAGGGATGACAAAATTCTGTAAAAGCTGGGATTATGGGTTCCCTATTATTGATCCTTTCATTATGGATATGAAATCCAAAATGCCTAGAAGATAATGATATGTAGGAGAAAAAGGTGAATATAGATGGTGCGGCAAGACTTTATATCCCAATTTTATCAAGCTTAGACACAATGAGCTGAGAGGTGTGGGGTCTTGAGTTGTCTTGGAACAATTCATTCAGTTCATGAGGGACCCATTTTTCCAATTTTTCAACCTCAGTTGTTGCCTTGAGATGACTTGATAAGATCACTATTAAAGTCTTCAAGTTTTCAGAAAGTACTCAACCAATATTTGTGGGTCATCAGCTCCAGCTATTGATAATTCTTCATTACTAAGAACAGAGTTTATTATTAGTATCCATATTCCCTAAACCTATTGAACCAATGCTAAACAGTTCACACTGTAGAAATTTTCACTTCAAATGCTTTAGCATTATCCACAGCTTTAGCATCATTATATCCTAATTTGAAATTGTACTTGAAAATGATTCTAACTTCTCAAGTAGACTTCAATGTTGTTAAGGGCTCAAAGAGCTCCAATAATAATGTAATATATCTCTATTTACATCAAATCTGCAAAAGAAAATGCAATTACATTAGTAAATCTTTCAATTTTAAAATTATTCTCCATGATGTGAAAAAAAAAAAAAGAAGATATTTCATGCATAACAACCTAATATTCAGTAAGACACTGACATCTTCTTTAAAACTATTAACATTAAAAAGAAAATTGACATCAGATGAAAAGTATAGTTGAGGAAAATAGCTCAAATGAAAAGTTGGGATTGTAGCCTTTTTGATAGTATTGATTTGGCATTCCTTAGCAATGTCTTCTAATTTTGAATATAAGAGTCAAGGCCCTCTACCTTTATGGAAAAAATGCCTCCAATATATACATCCACTACTACCACTACAGCTGTTATCGTCATATAAAATTGCATCCAGTGAATTAAATCACAAAGAGCAATTACTGATTTTTAAACATTCTCAACAATATGCCACATTGATGGAAACTCATGTTTTATTTTTAGCAATTTTAAAAAAAAATCTCATGTGGATAAGTACAAATGTAAAATCTGAAATGATAGCTATTTGTATTATGCATAATGAAAGGTTACAATAATTATTATTGAGCAGTCTTTTCATGGTTTTATTGATGAAGCCGAGCAATCTTAATATTATTATCATGATAAATAATTGAATGTAGAATAGATGATGTTTCTAAAGGAAACTGTATGTCAGCTTTCAATTATCTGGCTATAATTCAAAGTAACTAGGTATTCTTACTTTATTTGGTTTGCTGTATTTTTCTCTTCTCCAGGGCATATCAGTTATCAACGTTGTTACAAAGACATACTCTACTATTGCCCCAAATATTGTTTGCTGTTCTTGTGAGGAGTGTGGACTGTAAGTTCTATGAATAAAGTGCATTTCCAATATATGGGAGGGGGGGAATCTATTTTTCCCATCAGTCTGTATACTCTCCTGCTTATTGTATAGTCATATGTCGACTAAAGTCCAACTGACTCGTTTCTAATTCCCAATACTTCCTCATGAGCTTAAAACCCTATCAACTGCAAATGACAGGAATTTCAATCATTGCAGTTCTAGGGCCCAACTGCTAATGATAAAAATTTGCATCATGATATTGATACCTTGATAAAGTGAATGCAGCGTTTGTCCTGTTTGTAGAAAGTTCTCTTGAGAGGGAAGGTGAGTAGGAGAAGATGGAAGAACAGACACCTTGCTAAGTTTAGATAGTGACGTAGTGAAAGAAAAGTAATGGATGACATTTGTTCATTTCTTTTCAGAATGGCAAGGAAAATACATGTACAATATAGAGGTTTAGGTATATTGCGCAGTGCTTTCACTTTATTTCATAAAGATTGATTTACCCCCGGATTGAGTTACGTCTGTACTACCAGAACATGACTTGGATAGTGGTCAACACATGGCTGTTTTGTCTTCTGTTGGGTGAATTGTGTGCTGTGCATCTATTATGATAATGCCAAGAGTTATGACTTATAATTTTTTGTACATCTTAATTCTTGAATGACTCTTGTACCAATATTGGATTGTGGACGAGATTTTATAAGTTGTAGACTAAATGTAGTGACATTGTTCTACCAAATTACCAGCTTTCAGGCCATGTAATAAAATCATATGGACTAAATTACATTATTAATTAAAGCACATATTGTAGGATTTACCAAAAAAACTAATTAGTAGTAAAAATGAATAGCATATTCCTAAGTCCTAAGAAACAAAGGAACGACTGTTCTAGAAAGAAATGTAATTTCATTTAAAGTCGCTCATTTAAAGGTACAAAAGTTCTGTCATCCCAATGGGCTTTAAAAAACGATCAAAGAACAAATGTTTAGCAGCACTTAGTTGCTGATGAAACAACTCTTCTTGAAGATGCTTCCAGTTTATTCAATTATCTAGACTCATTACTTTTCAGTATCAATTACCTACATTCATTATGCTTATGTTTCCTAAGTATCAGTCGTTTCCAGATCTCTTTAAGATTTTATATTCCCAAATTAGATATTATTTTTTTCTACTTACTTTTAGAAAAATTACATAATGTTAGAATTAATTTTAGTGAGAATATTTCATGTTTGAGCATTGGAATATATAATTACTAAAATGAAAAGGTTCTTCACACACAAGACAAAATTATTTTTAATATCTTGAATTTTTTTTTCTTTATAGCTACTGATATAAATAATAGTAACTCCACTGAATCTGATCATCATATTTAACAATAAATCAGTAAAATAATCAAACAAATAACTAATGAGTATAAATTTGGCATTTTCCTTTACAAAATAGAATTTTGAAAATGAGAAGTTCTATCAACGAGACAGTGAAATGTTGATTTTGGATAAATTTGAGTGCTAAACATTTGGTTCTCTGAAACTGTATCGCTTAAATTGTTGAATGATTCACCGAAGAGTGTAAAAAAATATTTTGAGGCCAAAAGAAACTACTGGGATGAATGAATTAATTCACTCGGATACTTGTATTTATCCTTTTCTTTAAAAAGTTATTTTTGTGGTGAACGTATACAATAAGAAAGAATTAGATTTTTAGAAATAATGTCAAATTTTCAGAGTGTTATTTGCTTATTTTCTGTGTAAATTTTCTCATCACTCTCAGTTTTCTTTACATATCTTAAGGAAATCCCCAAAACATGAACTAGATACAAAAGAAATATAGAGAAAAAAAGTAAGTGCCCTAACACTGACCACGACAAAAGCTGTCCCTCCCTACGCTTTGTGCATCACAAGTTCGGCTTTGTTTTAGAGTTCTTGGGAGATGTGAAATAGCATTGGAGGCAACACGCCCTGGAGGTGGCTTCACTCACTTTACCATACATTGTTTTATCCATAATAGGAAGGAGTAGTTGGATTCATGCCTTTTGCAGAGGCATCAGTGCTAATCTAAGTTGGAGCTTGAACTTGGCTCAATCATTTTTTTTGCTGTTTCTGCAGCCTCATTTTGGTTAATAATCCATTAGAAAAGAGAGGAGAGGGTCTTAAAAACAGAGGCAAACAAAAAGAAAATGGTAGAAAGTGAAGCCACTGATTCGGATCAGAAATTAGTAATCTACACTTTTTGCTCATTATACAAAAAAAATTCGATGTGAAATAATGCACAAAGGAAAATTCAGGAGAAATGAATTACATATACACTCGGGTGCATTTACAGCAGTTTCGAATAATAAGAATTTTACATGATTGTGGGTAAGAGAGAGAATACCACTTGTAGAACTGTGGAGAGAAAACTGATTATGTCTTTGAATATTGAAGACCAAGGTCACTAATGATGAATTCAACATATTTATTTTTCTTTCTCAAAGGTATTCTTGCGTATTCATAAGGACAAGAGATATGTTGCAGCTACTTATAACTTTCCAAAAAAAAAAACTAGATAACTTTAGAACAAAATATTTTATAGTTATGAGAAGTAGTTTTCTTCTTAATTGAGTTCTTAATCTTTCATCCTCTTATCCAGATACTTACATAAGTATAGATAGATGGATATGAAGATATAGATAGATATAAAGATATAGATAGATATAAAGATATAGATAGATATAAAGATATAGATAGATAGATATAAAGATATAGATAGATAGATATGAAGATATAGATAGATAGATATAAAGATATATATATATAGATAGATGAATATAAAGATATATATATATAGATAGATAGATATAAAGATATATATAGATAGATAGATATAAAGATATATATAGATAGATAGATATAAAGATATATATAGATAGATAGATATAAAGATATATATAGATAGATAGATATAAAGATATATATAGATAGATAGATATAAAGATATATATAAATAGATAGATATAAAGATATATATAAA
>OY735225.1:35883269-36078269 GCA_963457665.1 Thysanoteuthis rhombus
TAGATATTTATCCAATAATTCAACAAAGGAATGATAATATTGTCGTATGAGTATTATGAATTAATGTCAACATTCGCTTTATGACCCATAATATTAACAATATTAAATATATCCTATGAAGTTGTCAGCTTTAACCACTATTTTCATTTTGTGTCTGCTCTTATCAATTCTTCCAGTGTTCAGCACACCTTCCAAGTTAATTGAATATCTGTTCTCGACTATCACCATCTAAGAGAAACTCTTAGATAATGATTCACTTCTTATAAAATTGGTTTGCTATTAAATTTAGTTAATATAAAATGCAAATCTTTAATTTTTTGAGATTCAAAGAAATATTCAAGTTATTTCTGTTTTCAAGTTTATTTTACAACCTAACTCAGATTTATCGGAAATGTTACAATAAGAACTAGATTGAAATGAATGTCTTCTATAAAGGAGTGTTTTGGGTCGAATACTTAATTTGCTGAATTGTCTGCTTTTAGATTTGTCTCCTTGCTGATTGGGTCGTATAAAAATCTTGTTTTTTTTAGGGGGGGGTCACTAATGATCTTGCCTTTTTCTATCTTTATGGAATCTAAAACTCTTCCATATCCCATCCTAGTTTTCAGTTCCTGTTGACATTTTGAATGCAGAACCTCACTCTCTATAAGCAATTGCCTGCAATAAAATTAGATTTGAATCTCTGCTGCTTGATTACAATCCATAAGTAATAAACCTTATGAAATCAGTACATCTAAGATGATTCTTTAACCCTTTTAAGACTAACATTATGATGCTTAAAGCCTGAATCAAAATGTCTCAGACTTCTTAAAAAGATCTACAGGATATACGTATCCCAGTAGTCAAAGAAACCTCAAGATATTTCCCAGGAATCTCAAAGGGTTGAAAGATAACTGAACATCTTATCAGGTTAACATGATATTGTTGAGGGCATGTTGAATGCATTCTATTACATTATTATCTACCTCCCAGTTGTGAATAGAGAACTTCGCTTAGATAACTATAAATAGTTATTTTGTCGTAGTTTATTGGTTAGAGTGTTGCATTTTAATCTGCAACCTCTTCTCCGTGGGTTGTTACTAGAAACTATCAATAAAAATTGTCGACATGGGTTTGTTCAGTTTTCAAGTAGTTCTAGCTAGCTATGTATGTGTCACATGTACAGGCCATAAGATGGCTGAAAATTTAAGCATTTACCCCCTATTATGTTTTGAAAAGAAGTTTTTGTTTGAACCCCCTATCACAATGTTTTTTCATGTGTTAGGGGAATTTACTATATAAGTTTATACTAAATTTGTCCCTTGGTTCGTATTTTTGTTAAGTCTTTTTTTGAAAGTTCATACAAAAGGCTTGAGGAATAATACATTCATTGATCACCTTGTTCCAATTTCTCAATTGATCATCCACTACACAGCATGGTGTCAAAAGATGTTTACATGGTGGTTTCCACTGAGTATCTAACCAGATCTGTTTTATGCTGTGTGAAATTTCAGGCCCCAAAACCAAAGCAAGACATCTTTACAGCACAGGGTAGCATTTAGTAGTAGCATTTGAGAGTAGCATTGGATGAGATAAGAATGAGCCTAAGATGTTTGATGAGATATAAAAATATAAAACTTGTGGTTTCAAGCATTGGCAATTATGGAATGATTACCAGTTATTTGTCTTGACACTTGTGATTCCATGGAAGGATGGAAGAGTCACCCTGCTAGTCAATTGCTGCATTGGTTACTGGCCAGTTGAAGATTGCTGTGTGGTTTGATCAGAAGAACTCTGAGAAAAAACACTGTAGTAGGATCTTGGAAGAAGCAGCTCAACCTGAGAGGGAGCTATAACCCTAATTGTTGATTAATGAATGAAGATCTGTTATTTATGCCTGATATTTAGGATTTGTTTCAGACTGAAACCTGATAGGAAAGGAGTGTTTGCACTTATGTAAGTGAACTTATTAATACAAGTACCTCCAAACTAGCATGAGGAATGGAATAGTCTGAAATCTCATCATCTGCCTACTGAGTTGCACCTTTTAATAACAAGATGATGACTAGATTTTTTTGATTCTGATGATACATGTTTTAGGGTGTGTAAATTTGAATCACTTGTTAAACTTTTTGTAATTTGGAAATGCTACCAGATGACTTGAAGAGGTACTTCAAGCCGAGACAAGGTAGACTGATATTCTTAAATGGCTTTCACTTGAAAAACAATGACTGGGTCCAATGCTAATTTTTCTCTCTTCACATTACTCACTAGTTCAAGAGGCTATAAAGAACATTAACTCATTTTTTCTGACCCTTAATATATGAGGCACAATTGACAATTCACATTATTACTCTTGCATTATTTGCTATCTTTATATATAAATTCAGATGTCTGTCTATATGTTTGTGTGCAATCCTGAACAAAAAAGAAGCAAAGAAATTTTAAAGAGTTTTCATGGCCTGTTCAGATTTGAACAGAGGACCTGCCTTTTGGCATTTAGATGTTCTAATGATTGCCGCTCCAACACATACTTGAAAGCTGCAGTCAAATTTCTTGCCAAATTCTTGATTATATTCCATAAGCAGTAGTATTATTACCATGGTTTTGCTTTAACTTTCTCTCCAGTTTACATCAATGTTTTCTTATATACATTTTATTTTTTTCTACAAGATTTCTCCTTATTTTTATTTGCTTTCAATCATTTTTATATTGCCATCTTATAATCACTTTTTTCTTCAAAGTATTTTTCAAATAATTTTATTTTGTTAACTTTCATATGTTGACATAACATTGATTTTGGAAAAAAAAAAATAACTTCCCCATTTGAACTTTCCAGAAACTTCTAAATTATTTCATTTGTCTTCTGTTCTTATAATTATATTAACCTTTTTATATGTTGGATCATTTCTATTTTTCAAAAACTTTTACATTATCATTACTTACTTTAAAGTTGTTATGAATATTTGATAAAAATTATGTTGTAATTGTGAGAATTAACAGAATGGATTTTGCTAAACTCGTGCTTTACTTACAAACATTTTCTTTTCGTAATTTTTTCAAGTAGGTTAGTTACCTTCATAGGTGCTTATGAATATAGATACATATCAACATTACATGTGCATGAGTATGTGGGTTAGATTGAGAATTTGCACGTGTACAAAACTTTATCTTTTACTGAAAGATTTTGATGAAAAAATAACTGAAGTAGAGGTGATTGATTTGGCTCCAAAGTGGTGTTTCTTATCTCTTCGAATAAGCATGTTTAGACATGAACTTAAAAACTTGTTATTTCTCTTTATACTGTATCTGACCTTTTTTATCTTTCAGAAAATTTTAATCCTAGGGAAAAAATAATGTGCAAAAGTTTCCAGTGGGACTAATTTTTTGAAAAATTCATTTTAGTTGAATATCCAGAAAAATTAGATAATAATTCTTGCTGAAGATTGTTTCAGCTTTCGATACATAGTACCTTGTTTCCTCAGGGAATATGTCAATTTTCAGAAAAATTGTTCTTTCATCTTCAAGGAGGCAGGGGATGATTATGATGTAACTACAATGCTAAACTAAACTATTTCTTTCCATCCGTTGTATGGAAGTACAGCAAAGTATCCAATTACTTCCATTAGTTAATTTTGGTTACTTCCTTTTTTTATAAGGTAAAAATATTGTGCAATCTTTTTTTCTGTGATTGCAAAATCTTAACCACTGTCGAAATAGACTGTGGATGTACAACAGCGCAAAAACTCTTATTAGACTGGGTGATATTCAAAACTGATTTTTGTCTGAATTTTTTTAGATCATTGAATAGGTTTAGATTTATGCAGACTTTTGTCCTCATTTTTTGAACACAACATTTTGGCTGATGTACCCTATGGCAGTCTACAGCTGATGAATGGGTACATCTTTGACCATTGAGCCTCGGAGATCATCTTGATGGTTGTGCAGAATGTGTGCATTCCATTGTCTAATATTGGGAGAGATTGATTTTTTTTTTTTTTCAAACACTTTTTGGTGGGGCAAAAACCTTTTGTTGGACACAATCAGTTGTAGTGGCCGCCAATTGTCATTGTTTTACCTGACCAAGATCTTATTAAACGTGAACTTAATCAAGAACTGTGTACACTGTATCCCATGCAATTGTGGCTGCAAATACAGAGATACCCTTTAAAGTTGGACCAGAAGAACTCTTGAAAACTGTCGTCCATTGAGAGACCACCAAGTCAGGTTTGGCAGATCACATCAGGAGGAAAAAAAAGTCACTGACCACTATTGGAGGAAACAAAAATTCTGAACAGGAAACAACATTGGAGGGTGAGACATCTAGAGGAATCAGTACATAGGTTTTGACAACCTTATTAGCAGACCAAGTGTAGAACTGGACTCCAAATGGGAACCCTTGATCCTGAAGGAATGCTCATTGCATTTTTGGACCACACACCAATAACCAAAAAGATGACAACAACACACAAAAAAGTTAGTACAGGCACAATATCAATTAGTGGGCATGCACAAGCATTCCTACGATGCAGAGATCTTATAAAAAAAAAATTTTTTAAATGACCTTACACTTTCGAAGTTAGGTTAGATCAATGAAAGTATTCAAAAATTACCTTCCTATCACAATCTCAGCAAAGGAAAACATTGACATTCACATGGTTAATTTCCCCTGTTATAATTTACCATTTTTCTTAGAATATTGACATGAGTGACCTGCCCCTGCTTAAAAGCAACAGATGGTGGCCATTATAACTGATTGTATTTGCTGAAAATGTTTTTTGCCTCCCAAAAAGCACTCCCATGACATCAACTCCTGACAACTACAGATTTTTGACACCAATTACAATTAACAACTGTGTTTAAAAACAAAAATCAACCACACCCTATATCAAACTGTAGGATATGAACATTCTGAACAACCGCCAAGTTGGGATCTCTGTCTCGATAGTCAAAAATGCATTACCTGCAGATGGCTGTTGGGTGCAATGACTGAATGTTGTGTTGAAAAAATGCACCAAGATGAAGACAAAAGTCACAAAAGATTTCTTGCTAGTACTAGCATAATACCTGTCAAAAATAACAGGATTATGCATGTATGGGTTGGTGCATCTGCCCAGGATCAGAGAATATGTGCGCTCTGCCTGGGATCAAGATGTTTGTCTCTCTCACTTTTGATAGGGTCAGTGTGTTGTGTGTGTATATATATATATATATATATATATATATATAATTTTTGTAGTTATTGTGTATACAAAATATTTCCAGTAATATACAAGTATAATTAGCTATTCATTCACATATAAACTTGAGCTTCTTTGTAGGTTGTCAGCAACTATATTCCCTCTGAACTCTAACCTATATTCTATTATTAGCCATATTGAAGCAGTGGTTTACTATTACCAGCTGCCAATTCATTACTCCCTCAACTGATTTGATTTCAAAATCAGATTTCTATTTTCAAATGTATCTATTGTAACAAGCCATTGCTTCAAACTATTTGCTCTCTGGCCAAGTTCAATGCTGTATATGCCAGACTATAAGACAAATGGTTTACAAGGGTATATTGAGGACTGCCAATTACTACAAAACATCCAAGCCCCATAACTGTCCAAAATGAGCTTTGGTTGTCATAATACCAACACATTGGATGCTGTGTAATAATATAGTTTTTGCTTGTTTTAAATTAAGTGTATGACTTATATACAAGTATATACAGAACTTTAGCAATGAGCTATTTCCATAGGCATATGGAGACTCTTTGGTTGGGGATACAGAGGTCTTGATTTGCCCTGAAATTCATATGGTTTTATCTGAATTCCACTGATTTACCCGAAATTTGATAGTTTTGCCCAAAATTTGTACATTTATGTTTATGCCAGTCTTTTAATGAAGAATTTATTTAAAGTAGAAACAAACTTGAGTTGTTAAAGGTGGCAATATGCCTAAATGCAGGGAAAGACTTTATATTTTATCAATCTATTGAAAACGGAATCTCTGAGACTTTCTCGTATATCATCTGATAAACTCTTGTTTAATACTTTATCTTATAATCCCAGGAATAATTTAAAATTTGAACCTTTCACTTCCTTGTAATGCAAGCTTAAGATTTCTGAACAATTTCTTGAGTTCGAATGTCTGCTAAAGGCTCCCTTTAGTTATTTAGCTTGTTTGAAGACTACATGTAATGTTTCAGATGATTTTTATATAGCTATAAATGAAATATTTTCTCAAAGCTTTTATAGGGTAATTGGCTAAATTACTTTGTTTTTTGGTGTGAAATTATTAGCTGATTTTTGATAATCATTTCTGGAACACGTTACAACTCTGGACTGTTGAGTACAAGTCTGTGATTTAATTTCTTTTGTTGAAGAATAGAATTTTTCAAAAAACTAGTTAAACTTGAAATGTATCATTCTGTGGGCAGCTGGAAATTATTCTGCGATATAAGATCAGCCCACAATTCAGGGTTGACAATTTAGATATTTTTCTATTGTTTATTTTTCGAATTTTCAAGTCCAGTATTGCCAGTTTCAATGGGATATTTAAAAAAAATTTTTGAATTTGAAAGTGATTTTTCTGATTTGATAAATTGAAAAAAAAAAATCTAAATTGGCAACACTGGTCCTCATATTAAAATGCTTAGAGAATTGAAACTTTCAAGATATCAATTGACACTTACTTCTGAATTTACTAAGTCAAAATGAAAAGAAATAGGATTTTTCCTACTAATTCAACTGATAATCTGTGGCAGGAGTAGCTCATTTTCCATGTACTAAATGCAGTGGTAACTTTGACTATACAGAATAGTGCATAATAAACAAAGTTGTTCATGCATATAATGGACTGTTCCGCATAACTTATGAACCAAGAAACATAGAAACAAGTAGAAAAAGTTGCCAGTAACTTCAAGTAGATGAATCCAATGTATAACTGATAGAAATTTTGTTCATTTGCATTTGAGCCATAGAACTTATATGACTAAGATTCCAATCATCTGCTATTGATTGGTCAAATAAGAAGGTTATGGTTAATGATTCCTAATGATTGATCATAGACCTCTGGTTCTCAAGTGAGTAGATTTTTTTGCATTGTAATAATATTTATATGGACCAGGGATATTTACTTATTTATTCATATTATTATTCTATAGTGCCTCATTTCCCTTTATCTTTGTACCATTCCTATGATCTATTATCATTTTTCAAATTTAGTCATATGTTCTTATTTGCCGATCAATTATCTGAAAACCCACCCACATATAGTTGAATGTCATATCAAAGGATTGTGGTCTAATTACTCTCTAATTTAATTTTGTACAATGACTCTACTGATTGTGAATTGTTTCTTTTTTGCTGGTACCTACCTCCGCTCTGGTACAAGTAGAAATCAGTAATTAATCTTATCATGCCTTATGAATTCGGCTAATGGTGTCTCATGTGTTTGAAACTGTCAAACAAAACTGTCAACATAGGTTGCTTCAGTTTTCACATCATTTTGCATGTGTATCTGGAATATCTACAAGTGGTGCTGGTCAACTTAAAAGGCTGAAAATTTGCATTAGTATTCTACTAGACCCCCTTCTCTTTTAGAAAAAAAAATGTTTTGAAAATCTGCTTTTTTTGGGCATTTTTGTCAAAAAATCCCTCACCCAATTTTCTAAGGTTTCATATGTGTGAAAACTGTACAGAACATACTTTACATTTCGTGTTAGTAGTTAACTAGACACTTTCAGGACCTTTTTTTTTAACCCCCCCCCCCCCAGTTTTTAGTGGGAGGTCCAATCTGCAATGGAGGTTTGATAAATTGGTCACTGGTTTGTACCCTCTTGTTTTCTTGATTAAGACATTTTCAGAGACTACTACCTAACAAAAAGAGAAATATCTTATTCATTGATCACCCTCATCAACTTGTTTTTTCTTTAATTCATATGTTTTAGTGATCTCTGCCCAACAAAATGTATAAGGAGTATCTGTAATTGATCACCCCTTTTTCTACTTTTTTAATTGAGTATTTCCAACACAGTATGATGCCAAAAGATGGTCATATGATGGCTTCTGTCAAGTGACTAACCAAACAGGGTTTTTTTTATTTTTCCTGTCAGATTTCAAGAAAGTGAATTTTACTTTTTCCTGCTGCTTTCTACTGGTCAATGGTTTGCCATTCTGAGTTAGTTGGTCAATTACTGCATTCACCAACATATAAGATGCAAATTTTACAATGCATCCGAAATACTTATTTTATGACTAGGAAACTATATGCTAGGTGCTTGAAATGTACAGCTATAGAGTATTGGTGAGTTGCAGTGAACAGTACTCCATCAAATAATTTTGTAAATCCTGTATCTCATTGGTTGGCTAGTACAGTTGTTTTGAAGTCAGAGATGAGCATAACTGAATTTTATGTCTTGGATTGTAGAACTAATTCTTTCATGACATACCTGATGAATATTGAATTCTAATGATATAGGTCCTTCATGGGATATACTCACTAGATGATCTGATTTTCATTCAGGTTTTAGTTATGGTATTGGCAGAGGTATGCACTCTATGAATGTTTTTTAATTTGCTATATATCGATCTATCGGAAAGATCTATCATGGTCGATATTAGATACTTCATGGATCTGAAATCTGTTTGTCTCTGGGTGACATTGTTAATCAGTCTCACCTACCTTGTTGCTCTGATCTTTAAAATATTCTTTCCAATTTTAAGCAAGTAAAAGAGGTATCCTATTTCATAAAAATATGATATTTTATGATTGATGAGATGAGTTCATTTGTTAGTTCTATAAATCCTGATATTGTAATTTTCAGAAATAATCAGCGAATATTATGAAAAATGTAGTTAAATCATTTAAAGTGTTGAAATTAATATGATGAATGATATGGATTAGCTGTACTACTCCATATTTGAAAATGTTATTTGGAAGAATTTTGAATGAGGACATTTGTGTGTTTCACAAGGTATTTACTTAAGGTCATATACTAGGAAAAGTAATTCAGTTTTCAATAGATGCACAACAGCTGAGCTAAGATTTTAAAAATCGTTGAAATTAGTGGATAAGCCAAGCAAGGGGGAGTTGTAGGTTAAACTAATTGAGTTTATAAACACAATTAATTCAATTATATCCACAAAATTTCAGCGATTTAAAATTTTGTACCACCAGAAGACTTATCAGTAAAAACTTTTCTTGGAAAAGGAAATTTTTCTTTGTTCGTATCAACGCTGTATGCTTTGACTTTCAATGTACCTTCCCCACCCCTATTTTCTCAAATGACTGTGTTCTGTTCAGATCCCACTAGATTGTGTCAATGACTATAGTAGAACCTCCCCCCACTCTACTTATAAAATTGTGACAGATTTTCCAACCCACCTGTTTATTCCAATCCCATCAGCAATTAAACACCTTAGAGGAAGTACTTCTTATCAAATTTTTCTGTCACCGTGGCATCGGAAAGTTTTTGACTGAAGTAAAATGTGAGTCACTTTTCTAAATTTTTATAGTATCAGTTTGAAATCCTTGCAAACTTTGAGATCAACCACCAAAGCAAACTGGATCAATAAAAGAAACTGTGATTGGTTTAAGGACTTGTTGTATTCATGATAATAATGATAACAACAAGTATTTACATAAAGAAATATGCAGGTATTTAAAATAGATTATAGAGCTGAATGCTTCTGCATTGTTTAGTTGGAAATAGTCAGAAGGCAAAATCTTACTCAGCTTGAAACTGGGAATTACTTTATGATTGTTAATTAAAATATGCAATAACATATTTGTTCATTTGTGAAAAACATCTATGCCTTCCCATGTACCAAATCAATATGTGGATAATGCTTACATAAAATCATCTATATTCACATATATAAATCCAACCTAAATGTTTTCTTATCTATCCCCTCTTCATATGTTTATGCAATGAGTCACAGTGTTTTTCAAACTGAGCATAGTGTTTTTCAAGTTATGTTCAAGTGATATTGATCTTTTGCACTCTGAACTTGTTTTCAAGGGTGCCAAGATTTTGTGCACTTGGGTCAGTGGCGTGACAAACTTTTTGCTTGGCGAACAGTCACCTACAGAGTGTTAAAAGTTAATCATTACCCATCTAAATATCAATCTGTTTCAGAAAGATGTTTGGGAATATCAGTTCTTATTTTTCCAAACTCACATTGATCGCAGTCTTTAGGAAGATATCTTCACATGCAGCAAACTACCACATTACAGCCAGATATTGAACTTTCTTTCCCAGTTTCTGTAATGTTTCAATTTTCTTTCTTTCTTTTGATGTTTATTATTTTGTCTTTTTCCAGATCACTCACCACACTAGGTCTTGTTATCTCTGCATTAGCTGACCAGGCAGCTGGCAAGAATAAGAACAAATTTGTGCCATACCGAGATTCTGTTCTAACATGGCTTCTCAAGGTCAGTCGAAAAGTCTTTCTATTGTCATCTTTTTCTTCTCCTTTCCTCCTATTTTTTCTTTTCAATTTTTTTTCATCTACTTTTCAATACTCAACCTTTCTCTATTTCTTTTTTATTTCATCGTCTTACCAATTTTTGAAAGTCCATTCATTGTATAGCCTCCCTCCTCTTCTCCGACACACACGTACACTCCCTTTCTCCACCACTCTCTATCTATATTCTCCTTTCACATCATCTTCATCTCATTAACCCAGTTGTAAATTATTCTCATCTTAACTTTCTCTGAAAATAAGCTAAAAAGATATATTCATTGTTAGTCAGATACAGCCATTCTTCATTGAGACTAATTTTTTAAAAGATTCAAGATGCATTTTTGAAGGCAAACATTCTCTTGAATTGAATTTTGTTTGTCACAGAACAAGATTTTCTATTTGTGTGATTTAAGATCAATGATATTCTAACGATTAATATTTGACTCTCAAGTAAATCCATTATAATCAAGATTTTTTTTTTGCCAATACCTCAAATTGTACCTATAACCATTTCAAGTGGTCATTCAACATAGTATTTTGAAAAAAAATTTTCTACATATCTAACTGGTATTTTCTAACATTATTTGTGCAAAAATTTCATTGTTGAAATATTTACCCAATCTTTGATTCAATGCACTGGTATATTTTTGTATGCATGAAAAATTGTATGTGTCTATGGGGGAGGAGGGGATCTATCACATAAACGTAGATTCTATCTCTCATTAGGCCTCAAGTGTGACAAATTAAGCAAAGAAAAAACCAAATAATTCATCTAACACTATAAACCAAGTTTGATGAGTTAGTCAAGTGAACCGTTACTACTGTATAGTGAGTTCACTCCTCACTGGATGCCTCAGATTAGTGGCCTCGTGCCATAAGCTAAGCTTAATAAATGTCAATAATGTAACTTCCAATTCATGAGAGTAGAGTTCAGAAGATCAGATTGAAAGTTTTTCCAGCTCTGAGAATAGGGTTGGATCTAAAAGTTAAGCCGAGTATAGTTATTGTTATAACATAACATTGATGTGTGTTTCCAAAAGAAAAATGTTCACTTGACTGACAACTATGAAAGATCTGGCAGTCAACTGGGACCAGCAGAAACAGTTCATCAGGAATGTGCTGACAGTTGACAGGTATGACTAGCAATGGCTGAGCTGACAATGACAACAAACTACTAATTGCAACATTTTCTTTTAAGATCTTATTCTCACATAACTGCATTGTACCTTATGTCTTTGTCCTCAAGTTTTTGGTGGACTGCTTCGTAAATGAGAAGTTCAAACTTTTCCCTTATCTTGCTCAAGGCTAGGAATGCATTGTTGCGCTTCAAATTCTATGAGACACATGAATGAAATGCTTGAATATGGCAGCTATTATGAATACCTAATGAAGTCACATGACCATTATATTTGCATAATTTTGCCTTAAAGGAAATCCATCTGTACATAAAATAATTACCAATGTGAATTTGTCGTCTGTCATGCTTACATCATTAGTGATGTCTAGTGATGTAACTTGGTGGAAATAAAATTTTATGTTACTTTAATTAAGCTTGATTAATTGGATCTTCACATGATTTTACTTTTAGATTAACTTAATATTCAGGAAACATTAAACATGAACAAGAAAATGCCATACAACATTGTTTTTGATTTTGTTATAAGTACAGTGCAATTGCAAAATTACTTGATTATTGCTGTCATTTTTTTATGGCCTGTGTAAACTAGTATGTATCTTATAACCTTCAAAATGATATATGACTTCCAATCCTTTATTTTTTGTAACCTTTTAAAAACCCCAGGCCTGAATAAGTTATAAGGTGTTATATTAGGTGAGGATTACGTAAAGGTTATTATTTACCACATGGCTGAACTTTTTTACCAAATAAAAATGTAACGCCCAAAGCATACAAATACTGTTTTTTGATCTATTTCTAACAAAATATTGGTCAGCCCATCCTAATTTAAAATTAAATTCCATCTATTACTTAGCTTTTGGTGATTTGTAAATGACTATTATGCAATACAGATTGAGTAGCCCTTATCCAATATGCCTGGGACTAGAAGCAAATGTCTGTTGGTGACAATGTGTTTTGATTGGGGCTTGTGTGGTCTTTCACCATTTGTGATATAAATATAATTTTACATTTCTAAAGAGTTAAGGAAAGATAATCAAGCTTTCACTGTTGTCAAAATAAGTAAAATGCCTTGGAAATTGGCCCTCATCTCTTGCATTTGAATCAAACTGATGAGGTCAGATTTAGAATTTTCCATTCCTGATGGTATGTTGGCTATCAAAAAGTTTCAGGTTGTTGAATATTTCATTTTTCATAGTTCCAGATAAATTGTGCTATCATTCAAGATGGTACAAACACAAATTATTGCAAAAAAAAGGATTGAACATGATTTGATACAGTGTATTAATGTTGTTGAAAGAATAAAAATAAATATCCTAATTAATGAAATTTGTGTGTTGGTAAATATTTCATCTGGTGGTATATAAGATACATTGGTATATTGGGTGTTCACCCTAAATTTGCCTTGAAATATGTGGGGAAAATAAAATTGTGGAAAATATTCTAGAGCATACTCCAGATCCCTGTGGAGGAGATTCATAGAGCCCAAGCTTGACCCCAAGCCTAACCTTTACCATGTGAAACACTGGATAATTTTAAGGGTCATATTTTGTGATTTTTATGAGTAAGTTTTTTATATACCACAAAATACAGCATTTTGTTTTTTGCTTTGCATTTTTTTTCTCTTGGATTTTGAAATCTTTTTTAATTGTTGTTTCAGGACAATCTTGGTGGCAACAGCAAGACTGTGATGGTAGCAACTGTAAGCCCAGCAGCTGATAATTATGAAGAAACTCTATCCACTTTGCGTTATGCTGACCGTGCAAAGCGAATTATCAACCACGCCGTGGTCAATGAAGATCCAAATGCTCGCATCATTCGAGAACTTCGTGAAGAAGTTGTCATGTTACGCAACCAACTCAGTGAAGCACAGGTCAGTTGATCTTTTGTAGCATGTCTACTAAAAAAAAAAACAAATAATACCTTCCAACATGAAACAATTGTGATCAGAAGCATTGGTTTTTTTTCAGTAGTATTCACTGTCTGTTAGATACATTATTCATTTCCGTAAAAGGTGTTGAGAGGAGTTGTGGTTGTAGATATTCATACAGTTGTCCCTCTTTAATCCAGCAGCTTGACCATCACTGGAAAACAGGTATTGTTAACTGAATTTTTTTTTTATTACTATTACATAACAAATTTTCAACAATTTTCCTATAGCTTGGAAAATAGAACAGCATATTTTTTAATATAATTTGTATAATGTACATCGTATCTTTAATTTAAAAAAAACAAAAAAACTATCGCATAATAGATTATAGCAGTTTATCTATTTTCAATGATTTATTTTCAATAGCATAGGAAATTGAACAATATGTTCAATATTATCTAAATAATTTACATTATATGATAAATGTGAATTATTTGTATTTGCTTATGGTTTTTGTTCATATAAGAAATTTGTATCTGAAAAATTAGATTCATGTCTAATTTTAAGCTAAAATAAAGATTGAAAGTTGTCAATTTTAGAGTTTTTCAATTCAATTTGAAACTGCAGTTACTTTTACTACCCACTTGGTTGAATGAATGTTTGTAAACAGCTATATTAATGTAAAAATATGATTTGAAACAAAGAATTTTAGTGACTGATTCAGAACATATGGGGTCATGAGGGTTGCTAGCCTACAAAGTGCTGAATTGGAGAAGTACAACCCATACTAAAAATCATGCTGATACTAGTCTTGAGTGCTGAGATGAATTATTTTCAGGTACTCTTCCACCCAATACCCACAAAATATTGATAGATAGATCTGAGATAAATAAAACGTACAATCAAATTTGACAAACCAAGATAAGTGGAATCAAGAGTTTCTCATGAATCATCCTAAAACGTGCCAAAAGGTCAACTGTTGATATAATGAATGATTCTTGCATTTTTGTTTCAGTGAGTGCAGTGAAATATAGTTTAATAATTATTCTAAAATTTTCATTGAATTTTTTACAAATGATAATAGAATTGTACTTATCTCTTGATTCCTAGTGAAATGATCATAAATTTCATAATAAGCTCTAATCATCATCATTATCAGTCTTTTAACATCCGTTGTTGGATATAGACCTTCCCCAAGATTCGCCACACTTCTCTATCATGGGCCAGTACTTTCTGAACTTGTCTAGCTCATCTCTCCATCTAATATTCTGCCGGCCTCGGTTGCGCATGTGATCTCAGGGGATCCATGTCGTGAGTCATGATGTCCATCAATTGTCCGCCATTCTTGCAATATGGCCAGCCCACTGCCATTTGAGCTTTTTAATGGATTCTATGATGTCCCTGACTCTTGTCTTTTCTTGGATGTACTGTGCTGTCTTGTGGTCTCTCCGTGTGAGGCCAAGCATAATTCTTTCATGTCCACGTTGCATGGTTCTCAATTTATGAATCTTACTCCTGGTTGGGTTCCATGTTCCAGCTCCATAAGTGACTATTGGGAGGATGCATTGGTTATACAACCTTTTTTTTAGGATTAATGGGATCTCCTTATTTTTGAAGGTTGAGCTTGCTCTGCCAAAGGCTTGCTATCCTAGTGTAATTCTCTGCTTGGTTAAATAGATATGCAGATGCTTTAGAATTTTTTTTTTATATTAAACATTAAGGTGAGACTGAGTCAGTCTCCTGTTATTCATATTTCAAATTTTATTATTCTTTAAAGAGGCACTCTAGGGATCATATTTTGTATAACCCTTAGTGTAGAGCATTCCTTGATTCAAATGCAGTGAATTAGGTGATTTAGACGTGTTCTGTTAATTTAGGGAAAAAATGGGTATAGATATGAAATATGTTATCTTTTGTTTTCCATGCTGATCAGGAGATGAAAATACTTGAATAAGAATTTTTTTACATAAAGTAATTGTTTGAAAGATATTCTGAAATATCACTAATTTGACTAACATTCATTTTGAACAGTGCAAACTGATAACAAAAATAAGCCGACTTGGGACAAGGGAAGTAATCAATAGCTTTAACTCTCCGAATTATGTCCCTTTAGTCAGGTTCAGATAATTTTGTGCACTAACTTTTTATAAGTAAGCGAGAGTATTAACCTAGTCAAGTGGTTGAACAATAACTCCATGATTTTATCCATTCTGTCTATTGTATTGATTTTCGTTCAGTTGTTTGGTATTCAACTCAAAATAACTTATGTTGAAATACCTATAAATCACTGAGTGATGACATATCAATTGAGCAATATATTCAGAATTCTATGTTTGTTCATGTCATTTATTTATACACTTATCAAATTCAAGTCGGTAAAAATGATTGAAAGTGGAGCATGATTTATTGTTGTTTTTTTTTGGTATTCTTTACTTCTTAAATTCAGGGAATATAATAAGACAAACATTGACTTCAGCAGCAAAAACAACTGGATTGTTTGTATAAGAGAGATCTTCAAGGCAATTTCTCTGCCATCAATTCTTTATTGCTTTCATTGAATTTTGTGTCATTATGATTTGAATGTTTGTTTTTATATAGTTATTTGAAAATTGTGTGTTATGCTCAAACTAGTTGATCTCCGTGATAGAAATTCATGGATATACCTCCCCATCCAAAAGTAGTGTTCCTATAAAGCCTTTCATGGGCCAAAATGGCATGAGGTATAATAAGCAATTACCATTGATTTATACGGGACAAAAAGATGAGGAAGCTATGTCAGGTTGAATCATCAAAGGTCATAGTGATAGGAGGTACAGCAGACTTGGACATAGAAGAGAGAATATGTGAGTGTACTTTCTCTATAATGACAAAATAAAAGATGAACGTTGTAGTGTAAAGCAAACTCTGTTTTAAATGATGACTTAGAGATATATTTCTATCAGCCAATTTGTTACCTTTAAGTGGAAGCATCCATAGTTATGGACAGAGAACCAAGAAAATCACACTGATCGTTATATATGTAAATGGAATAATTTTTGTCTTATGATATTATGTCAAGAATGATATGAAATAATTGTTCAGAATGTAAGCTTTTTTTTTTTTAGTAATAAGTTCTGGACTCGATGAGAATGATTCTTAGTCTATTCATTATTTCTGTATTTTGGACTTATTTGTTTGTTGAAGAAAAAAAACTGTTTCATTATTTCATTTAATTTTACTCTGTTTCTCATCCTTCATCATGATATTTTTCTATCTTCAGAGCATGAAAGCCCCTGATTTGAAAGAACGTCTTGAAGAGTCAGAGAAGCTTATCAAAGAAATGACAAAGACTTGGGAAGAAAAATTGGCTGAAACAGAAAAAATACATCAAGTCAGTAATTCTTTTTTTCTTTTTTTTTTCCCCCCCCCAAAATTGAAAATCTTATGAAGAATATATGTATGAAAAGGAAATCTCAAAAGAATTATATTCACACAAAAGGAGATGGTTAATAAGGAACAATGTAACCTTTTAACAAACTATCTAGTCATTCTCTTCCTTGATCAAATTTTCCCCTTATGAAACATTTGATAGAAAGCAAAGTATTAAATTTGTGGTATTAAGGTTCTAAAAAATTTTCAGAAACTTAGAAATGTTATGTTGGAAAGGTTGTTAAATGCGAACAAGATATCCTTTATAATGCATTGCAAATATTAAAAATTGATTCATTGATATTCATATAAATTGTGTTTGCCTTTAACAAACTTTCCAATGTACCATTTGCCAAAAATTCTAAAATGTTTTTTTTTTCATATATATATTCATAATGCATTACTGACAAATGAAAAACTTGTTTAAAAGGATATCTATGTTGTGAAAAATAGTGTACTCAGTTTTACTCTTTACTTCTAAAAGTAGATTTGTATTTGGTAAAGACTTATTTATTCCTAATAAAAACTGTTGAGAACCAAATAATATGTCGATAATAAATGAGTGAACTTCAATAATTGTTAAGTACATTGTATTTTTTACTTTCAAATATTCTTTGATGAATTATCGTCAAATTACCATCTGTTATTAGAATCTACTTATTTATTAACAGAAAAAACAGAATTCTGAATTTATCTTTTATGGACTGTTGGACAGAGAATATTCCTTCGGTTTACTATATCTGAATTAAAGCATGAGGAAATCATTGTTTATAAATTCTAAGAAGAATTTTATCAACACACTAGAGAATGGTCCATGGAACAGTATGACCCATTTAAGTGCAAGTGTGCTGGAAACCATATACAGCTATTCTGATTTAGACTAGTTTTGCCTCGTTTATGTTATAGTTTCCTTGTATTAAATCTTTTTGTCACTTGTGAAAATATGGAAGTTTACAAACATCATTTTCGTAATATAAAGTCTACATTCTGCTATAAGAGTCTTATGTGATAGTTTTGTTTGTTAGAATTTCTCTTGCCTAGTCTTTCTGCACAAAAATTAACTATGTAAATTAAAGGAAGAGCTTTCTTATGTATGCTAAAAATGTAGTCACACCAAAAAGTTAAATACTACAAAAACTATTGAGTGATATTTTTTCTATACTCAAAAGACTTGAAAATAGTTTTGGTAGCTAAATCGAATTCATAGTTATTTGATGATGTTTACTAAATATTTAGTGTTATCTAAAAGCTTATAGTTTATATTTTTGGTAAATTCAGAAAAAAAGGCCCTTTTACATCATGGAATCATCTGAAAAGACATCCTTTTGGCCAAAACTTTGTGAAAATTTAACTTATATATTTTTTCTTTCATTTTTCTATTACTTTTTGTTAATAACTGATTTCAAAGAATGGTTTAGAATTAATCATTATCAACCCTTAGATAAGGTGAAAGAAAAGAGAAAAAACATCACACTTTGTCCAATGTGCTGGTATCATGACCAAATGGCCATCCACCGATGCTCAATATGTACATTGTTGGTGCTTGGATGAGTTGCAGTGTGCAGTAGTGCTCTGTTCTTGTAAACCATTTGTCATTTAGTCTGGCATATGCAGTATACAAAGTCAAATTTCAATGAAGGCCACATCTGAAAGTTGATCAAAACCTCTGATAGTAGTTTGGAAGACAAGCAGGCTTTTCACTGATAGTAAATGAAATAGTTGTTAGCTTTGTTCTTTATATATAATTCAAAACAGAAGAAAACACTGCATTATGAAACTTATTTCAAAATCGATGCTCAGAGCAAAAATGGGGGAAAATTATATATTCATTAAATTTACCCAGTAATTGTCAAATTTAGGATGAGAAAAAACTTGATTGCATTGTAAAATATTTTGCTTTTCAGGACATGCCTCCATCAAGTAGTATCCAAACTATTGTCTATTTTATTGCAATATCTTTCGACTAAAAGTTCTCTGCTTGGTAATTATTAAATATGTAACATTTGATGTGTTTCTTTTCAGGAAAGACACAAAGCCCTGGAAAACATGGGCATTTCTGTGCAGACATCAGGCATCAAGGTGGAACAGAGCCGCTATTATTTAGTTAATCTGAATGCTGATCCTTCCCTCAACGAACTCCTCGTCTATTACCTCAAGGTAAGCTCAATTGTCATTTTGATTTTAAACCTTAGCATCAAACACACCCGAACTTCAGTTCAGTTGGAAGAATGACCCTAAATCATTTACTTTTAGTTCATAAAAGAGCTATCCTTATTATTATTTGGAATTAAACTGCAATTGCAATATAAGTACCATATTATTTGGTGTCAAGGATATTTTGGTATCAGAGATGGACCAAATAGAATAGGCCTATGAAAAAATTAACCTTTATCTTCTAGAAGGCACTGTAAATTTTTGAGACTCATTTTGCAGACGAAGGGGAGATAGCATCTCCCCATGCTGGGGAAATTGGATTTCATTTCTCCATTATCAATTACATTCTACGTCCGGCTTCTCTTATGTGTAAACATCTCTATATTCCCATATTTGTTATTTCCCCCTGATTGACTCCTTTCTAACCGCTGTTATCTCCCCTTGTTACTCTTTACTCTCATTTTCAATATCTTCCTTCTTTTTCTTGTTCCTTTGCTCTAGGATACTAATTTTCTCTCTGGTTCCCATCTCATTCTTATTTGCCTCCTCTGATTCAATCATTTTCTCCCCTCTCTCTCTGGATCATGTTCTCTCACGTTTACTTTTTCACTCTCTATGCTTACCCCCCTCTTATATCCAGCCTTCCCTCCTTTGCCCCTCACCTCTCTATTATTCAGTCTTCTTTTTGGACTTCCTCCTCTTTATTATGTGGCCTTCACCCTTTCCATTATCCAAAGTCCCCACCTTTCTAGTATCTGGCCTCCTCTCCTCTATTATCTACTCCCACTCGTCCTCCTATCATCTGATCTCCCTTTTGGCCCTACCCACCCTCCTTCATCCACCCAATTTTACCAATTCTGTCTTTGAAGCTTTCTCTTGTTTGCTTTCTATCTCTGACTCTCATTCACTTTCTCTTACCGCTGATGACTAATCTCTGTCTCTCTTGTACAAAAGCAATCTCATTGACTTGAATTCTTGTCTTGTCTCTCCTCTTCCCACATTTTTTCATTATTTGTTTGTCTGGCTTCTTTTTTTTTTCTCCTCTTTTTGTTCACAAATCATTTTCTTAATGAGTATTTAAAAATGTTTAATCATTGCCTGCAAACATATTTTTCTCTGCTATTCTCCAAGAACTTCTTGGTTATAAATTCGAAGCCCTCTTATTCATTGTATACACTCTCTATTGTCCATTGCTAATTACATTCCTTTGGACAATTCCTTCTAGTTTAGCCTTTTCTCTTTCTGCATTTTGTTTTCTCTATTCAGCACTTGAGTTATTTCCCTCTTTGGTTTGAATTATCTGCTTTAGGGATAAAACAATTTGTTCTCAAATATTTCAAAATTTGCAAAGTGTTGAAAGCTTCTGCTTTCTCTATTATTTCCCTGAATATCAAAAAGGCTCTTTAATTTCACTCTTTAGCTGAATGAGGTGCAACTTTTGATTTATTTTGCATACTATCTCAAGTTTGATTTGTCTATTACCATAAAGCCGGCAATTGTTTGTTTGTCTCTTATGGCCAGCCGAATGGCTGAACCCTAGGGTAGGAAATTAGTCCCTAAGGGTAACCTAACCCCAGGATGGACATGAGATAGATGCCACTTATCTGTTGTTACAGGTACATTCAGGGTCAAAACTGACATTTACAGACAAATTGTAAACAGGAAATCTTTTCAATCGAAATCATATAAACTGAAAGCATTTCAATAGTAAGCATCTATGTAAACATACGTTTATTTTAAAAAGTATCTATGGAGGTGTCGGTAGCCAAGTAGTCAGCAGCATGGAAAATGGATTTGGTAATGAAAAATATTGGAACTCCTCTGTGAATTGAATGAAAGAAAAGTTATTAATGTTCAAAGGGGGGATGATTTCAGTCAGAAGTTATTTCCCTTGAAATTGACATTCCATGTTCTCTGTCTGAATTTAAGAGTTGAAATATCTATACAAAAGAATGTTAATAATGCAGTGTGAATAACTGCCTATGCTGAGTTTTATTTCAAACATAAAATCCTTTTTGTTGTATACATCAAAGAATTCAGTCTTCTGTTCTGCTTTCACTAAAGTCTGTTTTCTACATTCATCTCTTTGCTTCTTTGATTAGACATCATTTTTCATTGTTTTGTCTCCCTTCATTCTTTTATTTTATTGTGGAAAGCTTGTTTGCAGATTATTGTCAAGTTAAAGCAAAGAACTAAGAATGGAAGAAACAAAGCCTTAAGCACATTGGTTCACTGACCCACACAAATAAGGAAGTGACCCTGGTTAAAATTAGCATCTCCTGTTCCATCATCAATAGATTGGTAAAGATTCTCAGACAACAAAATATCGAGAATAAAGATAATTAAATTTTACTCAGAATGTGGGTGAGAAGCCAGCACATTAAATTTTCAAGAAATAAGCCCTCAAGGAATGGAGAACCACCTGAGCATCATTACTGTGAGTAACAAGATGATTGAAAAAAGAATAAATAGCTTTCATCTCCCCTACCTCTCTCTTAATTCCCTCTTCTCCCCCTCTTCATCTCTTCCCCCTCTTCATCTCTTCCCCCTCTTCATCTCTTCCCCCTCCTCATCTCTTCCCCTTCTCTCTATCCCTATCCCTTCTCTCTATCCCTATCCCTTCTCTCTATCCCTATCCCTTCTCTCTATCCCTATCCCTTCTCTCTATCCCTATCCCTTCTCTCTATCCCTATCCCTTCTCTCTATCTCTCTACCCCTTCTCCCTCTCTCTCTCTCTCTACCCCTTCTCCCTCTCTCTCTCTCTACCCCTTCTCCCTCTCTCTCTCTCTACCCCTTCTCCCTCTCTCTCTCTCTACCCCTCCTCCCTCTCTCTCTCTCTACCCCTCCTCCCTCTCTCTCTCTACCCCTCCTCCCTTCTCTCTCTCTACCCCTCCTCCCTTCTCTCTCTCTACCCCTTCTCCCTCTCTCTCTCTCTCTACCCCTTCTCCCTCTCTCTCTCTCTACCCCTTCTCCCTCTCTCTCTCTACCCCTTCTCCCTCTCTCTCTCTCTACCCCTTCTCCCTCTCTCTCTCTCTACCCCTTCTCCCTCTCTCTCTCTCTCTACCCCTTCTCCCTCTCTCTCTCTCTACCCCTTCTCCCTCTCTCTCTCTCTACCCCTTCTCCCTCTCTCTCTCTCTACCCCTTCTCCCTCTCTCTCTCTCTACCCCTTCTCCCTCTCTCTCTCTCTACCCCTTCTCTTTCTCTCTCTCTACCCCTTCTCCCTCTCTCTCTCTCTACCCCTTCTCCCTCTCTCTCTCTCTACCCCTTCTCCCTCTCTCTCTCTCTACCCCTTCTCCCTCTCTCTCTCTCTCTACCCCTTCTCTTTCTCTCTCTCTCTCTCTACCCCTTCTCTTTCTCTCTCTTTACCCCTTCTCACTGTGCATATAGTTGATACATGTATGTAAATAAAGAGAGCCCCCCATTATTCTAGTCATGAATATTTCATAATGTTGATTTCAGGTTACAGGTTCATCTCACTACAACTGGAGAAATTTCTGTGTGTATGCACTGCAATTATTCAACAACTGGCCATTGTACAAAGTTGATATTTTCTAGATATTAATCAGCTCACAAGACAGTGCAGTGTCAAGTCTGAAGTTGTTGTAGTAGATCTTGAGAAATCTTATTGACAAGAAAATTGTGCATAGATCTTTCTCCAAAATTTTGGTTAAATTATCTCCCTTAACTTCTGCTCGTTAGAATTATCTAAATTTAGGTAAAGCATATCTAAAATGACAATACTGAAGAAAAGTAACCAAAATACTTTGAAGCCATAGTCTAGTACAACAGATGAAAAAGTATTTTACATGACAACAATTGCTGGCTGTTCCATACGCCTTAAAGTCCAGCCCCTTCCAAACATGCAACTTATTAAACAGTTACTGCCTTAATGTATATAAATATCTATTTTACTGTGTGCCTAATTTGTCTTCAATTACTCATCTTCCTCTCTCTCCTTTATGAACATAGAGAGAAGTGTGTAGTAGTAGCAGTAGTAATGTTGGTACTACTAATACTAACTGCATATTGTTATGTGTCATCTTCATGAATTTCCTGAGTGGAAAAATTACAATTTGAAATCAATTATTACAATCATTCCAATCTTTTGTCATTTTTATGCAAAATATTCCTTAAACTCTCAAAGGCATACAAAGAAAATACAATGTTAATTTCAAGGGAAATAACTTTTGATTAAAATCATCCCCTTTTGACCATTTGGTGAATTTTTAAAAATCCATCTCCCTGATGGGTTCCACTATTTTTCATTCCATTCATTGAAAAGTTCCTCTGTCAGCAATCACATGAAAATACTGTCTATAATTTTGAGAAGGGTCACAAACATTGAAAAAAATTTTGTTTGCTACCATTATGTGACACTACCAGAAAAAAGAGTCCCTTCCTTTACATTCAGATAGTATACCTGATGAAGGCCGCTGAATGGATCGGCTGAAAGGGTTGTTTGTCTCAAGTAAGCTTCAGTTTAAATAATCAGAAACTATCAACCAAAACTGTTAACATCAACATAGTTTTCTTCAGTTTTCAAGTAGGTTTGGTTGGTTATTTGAGTATCGACCACATAGGCTGCAGCAATTGAGATGGAGGGCTGAAAATTTAAACATTTTCTCCTTATCATGTTCAAAAATTTCCCCTCCTCCAAACTTTAGGGTGGAGACTTTCAATTCATAATGTAAATTTATGCTAAATTGGTCAATTAATTTGTGTCCAGCAGCATTTATACTTGTTTGTTTACTTTTAAAAAAAATAAATTCAGACATTTTCAATGATCACTGTCCAACAAAAGAAATAACTTAATAATTGATCACCCTCAACATGGCATGCTGCCAAAATATGTTGATCACCTGACAGTTTCTCATGAGTGATTAAGCAGACCTTTATCTACTATTATTGCATATTCCAAGCTAACTGCAGAGGATTAGTTTCATACCAGCATCCATATGCTTGTTTGATTGCTACGATGTTTATTTCCTGTATTACTTGTAGTGATGAGAAAATAATTGCAGTTCATCATAAAGACATTAGAGTAGCCAAGTCATTATGTGTTTGAAGTGTGTTTATATGTGGATGTGTTTGAAGTGTGTTTATATGTGGATGTAGCTTGTGTTCTTATCCAGATGATATAATCTTGTAGCCTGAGGCTTTAGCAAGCAAATTGCTTGGTTTGATAGATGATTGCTTCCTTGTTATTTGATTTATTTGGAATAAATCAGTGTCGTACAGAGTTTATTGGAATCTGTTATTTGAATAAACAAGGGCCCGAACTACTCAGTGCAATGTTCTAACCTAATAATATTTGTTTCATTGTCATTTACAATATCTTCACTATCTTTGGTCTACACATTATCCTTAGATCTTAAATCTCTAATTTATCTCTTTTTTTTTGACCAAATAGTGATTGCTTTGCTATGATTTTCACTAAAACTACCAGAATACCTTGAATAGTGAAGATTTTTATGTTGTACGGTGAAGGTATTGCTGCACAGATTGATGTAACCAAGTATTAGCTTAAAAATGAACACATTCCATCATAAGATCTTGAACCGTGAGGAAAATTTTTGAACAAATTAATCCCCGCTAATCACGGTATATCTGTACTTTATATATTGGCATGCTTGAAAGAAAACAGACATTTTATACGCTAGTTATATAAGTTGAATTCCAATTAAAAGCTACACTCTCTCTCTCACTCACACACACATAGATAAATGAGTGGAGCAAATTTTACAACTGACTGACTGAAATGTAGTACATCTGATTAAAAATGATTTCCAAACTGAAGTTGTTTTAATGTAAAAGCATTATCAAAATGAGACGTAATACTCAATAGGAGAGGAGTATAGTGTGGCCCTAAAAAAACTCCTTAACTCATTTGCAAAAAATTCAATGTATTCAACAGAAAAAAAATTTGAGTACGGACATATCCTGCTTTTTGAAAGTTCACTGTTCTCAAGACCTACATTAGTACGGGTTTTACTTGCGATCTGAAATGATGTCAAGCCAAGTATCAAATTTTTTCAATTCATATGGGAAAGTTATTTGTGTGTTCCTTGAATCTAAGAATAACCTTCAATGTTTGTCTGCTTTGATTTCGAAGGTCAAAGTCAGTTGGCTACTGTCTTTGATAAAGGCTTGAAATATGACAATATTCTTGACTGCTCACACATTTTCTATGATAAAGTTCTATGTAGACACTCAAAACATCCTGCAAACCTGTGATAAACCTATGTACCCTTTCAATATTAAAGTCATACTTATCTGCGATCATTACAGCACTGTTAGACATTGTCAAAATTCCACACTAGATTATTTTTTGGTCTGGGAATGCTCATAAACTTTTCCTTTATGAATTGATGGTAATTACTTCTTCGCTTTATCCTATTTCAGCTTGGTTTAGATTATTATAGGCATTCCCTGTTATCAAGCTTACAGGTTCAAAAGGAAATTCTGTTTTTATTTGCTGTTTTCTGGACAAGTAAGTGATACTATAGGTAAAAATGTTAGGGTCCATCAACCATCTGCATTATTTTTCAAGCCATACTCTAACGAACCGTATGATTTTGGGGCAACCTGTACATCAATTTCCTCTGCTGATATTGATGTTATGGCTTAAGCGAAATATCATTGAGTTCACTCGAGTTCTATTGAGTATATTTCAGGTTTTTTTAGAATATACTGATGTATTATCTTTTTCATTATTTTGCAAATTATGAATTGCTCAGAGCAAAACAAATATTACTTGATTTGTTCAAGCCAACTTGGAATTTATTCTGACTGTAAATTTTCATATTAACATTTTTTCACTGCTTGTTTAATGCAAAAAAACATTAGCATTGGAGGTTTTAGGAGTTGCCATCTGCACTTTTAGGTATTGAGAATTTGACCATTGGAAAGGATTGAAGCTAGTTTCGGAGATTTCTTAGTAAATGTCTACTTATACATTTTATATTTAAGATGTATTACCTCTGTCTCATAATAGTTGTTACATTTTGTATGTATATAGTGTATACGAATGTGACAAATATCATGGGATACAGATAGTATTTCTTGACCTTCAGTCATCTGCTCTTCTGCAGATGATGAACTGGAATCATTATGAAGCCCTTGATCTGTTTTTTTTTTTTTTAAATCATAACTTTCTTTTCTCTCTAGTCAGTGATTCTCAAATGGGAGGCACTTGCCTCCCAGGGGAGAATTTCTAGCCAGAGAAGGAACATATAATAGAATGGAGGAAAAATAACCTGGTATTAATTCAAAATGAGCAAGTAAGGAAACCTGGGATGGTAAGGAGAGGAATGTAACATAGGACCACTGACTAGACCACTGTTTCACCACAAAGAAATGAAGTCAAATTCTTGATAGTTTCTTATTTTCCAACCAACTAAACTTAGTCTACACTAAAAAAATAATTATTGTTTGTTTGCTATATATTTTATTTGAAATGAAAGTTTTCTATGAGCCAAAAAAAAGATAGATGATCTCAAGTTAAAAAGTTATAATGATATAGTGTGTTAGTCAGTGGACTCATTTTCTCAAATGATATCATTTTTTTTGACAACCACCAACTAGGAGAATGTCTACTTTCTATTTTACTTCATCTATTTTTGCAAACACTCCATTCAGAATAAAAATCCATGGAAGCAGAAATCTGAAATTAGGCAACAATAAGAAACATCAGCATTTAAACAAGATTCAGAAAATAGATAAATCGATTCTTAAAGCAATTCTAATGTTTTCCAGTGATGTAAAAAAATTTAACAATTTTTCTAAATCCATCCCTTGGAGCTACAAAAAAGTTGATTAAAGTGAAATGAAACTGAAATATTTTTTTAGTTTAACTCATTGAAAGAAAAAGAAAAACCAAAATAGAGATTGAGTATTCGTGATTGAAGTTCAAGTATTGATATAATACCTTCAGTTATAAACAGCTGCAAGAATTTCTAAACTGTATTTAACAGTTTTTAACATTGTCCATAGACAGGGACTTATCCTGTGGTTGAATCATAGAGGACTTATGGTCATGATGGCTATGATTTAATTTTAGCTTCACCTCCTATGTCTGGCAACCCTGTTTTTATCTGCAAGTATAAGAATGGTTTAATGGTAGAGCACAATGTATGAATTCAAATATATAGTCGGTGAATCTTATCTTGAATTGAGATTTTGATATTGAACTTTCTCTTAGCAGTGATATAATTACAAAAGCTATGCAGACTAGTGATAAAAATAATCTGTTTTTTAATCAGTTTTATATTTTGTATTTTTAAAATATGTAAGTATATCTATAATTGTATAGAATATACTGGGATAGAGAAAACAATGTTTGAAGTGAAAGCAAGAACTGATACATTTTGCTATACTCTGACTGTGAATGTAAAAGTACAATCAGATACTGAATAATATCTCCAATATATCGCTTCTACTGGACAGATAGAACAAATTAAATATCGAATTACACCCTATCTCATTATGTCACATGTTTATACATTTGTATTTTCCAGCCTTTTGGAAACTTAAATGACAATGGGCAGGCCATGTTGCAAGAAAATCTGACAACTACTCAGTGATAGTAATGATAATTTGTGAAGAAAAAAAAAACCCTCCAGCTATTGCCATTATAAATATAGGGAATACACTTGGAGGTTATTCTGTGCTCATGAAAATGTAAAATGGCTTTGTTTATTTATGTGAAACTTGTTTCAAACTCTTGTATAATTATGTAAAAACTTAGAAATATGTATGTTCTAATAAATATCCTTTGGTAATTCAGGGTTATTTAAATGATGACTATTGAGGGGGAAAAAAGGAAAGTACTTAACCTCTTAGATTGGGTAAAACCTTGCCATAAAGGTACTTATACATAGTCAATGCTGTCTTTTGTTTGATCAACTTGAAGGGTGGTGAAGGTGATGGTGATGGTGGCCAGGTTTGTATGGTCATAGCAAATGGCATCTTCATTGAGCAAAATTGGCCCTACATGCTACAGGAAATGGTGCATGAATTACAAATCTAAGAATAGAAAATGATAACCTATCAACTGGCCATGACCAGTTAGGGAGGAATTATCTTTCTCAGAGCCCTGTTCTTCTGTGCCTGGAAGTAACATTTTACTTTTATCATTGTTTCATAATTAAAAAAATGATTTTTATTCTAAGGAGAGATAGCAGCAAAGGGCCACTTCCTACCCCATTTCATTAATCCATTATCTGTGGAAGGGGGTGAAGATTAATAGTTATCCATTGCAAGATAAAAGCCCTGATTTGAATATAACTGAGGTGCCTTCGATCCCAATAAAATTGAAATGTTATTGAGTTAGCCATAGAACTGCAAAGATGGAAATCCCTGTCAGCCACAATTAATGGGTTGAAGATTTTTTTCCTAACTCTGGTCTTCTCAAGATCAGTTGAACATAATCTCAACAAAAATAGAAAGAAATAGCAGGCCTTATAACTACAAAGGAAACAAGCAGTTGTAAAAGGGCAATGAAAAAAATCATGCCATTTTATACCACTAATAAATGAGTCTTTAGTGTATTGTTTATGAAATCAATGCATAATGGTAAGAGTATTTACACATGCCATCTCTATAGGTTGTAGTGGCCTATAATATTAAGGTTTTTATCAAGATGATGTCCTATCATGCAGAATCTGTAATGGTTAAAAACATTTATTTAAAAAAACCTTTGAATAATTGTTCTCTAATAGATAAAATTTTGGGGTTGCTATGTCCATGAATGCAAATCTCTCATTATCTATCAAATATTTCATTTTGTTTTCTAGGAAATATTTTTCACATTCTGATCAGATTATCTTTTACAAAGTGATTTCATGCAAATGAATCAGCATTTTGGATAGAACCTTAGAAATTTTGGTCGATAACTCACTGCTTTGACCACTGAAAGTAATTGACAATGGTAATATTTAACAAAATACTATACAATCATTGATTTGTACCTCATGAAATTATCAAGCAGTTAACCAATTGGATCCTGACCAATTCAGTATTGTTTATTACTGATGTTCTTAGTTATAAACAAAAAACGCCTCACCTCAATTGGTCAAGTGAATTCGTACTTCTCAGAATATATTCCATTACTTGACCCAGTTTTGCATAGCTGCTGAGAGTTCTTCCCTTTGCAGGTTATTATCTCTACAGACTTGATCCAAGTATGTTGTGCATAGATAGGCTCTTGATCTTTTCCCCTGTGGGTTCCGAAAGGAGCAGTTAGTGCAATGTTTGGATTTCCCCTCTCCAACAATGTCTGATGAATCTTAGCTTGGAGGTTCTTATCACTTTGAAGATGCATAGATCTTAGTATATATGTTTGTTTTATGCTCTTTCCATGAGATGTCTCTTGCTATTCTTAACAGTCTGGTATAATTCCTATCAAGGCAATTCTCCATACTTTTTTGTTTGTGTCCAACTTTCAAAATAAAACAAGAAGAAACCTGCAATATTGTTTAAACAATTTCTTTCAGCATTTGGCAATTTTTGTTTCTGTAATAAAATTATTTGTTTCCAATTGATTTTTCAAAGAAATCCGAACTAAAATGTCCAAAACAATAATAAATAACCCCTTGCAATGAAACCATCATCCAAAATGCAATATAATTGTTTTAAAAAAATAATGGGAAATGGAAAAGTTTTGAATATATATATATATATATATATATATATATATATATATATATGAAGTGCATACATTAATTATAAACACTGTATAGTCTGCTTTTTTTCTAGCAATTTCTATTTCTATTTCAAGAATTAAAAATGAATAATGACAATGTTAATTAATCTCTGCCTAAACACAAATGTCTGTCGAAGCACTATACATCATTTATAGATATTTTATCAAAGTAAGGAATACCTTTAACTGGATGTAATTTTGATTCTTTGGATGCATCAATATTTTTCTTCATGTTAAATTTTTCAACCTACTATCTGGTTGTATTGTGATATACAACTTGGGCACTCTAGGTGAGTAGTAATGATGTTCCACCCCAGAGACCTTGCCTGGCCCCAGGGTCATCATCTGATGAAGACATTGATGGAAGTACTGTTACATAGGCATTTCAGTATGTGTCAATACATATCAAATTTGATTTGTGAAGGAAGTACTCATCTTATATTTTGTTATTGACAGATTTTTAAACAAATTATATTGAAATTTAAAAGAAATTATGTAAATCAAGACAATTTATCACAGTAGTTAGACCCTTTTTTTATAAATAAATGACGTTCTATCTTATACATCTCTAAAAGGCATAATAAATGAGAACCAGTAACTGAGTGATCATGAAAAATGTTGAAATAAAAGTTAATCATGAATGAGATTTGAAATTTTCAAAAGAATGTTTCTATCAAATTGATATTCATCAACTTGAAAGTTTAGGAGGAGGAATTCAATGTGCAAAACAAAAAAGTTTCAATTTCAGACAGGATAGACTTTTGATTACTCACTTGGATCAAATCAATATATGGTTTTGGTTGTTGAAAAGGCAAAATATATGGTTCTGGTAGTTGTTAGAAAGGCAAAATATATGGTTCTTCTTATTCATTTGGTTGGTTGCTGATTGAGAAATGGATATTCATCCAAAAAAGCGATAGGGATTTTCAGTGTATGTTTGTGAATAGAATTCACGTTTTCATCTGTACCTAATGAGATTGTTTACTATTCAACTCAGCTGAGTGAATTAGTTTATTATTTTAGTTGAAGGAAAGATATAAAAGGCTCATGACCAAATCAAGTCGGGTACGCCAGTCTTCATGTAATCATCAAAGTTAAGCCATGTTGAGCCTGGATGAGTGACTTCCTGGAAATACCTTGTGCTGTAAGTGACGATTATGCAGTGAGTGATGCCTCTTCAGGTGCTTGTCACTTCTAAGTCTATTTCATATATTGCACGGCAAGACGAAAGAAACTTTATTTTGGAAACCTGGGTAGGGACAGCTGATGCTTTAATCAGTATAAGGGCTTTAGCTAATATATAAAAGTTGTAGTTTACCTTGATGATTTTTAAACTTTAGAGAGTATGAATCCTGTTTTGTTTAATCAACAGATCTTTCATCACCCGTGGAAGTTACTAGTTTCATTCCTCAATACATTTCATCAAATTTTCAATTATATTTTTCAATTTTTTTCATAGGTATTATATGACTATTTCTTTCTGTCATGCTTTTGAAAAAAAATTATATTTGCTATCTTGTTTTTCTTGAGTACAACTTCAATATGACCTAAAATGAGTATTGAAAGAAAATGTCCACAATTAAGTTCCTGCCTGTTATGCTAAAAATTCATAATAATCAAACAGATTGTAGATGTGACTGAAATAAAAATCATACGAAAAGTCAATTGTAGCAGTTTTGACACAGGAGTGTAACAGAGACCATTCTATATGAAATCAAACTTAGAGTTTTTTCAATTTTTACTAACACCTGCTAAAAATCAATGTCACATCTAAACAAATACAAAAAGTTCAATTGAAACTACTTTGACAAGAACAGTTAGAAAAGTACATGTAAAATCTGAAGTAATATCTGTCGTAGAGGATGCCAGCCATTTTTAGCATTGGGCACCACCACCACTAAGTACCCGCTTATGTCCATCTCCATAATTGATTAGTAGAGTGATTACTGACCACATGAAATTGTGACTTATTAACTCAGGCTCCTTACTCTTCTGTAATTGATTTGGTGTACAGGACATTCTTACTGCCTCTGCCTCATCTCCTGTAACATGCATATGGCTATCAACATTGGCATCATCATTGTCCCAGCTAGTGCTGCTAGAACTGTTATGACTGCTTCTTCAAAGAGAGCTTATTTCCCTTCATCCTATCCTTCTTTTCTGGGAGGGGGGTGCTATTTGCAACAATATGTTCCTGATTCTATACAGGGAATTCTCTTGCTGCTGCTGCTGCTACCGCTGCCTGCCTTCATCTTTGGCCAAGCAACTCGCTTCTCACCGCTACTCTGGTCATTCTGACTATCCTGGCCAGCCAGCCAGCCGACTGCTCATGCCTATCATCAACTTACCTTACACTTTTGACTATCGTGGCCAGCAGAAAAAGTTTAATTTTTCTGGAAGCTGGCATCAGCAGGGGTGGTGTTGGTGGGTGTGGTCAGTTTCTCCTACAAGAGACAAAATTGCCAGGCAACGATGCAGCAGATTGAGGAAGAATGGCAACAATCACAACACGGGCACATGTTGTATGCACCGATTGAATCACAACAACACTACAATACAAATCTTACACCTGTAGATACACTGGTATCTATATTCACCTGTCATGCAGCTGATGTTAGCCTTTTGGTTCCCACCCAGGCATAACTGCCACCCAATCATTCTTAATTCATTGTGGATCTTATTATATTTGAAACTGTCATCTATATAGGATACTATCTGATCCATATATATACACTTTCATTTTACATTCATATCATCAAGCAACAAACATTATTTTTTTAACTTCCTTGTTGATCCTATATTTTTTCTTTTTTTATATGGTTGAGAGAAAAAATATCACAAATTTGTATCAATGCATCTATAAACACACAATTTTCTGAATTCATTCATTCATACTATTCAAGTATATTTTTCACTACAGAAATTATTGTTTTAACTCACCGTGGATCTTAATCATTTGGGAACTTTCATTTGTTTAGGATATTACGTACATTTCTATATTTACATTTATTGTGGATTACTAACTTGAACTCTTCAAGTAAGTTTATTTATCATTGTTGACTGCAAAAAGAATGTTGTTTATTGTTTGTGGTTTGTGACGTCTTGTAAGTTTTACCTCTGCTATTGTATGCCATTATCTATGACTAAAAGTAATAATATAGGTATCCCCTGTTATAAATCGGATGTTTGGGTCCAATTAAGATAAACATGTTATAACTGACCTCAGATCAATTTAACAATTTTGGAGTTAAATCTAGTTGTTTTTGAGCTAGATTAATATTTTGGTGGCCACCTTCTATTCGCATTATTATACAAACTGCGCTATAATGGGGAAAGCCTGTAGTTTATTTCTAGACATAGTTTTATTTGATCTTTAAGTAAAGCCAATGTTGCCCATGAAGGCCAAATTAAGATTTATCTCTCTTTGATTTTCTAAACAATATTTAGCAAGATTGGGGAGTGTTTCATCTTTATTTTCTCTATGACTGAGTTTATTCCGCTTTGGGCTAACAGGATTATAGTTTCCTCCAGGTCTGCCCTACTATTTTACCCAGTGCTTGGGGAGAAGAGATGGATTTATGCCTTTCCCATGGGTACTAGTGCAATGTTAATGCAAACACCTTCAGACAGACTTTCAACTCATCTCACCTATTTTGTGGTTCAGGCCGCTATGCCACTTCGAACATTCCCCACAACTTTGCCCCTGTCATTTATTTTAATAATTGAGGAAACTGCATTATTCCCATTTTGTCACAATATTCAGGGCAGACTTGAATAAATATCCGATTTTATTCTTGCAGATAAATCATTTTTATTTGTAAGACGTCTTGTGAGGTTTTCAAAAGTGAGAAAACGATTGGCGATATAAAAAAATACTACCTAATACTAACATAATACTACATAATAGTTGTTATATATGAAAGTATATATAGATGTAATAACTATCATGGGACAGTATCATTTTTCTTTGGTCTGTACAAGGTTAATTCTAGCAAGAATATGAAAAAAGGAAATCATTACTGTGTATACTTGAGTAATGTTCAACTTTTTGAGACCAACTCTTAAACCTATGATTAAGGAGTTGCACATTACAAGTGTATATACAGTATTCTATTTTAGGTTTGAGCCATAATTTTGATAATATCAAATCATTAGTAGGATTCCTTATCTTCAAGGCCAATTATCTCAAAATTGATTTGTATACATAGGCTGTCTTTTTAATCATATCTGTTATGATATGTTGATAACAAAAAGTGCAGAGAGATTTTCTAAGTTTGTTTTGGGCTTTTACTTGCTGGCATACAGAAATTTATGTAAACATACAAAAACTCACCAATGTGCTCGTGTTAGTTACTATTATGGTAGAAACCCAGTAGTTGTTTGGCCATGAGCAAACAATAGTTTTTTTGCATATGTATATATAGTATGTGTGTGTGTGGTTTTATAAATTTTGTTGTATCCAATTGTTATTGATAACTATTCATGGTAGAAATAAAATTGACAAATTATCTAAAAAAATAAATCCCTCTTTATGTAAAAGAAAAGTTCTTCATTTTGGATGGACCCCAGATTATTATCACAATACACCTGTATCTACTTGAGATAGTTTTACTGCCTTCATATTTGTTATACATCAAATATATTAATAAAAAAGATCCCATGTGGGTCATTTTCTAAAGAAGGCCACCCGCCTGCTTTTTATCTAGAACATCCAA
Source organism: Thysanoteuthis rhombus (assembly GCA_963457665.1). Lineage (NCBI taxonomy): Eukaryota > Metazoa > Mollusca > Cephalopoda > Oegopsida > Thysanoteuthidae > Thysanoteuthis > Thysanoteuthis major. Next base: position 35,917,687 of record OY735225.1, read on the forward strand.
AAAAAGTATAGATTGCGGAAATGACTATGAAAATTTACTTGCATCCATAATTTTCTTTGAGATGAAATAATTTTTTACAAACTATTTCTACTAGACAGTTTTAGAAAACAAAAATGAACTATAGCCCTGAATATTATTGTTAGTTACTTTAAGCCAGATTTGAAAACGGACAAGTATAAATGAATTTGGTATATTTCACTTTCCATGTCCCTTTAACTGTCACTGCTAGAATCTTTTATTTTTCTAACAAAATAATGTTTCGATTAACTTTTGTATCAATCTGTGTGTACGAGTACAAAAAGAAAGAAAATAAATGTTTTTAAGGATTAAATGAAATGTATTTGTGTTATGAAACACTGTTTAACATGTTCTTAGTTTTTTGTTCACGGTAAATAAGTGTTATTTTGTAATTGCTTATGTGCAAAAAGTATTGAAAAAGTCAATTATTCCTTTCGAACTTTGTTTTTGTGACCAGAACAGTGATAATCTGAAATCTATATGTTTTTAACTGGGCAGTGGATGAACTTGTATTTTTATTCACATAAAGTGAGAAAAACTGTTACATATGAATACCATTGTGACAAAAGCAACATTGGAGAAGAATAATAGCCATTTTCTATACTTTCCAGACCTAAGTAATTAGAAAATAAGATTCTTTATCAAGGAACAAATATCCCGTTGCACATTGTAGTTCAAGTGCCCAGTCTGTTCACCTATATGATTTCCATTCCAGTGTTCAATGCAAAGAAAATAGTGCTGCTCTATTGATAATTGATGTGCACAAATTGTTAACAAGAACATATGCTGAAGAATATGTGCATTTTTTTTTTGGATTCCTTGAAAACATTCAAACTTTATCTTGAAAATGTTTTGCGAATGGTCATTAATATGAAAATCTAATCTCAAGTACCACTTAAGAAGCCTCCTTCACTTTAATTGGTAAAGATCTGCGCTCATAAAATCCATTAGGATCTGTGTGACCATATCAGATTAAAAAGTGAATTGGTAACCATCATGTCATATGTGATACCAAATTCTTTGAATGGTAGTTCTGTATCATAGCTAGTCATTATTCTTTTGACATATAAGCACGGAGATTAAAAGTAAACTTCTCTGTTTTGTTCATAAGGAGATGATGGTTTCCTTTAGTTGTTAAATAGCAGTAAAATCTGATTTGTTTACATAAATGATTTGATTTTATAATGTCCTTAACAGCAAGTCCTCTACTCTTGAGCATACTAATTCCAAATTTCCCAAACCCTCTGAATGTACATAAATACACACAGTGCTAAACTATACATGAATCTATGAAAAATTGAAGTTTGTAGTCGTCTTAAGATAATGAGCTTGTCTGTAATAAATTGATTGCTCACAACCTCATATCATGACTGTATTTTCACTTAATACGAAATGATGTTAAATCATAACTAATTTATTGGTGACTAGAAAATCATTAATTTCCTGTCGTAACGTACATATCATATGAAGTATATACCCTCCGTCTCTCTTGAAATTCATCTGTCATAGATATCCTGGTAATACATACTGCGATGTTGGCCCTTAACCCATTAACTGCAGCAGGAGCATCTCAGTTGCTGTGTTATAAATGTGCTGGTAATTTTAATTATTTAGGGTGGCACAAAATGAGCTGAACTGTTTCTTTTCCATAAACAATGAACCTTTCCACTTGAAGTTTGGGACAGAGAAATCTAGAAAAAAGCCAGAAAAGTAGTTTGTAACTTCAAGTGGAAAGGTCCATTGTGTGACTGATGGCAATTTCCATCATTCGCAACTGAGGCATAGATATGCAATGACTGAAGTTCAAGTCATATGCAATTAATGGGTTGTATATTTTTAATTGCAATTTGCATGCCCCATCTATTTGGTACTGAGTATTGAACCATTGTCCTTACAATATCTTGACCAATTCTCTATTCAATAATCTATTTTTGTTTATTTACTGTACATAGTAAACTTGTGGGGATATAGTCAAGAATATATGTATCTGCTAATAACTCGGGGAAACTTAATTTGCTATTTCAATCTCCTGAAACTATAAAAATGATGATTGACACAACATCACATATTTTCTTTTTAAAATAAAAAATAAAAAACATTGAGTAAATTTTTAATGGGTCTTTTTTTTTCTGAATTTGAATAATCAATAACTTTTTAATTCAATATATTATTTAACTTTTCTGAAACCATTCATGTTTATTCAATGTATGTTTGATGAAAAGAATTGACATTTCCTCCTGACAAGCAACACATCCTATTCATATTAAAATGTAACCATAAAACTGGTTCTTGACAAAACCATAACAATATCCTGCTCTATTCATAGACAATGAATCCGATGGTTTCTTTTTCTCTCCTATCTCTTCTGATGGCTTCCTTTTGCTGGTAAATCTATTTCATATTTAAACTTAAATTTCCACAGCTTTTTCATATCTTATTTCCTCATTTCATTAAATCAATCCTAAGAACTTTATGAAAAATGCCTTCAAAATCTTTCTCTTTCATTATTATGGATATTCAATTCATTGGATTCTTTTTCATATATAATTCGTCTATCTATATAATGAACATTGTAGCTTTTTATATTTTGCTCTTTGTCCGTAAATTCCGCAATCTATTACTGATGGAAAATACATAATAAAAGTAAGATGAAATCGATTAAATACATTGCAAGAAAAAATAAAATAAAAATGATCATCTATATTTTTGTCTGTTTTGTTATTTTGTATTTATTTCAAAGAGGTATAAATTTTTTATTCTTCTAATATAATAACTATTTGTATTTTTTGTATCCTATAGTTTTTTTAAATAACCATTTGATTCACACAAGTCCTGCCAGTTTTTAAAATTTTTTCATTATTGTACTGTAGAATTATCAAATTTTATGAAAGAAATGAAAAAGTGAATGCTTTTGATTATTTGGTTGAGGAAAATATTCTTATGTTATATAAATACTGATAGTATCACATTGAATCGGTACTTGTGACACTAGAAAAACCTTTTTAAAATCTAAAATTTCATTATAGCACAGATATTAAGAAATCAAAAAAAAGCAGTGATATTTTGGTGGATATTTTGGACTAATGGGTGAAGACATTGATTAACTTAGAATGGACTCAGAGAGCATATACCTCTGTGACAGCTGTACATTAACTAAAAACTGGATGAAAATAAAAAACAAAAGAGAGCTTTGAATATTTATTTACTTCCTTTTAAAATTCAAATCTTGCTTTTTTTATTAGATATCTATTTGTCCTCTTTTCCATTAGAATAAAAAAAAAAATCTCTAATGACAACCAATTCTTTGATCTTCCTTAAACTTTGATAAATCCTCTCATAGCCAATAGCCCAACCTTCCTTTGGAATTCATTGAGAACTTTTTGAGATATTGTGTGAACAAACGCAGATAGACAGACACAAATGAATGTATATACCCCTTCCAACTTCATAGTAGAGATAAACTATAAGCTTTGAAAAATACTTTTTTATAAGTTTTGTCTATCCATCTTTCAGATGAGATCTACCTTTCCATCTTTGTCATTTCCCAGCAACCAATGATAAATTCTCTAAAAGTGTTTCTATAAAACTAAGGCAGTGTCAGTTTCAGAGGTGCATGTTTGGAGGTGGGGCAGCTTCCTGTAATAATCATGTAAAATAATTTTCCATCCATCATACAAAACTATAACCTTGAAGTATATTGGTTACTTCTCTTCAGTGTTACCAATTTAAATATTTTATACCTCAAGTTAGATGATTTTAAAGAGTGAAAGTCAAGGGAGGTAATTTATAGAAACTATGAAGAAAGATTTATTATTTTTCATTTATCTTTGTCAGATTTTTCTAGTACTGCTGATCCAAATAACTTCAAACTTGACACTGCACTGCCTTGTATGTTGCTGACTGACATATTTGGCAAATGTCAACTTTGTACAATGGCCAGCTGTCTATTAATTGCAGTGCAAGCACACAAGAGAATTCATCAATTGTAATTGGATTAGATGTGGCAAAACAGTCTGTGACAGCTGGACATTCTATCTCAGTGAACATCAGCCTTTTTCATTGAATTAAATCTTGGCAAAATGCCCATTGGGAAACTGACATTGGCAAAAATCTGAGATGAAAGGACCTGGCCCTCCTTTCTCATTGTTAATTAAGTGCTATTCATTTCCTAGAAACTTTTTTATCAAATCTTTTCAAGACTAACCTATTAAAGTGCTTAATGCTTAAATTAAAATTTCCCAGTAGACCTCTAAAAAAAGATCTAGCACACACACAAACACACATATCCAAGCAGCCTTACAAAACTTGAGATATATGACTCAGGAGCCTCAAAAGGGTTTGTTTAAAATATTTTCATTAATAAACTGTCCAACCAATTCTCATTGTCATAACAAGAACAAAAAAAAGTTGATCCTTTGAAACTACAAGCTATGTTGAGAAAAAACAAAAAATCAACTATTGACAAGCTTTACTCCAACTATTTTAGGTCATATAATGTTACAAAAAAAATAAAGGCTTTTCCAAACTACCCTCTCATAGAAAACAGTATTGTGGATTAAATGTCTCCATTAAGATTTGATAATTAAATAAAAGAAAATTATTATTTTACTGCTTGTCACCTCTCAAGAAATTCTTGTCACAAACTCAAATATTGCTTAACTTTTATTTATTGGTTTCAATCTCTGAACTTCAACAAATAATGCATGACCCAAAAAGAAAACACAGTGAATAATCGTAAAATTTTTACCTGTAAATTTTAATAAAATAATATTAAAGGAATACCTTGAATAGTGCGGTTTTTGATGTAGTACAGTTATGATATTGCTGTACAAATTGATGTAACTAAGTATAAACTGTTAACAGAAGCACATCAAATTATGGTAACTTTGAACAGTGTGTTCTTAGACAGTATGGAAAATTCTAGAATGAATTAGCCGCACTGATCAAAGTATACCTGCATATATTAATTTTATATTTCAAAGTAAATTTGGTTATATGTAGGCAACTCTTTGCTTTTGCCATCACATTGATAAAATAAGGGCAACTGACAATGTATTCACTTTTCTTTTTTGAATATTCATTCTTCTACAACTCTCTACAGATAAGGCTGCTTCTCAAAAATGTGACTGCAAAAATTCTGACCCAAATGTGTTTCTTATTATATTTTGTATCTCAATAAAACAATATAAAATGAAGATTAATCCTATTTATGTATGCATTATTTACTCATATAAAGAAATTAATTTTTATTATGAAAACATTTATCAGAAAAATTATGGGTACAATTATTTTGTTGAACTGAATATTGCACATTTATATCCGTGCATCCAATCTATAAATGACATTTTCTCACTCTCTCTACATATCTCTGCAATAAAAGATGAGAAAATGTTTTAATTTTTCATAAAATTTTACTTTATTCAAACATTTTTTGTTAATCTTTTTTTTTTCTTTCTAAAGTTTTGAAATCAGAAAAGGTCTATTGACATTGTTTATCTTGGATTCAAATGAATATATCTCTTTGGTCAATTTTAGAAAATACTGAATTTCGGCCACTGTTGAAAAATATACCTTTCTTATATCATTGTTATATTTCATTTAGTTATGTTGGTTCTTCATTAATGAGCTTGTACATTAAAATAAAGAATAGTTGGAAAAAAAAATGGATATTAAATGTTATTTTAATTTTGGCAGTGTCAAGTAATATTCCTACTTATGTCCATTAGCAAGCATCTAAGAGCAAAGCCACTTAAGAATAGTGAGCATATTTTAGACTTATTTCCTGTTATCAGATCCTTTGGGAAATGCCTTTTGAGAATTCTGTTGAAGCCCTCTCTGTGCTTAACTTCCCTAACAAAAATTCTGAATAGCTTTAAATGGATTGCATTTTCCAGACATCAGGAGTGCTATAATTTTCAATTTACTTATTGAAATTGGATATTGTAAAATGATACATTCAGAAATCTGTTTTAGATGTATTGATCTCAAATAAGTACCATTTTGATCATATATCAAAGTTACATCTAAATTGACAGAATCCACTTGATTTTTGTGATTCAATCGTAAGTGAAAGTATGTGGTGGAAATTTTTGTTGGAATAAGAAGAATGCATGAAAAGTAAATTGGTTTGAATTCCTCTTGTAGACATAACATTGTCATTTAGAAATTTAAAGTTTGATTGATATTGATGGTTATGATTTTGGCTTGTTTACTGTAAATATAAATCATCTGTATGAGAATGAGTCACTTTTATCATTTCAATATTTTCTTCAATGAAAAGCAGTAGTTGTTGATATTTTGATTCATAGTTTTTAACATATAATTTACTACAAAAAAATTATCACAAAAAAGTGTTTTCAAAAGGAATATTTAACATTTTTAGTTTTTATGAAATATTATCAAATGGCTCTAATGACCAAGCATTTTTTTAATTTTTGAAGCTCAAGAAATATAGCATGGTCAGTTTTTGGCAGTCACTTTGTTTTTATTTATATTTTTTGTCAGTTTATACATCAAAGCAACAACTTTTTTTGTAAGTTTAGATTCTTTGTGCATGCTTCATATTCAATTATACTGCCTAAATTTCAGCTTAGTGTGTATGCCTAAAACATTCTCGTTTTTTTGTCTTTTTGATAAAGGACATTTTTGCAATCTGATGATATTCTAACACATTGATTTAAAAAAGATCAAACAGTTATTTTTTTTAGATATTTTACCACTTCCTTCAATACATTAAGATTTCTTTCTGCTGGACTTATTAAATAAAAACATAATTTCTTCTCGGATATTAATATTAGTTCAGCTGATCACATAATATGTAAGTAACTTATGATCTGTTGACTTGCAGACCGACCAGAATATTGCTTTTTGGTGATCACCAAGCAATTTAGTGACTGCTTCCATGGAAGCAGTTGGCAATAGTGAAAGTGTCCACTTCATATTTTACCTTCATATCTTGGCAGTGATTCCAATCTCAGCAAGTGTCTAGCATCATTATAAAGCATTTTGAATACAATCAAAACTGGGTTTAATAATGGTTTGTATTGCTGCAATTGTAGGATATTGCTATCATCTTTGTAATATCTGTGTGGATTTATATAAAAAGAGTCAGCTTGATTATCAATGACTGTCCAGAGGTTGGTTGTGTGTCTAAGCATAAGGTAGTAGGCTCATGTAGAAAGTTAATGCCAGGAAAATTGATTTTAATTTTTGCATGCATACAGGAATTTCTGTCCCCACCTGCACTTTCAAGTCAGAGAAATATAGTGAGTGTAAAAATATCTGATACTTTTCAAAAAGTTCATCTTAACATCCTTATACAGCTTCAGAATTGATAGAATCTGAACCAAAGATTAAAAAAATAACGCAAATATTGAAACAAGATTGAACATGGAAAAGTTGTGTGCAAAAATCAGAGATCCATGGTTCAAATTCTGGTAATTTTTAAGGTGTGTGAGTATGTTAAAATAAATTTCTTTCTATTTTATACTTGCTGTAAATAATTGTACACATTTGTGGACGTATGCGTGTGTATTTTTATAGGCTTACCCGGCCTTTCTTCCTACCTCACTTTCATTTCCATTTCTCTATAACAGATTTTACTGGATGTCACTTTTCAAATAAATTCATGAATGAATGAAAAAAGTGATAAATATCTCTCAACAAGAAAAGATTTCTGGATTTGGCCCAAAATTCAACCAATTCTTCCTTACTTCATGGCCTACCTTTCCAGAAAATTTAATTGAAATTCTGTTGGAGATATTATGTAGACCAAGTCATACAGGTGGACACAAGTGAATACATATATTGGGAAGACATAGACAGACCAATATTCTATTAGATCTGATTTCCTTCAACTATAATAGAGTTTATTGGTGTTGACCATTCTGGTAACACAAGCAGAAAGAAGTGTCCGTTATAGAGTAACAAAGAAAGCAATAGTCAAGCATTACAGCTTTGGACAATACATACAATAAAGGTTTTCATATTTCAATGCTTTCAACATAACATTACACATTCTTTCAACACAAAGAAATAGAATCTTACATGTGGAAAGTGTTGTTCAGATTAAATCAACTTGTGTTTGCTCTTGTTCAATTGATTGGCTTTCAATGTAACTGATAGACGGTGGAAAGAGGTCAGTGCGTGAGTTGTGGAAGACTACTTGCATGTCCAAATTAACCAGGGGAGATTGTTGACAGGCACTTTAAGAATTCCTACCACTTAATTGTATCTGTTGAACCCAACATTAGGTTTACTGCTAAAGTTGCTGGATTAGCTTCATAGCAGAAATCTTGAAAATTACTGGTTCATAATTTTGGTGGGATCTTTAGATTATTTACTCTGCTGATTGTTACTTGTATTACATACTAAATAAAATGTGAATATATATATATATATATATATATATATATATGAATGAGTACACATTTTTTTCTATTTCTTTATGTTGAGAAAATGTGTACTTACTCCTGTTATAACTGCTCTACTGATCGAGTAGTATTTTGAGTTTAAGATCTTTTTAAAACATAAACACATACTTGTGGCATATTTGCTACTGTTGACCTATATATGCATAATATATGCATAAATTACTTTTCTCACCTTTAGTTGGGAAGTGGTCACTAAAAAAAGTGAAAAACAAGTGTGAATGCTGCCAGACACAAACTGGGGATCAATTCAACATGAACTTACATCACAAATAAAAAAAGAATTGGTTTTTAGGGACAAAATTTGAAAAGAAAAATTAGAGTTCTTTCTTGACATAATAACGAGAAAATATTTAAATTTTCAGCTCGCTAGCTCTATTGGTGTGGGTTATACCTGTGTGAGATATATATATATATATATATATATACATATATATATATATATATATATAGGTTCCTTCAGTTTTCAAATTAGCTTCATTTGTTGACAATTTTGGTTGAAGGTTTCTAATAGGTTTTTTGACAAGCAAGATTTTACCAATGTTCTGAACAGTTACCTCCGTCCCAGAATATATTACTTTTGCTTATGTATTTCATACTCTGAATCCAAAAACTATAATGGGTTAGAAGTAGTAGAAGTTCTGGTATATTCTTCATTTTCGAGTGAATCAAGTCCTAATAGCCATACACCTGAGCTGAAAGGATAGACTCATTGATAATGTTTGGTTTTGTATTTCATTTTGAGTATATTTCAATGAAAATGTAAAGTCAGTCATCACAAGAACTTTTCATAATGAATTGTGAAATTAAATATTGTATCAGTTCAATTGGACTGCAAAAGCTCTTTCTTTGCCCAAGTTTTTCTCTCCTACATCTTAGCGTGTATAAATAATTACGGAGATGAGGATAGCCAAGCGCTTGAAGGCACAGAGAATGGGATTAGCAAGCCAAGTTCAAACTCCAGCTGAGTCAGTTTGCACTTGCTTTGCACATTGGGAAAAATATGCATCCATCTCTTTTTCCCCTTCCAATATATAATGATAATGCCCTTCACCCCACCCATGTGTCTCCTTGCTTGGGTCAGAGAGGTTTATATCCCTTGGACAGGACTGGAAAGCTGTAAGAGGATTGTGGCAGATTGCTCTTGTAAAATAATCATAATTCCATGCAAGGACCATGTCTGTCTTTGTTCTATCACCCTTTTTTTCTCCAGACATTGCTTGAAACTGATAGTGAAGAAAAACGTTTCTAGCTACTGTAGCAATAAATATCTGAAAATGCTGACTGTGTGTCTGTAGCATGTTGGTTGTATTCTGTTGAAAGTTTGAGGCTAGGTCGGCTCCACAGAGACTGTGTTCCACTGAGGCTATACAACACAAATGGTTGGAAGTGGCCATGAGGTTCACTGTTCAGACCCAAAACGACGACTGTACAAAAATAGAAACTAGATTCAATTCTGAGAAAATAGCAACCTGAAACTATTTTCTTTTACACGTAGCAGCTGTAAAGGCCAAAATTGAACAGACTGTTTTTCTGTCATCTACTTTCAGCTCTGCTTTTTATGACTTGCCTCCTATCTCTTATTAACCTTTTGCATTCTGTTTCAAGGGTGACAAAATTTTGTGCACCTAATAACTTTGAAAGCCTGTAAGTTGTGTTTCTGTTCATATATAACTGAAAATGACATGACAACACAACTATGTGATTCAAGCACACTATTGTTCAGTAATTGGAATTGACAAACTTTTTGCTCGATTGAATGCTAGAGGTTAATCTCACATGGTTCATTTTTGTGCTCTTCTTTCTGCAATTCTTGATAAGTGCTGACATGCATAAATGAAACTGATCATCACAGTGGGGAAAATTAGTCTCATCTGGTAGAAATGCATAGGCAATCAAAAGCAACTATAAAGTCCATCCTACTGAATATATAAGTAGCAGTCATATAATATTCCATGAGAATAGTTAAAACCTTTGGGAAGATAAGAACTTCTTGGATGCGAAAGATTTGACAGCGCATTTAGAAATATGAGTCTGATTAAAAACCTAAATAAATTTGCACTCATTGCATTGCACTTTGTGGCTTCATCTGAAAACAGATTATATATGTATATTGGGTGTGTAAAGATTTTGTTTTCTGCCTGTTTGAGGTTTGCTAAATCATAACTCAGTAAAGCATTCATGTATTGCATTAATGATCAGTGTTAGTTTGTAAAAGTGATTGTAAAATAAATTTTACTTCTAATCAGCTGGTAGTTTGGTGTATCAGATTTTCATTTGTATAAGTCTAGTTTCTATTTTTGTGCAGTTGTTTTGGTATGAACAGTGATCCTCATGGCCACTTTCATCTATTTGTGTTGTTTAGCCTCAATGGATTATTGTCTCAGTGAAGCCTACCTAGCATCAAGCTTTCAATAAAATACACTTACCCTGCTGCTGCAGATTTGCAGCCAGCCTTTTCAGATGTCTAGTAAACTAAGATGAAATTGAACCCAATAACCCCTTTTCGAATATTCTGCTTCTTTGGGGAAACCCTGGAGAAACTTATATTTTAATTCATTACTATTCTGATGTTCATGAAATCTTTAATATAGACACAATGTAAATGATTCTATCTTAATAGTTTGTTGATAATCTTTTTAATAAATCTTCTGCAATTTATCTCATTTATCACCAAGTTTTTTTCAAAACTCCTTCACAAGTTCTGGTCAATGTGCAGTTGGACAATAAAAGTTACATCTTTTTTTTAGCCTTTTTTCATATGCTGTCAATTACAGTAGTCCGTTCTTTTGATATTATGGTCATGTAAAATTTGTAGCTGTAATGTTTAGAGGTTTTAGATTATTGCAAAATATTGCTGTAGAATAGCTTAATTGATTGAGCATAAGAGAAACTATTAATTGAGTGAAAATTCTGCCAACTTCTTTTTGATTTGTTATAGAGAGAACCAGAATATTTTGTGAAAAATCTACTCATATCCTTGTTATGTTATAACATGGGGGAAAAGTCAGGAAAACTTGCGTATGACAAATCATAAATAGTATATATTTACTAGTTTTTATTTGAACTTTTGCTCTGAATTGTGTGTGTGTGTGTAATATATATATATATATATATATATATATATATATATGTGTGTGTGTATGTGTATCAAGTTAACTAGGAAAATAGTTGTATTCAAGTTGAATTCATTATACCAACATGATTCAGCTTTGCCAAAGTAGAAATTTCAAATGAAACAATATTAAAATGTTCATGTATTTCAAATAATATCTCACTATATGAACAATTCAGTGCAAAAATGATTTTTTATTTGCAGTTTTTTCTTCTTGTTCCCTTGAAGAGGAACTAAGAAACATTCAGCTCTTTGTTTAGTCTGCCAGTTTAAAATCTCAATTACCAAAGACAGTCTTATCAGTGGAAAAGTAAATCATAGTCAGCTGTACTTTATCTATATAGGTATTAATGATGAAGAAACACTTATTACTTTCAATAACTTTGAGAAGAGTCATTAACATACCAACTTTCAGACAATCAAAACATTGTGTTTACCACATCAAAGATGGGAAGAAAAGATTTGATTGTTCGGACAGAGTTGGAATCGTATTATTATTGTTGTACATTAATAACACTTCCTCTTTGATCAACCAATATATTTGGGAATTATGCTTATCATGGAAAAGATTTTAAAATCAATCATCTGATGTTAAGGAATGATTTTCAGGCCATTCATTTGATATGCTGTAAAAATATTCAACACAACAATGAAGATTATAATCTAGAGAAAGCTATAAATGCCACTGACATTTCATCTTTTGAATATAAAACCATGATTGCAGTGTGATCATCCTGAAAATATACTAGAAGTATTGAAAGTTTGTATCCATAGCTTGTTTACCAATGCTCTAGGCCAAAAAATAAATAAATCTGGCCAACTATGAAACGTGCTGGGATTTCGTTTGTGTTCAAGTGAAAATGTCACAGCTTGGTAAAAATTGGCCTTTATGCCTGACTGCAGATTGTACACGTACAAAGCGTGGCTTCATTGAATGGCCCAACACCACTTGATTGTATTGATCTGTGAACCTCCCTGTCACATAATGGCTTCATTCCATCGTCAAACGGCATGCATCAGGTTGTGGCTGTTATCCCCCACCTTCTAACCTCGCCAGGCCTCTATTCTGAAATCTTCCTTGCTAATGACTTGTAGTGATTCTCCTTTTGTATTTGTCTGTTTTTGGCCCACGAGGCAAGAAGCGTCTTGCATGTGATCTTATTAGAAGGAATCTGTTATCAGTGAGAGGAAATCTGCCTGCTTCATCTCTCGGGTCTATCTCTATCGTTAACTGTTGCTGCTGCCTGATCTCAGTGAAGCATTGGAAGCGTGTTAACGCACTCTCTTGATCGATCTATTTCTTCATCAGCTCCTAAACGCTCTCGTGGCTCCCAAGTTTATTGCATTAAAAAAAAAAAGGTTAGAAACAAACAACTTGCAAAGTGTGGCTGAAATCTGCTGACATCAGTTCTCTGTGTATGCTATGTATGTGTAGTTGGAGAATACAGAGGAATCAATAAAACTATTTGTTACTCCAAAATTCCTAATAAGGAATCAGATATTGAAAAATTTTAATTATGTTATCAATACTTATAGCCTGGTGATGAGGCATAGGACTTGCTTTCAGTCAACATTGATGTCCTTTACTCTTTCGCCTCTGTGCCATGCATGTTTTTGGTTTAATTTTTGCCATAGATCAATCATTATCTCTATTTTTTTGTATGTAATTTCTATAGCTTTTCTGGGGTTTTCAGGTTTTGTTTTTATATAATTTTTGACAAATCCCATACATCCCTGGATAACTCACCTTAATTTACCTGGACTGTCTTGACCATTGCTAAATAACTATGTTATCTTATTCCAGGTTCATGTGCCTATTTCTAATGCCTTTATGCTAATACCAGCATATGATAAGCTCAAATTTTCAAAGAAAATCATTGTTCTTTTGTTGCAGGAGCATACGTTGGTTGGGCGCACTGATGCAGCGGTTCAACAGGATATCCATCTCAGTGGTCTGGGCATTATGCCTGAGCATTGCATTGTCGACATTGTCGCCAATAATGATGTCTACCTCACCCCTCTTGATGGAGCAAGGTAAGTTTGCTCTACCTACATTCATCTTCTACCTTTATCAAAGGAAGAAATTTATCTTTCTCAGTAAAGTTTATTGAAATATTCTATTGTTTTTTTTACTTCCAACCTACATTGCTTTCCTCATGGCCTCTTTTTAGAGTCCTGTGCTTTCTGATGAAGTCATACATTTCTGACTATATGCTGTATGGAGATGGGCACCTATTTGGCATTGGAGCCTTTATTCATCAGCCCTAGAGATAGAATGATTTTCCTTGTACCTGGAGACACTCTTTGCTTAGAATGATCTCGTCATTTCCTTAATTTTTGTTATGGCATTTATAAATTTACTGTTGATTTGTACTTCGGCAAAGTCAGGGTTTCTCCTTTGTACAGGTATCATGTAACCAATGCTGCATGTCTTATAGTTGGGGAGAAGATTTTACACAGCCAAGTAACACAGCCATCTTGCCTTCTGAGATGCTAGAAGAGACAAAATCTAATTTGGCAATCACAACAATCTCTGAATTATGAAGACAACTCATTCTTTAGAATATATGATTAGTTCATTTCTTGTGTCCTTGAAATTATTTATTGTTTGTTATATTGTGGCCCATCTTTTTAGTATGTAGCTCTGAGTTTTACTGTCTTAATTCTTGTACTTGCTATGTACAGTTTTGAAAATCATAACCCAGCAATTGAATCTATCAATGAGACAGGTGTCAATAAGAATACATTATAATCTACTGAAGAAATATATACATTAAATCCATTTTGAACAGCTGGTATGTACAAGTTCTTCATGAATAGCAGCCAATACTGTTGGCTGCAATGTTGAAGTAAGTCTATGGTTGATGATGTTGTTGTTTCCAAGTAATTTCTTTTTGGTCAGGAAAAAATTCATATTCTTGTTTTATTACATTTGTGAATTTCTTGTCACACCCAGTGATCCTAAATTTTTCTATTTTATTCTTTCCCTTTGTGAATGCAAAATTAAAATTTGTCTTGTCTGCTGGTTCTAATTTTCAGCAGATTTTGCCAAGCACGTTCCATTTCGTCTTTCTTTCCCCTTCCTACCAAAAAACATTTTTTAGTTTTTAAGTATATTTTTTAATGTGTGATAATTGATTTTAGGACACACTGTGAATGTTGGAGATTATATTTGGCTTAATTTATTTTATGATCAAGTTGGCTTTTTAAAAAACACAATGTTCATTGTGAATTTCAGTAGTAAAAATCTTTAGACATATTTTTCTTGTCTCTCTTTTCTTCTCTTCTTATTCAGATTTTTATTTCTATGTTTTATTTTGTTTTTTACATTCTCTTTCATGTAACAGTTATATTTTTATTTTTTATTTTTTTTTTAGGGTCCAATGTTTTGTATGGCTTTATATTTGCACCCCTCCCCTAGAGTTGCTGTGTTTTAGAATTATTCTTTTTTGTTTTCTTAATAGTCATTTGGGTTTCTTCCAAATACTTGAAGCCTAGTCACTATTATTCCATCTCATGAAAAAATCTGCTTTTTTATGTCCATTAATTGTCAAGGAACAAAGGAAATGGTCTTCTTGTTAGTTATATCAAAACATTTTCATTAATTTTTATTATCCAAATCATCTCTTTAGCTTAGTGGGTAGTACCAATTGAAACAGAATAGGTGTATATATGATTTTGCCAATATATTTCTAAGTTAATCAATGAGTGAAAGTGTATTTTGACTGTCTCTCAATTGTCTGCATTGTTCATATACATGATCCTTGGTTTTATATTTGTGTAAGCATGTATATCTTAGTGTGAAGGAGCCTGTTTTCTATTTCTGTCATCATTTTGCCTTTTTTTCTACTCTGTTAAGTTCCATACTTTGAAATCTTCTACTCTTTCCCATACCAAGGTCGGCAGAGTATCAAATGGAGATGAGTTTGACAAATTCAGAAAGTACTGGCTCCATGGCACCCATGAGAGAAGTGTGGCAAATCCTGGGGAAGGTCTATGTCCAATGATGGACATTTAGAGACTGATGATGATGATGTCTACCTTTCCACCAGAGCCCCTGGATATCACTTCCCTCCTCATCCCATCTATCTTTTAAACCTCCATTTATGTTACTACTCTACAATTTAGAAAGTTGGGTGCTAACTTTGGCTGACAACACTGGAGCAGTTCTTGTGATTTTTTTTCCCTTTCGAGGCTTACTATAATGGTCTTTTATACTTCACTCTTTGTCTAGATACATTTCAACTCAAAACAATTATTAGTCTTGGTTGTTTTGTTTTTTTAAGAATCATGAAAATATGTACACGATTTTTGCTACATTCATCTGAGAAACACTTTGGTCTCATTTTATGAATGTGAAAACAAACTATTTCTTTTGTCTAAATAATCTGCATCTGGGTAAGTTATACTATTTAGGAGTCTGAATTAAGCTGTTCCTCTGATGATTTTGTTCATCTTCTACATTTACAAACATATCAGCAACGTTCGGATAAGATATTAATCTGAAAAGTATCCTACTTATCAAACTGTTTCCTTTATCATCTGTCACATAGTATACAAACAAAATAACTTCACTTGTCTGCTGTTAAACCAAAAGATACTGGAAGTTCCAAAAATTCTTTGAGCTGAATTGGCTAAAAAGTGAGGGATTCCTACAACTTGTACTGGTTCTTCAATGGTAAATTTCCATTGCAAATTTTCCTAGATATCATTTGTTGCTTCTTGTTCTTGTAACATTCTCTGTGAATATTTATTCCATTAAAAATATCCCAGCATGCTCCTCTTTCTGTAGATGCTAAAATCTTTTATTACATTCACAGAGATTTGTAACTATGGAGCTATGAAAACAGTCAAGCAAATTGAATTTTAGAATCTGCTTTTTGTATAAAATTGCATTTCCTATCAAAAAGCCATTTAAATTTAATTTGTGCTGCTACAGTTGATCTGTGAACTCTAGCACTGGATGTAAAAACTTGGTACTTTGAACAAAAACCATTCTATCTTCATTCTTGATATTTTTTCCAATGTAAATCTTCTTTTGGCTTGCTTAGATATTTTTTTTGATAAAATGTAAAATAATGACAGCAACCAAAATAATCACAAAAAACATTTTTTTATTGTTTTGCTCATAAAATTGTGATTCTTTTTGGTTTTTAAGTGCATTATGTCAATTATTCCTTCCTATAGTCTCTACCTTAAACTATGACAAATATTTTTTCAATGAAAAAATAAATGAAAAAAAAAGTACGGAAAGAGTTTTGATAAAGTTGGGTCACTTGTTTCAAGATTTCTTACATTCAATTCTAAAGAGTTGAAAATTTTCACGCTTTGTTACTAAACATGTTTTATCCAATAAATAAGAGGTGCATCACAGATTATGATTATCAATTTCATTTTATCTGTTGAAAATGAAGTGATTTTCTGTAGTAATGTTTTGGGCAGCTATTGTGGGTCAGAGTTCAGTGGATTGTAATAGATCATCGTTTATGAAGGAGCTGAAAAAAGATCTTTTTATTTGAATAATACAAAGAATTTGTAAACAATGAATGTTTGAATAAGACTGCTTTTTTGCTGTGTTTTATGAAGGATACATTCTTTACTGTATCTCCATAAGTTGCAATTAAGTGAAAATAAACTTGTTAATAAACACCAGATTCTGGCAGATAATGAAATCACCATGGTAACAGGCTGTGAGTATTAGCATTTTACAAGGAAAGATACATTATTGCTTTTTAAATGTAATGCATTTTTAATTTAGTTCTAAGAGCCTGAAGAATATCAAGACAGTGTTTTCTGCGCGCTGATTTTGAAATAAGAAAGTTTACTCTTGCCAAGGAATTTGGAAGAGGCATATGTATTCACTTGTGTCTGTCCACATATCTTCAAATATTCTCAATGAATTTCAATGATATTTTCTGGAAGGATGGGTTATAGGCTCAAGAAGATATGATTACATTTTGAGGCGGATCCAGGAATTTTTCTGATGGAGGTATATTTTTTCATAACTCAAGACATTAATCTGAAAATTGACAAATCAAAATTTACAGTTACCTCCACCATAACAATACAGGAACTAATTTTCATTTAGTTTTTAGTGTAAGGTGATATCAAAGGTATGCACTCTCTGAATGCTTTCTAGTTCAATAAGTAATAAGCTGAAGAGAAAGTAACTAATAGGAAAATTTGTTGATAACAGATCTTGATGGAGGAAATGTCTTGCTCATTCAAATAACCAATTCTGCTTTGTAATGCTGCAACTATTGCCAATATTGTTCATGTCTTGATAATGTAATGCTTTTCTGTTGGATTGTCCATTGCCCCTCCTCACCCAACTCATTACTTTTTGTTTCAAACTCTTTTCTGAAGGCTAACACTTGTTAAGAAGAACTAAACTTAATCTTGTATTATTATTGCTGCTGCTACTTGGAACATTTGCCCAAGATGAAGTCCACAAATAACTGTTTTTTGCCTGGGGCAAGTTAAAAACAAAGCTGGCTTCATTTTACATTTGATTATTTTTCCACTGCGTTACACAAAATCTATTTGGATAGGAACTACTCTGATGTAGTCTCTCATCCCCTCTCTGTTTTTTTCTCTCTCATCCTCTCTCTCTCTGAAATAGTCTCTCATCCTCTCTCTCTCTCTCTGAAATAGTCTCTCATCCTCTATCTCTCTCTGAAATGGTCTCTCATCCTCTATCTCTCTCTGAAATGGTCTCTCATCCTCTATCTCTCTCTGAAATGGTCTCTCATCCTCTATGTCTCTCTGAAATGGTCTCTCATCCTCTATGTCTCTCTGAAATGGTCTCTCATCCTCTATATCTCTCTGAAATGGTCTCTCATCCTCTATGTCTCTCTGAAATGGTCTCTCATCCTCTATGTCTCTCTGAAATGGTCTCTCATCCTCTATGTCTCTCTGAAATGGTCTCTCATCCTCTATGTCTCTCTGAAATGGTCTCTCATCCTCTATGTCTCTCTGAAATGGTCTCTCATCCTCTATGTCTCTCTGAAATGGTCTCTCATCCTCTATGTCTCTCTGAAATGGTCTCTCATCCTCTATGTCTCTCTGGGATGGTCTCTCATCCTCTCTCTCTCTCTGGGATGGTCCCTCATCCTCTCTCTGATGGTCCCTCATCCTCTCTTTTTCTCTCTAGCTGCATTGGTTTCTCATACCTCCTCCCCTTTCTCTCATTCTAATATGGTCTCTATTAGAGACTAATATGGTATCCTCCTCTCTCTCTCTCTGCTTTCTTCTCTTTTAGTTTTGCTTCTTTTTTTCATTCTTCAGCTTATCTTACTTTCCCTGATATCTATCTTTTTAATTTTCTCTATCCATCCATAATGACAACATGTATGTGAAGAGAACAAAAGAAAAAAAATCGGTGAAAAACTCAGCCTAATTATTAGCTGCTGCTGCTTTTTGTCTCTAGGGCATCATTGCAACTCAATGTTGGGCCACATTGCAAACTTTTCAAATCCATCAAAACTAAATAAAAAAGTTTAAGTAAAATTGTCTTTTTTTACTCTATTTTTTTACCTTTTGTTCTCAATTCAAATCCTCACAATTTTTACTTCTATTCTGCTATAATTTTTGAATTAAAAAAAATCTTTAAAAAAAAGTTGTTTACACTTTGCAATGAACTGTTTATAAACCTGAGAACACAATATTTATAAAACATGCACCAATTATAACAGTTTTCCAATCTGAAATTTTATCTTATTTTTCTTTTATCTTTTAAAGGTTGAATACCTTTCCCATCTATGCTATTTCTCCTATTCAGGAGTGAAGATTTATTTAAATGTTTGATTCGGAGGCATTTAACCCTCCTCTCCCTACTTCAAGTAATTGTTGAAAATATTGCTTTGAGGAGAAGGAATTCAATCAATGTAGGGGACATTATTAAAAAAATAATCCTTATGCCAGCAGAAAATTATAAATTGTTATAAAAGATATTTCATATTGACCCAATTTCACTTGGTAAAATCATTGTACAGTAAATTATATAGGAAATATATGTGGATACCTAATTTAAACGTCTTATCCAGGATTTCTAAATTTTGATTGTTGCATCATGGTTCTGATTAAATCAAATTTTGTGTAAATCAAAACTACATATTTATTTTGTGTAATTGAAAAAAAAAAGACACAAAACCCTGTAGGAAGATGAACAATATAGCATGATACTTTAAACTCATGGCCAATGTAGACCTAAAAATTAATCTTTTGGATGAATCAAATTTGTGCCCCTGAAAACATTATTGTGCCAAACTTTCTTATTTTGAAACTAGAATAAGTGGCAACCAAACTGTCTTTGAATTTACAGAATAGTGTTCATTAAATGTGGCAAACTACCAAGCTCATTTCTTGTTTACTGAACGAAGGGCAACCATCGGGTAAAACAAACTTTCAACTCATCAAACACCCCGTCCTAACCAATTAGTTCATTATAGTGAAGGATTACTGTATCTTTGATTATCTAAGCCTTGTTTGAGCTTCAGACAGAGATTGTAGAATTTCATATCCTGTACTATTACCACCAAACTTATACCTGATAAATTTATGTTATCAAAGGTATTGTTATTGTGTCTGCTTCTTCTGTCATATCTCTGTTTAGATGCAGGTGAGAATCAATCTCTGCTTTGTTCAACTCAGATTTGTAATTGTTGGCTAAAGACTTGATTTGATAATCCTTTACCGATTGGAGTTGGATACATTTTAAGCAGACCTGTTAATTAAACATGGGATTGTAAAGAATTAGATCAGTGGTACCCAACCTTTTCCCTTCCAAGGACCCCTTTTATTTGAATGGATCTTTCCCATGGACCCCAGGCTTTTGAAAGGTCTGCTTACTCAACTGGCTCACTGACCCCAGGCTTGTGGAAGGTCTGCTTACTTAACAAACTCACAAACCCCTGGTAATACCTTTGTGGACACTAGGTTGGGAACTGCTATATTATACATTCTCCTTTTAATCATCCCCTTTTCAAATATAGAAAGAATTGCTATTTAGCAGGACATGTCTTATGTGAACACCATTATGCCCCAAATCTTTATCACAATCTCCAGAGAATATTCAAATAAAAAAATTGTTTGGTCATTTTTCAACAAATTCATGTAGCAAAAACTACAAGGGCGGGTCAATAAGTCTGTTGCCTGATTATTAGCTGACTTTTCAATCAGAAATTTTCACTGCATAATGTTCATTTATGATTAATGGAGCAGTGTTGGTTTAAGTGCATTGACAAGGAAGGAAATTATGTTGAATTTGTTGTGTAAAATAGATGCATTTTTTATCTTAAGGCTATGGATTTACTGACTTATTTATATCCAATAATTACAGATACCAAAGATGAGTTAGAACAGGTTCAAGAAATTTGTTGGATTCTATCTCTGCTTTGAGAGTTCAGTAGATCATTGGACTAGTTTTATGGTAATGGAAAGAATCTTATTAGGGAATTCACTCAGACAAAGTTCACTTTTTGCACCCCAGTGGTAGTAGAGTGGTTGATGAATAATAAGGAATCCAACTTTTCATTTCATTCCAAGTAAATGGAGGAAAACCTGGGTGAATTTTTTTTTTTCCTTCCCTTGACAGTCAATCTACAGTACTGAAGCTGAATAATTCTTTATTAAACAGGACTGCTCTTTTATCCAGGGATGAGTTTTATTATGAAGCCCCTTCCTTAATTAGAATAAATATTAACCATAAAATAATTTCTACGGGCAAATGACTCTTCATTGTAAATATTTGAATGTGAATTCTGAACAAAGGTCTTAATATCAGCTCGGACAATATCAAGCATCTGAATGACTTACTTAATGTGCCCTACCTCCATTCTCAAATGTAGCTTTTATAGTAGCCTTAATTCATTTGCTTATCATTGAATAAAACCCATTGTCTGATAGACTTAAATTTTATCAATTTACTGCTTGACTTAAGATGTATTCTGGCAAGCACAATGATTTCTACATAACCTAAGTAGTCAGCTTCATTTGAACAATCCTCACGTGTATGTGTGTGTCTGAAAGTTTACATTATTTGGATGATCAATCTCTCTTTGAAAGTAAATATTTTTGTCCCCTGAGTTCAAAGTAAATTGTTCTGTCACTGATTCCAAAATTAGGGAAGAGAACTGGGAAAACATCAATGTTGCTGCGGCTGCTTTGCTTGAATAAGCACCAAAACTTAATGGCAGTGTTTTGTGGCAAAATCTTCAGCAACACATACATTTCTATAACTAGCCCTTTTACTATCTCATTTTCTCTCATGTTGTGGTATATAAAAGAAACCACTTATTGACCTCACTTTGCATCAGGTCTTCAAGATAACAATAACTGACTGATATCATTAAGCGAAGCATAATTGGGCACACTGAAATAACCAAAGTTGACCTGGCTTAGTTTGCAACATGCAATAAGTATTTGGCTAAATTTTACATGGATTCAGTCATACTAAGATAGAGCTAAAAGCATGATTCATCAACTTGACAGAATCTTTGTTTTTGTTCACATACTATTAGAATAATGATTTCATGATAAAAGGGTTTCACAGATTTTGATGACCCTTGCTCAAATATGAAAACATTCAGACTTTCAGTAACGATTTTTTCCATTGCTTTTTATGATAACCTAACATTACAAACTGCTATAGGAATGTCTATCTTTGTATCAGTTTTCCAGGAAGAG
This sequence comes from Thysanoteuthis rhombus, assembly GCA_963457665.1. Taxonomy (NCBI): domain Eukaryota; kingdom Metazoa; phylum Mollusca; class Cephalopoda; order Oegopsida; family Thysanoteuthidae; genus Thysanoteuthis; species Thysanoteuthis major. The sequence continues at coordinate 35,939,935 of OY735225.1, forward strand.
TTTACAGTTGTAAAATCCCAAATATCTGGTGAAGCTATAGATTTTCCCCATCCATTCTGTTAGAGCTATATTTGCCATCCTGTAGACTGCAATATTTTTGAAAATTAACTGATCCGAACTATCGATAAACAAATGAAGTGTTTTGTTGTCCTGCAGCCACAAGAATTCTCCATCTTCATTTTTATGAATAAGGCAGAAGGTCACATGTTATATATACTTTCCACTCCTGATATGCACATTTGAGTATGAAAGATTCATCTATGCAAGATTATCCATGCAGTTTCTCCTAGAAGTGAGAAAGTTACTAATTTTATCCACTCTATATGTACAAATCCAGGGAGGGGGGGTCCCCCATGCTCAGATAAAGCATGATTGAAGATTCTGAAAAAATATTTAAAAGAAATTTTAAAAATAAAAAACAAAACAAATAAGCCCTCTTAATCATAATTACTCTTAACATTGATGTTTAAAATTTTTTTTTTCGTGTATTTATTTGTGAAAAAAAAAAAAATTCTTCCATTTGGATCATTCCCTACTCGAAGATATTTTGCATTTAGACCCCTCCCCCCAAAATTTGGATCTGACCCTACTTCAATATTGTTTGTATGATGTGGAAATCCATTGATTGATAGCAAAATAGTTATTTCTTTAAAAAATTAAGAAAAACCTCATTGATAACTATTACTTATTTAATTTTTCAAGTATTTCTAAGATGATAAAAACTTCTTTGAAGCTATTTTTGACCAATTCCAGAAAGGATGGTATTTTAGTACTGATTACCATATTTGATGGCATTTAGCCCCCAAAAAATGACTCGAAAAGTAAGGTAGGCTTCATTACATTTCACATTGGCCAGAATTTGAGGATTTGAAAAAAAAAACAAAAAAACTGGGTGATAGAAGAGGAGGATGCTTTTCTCTTTATATCCCTGAAAACAAAGTGTAGTGAGGGGGGGGGGTCTTCATATATGCTATCTTATACCATTAGAATGAAGTGTTCATTCTTCTCTCTCTGCTCTGATTGGTCAATAAAATCTTTGTACCACTTGTTTATCCTCTCTGTGTGTTCAGTTAATTCTTGTGATATTAGAGAGATGCTATGGCTGTGATCTATAGATATTTGATTTCTTACCATTTCCTCTGGTCTGCTTTGATTTTCTTCTAGCCTATTTGTATTCGTGCCACCCCCAAGAATTATTTGCTGATTTTCAAGCTAACCAAGCAATCTCTATTTTAGATGGTTTCATTTCCCTTGGAAATTCTGATTTTTCATGATAGATCCATTTTTCTTCTTTTTTCACTAACAACCAAGATAAAAAAACAAAAACAAATCCATCTAATATGCATCAAAATATTTTTTTGTTCTTTGTCTTATTGTTCAGTCGATCTATTTCCCCCCCCCTTTTTTTTTCATTTTCATTACGTAAAAATGAATGCTGATGTCAAGTGATGCGGCTTTTTCACGCTTAGTTGATTTCAGAAAAAAAAAAATGTCTTGACATTTTATTGACCTGTTCTCACATCGTTTCTATCTCGTTTCAGAACATGTGTGAATGGATCAGTCATACATCAGAGAACCAAAGTCAAGAATGGGGACCGAATCCTCTGGGGGAACAACCATTTCTTCAGAATAAATCTGCCCAAACCAAACAGTAAGTTATAAACATTCTATATTCTTATATCAGGAAAATCTTTGAAGTTTGGCCCTCGTCATATCAAGTCAACCACAGTCATCCCCCACCTCCTGACTTCCGTGTTCATTTATCTGATGATTAGTTAATCCCCTGAAAGAATGTGAATTTCGATGGGATGATTCTTTTCATTGTTTAAAAAGAAACTACTGAAGATCATGTATATATACCAGATATGTTCAAGTCTGTTGCTTGCACAGAAGAGGTAGCAGCCACCTGCAACTAACTTTTCATACCGAGTTTCGACATATTTGTCAGGGTTTAAGCACTACACTTTTTTTAAAATTGAAGAAAAAGCCTAATTTCACTCTAGTGAGTAGGAGGTATTTCTGTCAGCAAAATTGTGTGGAAGAGTGTATTGTTATGGACAGACGCCCAAACAAAAAAAAATCACACTGACATTACATAGATAGATTTGCATCATTAGTGTGACTTGATTTTGATTAAATATATTTTCGTGACTTATATTTCATCTCTTCGAAGCTCAGTCTGTAAATTGCTCGACTATGTACAATGGCCAGTTGTCCAGTAATCAGAAGATAAAAGTGACTTACAGTCAGTATGTTTAGCTACAATTGATCTGATTGAATAATTTGTAGATTATGATATGTATTGATCAGTGTTTCAAATTTGTTTCTCTATGAAAGAAGATAATAGGAATGATAATTTCTGGGCTAGCATTGACTGGGAAGTTGTAAATATGAGAATATACAATGAGGCTGCATTTTCATCTGGAATTCCCACACTGAAACAGAGAACAAATGAAGTCTGGTGATATTGTACAATACTACTGGGGTGCTTAGGATTAGAGATAATGATGCTTGAACGTAGAAATCATTCTTGATCCCAGAGTCATCATCCGATTAAGGCTTTGTTGGTGGCACAGATGTTGCTTTTTACCGCAGCATTTGTATGGAAGAGAATTGTTAGTAGATAAATTAACTTACTGAAAAGAATTTCTCAGAATTGAAACTGAAAGTAGAATTTATTTTGCTTAAGAGTTTTTTAATAAAAGATTTGGAAGCATGCCATCAAATTTGAAACAACTTTCTTTTGCTTCTATGTACAAAATAATTCATGCTACAAACATATTGAAAATACATTGCTATGGTGTAGAAAATTTGATTTTACCACATATTTCATAGATTTCTGACTTAGTTATAGACTACTTATGATGTTTTATTCAAAATTGTATCTTACTACAAATTGTTTTAGAATGGGCTGCTGTATCTAAAAGAGATCAAACTGCTACTAGTCTCTCACAAGCACCTGATTTTAATTATTCATTTATTAGCTATTTCTCTCATAATAATTGGCTATTTCACAGCCAATAATTAGTTTCCTTCTTAAAAATCCTGTCTTAAATTTCATTATTCTCTTCATTATAACCAAAATCTTGAATCATTCAGTTGAAATAAAAACTTTATTACATTTTTTCATGTTTTCCTAGTTAAACTGTAATTTAATATTTTTTTTGAATTTCAAGTTTGAAAAATAAGCAATTCATTATTAAATCATCTCTAAACTTGGTGAATACAACTGGATTAAAAGCCAATTTCTTTCTAAGTACAAGTCTAATTTATACAATACGAAATATTTCTATTTTTCATTAAAAAAAAATCATACTCATTTTTTTTTTTTTTTCCCCAGACATTTTTTTAATGACTTTTAGGTTCAGTGACAATTTCCATCATTTCCATCATTCAAAAATACTGTTTGATGTATTTCAATATATCTTAATAGAAATATTAGCTAAATATTACATGATGTTAAAATTTCTATTTTTGTTTTCAATTTCAATCTACCGGAGAATCTATCTTGAGAGGAGTCATTAACATTCTGAGATTCGTCCACATGATTGAACTCATTCTTTGCGTTGCTGATGTTATTACCACAACATTCTGTCAGATCCATTCTACAACTTTCTTCAGGTGTATAATCTGTAAGGAAAGAGAGGCTCCTTTTTTTTTGTTTTTTGTTTTTTTTACAGAACGAGATGACATACAGAAAATGGTAGCTAATATATCAACTGACTCCATTCATTCCAATACTGCAAGCCATACAGACAATACCATTCACAGCCCCTCATGTAACACAGGTGATTCCAATTTATGTACAAAAGTGCTCTCAAATTCCATCCCTGCTGAACAAAGAAAACCTCACCATGCCGAAATCCATGTTGGCCTGACTTATGCTACTAACTAATAAGCCGGTTTATGCTGCTTCTATGAATTTTCTTACCCTACAGCAGTGTCCCCTGTTAATAATATGTGCCCGTCTTTTTCCAGATATGGCTTGCCATACCAGATTTTTTTCTCCCCCACTTTCAAATATGGCTTCTGTCTGTTCCTTGAGTCTGACTTTGAGGGGCAAGCTAGTTAGGTTTTTTTTGTTAGCACTTACCAGAAGCTGATGTCCTCAACTTTAAAGTATGGATACTTAGAAATAAAAAAAGATGCATTTTCTTTCCTAAAATGCTGGGTTTCTCTTTTTCTTTTTTTTGGTTAATTCCCACCATGAAAAGGAGGGGTAATTAGATAAACTTAGCATATCAATTCCCACTGGTTATTAGAATTTTGATCTGAGGGAGATTTATGGAAAAGCCCCCAAATGTTATGCCTTATATTGATATTTTTCTCTCATTTCAAACTTTTGACAACATTAGCTGCTTCTTTGAGTAAAAGTCTGACACCTTTACTGTTCTGGAACCAAACTAAGATATACAAGACTGACAGTTCAGGAGAAAGATTAAAATGCTTTGATTCTCCAAGATCTATTTGCTGGTGAAATTTGAATCCTGAATCACACCATGAATTGAATTTCTGGTCAGTTTTTTTGTTGAACACTTCTTTTATAAAAGGCCAATTCTAGTAAGGAGATTTGTAGGTGTGGTTGAATTATTGAAAACCACTCTCATGTTGTCGAATCCAGAAATCCTAAGAACTCATTCAGCCTCATCTCTCACGTACAGTATGCTAGCTGTAGATACATAATTGGTGTTTCTGGGGTTCATCCTCTTATTTTCCCATCTTAGAGACAACATACAACTGATAGTTGTTGTCTGAGGATGCTACTTATGTCCATTAATTATTCTTTCAGCTTCATAGGATCACTGCTGATGACCCTTGCCCTTTGTTGAAGGCAATAAACTAAGCATAGAAAGTTAGAACCAAAATTCAGACAGGGTGTTCAGGTGTTACATATTTGTACATTAACAAGAAACAGAACATATTCAGTCCAACGATGTATGTACATTTTTGTCCGCATTCGTCTATGTTTGTTTCTGTAATAAAACTATTTCCAATTGAATTTTCGAGCTAATCCCCACTGAAACATTCAAAACAAAAATGATGATTGCATCATAAATAAAATGGAAAATATCTCCCAAAATGGAATATAATTCATTGGCAAATGAAAAAGTTATAGACACATAGATGGAGTGTATACCTGAGTTAAAAATATTGTATAGTCGTCTTTCTCTTTCTTTCTCTCTTTTTATTTTCTATTTTTTTATATCAAGAATTGATCTAAAACAAAAAAGGAATAATATGACATAAAGTGATGTAAAAAAAGAATCTCAACTAACACTAGGAAACAATTGAAAAAACAACAAAAAAAAAATGCTATCTTTCTCTCTTTAACTACTCACCTTTTGGGTTACTTGAATTTCTAAAAAATGCTGTTGGACCTGAAATTTTTTCAGATCTAAAAACTGTCTACTTTTCATTATAAAAATTATAACTAATTTGTTACAATTGAATATTCTAATAACAAAAATAAGTGACTAACATGATTACCAGTTTGCAATTCAGCATTCAAATATTTTAGAGGCGAACCTAAACAGTAAGGATACTGAAATTCAAATAATTAGGCATATATATTTCATGGTAAAAAGATAGATTTAAATGGTCACTTGACCATGATTTAAAAATTTTGTAGATTAATCGAAATAATATAAGTTGATCAGATAAAGTTTATAATAGAATTAATTTTTGTCAGTTTTTTAATCAATAAACGCGTTTCCCAAATACTCAGATCACACTTGTGATAGATTTGTTGAACATTTTTGTACAAGCATTCGTTATATGAAATTTTTTCATGTTTATAAATCTCAACATTTAAACCTATCATATTTGAGCCTCTTTAAAGCAAATCTGTATATTGCAGCAGATCATTGGATAAGCTATGCATGATACTTCCCAGGAAATACCAGAGGTTATCTATTGAAATAATAAAATTCATAAACGTAAGCTTTTGAAGTCTTCATTCTTTTCTGAAGAAATACTGATTCAAACATTGTTACAAAGTGAGTTTCTGTTGATATCATTCAATACAGCTTAGATGAGTTTAATGTAAAAAGATGCCAATCATTTTACTGACTATGGTGTAAATGTTGTTTCTTTGTTGCAGCAGGTACCCAGCCATCAGCCTCATCTGAGCCTGAGCAGCGTATAGACTATGATTTTGCACAACAAGAGTTGATGATGAAGGAACTGAGCAATGACCCTATTCAAGAAGCCATTTGTGCAATTGAGAAACAATATGAAGAAGATAAACAAGGTAAGTTGATGTTTCTATAGATTTTCTTCTTCTGTGTTACTGTCTTTCTAGAAGCTATATATTATATTCGCTCTTTTCAAATTTTACATTATAGTAAAGCTCTATAAAATAAAAAGGTAGTTGCCAAGCCTACCTGCTCTTGAATTACAACAAACAATTTACTGTTGCCATCAACAGTCTTTGTATTCATTTGTATCGCGGACTATAAATACCTGACCACTTCTTATTTTCTTTACTTTTATGTTTAAACAAAAAAATTGTAAGTGCAGAGATGAGGGGGTCCATTTGTTTACAGTATTTTTTCATTCTGCTTTATTCTCAAAGACCTTTCTGTTATATGAATGGTAAACAAACCTCTTTCAACTTGGAAACAATCAGCCATTATTGATTGCTGAAATTCTTGGCACGTGACTTCAAATGCTAACATTGTAATTGGCCAAAATATTGAAAGTAAAATGCATGAAATTGCCTATTATGTAAAGACCAGACCATGAAGAAAAATTTCCCCTCCCTTTCTTAAAGCATCAAAGTCTTTGTAGATTATAATACAAGAAAATGAAGGAAGTATATTTCAAAGTGCATCAAAGGCTGAAACAAAAAAAAAAAAATCTTTGTATTTGATCCTTTGGTAGAAGGTTGTGCAGCTGACAAAGTTTCGATTGAGCTTATCAATTCTGACCACCTACATTCCGGGATAATCGACGTCTTTGGATTAAAAGATTCCTTTTTAATTTTATTTGATTTTCTTTCATACCTTTTCCCTTTGGTCTTAAAATCTAATTGACATTTCTAAAGATAATGTCATTTCCTGTCGCTCTGAACGTGCTTGTCAGAATGCATCTCAAATTTCGGGAAACTTTTTGTTATGAAAGACTCCTTTTATGATGATTGATTTTTTTTTTTCCCATTGCCATAAGATTATTTTTTTTGGTCATCATAATTTTTTTCTTCCACAAGTTTTTGCTCAAATTCTTTCTAAAATACCAAAAGTCTTTTTCAATTTTTATTTTTATATTTTGTGTAAGAGAGCTTTGTATTCATTAATAATAAATTTTGACTGTTTTCTACTTTTCTACCACAAGGAATTTCTTTAGTTGAAATTTTCAGATTCCTTATACATCTATTAATAGTCATAATTGTCATTATTGAATTTCGGTTTATGTACTGTTACAACAATAGTTTTTGGATTTTTTATGGCAGACCCATAATTTTGTCTAATCTTTAAGTAAAATTTGAGTAGTTATAATCCCACTGGATATGCTTGAAGGTTTTATTGCTACAAGATTCACTATATAAGTTAAAAGCTTTTTTATTTTTACTTGGATACTTATTCTTGATGGATATGTGGTAAAAAATTTCTCCAAACCATCAGATATACGCATGCTTTATAAGTGAGCTTTAATTAATATTTAATCAATTTTAATTATTATATGATTTACATGCATTTATTGTTTCTTGATTTTTTGTTCGTGGCTCCAGGAGAGTTGCCATTTTAGACCTCCAGAGGTTATATTATCCAATGTTTCCTCTAATTTTTGGTAGTTGTCAGTGTATGCAAAAATCTTATGTTGTGCAATTTTTTTCCTAAAAACAAAAGTGTGTTTGCACTGAATGTTTGTGCAAATGTAAACTTGAAATTGTATCAAGATAATTTTTGCACAGCCTATCTCTAACGGCTGATAAAACCATACTGTCATATTTGAATAGGATACGAGTATGATTGCATTCTGTTTTGTAATGTATTTAGTTGAGATTTTCTCTGTACTTTGAACTACTTTGTTGTTCAATTGAATGAAGCATTATTGAGCATTTCTTATTTTTAAAAATAAAATACATTGATAACAATAGCATTTATCAATTCATAGATTATTGTGTGTGTTGGTTGCAAAATGTGTGTGTGTGTGTGCATGCACACAGGTGCAGCTTAGAGGGAACTATACAGCTATCTGACCTTTTATTTCAGTATTGACACAATTATGGTATCTGTACTCATTGTTGAAATTATACTACTCTCTGTCAGATTTCTGAATGGCTCAGAGTTCATTAAGAACAAGAAACGGTCAGCAGGCAATTCTTAATTCTCTGATTCATAAACTGTCTCTTCCACTTGGTTATACATGTAATTGACTGTACTTTGCACTTGTATTCACCAATGGCTTATGACAACATCCATACTTCTTTGCCAAAAGACATGCATCACTTAGCCTTGATACTTGGATACTGCATCGCTAAACCACACTAAACTTGGCATACTTCCTTTGCCAGTCTTTTGAATTCACACGTCCTTTTTTTCTTCATCTCTCATATAAATGGAAATTTCACATTAAATATGTATTGATTTATATCACTGAAGGCAGTATCGTGTGTGTATATCACAGAAAAAAGCAGAAAAGGTTTGATATTTGGGAAGCTTTTGGTGCTAGTTCCTGTTACTTCTGTCAGCTAATCTTTGGTATTTATACATGAACAAAGATGTTTTGGTGTCAATTGGAGATTTACCCAGTGCTTTAGGTTTGTGCCAAAAAATAAAAACAACCTCTTGATAAGTTCTTAAGCTAAATTTATTATGAAAAGAAATGTGTACCAAATCTGTTTCTTTCCCCTTAACATAGAAACATTCACTTTCAAATGTTCTTTGATAACCAAAATATATATATAATGTCTATTGGAATCTGTGATGCATTAGGTAAAAATATTTACCTGTGTTTCTTTTGAGTTTGAGCAGTTTCTCACTTTATCTCACTTGAAACTGAATACTTCATTATTTCAAAGCTTTTTATAGTGTAAATGAAGGATAACATCTAATCAATTTCATCTGAGGTTTTATTAAAAAAAGTAATTTGAATTCAATAATGTTGAAGAGTCCATTGTTTCATATGATGGGGAAGAGATATTTTCATCAGAAAAATTGTTACCTTAAATGACAGTCCATTGTTACAGACAGAAACAGAAAAAAAAATCACTATTCGTTATTATAGTAGATGATAATATTTAAACATTAGAATCTCAGTCTACTGAACAAGCTCCTGGTTACTTAAGTTGTGTTTTAAATATGGTTGACCTATTAAAGAAAAAATTTTTTAAAAAGAAAGAGGGACACTCACAGAAAGGCTAATGATGCCAGATTTCCAAATTCTACATTTGTGACTATAGAAAAAAAGATCAACAATTACAAAAAGCAAAGGAATGCTCCACTGGTGTATAACAGTTGAGTGTAGAAAAAAAAAAAGAGAAGTCAAATTATGGGAATAGTGAAGAGTATATCTGTCCAAACATGTTACTAATATTTGAATTTTAATTATCTGCAGCCATTCCTATCTTGGACCTCTTTTTTATTCTTTTTACACAGATAATAATAATATCAACGTTTCTTCTTTTTTTTTTTTTCTTTTTTTTTAAATTCAAGATTTTACCTGGAGAAGAGTTTTTCTTCTAATTTAGAATGAAATTCTCAAGGTGTTCTTGGAAGACTTACCCATTTTATACTAGGCTTAGAACTATTGCTCTAATGCTATTGGTTGTATGATTGGCTATTGAACTGTTAGTTTGTTTATTCTGTCCCAGAATTTATATTCCTACATTTTAGATTTTAATTATTTAAACTGACTTTTTCATATGCCTAAGCACTGATGTCCTCTGATTAAAAGACCAACTGCATTTATGACTACAACCCATCATATAGAAATATACAAAGTGATTCCTCCAGGATGAGGATAGTATCAAAGGTTTAAAAAGCCAAATATGAACCATTGTCTTATTAGCAGGATTTTAAACAATTTGAATTGAAACAGATTAAGATAAATGGGGGTGAAGGTGGAGTTTTTGAGCCCTAAAACAAGGCTCTTGTTTATCAACCTGGTCATCATGTTGGAAAATGCTGATGTGCGTGTGAAAGTAAAGCTGCATGAATTCAGGGTGGTCAGCAATAACAAGTCCTTATTGAATGATAAATGTTTTAGTGGACCACAAACCGAGAGTGATGTTTGTTAACCAAGAACAACCTGCATAGACCCAGATTAATCATTGAAGACAAGTCCTTAAAAAATGAGCATTTTGGCTGATCTGCAAATATTTTCGACAAAACGATTGTCCTCAAGTAGTGAATGTTGCTGGAAACATTTGTTTATTTTCATGACTTAAGGCTTAGTTCTTTCTTAGGCACATATATTATCTAGATCCTATTCAAGGGTCCTTTCTCATAGAAAGCCAACTCTCCCATCCCCATCTGTTTTCTTCAACTTGTACCTTGCATCTACCATGTTACATTTTCTGACATTTTTCATAAGTCATGGAACCCTAAAATTGTACAATAGAGAAAAGGAGAAATTACAAAGATGCTTAATTATAACTACAGCATTTTTCTTCTTTTTCATCTATGCAACTTTTTGCCTTTACTATGGTCACACTCATCAAAGGTCTTCCCTTTTAGCTGCCATGTCATCTTCCTCAGTTGCTCATTATGTAACAATCAGAACAGAGCCTCGTCATTAACCAGGGAACACCTGTAAATAATTCCAGTTTTCTGTAGTTTACAACAAGCTTCGCTTGAGGCATGATGATGCAACCTTATCCATACACCAATGGGAATTGAAATCATGATCAGCGCTATATTGTAATCATTGTTTATTAAAAAACTCGCATGCCAGTCATCCCACTATCCAATATTAAGAACGATTTTGAGAAAAAATTCTGACCAAATAAAAGCACTTTTATAAAATCGTACATCTACCCATCCTTGTAAAATCTTTTCAGCATATGTTTGGTTAGAATAGGATTTATTGGTAAGCGGTACTGATGTGTTTTCTCTTTCCATTTGCTGTGTTCATTCTTTATCCATTCTTCCTTCTGGGATCACTCTTAGAACAGCTCTTTTAATAGTTTTATTGATTAAAAAAACAGTTCTCTCGCAACCCTAAAAATCTAATCCTGTGGTGGTCAGACTAAAAACAGAACATCTATTCACAAGGTTCTTCTTTTACATATATATTGATATTTCCTCTCGCCTTCCTCACCCCTGAGGTTTAACAGTTGCATTTAAATGGGATAAAAGTTAAGTTGGCTTCCCCCCGAACTTTTTTCTACTGTAGCCATCAACTATTAAACTTCTTTCTCTCCTCTTCATTCTCTCTTATTTTATCTTCATTTTACTTCCCTTTATAAATAGTATGTTATCAATCTCTTGACAACTTTACTCCGCGCACTGTTTGAAACAATTAAAACAAACTGATATTTATATCTTTTTGTTCACTTTGGTAATTATCTGTTGAAACATTGCTTGGCTATCTAAACACATATAATGATTACCAATGTGTTTTTATTCATTTATTTGTTTTCTGTCATGCTGAAAGGAGCTATCATGAAATTGAGTGGAACTGCTGCAATTTGGAATCTAATGCAAACCTTAGCAGCCTGATGATTTACCAATAGACTAACGGTACATTGATGACATGGTATCGAGATTTTAAGCATGATATTTATCAGTTAGGTTGTATACATTGGAAGAGGGGGATGTCAAAGTAGTTTAAAGCCTTGATGGACAAAATTCAAGAAAAATAAAATTTGTCATTTTTGACACTACAGGTAACACTGGTATCTCAACCACATGGTAACTACTAGTCTTTAATTGGTCATCGAAACACTTTCTCATTGTGTTTACTGTCTTAGCTATGATTGAGTCTACCTTCTTGACTTTGACAAACAAGGAATTCTAATTTTCTCAATGCAATAGATGGAACGTTACTGCTATCTCTTGTCATCTATCATTCTCTCTCTAATCTGCCTATTTCAAGACCATTTTCATCCATCTATTGCTGTTTGTGTTATTTTCATGTAAATAATGTAACTCGGGTATTCAGGGGGAATTCCATTTTGAATCTATAATATTTCATTTTATCATCTGCATCAGGCTTCTTCATTAATTAACAAAATCAGAATTGAACTAATTTTCAGTAAATCATTCATCAGTAGAGGTGCCAAGTGTCTTTATGGTTACTGACACACATGGGTAAATAGCTGGGAAGTTGGAACCCTTTAGCCATGTTAATACTCTGTCAGAAAAAAAACCCTCTAGTCTCTAGAACTGGTCCCAACTCCAGGTAAATAAGGAGGGTTGGGTGTGGAGCTAGCAACCCCACCCTATGAAAGCCTACTTGCTACTGAAACTGCAGCAGAGTGGCTGTGGCCCTATTCTCCCCAAGGAATCTACAGGAATAAACAACAAAGCATATATCAACTTTTAATAGCAACGATTGCTTTGTTGGTGTTCAAAGAACCAGGGAAGCAAAATGCCAGGTTTGCTATGATTATCCTGTCTTTTATCAATGTGTACACTCCTTATCAGTGTTACACTTCACATGTTTTACTTGATTAAATCACAAACATTAAAGATCACTTGACTTGGCAGCAGGCAAATTTTTCTCATGAAAAGGAATCAACTCCATTTCCCACAGCATCATTCGACTGGAAACCTTTTTTTGAGTAACAAGAAAATATTAAAAAGTACTTTTGAATCATGACAGGAGGCAATCTCCTTGGTTTGAATCATGTCTTTTTTCTTTTCTTTTTTTTTTGTAACCAGTTCTTTGACTTTGTCCTGATTCAATTGCTTTATCACTCTTCCAAAGAATAATTCAGCATCAAAGAGGTCTATATTACTTGAGCAGGAAGTAAAAACCTGAAACTAGTATCTGACACTATATTTTCATAAATACTATGAATGCCTTCTTGCCTCTCTTGAATATCTTGAAAGGGTTTCTTTCTTTTTCCCCCTTTTTTTGAGTCAGGTGTAGTTTTTGTTTGTATTATAGAATGTTCATATTATTTTCACAAATGATATTCATAGGTGTGACGTATGTACTATAGGAAAGAGTTCATGGCCAAGGGATTTTGATATATTTTAATCTCAGTCTGATCGGACTTAATTCTGCTTTAACCTTTGATCTCAAACCAAAATGAAAATGTCTCCCTCATGGTCAGTATAGAACTTGTAAAATTTGCTCATTCATATCGCAGTAGTCCCCCTTCATAATATGGGTGTTGGGGTCCACAAATACAACTGCATTATAGCTGAACCGCTGATAATCAAAAGTCAAGTACAAATACCTGTAGAAAATGCTGTGTTTGCAATTAAGCATCTTTGTAATTTCTCCTTTTCTCTATTGTACACTTGTGAACATGAACATTTAGTTATTAAGTAAAAGACCATTCAAGTATATATTTTTTGATAACAAATTGGAGAAATTTAATTTTTTTACTTATATTGACTAAGCGTTTTGATGAAATTCTGTTTTTATTCATGGTTTTCTTGACAACTAGGTGGTGATATAGGCAAAAATGTTGGGATCCACAACCTATCCACCTGACATCACAAACCACACTATAATAAAGGCTGCCTATATTTCTATTGTTGAATAAAACAAGTCCTACAATTTTCTCCTTTCAGTAATTTTGCTGCGGTTGAATCTTTCATATCAGAAGTCATTCATTTACAAATGATTCTTTGAGCTTGGCAAATGTAACACTTGAAATGCTGCAGGATTCTAATATTAGCTGGATTAATTTTGAGTTCTTTGTTTTTTCTCAAACAGTGGAATATTTTCAGGGACGGCTTAAAGTCAATTGTATATTAGAAGAATCTCCTGTCATATCTGTTTGTGTGGCTTGAACGTGACTCATTATTGCGAAATGTTTAATTAAGGCAGTTTTTGAGGGAAGCAATAATGAAATGAATTGCAAAAAGTAAAAATGCTCCAATTTTCTATTCTCCTGTTTTTTAATCTGTCGACATTATTGAGCTCAGACATCAGTGCAATTTACCATTGCCGCAATCACCGTTATTTTTATTATCATGATGTGAACATAGTTGTTATCACTTGCTTGCAGGTTGGCTTATCTGTCCATTGTAATTAATTGTTGTTCTGTGGTGAATGACTGTCACACACCAGGAAGCTTTTAGCCATGCACATCAATTTCTACATAAACAGAATGTGTTGCTTGCTCTGCTACTCACATCTTGATTGAAGGCTGAGTGTTAAGGGACATTCAACAACTATTGGTCACTTAACTTAATTACATTCGAAACTTTTATGATTGCATACCTACATCTCCTTACTTTCTACTTAGATCTCTCAACCTATCTTTCTCTACCAGTATCTCTCTTTCTCTAACTCTTTAGAGTTTTTTAAAAAAATGTTTCCTTGTACCTTTCTCTGACTATATTGAACAAACTTTATGCATTGATCTTGTTCATGGAGATGTGAACAAGAATTCCTGCCCTCATTTTAGATTTTTAAAAGGCCACATAATAGCAGTTTTGCTCAATTGACTGTACAGGAATATCTTGAATAGTGCAGTTTTAATCAATGCTGATTTTGATGTAATGGGGTTAAAGTATTGTTGTATCACTTAATACAACTAAGTGTAAGCTGAAAAAAAAACATTAAATTATAATAAGGTCTTGAACAGTATGCAAAGGTATACCTATAAAAATAAAATGAACAATATTTGGCTTATTGATGTATATAGATTAGCTCTTCTTAAACTAGTGAATGATTCATCCAAGGATGAATAAAATCAATTCTAAATTGAGTGAAGGATGAATGACTTAATTTACTCAGATATTTTCTATGTTTGATAAAAGGCATTACTATTCATATTTCCAAGTAGCTAGTTATTTTCCAAACTCATTGGATTATAACCTTTTAGGGGAGCCTAAACAAGTTCACGATGCAAAATGAATTACACATAATATTATACACAAGAGAATGAACCAAAAGGATCAAAAGCATAAGGAAATTTAGTTAGGGGTGGTTGATAAGATTGATAAAGACTCAAGAGTGGATGACACTGAGTTATTTTGAGAAGCACTGGTATAGATCTCTCTCCCTCTCTTTGAATTTAAACACAACCTTTATTTGTTTATTTCCAAATTTTCACAAATGGAATCTCATCCTCCAATGTGCTATCACATCTATATTCAATCTTGGTTGCTTACAAGTAAGATGTGGTCATATTATTTCAAGAGATGAAATTTCACTTTTCTCATTTCGTCCCACATTTCTATAATAGAATCTGTAAAGAGAAATCTCCATAAAAAGAATTTGAATTTGGCTCTTTTATAGAAGTCAATTGATGTGCATTTCCTCTAGATCATTCTTGAATGGAGAAATCTGTCTTTTAGTAAAACCTGACCTTTAAAAAAAATGGCCTGGGTGAGAGGAGGACTGGAAGTCGTAAAACTTTTCGCAGGATTGAAGGATGCTAGCTGTTTTTTTTTTCTTTTTTTTTTTTTTCAGAAGAATATCTTTCTTTAGAAATTTCTTCACTGCAAATGAAAAATAATCACTCATGTTAGGAGAGTTCAGCAAAGCTTGCACTTCACCTGTTCTATCTCTCTCTTCGTATTTCTCTCCCTCTTGCTGTGTTTTACTCTTCTCCTCTTTTCTTTTATTAATTACTTTTTCTATCTCTCTATCACCTAGCTTCCATTCGATGGATGCTCTTTATTGCTCATTCAGGCACATCTTTTCCAAATGACTTTCTGGATGTCTGACTACATGACTTTTTTTTTTTTTTTTTTTCACTTTGACTGATAGTCTCTCCACAATTTCATTCAATTGCTGGCAACTGAAGAAAAAAACCCTAATAAATGTAACCCCTCTGGTAGCCCATATATGTGTTGGTTATATCTTTGTGTGCTACAAAAACTTCAGGATTATATTTAGGTTCCGCGCATTTGAAAATCAGTTTTTGGTGTTGAATTGGTAAAGCTAAAATTATCTCTATTCAGTGCCCTCTCCACTTAACTGCTTCCTTAAGACTCAATTCCTGGTTACGCTTTGTTTGAAAGAGGCCAGCTAGCTCTGTCTTTACTATTTTTACCTCATAAAATTAACTGTTCTTCTCGAAAAGACTTATTTGTTTTCCTAACAATACCATATATTCTCACTTAGAGTCACTCATGCAAATAATGACTATGTTCATGATCAGTGTCCTTTCTGAACTCTGAAGCTGTGCAGCTGTACACAAGAAAAAAATAATGCATCACAGTCAGATTTTCATGCTAAATTTTGAAAGTGTCCAATAAAAGGGTTCAATAATGAAACTATATGGTGAAGAAAGTGATTGTCATTGCTTTTGATGTAAGTAATACCGTTTGATTGCAGGTTGATGCAAAGGTCATAGTGTGTACAAATTGGTGCATGAATAAGGAAAAAATATTGGATTGAATAATGAATGAATAATAAAGAAAAATCGATACACTGAATAAATCATTTCATTTATCATTTGTTATCATAAATGACCTTTCTCTTATAAACCTCAAAAAAAAAAATCAATGATCGTCTTAAAAGTGAAAATATTTTCTGCACACTCCACTTTTTCAGTTGCTCACGGGTTTTTTGGCCCTATGTTCATGATAGCTTCAATTTAGAATTGGTATTGCTTAAATATTGTTTTTGTAGAGCTGATCATGCCTGTAGGTCAAATTTCTAAGGCAGCACTACATTCATTCTTGGAAAACATTGCTGTTGTTACTGACCCTTTGCTTACATGAAATCTGTCCCTGTCTTTCTTCCCCACTACAGATTATTGCTTATCTTTTTTCTTGACCTGAGATACATCACAGCTGTCTCCAAACATTTCCTACTCATCAGTATTGTCCTCTTTGTCAGTTAAAGTACAGTACAAGATCAAATATCTCCTTCATTCACTGCACAATTTGCCTTGTGTGTTTGAACTCTTATTACTATGCTGATTCCGATTCTGCAGAGTGAGTCTTCTTGGTATTGTTTATTCAGCCTCTTCTCACCTGCATATTTTGAGACATAATAATTTCATATTGTGTCATTGTCTCTTTACCTCGGCCTGATACAGATAGTTATGCTTCTATAGTCTTAACATTCTTGGTATCCAATCGTTGGTTCAAACATCACATCATTTGGCAAAAGAAACAATGCTTCAATACATTCACTGCCACACAAAGCACATTTGTGTCTCATGGTATGATACTTGTTGCCTCGAATGCACATGTGCATCCATTCTACAGCTTTATTCAAGGTAATATAAATTGTTACAGCAATGTGCTAGACTCAGTTTTCACCTTGTGGCTCTGAGCAGAGGATGTTGTTATTTTTTGGTATTGTACGTTGCATTATCCAAGGTAGCAGTGAACATATTTAGCAAAACAGCTATTAAACCCATTGACTTTCAAACATTACATGTTTAAAAAAAGTTGTTTGATCTTTTATAGAATTTGATGGTAAATTTAAAGATCATTGTTAAATGTCCCATCATGTGATAATACAGCATTTTTCTAGTCATTAACTAGCCCATGACCTTTTTTCTTAGAATTATTTTCAAGTTTAGTTTGTGGTAACAAGTCAAATAACTTGCAGTATTGAATTTCAAAACTCTTACTTCTTACCCCTACTACCAAATCTACTGATTTACGTGATATGGTAAAGTAACCTTGGCATTTCATTTTGCTTGGATTGAAAAGTTTGGTCTTTTTGCTTATACCTTGAATACCAACATAGTTGATTGTCTGGTACTGATCTGCAAGAATGTTCATCAATTTAGGCTTCCTCTATGAAAGAATAGCCAATGAAATTAGTCATTTGATAAGTTAATAAATGATGACTGAATAAGTTATAAAAGCCATGATATTATATCAATTCCCAATTCTTTTTAATATCTACTTATGATCAGATATTTTTCTACATTTTTGTTCAATGTCCTCTGAAGTAATTATTCATCTTAGATGTTATGAGACTAATATCTTGATATTCTCCTCCCAAATAGAACTTGCTTAGATTATCACATGGACATTGTAAACATAATTAAAAGTTGGTAATATTTAAATGAATATGATATTTTGCAAATGTTTTATGAATTCTTTTCAAGTTTGAAATACTTGCACAAAATTCTTGCTTGTTAGGTAGAAACATAGTTGTCATTAATATTTCATCTAATAAGCCACAACTGGATAGAATTTCTTTTCCTTCCTGTGTTAGTTCTAATCTCAACTGTAATTATTTAAATATAAATGAGAAAAAATGTTGATACTTTTAGTGTTGTGTATCACTCTACCAAAAACCTTATTCATATCAAAAATTTATTTTGAAAATGATTTTTTTAAAATAGTGGATTATATTCCTAGATTTACAAATCATGAAGATATGATTCCAAAAATATTTTTTAAAATGTATATAAATTTGACTACAAATTGTCTTGAACCAAATTTTATATTTATAGACCTTGAATGTATTAATATTTTGCCTTTAAATCATTTGATGTTGATATCTAAAGTGATATGAGTTTGTATTAATTTCACACTATGAACAATTACATTTGTTTCTTTGATTGCATGTGAATGTTGTTTTTTTAATAAATAGTTGAAGTAGTAGTAGTAGTCAAATGAATTTAGATCAGTGATTCCCACCCACAAGTTAGAGAGAATGAGAGAGAGGAAAAAGTTTGGGAACCACTAATTTAGATGTTGACATTCAAGCAAAGCAGAAAGAAGACAGTTAAAAGTGAAAACTGTCTACTCAATCATAATATTTTTAATCCCACTTAAAACATTTAAAACAGTTGAAAACTTGTGATGGATGTCATTACAAACACTGAATAATGTTGTGGTTTTGTGTCCTACAAGCACATTGATAGTTGTCCTCATTAGCCATTTCGGAGTTGGAATTCAGAGTAAGGACATGGCCAAAATTTAGTTGAAGCTTTTTTGGTGAGGTGTTGTAATGTTGCGGATTTTTTTTCTAAGTTATATTGAGTCTGTTACTCCATTCTTCTTGCAGAGGCCCTAGAACGTCAGCGTCAAATGTATGAGCGGCAGATGCAGATGTTGCGCAACCAACTGGTGTCCCCTAGCACACCCTCATTCCCTTTCCCACCTTTTGACCTCAACCGAGTGACCCCAAGCAATTCCACACAGAGCAGCATTCAGAGAAAGTATCAACAATGGGCACAAGAGAGGTAAGCCTTGTGTTAATTGATGTTTATCCCTTCTTTTTACTTGCATTACTTCTGGCTTTTATATTAGTAAAACAATTCATTTTTTATGTTAATCTTTTGAAAAAATACTTACTTACAGGCCACCTTTGCTGGCCATTGAACTCAATGTCTATTGATTTCCTATTTATAGAATTTATACTATAATTGTTTGCAAATAATTGAATTAGGGAAACTACTCTATTGTATGATAGAGAACATTGCTTGTCCCTTAGTATAAAAAAATGATTTTCGTTTATTATTTTATGGTTACTATTTCATCCTACATTCAATATTTGTTAAGAACTGAAAGTAATTGCTGATGGCGAGGTGTTACTAAGATGACACTATGCAGTGTGATTTTCATTCCTGGGTAATGAGTTATTTCTTAATTGTTTATGTGTAAAAAGTATTGAAAATGGTTATCATTTTCTTCAAATTTAGCTTTTGTGACCCAAGGTAGTAAAATCCCTGTGTAGTTGTTTTTCTTACTGAATATGATTGAAAATGTGCAAATTTGTCCCTTTTCCAGTTGGAAATAAATAGATTTCAGCTTGTCACTGTCTTTATAACAAAAGCAAAGTTTGAAGAGAATAATAGCCATTTTCTATACTTTTTACACATACCATATTTACTTGTGTATAATGCAAGAAGTTTGATATTAAAAAAGTAAAAATTCGAGAGTTACATTATACTCAAATATGAAAACAATGGTTACATATATATACATGTTACTGATTTTCAGCTGCAATAGTTGGGTACATATTATATTCAACATGGCATTATACTCAAGTAAATATGTTACTTACAAAGTAACACATAACCATGGAATGAAAAAATTTTAAAACATATGTAAATAAGTGTAATCAAACTGTCATAGCTTAGCTCATTCTTGCTTTTTGTTTCAGATTATATTTTAAGTTATGAATTCTCTTAAGACTGTAAAAAACAAGTATGTTGTGCTCTTGGAATGCATTTATGACTGCCATTAAAAATTATCTTTGTTTTTTTAATGGATTTTCAACTCACAACCATGTTTTTTTGTCTGTAAATGTATTGTCTATAACTTTGAGGAAAATCTTTAACATTCCGACTTGTTCAGACAATTGAATCTGTTATTTGCTTCTTTAATTTTGTCAATCCATTCGTCAGCCCTCGTCAGATGTATCAGTTCAAGAAAAGAGGCAAACCTTTTTTTTTTTTTTTTTCTTTTTTAAACATCCTACAATGAGCAAGTTGCCCTCCAGTCAGGGGGAGAATGCATCATATTCAAGATTTGAAACATCTTCAAAAATCTTATGAGGAAATGTACAAACTCTCTTAAGGAAGATCATAGTTAAAGAGGACTAAATAAGAATCACCAAGGGGGGGGGATCAACCTCTTTGCTTGAACTTATATATCTGACAAGGGCTGAAGAATAGAGCAGTTTCAATGTTATGTTGACAACATCAAGGATGGAAAGAAGAGATTTAATTGTCTAAACAAAAGCTGTAATTTCTTCTCTAAATTTGACAAGAGTCATCAACCTACTTTTGTTCGAACAATCCAGTCTCTTCTTCCCATCTTTAATGTTAACATAATGCTTCAGCCAATTTATTCAATAGTTTTCTATAGGTGTAATGTATAATATCCATCTTCACTTTCCTTATGGATATCACGTATAACACCCAAACAAAACTGTTGTATGAATCACCTGAAATGTGGTATTGAAATCATCAAGTATGGGAAGAAGAGATTTGATTGTCCAAATCAAAGTTGGAATATTTTCAGCTTTATAGATCTTCATCCTGATTCCCAGCTACATTTGATTCATTTCTACATTTTATGAGGGAAATTCTATCCAAACATTCATTAGTTGAGTTGGCTGAGAATTGTGACACTTGGGATTTGTATCTGCTATCTCTTCAAACATTTCATTTTAGATATGAGTGTTCGATGAATCATAACTTTGGATTGGCTTTTTTTTTCTCATGTTGACCATAAAAATCAGTGAAGATCTATATTTGCTAAGTGATATTGTCATCATCACCATGATCATGGGATTTAACTCATTAGCTGGCTTTTTCAAGGATGCTCCCAGGACACAATTACCAAAATATGGGTAGGACATAGTTTTGAATCAATGCAACAAGTACCAAATTGTATCAACTGTTAACCCAGTGATTTTGAACTTGGAGATCAACCCCAAAAGGAGAAATTTGTTATAGATTTGATAGATTGTGACGATAATGGCAAAAATGATTTTGTCATTTGTATAGGATCTAAAAGTGGCAATTCTAATTATTCATTTTCTAACCAATCAGAGAGGTTACTGAGACTCTATATATGCTTTATAAACCCTATTTTTGAGCCTCAATAAATAACATACATCCACCTTGCTTCATCAGTCATGGTGATTACAATCATGGAGTTCTTTTACAAGATGTACTCATACAGTCTTTATTACTCGCATTAGCACTTCTCATCAATACATGCACACACAATCGGACTATGTAAATATTAACACCTCAAAGTGGCAATCAATTCAGCTACTCATTATGACACCAATAGTGAAATGAGCTGATTTTGCAATTACCAAAGATAACGACAGATGTACTTTTAACTTTGCGTTAAAATTATTTTTTCCTCTCTAACATCTTGTCAAACTCCTGCTCTGGTGTTCATTTTATTTTCCCCTAGTAATAACAATGACCCTCACCAAAGTAAGAACCCTTCAAGGCTGATATTTGGCATGCAACCTTACTTCAATTGCAACTAGAGGATTTATAAAGGAAAGATTGGGTCAAATGAAGAGTCCACCTAAATTTTTTTTTTCAATTTATATCTAGAATTACCCCAGATCTACCTGGAATTATCTAGATTTTCATGCCATTTATTTGGAAAAATATCTAGATTCGATTTCAATATTTCCTCTTCCGTGGCTAAATCTAAAGATCTTTTTCAATTTGAGGGAAAGTATTTTCATAAAAGTTGAAATATTTTCAAAACTTGTAAGCCTTATCATTTAGGCTCCAGTCATTGAGGGTTCAACCTGCAGCAGCCAGTCTTGTTGAACAACCATAGCCATCAAAGATTGTGAAGATTTCTATCCTTTATTTTATATTTGAATGTGTTTGTGTGTTCCAGGGATGCTGGCCATACCATTTTTGTTTACAGACTTGAAAATTGGTATCATTGCTCCTCTAGACCCTTTCTAAAAAAATTAGCTTTTTCGACCTTTCAGGGGCCTAATTTTGAAGGGCTTATTAATACTATTTAAATTCTCCAGAATTCAGATGTTTCTAAATGCTTTTTTTTTTTAATCCACTTCAGCTGTTTTCCCTCTGGGAAATGCCAATGATGTCATAAATAGAATTTTATTCTGATAATATTTGTTCTTCGATTGATTTTTTTTTTTTTTTTTTTTTTTTTTTTTTTTAACTTGACTTTAAAATTTGAGGCTATGGTTGTTCGATTAATGACTGTGCTGGTGCAAGTTTTTCCTTTTTTCCAAATTCCTCTTCTGCATCAAGTGGAATTTCATGGAGCAAAGCTTCCTATTCTTTATCAATCAGAGAAAAATGTCTTGATCTGTTTTCATCTCTTTCAGGAAAATCAGACCAACATTCATTTTAACACTGTTTTGACAATCTAAAGATGCTTTTCCACTTATCAACATATTTGGGAGTCTCTAATACTTTTTTCAAACTGCTGTTAATTCTCATAAAAGCACTTGTTTTAATGGCACTATTTAATGACACACACATTCAAACAGCAAATCTATTTCTATATTGTCACAAAACTATTGTCAGGGATTATACCTTTCCCATACAAGTAATCAATTTACTTGTATTTTTTGATTTGCATGCTGTATTTTGAAACCCACCAGTTATATTAGCAGATTTGTTATAAAAGCGCTCCTGAGGGGGTGGGGGGTAATGGGAGTCACCTGTATTTATAAAAAATAACCATTGTAGCTGATTTCAAGTTTGTATCCAGAGTTTATGTTGATCCAACATAAAATACAATGGCTCAGATATAGTTAACTATTCATGTTATTTAATTGAACAACCATAGCCATCAAACATGGTAAAGGGTTTTTTTTTCTTTTTTATACGCGTATGTGTTGGCTTGTGTGTTCCAGTGCTTCCAGATTTTAAAATTGGCATCAGCACTCCTCTTCTAAAAAAGTTTTTTTGATTTTTGGGAAAAAAAGCTTTTCCGGACTTATTTTGATAAATTTATTTATAGCATCTAGATTCTCCAGAAACTAGATATTTCTTCTCCTCCCTTTCTCTCCACTCCATGTCCCTCTTTCTTTCTCTCATTCCCTCTCCCTCTTCTCTCTCTTCCCCGTTTCACTCCATCCATTTCCCTCTTTCTCCTTCCCTCTCCCTCTTTCTCCTTCCCTCTCCCTCTTTCTCCTTCCCTCTCCCTCTTTCTCCTTCCCTCTCCCTCTTTCTCCTTCCCTCTCCCTCTTTCTCCCTCCCTCTCCCTCTTTCTCCCTCCCTCTCCCTCCCTCTCCCTCTTTCTCCCTCCCTCTCCCTCCCTCTCCCTCTTTCTCCCTCCCTCTCCCTCCCTCTCCCTCCCTCCCTCTCCCTCTCCCTCCCTCCCTCTCCCTCCCTCCCTCTCCCTCCCTCTCCCTCCCTCTCCCTCCCTCCCTCTCCCTCCCTCCCTCTCCCTCCCTCCCTCTCCCTCCCTCCCTCTCCCTCCCTCTCCCTCCCTCTCCCTCCCTCTCCCTCCCTCGCTCTCCCTCCCTCCCTCTCCCTCCCTCTCCCTCCCTCCCTCTCCCTCCCTCCCTCTCCCTCCCTCCCTCTCCCTCTCCCTCCCTCCCTCTCCCTCCCTCTCCTCTTTCTCCCTCCCTCTCCTCTTTCTCCATCCCTCTCCCTCTTTCTCCATCCCTCTCCCTCTTTCTCCATCCCTCTCCCTCTTTCTCCATCCCTCTCCCTCTTTCTCCATCCCTCTCCCTCTTTCTCCTTCCCTCTCCCTCTTTCTCCTTCCCTCTCCTTCCCTCTCCCTTTCTCCTACTCTCCCCTTCTCCCCTTTTCTCTTAACATATCCATTCATTCAGTCATCCCTTTGCTCTACTCTTAATTGATCAGCAGTGACCCTTACTTTCACTCAATGAACCCAAACAGACTTCCCAATCTTCTGATTATGAATCCAACTTGTCTGCCTTTAAAGAATGGACTTTAATGCACACCAATATCAACAATTGTGTCTGTCTTGAATACAGCAATTATCCATAATCTCGAATATGTGGGACACTCTAGGCACTAGCTTTTCTCTGATCCCTACTGAGGCAGAAATTGATACGCGGGTTTAGTGGCTGTATGTGCAAGCAAGCAGCTTTGTTACATAGTCATCAATTGTACTACATACCTTTCCGATTGGAATCAAACATTAGTAAAGATTTGCACAAGTACCACCCTGCTGCTGCAATGACTGGATGTACAGAACTCTCCAAATCAGGGTTGCCATTTGGTATTCTTCAAGACCAAAATTTAGCAAATTTGGTAATAAACAATGCTATTAGATTTAGAAAATGAAGATCTGGTTCTGAAGGAAAATTTACAAGAGATAACAATCCCTTACATATGAATGATACATGACTTAAATATACATGTATCATAGACTGAAAAAGTGCATTCTATCCATTTTCCTACGACCTTTGTCTGATGATGGATATCAAGTCATTTGATCATTTTTGTACTCAAGCTTCTTAATTTGGTCCCAAGACTATACAAATTTGGTTCTGTGCAGCAAAAGTTATCTAGTAATCCTACTCCAAATGAATCAACTTCCTCCTTAATTTTTGTTGCAGAGATTGTATCAAAACTCAATGAAGATTGCTTACAATTCTAATTCTTCATCATCACTACCATAAATACTGGCAGTTGATGGTTGTATGGTTGTCTCAGATTTGTTGATATTTGCAGTTATTGTGATACTGCAGTGGTAACAAAGCAAAATACGCCTTGGAGAAATTACTGAAAACCATTTTACCACATTGCATAGTTTAGCTATATGTATT
This sequence comes from Thysanoteuthis rhombus, assembly GCA_963457665.1. NCBI lineage: Eukaryota > Metazoa > Mollusca > Cephalopoda > Oegopsida > Thysanoteuthidae > Thysanoteuthis > Thysanoteuthis major. The sequence goes on from OY735225.1 coordinate 35,965,201, forward strand.
TTATGAAAGAAAAGAGATGCTGCATTTTTGTCGGTCAATAACCTGAAGTTCTTCTATGTTGCATGGAATGTTTTACTTTGTTCATATTATTAGGAGAATGATCCATTGTTTGAAATCAGAGGAACTGTTCTCACTATTTTTAATGCACCACATATTTCAGTGTATAAGGCAGATATCTAATTTTTTTAAAAAATCATACAAATGTTACATTGCATACAATGTGCTTGTAATATGACTGGGGACTGCCTACCAAAGATTTATATGAGCAGTTTTGGGGCTTGGATGACTTGCAGTGAGCTGTAGTTCTCTTGTTATGCTTGTAAACCATTTGTCTTATAGTCTGACGTACAAGGTACATTTCCATGGTAAATCATGTCCAGTTTTGATGCATAAAAAGCAAACAATAGTTATACGTAACTAACATTTGACTAATGTTATAATGATTAGTTAAAGATAACCTAAATAGATAAATATCACAATATTAACAAAAACACTGATGATTTTTTTTTTAGTTATTTTTATTCAAATATTGATTACATATAAGCATTTTTGAGTTATCTATCTCTGTTTTCATGATAATAGTTATGAATAACAGAGAATCTGAATGAAGTAAAAAGATCGTTTAACCAGAATCACTGCCATTTGATCTTGTAGCAGCAAAAAGAAAAGTGATCATGATAGTAATGATCGAACTTGTAGAAGTGGTAGTAGTTTGCATAAAGCAGTGTTTCTTAAACAATATTAGTATCATTCACACTTGAGTCATTATCACAAAATTTCATTCACTTTTGACTAAATTTCCTTGTGTTTTTGTTCATTTTTGTCTCATTCTCATTTTATACATCATTTTATATCATGAGCCCACCTGATCTCTTATATAAGATTGATTATATTGCTGTAAATTTGGGAAATATCCTATGACATTGAAATCGAAAACCAGGTAGAGAGAGAAAGCATATGAAATTTCCAGTTCCATTGCCATTGAAGACCTGCAAGATCTTACTTATCTTTTTTAAGTATAAAAAATATATATATATATTCGAATGAATCATTCATCAGTTTAGGAAGCTGAAAGGGATAGAAAAGATAGAGATGAGTTATGGAAATTGAAGAATTAGTATATGCCTCCCTCATTGAAGCACAGTTCGTGTTTTAATGCAATTGGATAGTAGACCCCAAAATATCAATCTAGCTCCCAAATAGCTAGATCTTGTTCCAAAATAGCTAAATTTTTATTGCGGTTTGATTTTAATGCAGTTGGCTTTCTTGAACCGCAACGTCCATTTTATAACTGGGGGATGCCTGTTGTGGTGTTTGTAGAGATGCATGAATGGTCTTCATTGAGAAGACTGTGGCAAGAAATGTCAGTTGTGAGTAGACTTTGCCCTATAATCACCAGCTGGAGTGTTTGATATAAATCCAATTTACACTGTCTTATTTACTGACAAGAAAACTGCTTCAGGTTGCAAACTTCCTTTTTTTTTTTCTCTCTCTTTCTTTGTCTTCTTTAGGGTTCTTTACTTATTTCTTATCCCCATTAACTTTGTTTCTGCCATTTCTGATGATATTGAAAGTTGCTGCACTAAAAACACCTGAACCAATAGAAGCTTCGAAGACAAGAACTTGTTCTCAATTATTTCATGCAGTTTCCAAATCAAACTTCTTGTTGACTTCTTTCCTTTCTCTGCTCATTTAATTTCTCTTCAATATCTTCAGAATTTTTTTCTCAGAGCATGTATGCATACACACATGTTCAAGGAACACAAATTATCAGATATGCCGAAGAAGGTGTATCTTTTCCATTTCATTGAGTTTTTCATGGTTCTCCGGAAAAAAAAGATAGGGTTTCTGAAATCATGATTTTATGAGATTACTTATTCAACCATGACATTCAATTTGAAAAGTCCTGAATTTCAGGCTTGTAAGCCTTCTTCAAATTTCATCATGCCACTGGAAAATGATCTTGGAGTGGGATTGTTCCTGTGCAATAACCCTGAAAATTTTGAAACCTTTATTTGCATGTTGCTATGCCGTAGACATCCTTGGAATTATGGTCAATCAACACCAATTTCAACTGATTTTTACTGCTCAAATTTCATAGCATGCAGAATATTGAAAATATTGAAGAAATTGAAACACAAAAGAATCTTCCTTACAAGATTGAACCATGAATATATTTATTTAAATGTTATAACTGAATTATGGCCATAGTTTTTACTGTGGTTTTATTTGTATTGAAATGAATTGTACATTCTTTCCTGTTGGATTATTTCTCTTGGCATTTACTGTGTTTGTAATGATAATAGTTGCCTCATACCTCAAGTGATTGAATGAGAAGCTTTTTACATGTAGCTTTGTAATATCTGATTCATTTAAATGATAATTCATACCAAATCAATGGAGCAAATCAGTATATCAATGGGACCCCCCCCCTCCTCTTCTAAATCACACTCTCATATTTCTAGCCCCCCTTCTCTCTCTTTCTGCCTCTGTTCTTGATATTACCTTCTGTTCTAGCTTTCTATCCCTCTTCTCCCCTCTCTGTTCCCAGTATTTTGTTTCTTTTTATCATCCCTTTCTTCATTGCACCAACTTCACATTTAGAACTTGGATCAAGGTACATATCTACCATCTCTTGCTCTATTTATTTTCTTCTGCTCATGGCAGGCTTCTTCCAAAGATCAGATACATTCTTAGCTGCAGTGATTTCCTTCAATTTCCTTGTTTGCATCAGTAAACATTCAATAAGGTTAGGGTCAGAACTGCTACTGACACTCACTCCCTGTTATTCCACATCATGACCTCTTTATATGTCTTTATATGTCACTTTTCTACTCTCACTTTGAAAAAAAAAATATACTAGACCACCTTGTGAACCTTGGTCACCCTTTGAGAGAAATAAAAGTGCAATCTGATATGACAAGGATGAATATTAAAATCAAAGGCCCAATTACACCCAGATTTTTTTAATGTATTTTGCAAATGAATAAATAGATAAAGGAAACTACTCTATGATCAGCATGTGATATTTATCTCCCTTGAAATATCCTTCATTGTAGAGATGCGCATGGAATCAAACTTTAAACTAAGTTGTGAATCACTCTGATCCTATGCATATTCTTCATATTAATGCATTTCAAAGGTACCCTAATTCAATATATATATATATATATATATATATATATATATATATATATATAGTTACAATGCACTATTTTGATTAATTTGAGGTCACAAAAAGATTAATTGAAAGTGAATTTAGTATTATAGATGAAAAATGAAAAGATCATTTTGGTAGGTTTCACTCAAAATTCTTCTTTTTTTTTCCTATTGTGCCCATTTTTCTGGTACAGACATCCATTGTTATATCAATCAACAACACAAAGGCACAACTGCATTGCTTTCATCTTTTAAGATTAGTCCTCAATGTCCACTTAAAATTTTTGCTTTTTATCTTTTATTCTGAATGTGCAATGTTTGATTAATGATTTTTTTTATGTCACTAAATTTCTACAGAATGCAAGTTATCTGTCTGATCTGCAGGTTTTTGAAAAGTTGCAGAAGAACAATTTTTCTTGTAATACAATTGGTGAATGATTTTAAATACCTTTGAGCTTGAGATTTAAAAAAAAATATTCATCTCATGAAATTTGTCTTCAAAAGCTTCTTTGTCTCATTTTTGCATAACTTCTGGTTGCTCATAAAATAACATAAAAAAAACCTTACTTTAAATTATTTTTTGTAGATGCCAGAAGGATTTCACTGTGGAAGTAGTATAGAAGATTGAATGTTTGTGTATTGGATGTTTTTTAGCCATATGGGGCTAAATTAATTGCTGTTTGTCTTTGTCAAAAAGGAAAGGGAACAAACGAAAGAAACAAAGAATTACTGATACATATTTAAGAAACAACAAATATTTACGTCTGAATTTTTTAGATGAGGGTATATTACCGTGTAAATCCTTGTCGGACTTTAGTTCTCATCTTTGTTCATTTCTTGAACAACATTTTGGTTGTTATACTTTACAGCTGTCTTGAGGTGTTGAGTGGATGTAGTTGACATAAAAAATCCAGACAACTTATATCTATGACCAACAACAGGTGTATTTGGGATCAAAAACCAACCATACCCAAAATTAGAGAGTGGAATGCACACATTCCAAGTGATTGATGAAACAGACTCTCCCTGTCTCGATGGTCAAAAATACACCCACCCATCACCTGAAGACGGCTGTAGGGTACAACGGCCGAAATGTGTTCAGGGAATGAATGAAGATGAGGACAAAAGCCTGAACAAAACTTCACATAATGAATATTTGTTAGAAGATAAGAAGTTGTCAATGGATTAATTTACGTACTAGCTGGATATAAAACAAAGTAATACTTTAATACAAGTACAGGTATATCTTTATGGTGAGCTTAATTTGTTCGCAAATTTTCTGAATTGTTCAAAACTGAACTGTTCATGATCTTATTATAATTTCATGTTTTTTCTTTAGCTTATACTTAGTTACATTAATTAGTAAAGCAATAGTTTAACTATACTACATCAAAACCTGGAACTAAGATCTTCCCATAGTGAATTGATATTTGCTAACAAGAGAAATCATGAAGAGAATAGCTTTGAAACAGGTTCATAGAAAATACAAGTAGTGACCCTATATTCAAGTTACTATGTTTTCAGATACTTTTTTTTCTCTTATCAGTAAAGCTTTCAGAATTCAGTATTAATTGGATAGAAAATTTATTGAAAATTATTTCAGCTAAAAATTAAAGTAGAATTTACTAATAACTCAATTATATTTCTTCTACTGAATATTGCCAGGAAATATTGTGACCTTTTATTAGAAATTTTATGAAGCAATTCTTTCAAGTTTGAAAGTTTTTGAATCAGAATATGTAGTATAAGTTTAAAATGTAAACTGTTAGTCCATAACCTTGAAAATTCATTAGTTTTCTGTGAAATTCAGTTTATGAACATAATTTATATACTTTATCAGTCATTTCTTTTCTAAATTCAACTCATTATAAAGTGTCATTTAAAAGCTAATTTTCGTCTCTGGATAATACAGGGTGACCTTGCTGGTGACACCATATATGGGGTACATCAAACAACCCATTCACTATTTTATTTGACAGAAGGAACAGAACCAAAAACAGAATCGATTTTCTTTACTGAAATTAGATTAACTTTTCTTTTACCTTACAGAAAGTTTTATTCAAAAGTGTGTGACAATTCTCTTCATTCGCCAATAACTCTTTGCCCAGAAACGGCCACAAACAAACTCCATTGTGTGTCCAGTAAATTATGGCCAATGTGTCCATCCAGCAAGCAGCTTAACTGTCTGGTCAACTCTGTAGCCTTTCATTGTTCCTTAGATTCATTGTGTGATGATCATTGATGGCCTGATCAAAGGATTACATTGACTGACCTTGGTTGTGTCTATTCACAAGAGAGATGTGAAAACTATCTGATGTCTTCTCAACCAAAGTGTTCACTGATTATTAGAATGAAGCTTTACCCAGCCAATATACTGACTCAAGAATTTAGATTTGTGTGCACATACACAATTTTCATAGAGAGAACCTGATTCCTATCTTGTTTTTCTGAAGCTCCTCTTATCAACTGACCTTTGACTAAAGATTCTGTGTTTATGATGTTATGGATTTAAAGGACTAACCCCTTTGAAAATTGGTCTCTCTCCCAAACCTCTCAATTTCTTTTCTCTCTCTCTCCTTCCTCCGTCTCTCTCTCCCCATCTCTCTCTCCCATCTCTCCTACCTCCTTCTCTCTCTCCCATCTCTCTCTTATCCTTCTCTCTCTCCTCATCTCTCCCTCCTCCTCCTCTCTCCGCCATCTCTCTCTTCTCTCTCTGTCACCCTTCTCTCTCTCTTCTCTCTCTGTCACCCTTCTCTCTCTCTTCTCTCTCTGTCACCCTTCTCTCTCCTTTCTCTCTCCCTGTCACCCTTCTCTCTCTTTTCTCTCTCTCTGTCACCCTTCTCTCTCATTTCTCTCTCTCTGTCACCCTTCTCTCTCTTTTCTCTCTCTCTCTGTCACCCTTCTCTCTCTCTTCTCTCTCTGTCACCCTTCTCTCTCTTTTCTCTCTCTCTGTCACCCTTCTCTCTCTCTGTCACCCTTCTCTCTCTTTTCTCTCTCCCTGTCAATCTTCTCTCTCTCTCTTTCATCTCTGTCTCTGTCACTCATCTCTTTTCTCTGTCTCTGTCACCCATCCCTTTTCTCTCTCTCTGTCACTCTTCTCTCTCTTTCTCTGTCACCCCTCTCTCTCTTCTCTCTCTTTCTCTGTCACCCCTCTCTCTCTTCTCTCTCTTTCTCTGTCACCCCTCTCTCTCTTCTCTCTCTTTCTCTGTCACCCCTCTCTCTCTTCTCTCTCTTTCTTTTTTGACCCTTTTTTTGTCACTATCTCCGTGACCCCCTTCTTTACCACTCTCGCTGTGACCCTATTCTCTATCACTCTAGCTGTGACCTTCCCTGTCCCGTTCTCTCTTTTTTCTTCTCCTTCAACCCCTTATTTCATTCTCTCTTTCTCTCTCCCCATTTTCCCTCTTTCTCTCTCCCCATTTTCCCTCTTTCTCTCTCCCCATTTTCCCTCTTTCTCTCTCCCTATTTTCCCCCTCTCTCTCTCCCCCATTTTCTCTCTCTCCCCCATTTTCTCTCTCTCCCCCATTTTCTCTCTCCCCCCCATTTTCTCCCCCCCCCATTTTCTCTCTTTTTCCTTTCCACCCTTTTCTCTCTCTTCTCTCTTCCCCTGTTTACCTCTTCTCAAATTGATTCAAATTAGTATTCCCATGTCATGAAAAATGATGGCTATTTTATTTATTTATTTTTCAAATTCTGCCTATCTTGGCCACTATCTGCTTTAATGTATTGTCCTCTTTTCTCAATGTATGCAACCTGACTGACATACTTAATGCTTGAAATTTCAACACTATGTCATCTCTATACCCTTTTGCCTAATTTTATCTCAGGTTTTCTCCAACATGACAGAAAACAAATGAATAAAATCACATTGTTGTTGTTGTTGTTTTGATTTACTTTGTGCTTTACAAAATTTGGTCAGACTATTGATTGGTGGCTCTTGTTATTACAATGCACGTGGCTTGTGTTACTGAGAATGATCTGAATTAGTGGCTTTACTTTCCACCATTTCATTTTTGTTTGCCTCTATTTTCAAGAGCCGCATCCTCTCTTTTCTTATAGATTATTCACCTAAATAAGGCTGTAGGAATGGCAAAAAGAATGAGTTCAATAGTCTGAATTACTTGGGAATGATAATAAGTATCATTTTTCTTAAGGTCAAAAATCTCTTCCCAGGTCACAAAATTATGGAATGTACTCTAGTTGGATAAAGCATACAGGAAAATCTGCTCAGTTAGATCTTCTAATGTGGCCTTTTTTGTATCATAGCTCATTGTTCTTTGCATCTCAATGATCATCTTTTTTGTAGATTCCCAGACCCCAATCTAACCTTTTTCTATAATGCCTCCCATTTTTAAGCATAATACCCTTGTAAACTCTTTGTCTTTTCTGATACCTTTGAACACATCTTATTAACAGATGCACAGAATATATCAAGACAAAGCACAAATATCCACAGATACAGTTCAAAGCTATAGAGATTTGAGGTCTTTTATAAAAGCGAAGTGACATTGAGAGAACTTTTGTGAAGTTAGGAATACCTGTATTTTCTTTAATTCATTTTTTAAAAAATTTTATTTTATCTGTGACCTGGGAAGACATTGATCTTCAAATATCTCTCAAATCAAGAGTGAAGGCAAACTTGTTGACAAAAAATTGTTACTTGTTTTCTTCTTGTCTTTTGACCTTAAGGAAAATGATACTAGCAGTGCATCTTGTATGGAATCAACGGTGTGATAGAAAATAATATCAAACTACTTTTAATAATTCTGACATATTAGTCTTTTATATTTATAAACTTCATTATTTTCAATGTAAATATACCCCTGAGAAGTATATTTATTCATGTACTTGATGCATATATAAATAAAAACACAATGAGGAAAAAAAATGTTGACAAATGATTTCCCGGAATATAGTAAAAGCTATTTATTTTGCTTGTTCGGTACTTTTATTTTATTTATTTTTAATTCTATGCTTTGATCTCCTATCCATAAATCAAAGATTTGTGAGGTGCCTGTAAAGTCCACCCACATTCCATTCAGTAAAAATAGCCACCAGGGACATTACAGATATGAAAAGGTTTTTCTTTTTAAAAAAAAAAATATATATAGGAGTTGATATTTTGTCAAATGTAATCCAATTATTATGTCAAAGCTGGACAGATCTTTTCACACAATAGAACATTATTGATTTCCACAGTATGATATATTGAACGGTGGAAGAATGATTCTTTGAGACTCTAGTTATTTTCTATCAATTATGATAATAAAATGGTATTGCTTCTCCTTCCAAAGAACGAATTCATGTGAGTGCATGTTGGAGTCTATAACTGTTCTCATTGAACTTTTGTATCTTATTCATTTTGAATTTAAAACTTGGAATATTTTTTTTCCATGAGAGAAATCATTTATTATAGTACTCCTTGCTGACCTAAATGAATGGTTTTCTCACCTTTATAATCTTTGCTTAATTCATTTAGCAATATTGGATGTATCCTTACTTCTTAATCTGAGCAAGATGATTTTTACTTTCCCCCATTAGGTTTTTATGACGAATATGTCAAGTACTTTCTCTAGTTTCCTTAGAAAAAGCAAAGTTGTGCCTCTGTCCCACGACACACAAGGCAATAATTTCAACTCCATTTCCCAAATATGTGGGGACCCTAATCATTGTGAAATGAAAAATTGTGGGCTTTTATGGGAGTCAGGGTGCCAGCTTGATGCCCAATATGGACTGCTCTACAGAGCTAAAGGGTCCCAACAACTATTTACCAATTGCTGGGAGGAGACGTGCATTCATGCCTTTCCCAAAGGCATTACTGCTGTGCTGTTGACCAATAGGCTAAATGCACCTCATTTTCTTTACCCACACATCCAAAAACAAACTACTATGATTTTATAATTACTAAAGTAATTTCAGGTAAACCTGGATTTATTGTGAATGAGATATTAGTGTTAGGTGAATGAGGCAATGTATTAGTCATAAATAAGACCTGCTAAAAGAAAGATAAAAACTCATTCTTCCAGAAGTATTCATCCTACAGTCTGCCATCTTCATTAGTTTCTCATTTAGGAAAATGCTTCTGGAAGTTTTTTTAATAGACCAAACCTAGCATTATTTCTCTTGAGACTCAATTCATTTTGGAACCTTTCTAAAGATGTTTAACTCAACTTATGCAAGACTAAACTTTTGAGATACTTGATGCCTGAATTTGAAAAAATGACACAGATGTTGGAGTAAAACATGAAATGAAATTAAAAGTAATGTTTTTTACTTGATACACTTCAACATAACAATCAATCATAACTCCAAAATATGTATTAAAAAAATGACAATTTACTCATCCTTAGCAAACCACCTTGTCTATATATCTTTCCATTCTAGTCATGTTATGCAAACTAATTTCTTCGTGGGTTTTATGCTATGATAATGCCGTTGTTGATGGTTGTGAAAGTTGGTAAGATCACATTTACTTTATTTTCAATGCCAAATACATCCAAGTGATCTTTTAAGCAGTCATAGGAACCTTGAAATATATATGTCTCAGGAGTCTTGGAAGGGTTAAATCACAATTAAGTATCAATAATATCTCTTAAATTGTCGCAACAATTCAGAGCCACCTCAACTCAGTACCACAAAAGAGAACACCACATGATTTGAATCAAAATTGTTTAAACATTCCTAAAATTTGTCTGTTGAATTCGTATTGTTGAATTATTTGTGAAACTGTCAATTAATTTTCACTTTTTGTTCCCTCTCCCTTCTTTTCTATAGAGAGAAGTTATTTAAACAAAGCCTGGCTAAGCTACGCGAGGAAGTCATCAAAGCCAATACTTTAGTTCGAGAAGCCAATGACCTTGCCCAAGAGATGGGCAAACAAACAGAGTTCCATGTCACTCTGCAAATTCCAGCAGCAAACCTAAGCCCAAACAGACGTGTAAGTAACAAACTTTATTCTTATACTGGAGTTGAAGTTTTTTGTTCAATGATCTCATACTGAAGTTTAACTTGATGGTCAATGTCATCAGCTTACCCATTGCAGGTAACCATCAAGTACATTCTGGATACATTGTTTTAACTGAGCCCTGTTGTCTGCCAGATCTTTCAAAGTTGTTAAACAAGTGGGTGGGTACCTTTTTTTTCATGTGCCAATCATGCAGGGCACTGCAGCCAACTACAGCAAGTCCTCAAGGCACTTCTTCTAAGTCATCACGAGAGCTCCCTGTGGTTTCCTCTATAATGACTTTAGCTAGCTCGTAAGGTTCATGTAATCACAAAAAGAAGCTGAATTTGATGGTTAATGTCTCATACAGATTTTTATATATTATATTGTTTGTGTGTCAGGATCTGTCCTGACTTATTTTACTTTTATCTCTTCTCAGATCTTGAAGATAATTTTTCATGACAGCCTTTCTGAAAGTTTTGATGCCTTACTCTAAATTATTCTGTAGCTTTTAGTAGTAGTGCCTAAATTTACTTTTGATTACATGAAGCATTGTCAACTATTATTAAATTTTTGACTAGAAGTATTAAGATGAAAGAAATATGAGTATAAGTGAATAATTGTATTCTCTAGCTTATCACATGTTCTATACATGTTAAGCTCTTATCATCACTTGAGGTAATATCCTATACTACAAAATAATGAAATTCTCTTCTTCTCTAATAGAAATAATTATTTCAATTACTTTTTATCGCTTTTTATTTTGTGAGATTTCAGATAAAAATTTTAGAAGATTATGGAGAGTGTTAATTACTTTCTCTCAGCAATGAAATAATCACTGGTAGCTTTTAAAATCCCACTCATCTATTTTCAGACTTTGATCCTAACCTACTCAAAATCTTTTCTATATTTTGTTTCTTTCATAATGGAAGTATCATTTTTTTACCATAACTTAGGCTCCTTATGATTTTTATCTTTGTATACACGTGCTTACGACAAGTGTGTCTATATTATCATATATATATATATATATATATATATATATATATATATATATATAATCTTTAGATGAATTTTAGTGTATGCAAGAACTCAACTTTAAGTCCTCCATTTAGTTTCACATAAACAACTTAGATAGCATTTTATCTATTTTCTTTTCAAATATCACTTATTCTCATATGATGCAGCTCAGTAATAATTGCAACCTAATTCTGAAAAGCACAACTTTGAAACTACAGCAAGAGAAGTCTTTACACTGAAATAATATTGATGCAGTTTGATGTGATCACAAATGATTATTACTCTTATAGTTCAAAAGAAATGATAAGCCAAACTAGATGCTATAGTGCCATCCACACACTTCCTGATGAATAAACAAAATAGTTAGCAACAACCTGATTAATTCTTTGAGACATTTCTTTTTCTTCTTCTTTGAACTACTCACGATCTGTTGATCAGACTAGGTACTAAGCAAAATGGTGTGAGAGAATATAAATCTTTGTACTCTTAGATATATGAAGATAAAATGGTGGTATTATAATGAACCACAAGACAGATTCCAACAATTCAAACGTGGGATGAAATTCAACCCATAAGGCACTAGCTTCAGTTAATTACCATGTAGCTTCGCCAAACCTCCCCAAAAGTATTTAGCTAGTAAAATGAAAAAACACCAAAAGTTTAAATAGACATATGCAGGGTGCATACAGAATACTTACATACATGCCTGAACTGTTGTGATTTCCAAAAGTTGGTTGATTATTATAGTTTAAAAAGAATGACCTAGAGGATTAAAAAATTATAAAGTCTCAATAATAAACCTAATTAATCACTAGAATGTGGACAATCTGAAAGACAAACTTTGGTTTCAGTATTGCTAACCCATTTTACTTTCCAAAACACAATAAAGCAGAATGAATTATTACTTTACATGCTCTTAGTATTGAAGTCCAAGTGATTTACTTCCCTTGAACCTCATTTAGAAGATATTTTGAATGCCTTGTAATGGAAATTAGAGATCGTAACTCCCCCTCTCTCAAGTAACATCATTATGTCTTCATTTTTTATTTCTCAAAATGTTTAAATAAAAAAATTCTTTGGTGGAAGGATATGTACAGGATAGGTCTTTTACATTTGCAATTAGGGAAGGAGAGAATTGGATTATTTTACTGTACATGAAAGTGCATAGAAGTTGATTTAAAGATTAACCCATTAATTGTGGATGATAAAAATTTTTGTTGTTGCCGTTCTATAAGTAACTGCCAGGGATAACTATTATACTTGCTTCCATCCAAATTTAATTGATTAATAATTAGAGAATTAATACTTAATATGTCAAAGGATACACGTTTCCCAGTTGGCTTATATCTAAACAAAGTGGTTCAATTAATTGTAGCTTTTAACTGTTGAGGATGTGCATGAAGTAAAAGTTGAGTATTCAATCATATCCTCCCAGCTCAAAACTACTACAGCAAACTATGCCCTGCAGATCAATCTTCATCTGTCAATCCATATAATCTGTTAGGGGATATCTGTTTCTCTATGGGAGAGATGGACTCTCATTCATTAAAGTATCAATATTTCTGTTGCTCAACTTGAATGTTCATAAAAGATTTGATGTTTTTATGATATGGTTGTGATCCGGAAAATATTTTGAAATAATGGAAAAAAAAATATCTCTTGTTAACTTGTTGCTGTAAAACTTTTCTCTTTCACAATTTGAGGTGAAAAATAACAAGAGAAATGTATTTTCTTTGGTTAATATTCATGTTTTTTGCTATTCTTTTTTCATCAAAGTGTTGACTTAGTTTGAAGATCTTGGCAATTTTTTTATCAGTTTTTTGTGTCTACACTAATGTAGCCAGCAACATTTCTCTTCCTTTTTCCTATTAGATATGCTTCCCAAACCAACTGGGTTGGGTACAAGCTTTCTGCATTAGATTAGATTCTTGCTCCACATTATCTGCAGAAGGGAATTGTTGATGCAATTTTCTCCTGAATAAGATTTGGTGTTAAACAACCTTTGAAGTACTTTTAGATTAGATTGAGATTTATTTTCTCCCCTTTTTTTTTTATTATACAAAGATATAAATAACTCCACAAAAGCAAAAACTGCCTTTATTCTTTCTGGCAACAAATTTAGTTGAACATCTTTATACAGGATTCTTCTTAAAATAGCACACAACATCTTGTGTTGATATGTACATGCATATGTAAATCTATTATTATTTTGTGTTAATGCATACACTTGTATAGTGTTTTAAATTTCTGCATATGTGAGATTAGATTCCTGAATGTATATTAATATCTTTTGATATACGTTCATTGGTATTGGTATATATAAAGATAGATTTGTGTGTGTGTGTGTGTGTGTATATATATATATATATATATATATATATATATATATATATATATATATGTATTCAATATTTGCAGATTGCTGTGTCTTTGAGCCAGAGATTTTCCACTAGATATGTCTAATGAAATTCAACTGACCACAATTTGGAGATCCTGGGGAGGTTGATATATGCACACACACTTTTCCCATTGTAATTAATCTTGATAGATTCCTCGATCATTTCCAAGAGCAATTATCAAGGGTTATCAAAGGGTTAAAAATTTAATCAAATTGGAGATTTTAAGCTTAATTACAGCATCAAACAGATGATTTGTTTACAGCGAAATGTTTCACTTGAGATAGTTATCAAACAGAGATGAACAGTTGTGTGCTATACTGATAACTCTTTACTTAAACCTTTCCAGACTGAGCGCATTCCAAAGTTTCATCAGTTTTAAGCTAACTCAAATTTGAATTGAATTTGTCAGCTATCTGCACAAATTAACCACTATGCCTAATTTATTCTGGTAGGACTATCTTCAGGCTCAATGGTAGATGCTTTCTTACTCATGAATATCTGGTTTTACCCAGTTCCATTTGGAAAGATTTAGAAACAATTTGTTTTGGTTTCTTGGGGGAGAACTAAAGCTAGTATCCCATCTGTAAAGGGAGCTGGCATAAGCTAGTGGCAGTTCATAGATGTATAGCTACTAACAAGTCAAGGAAAAATGGATAGTAAATTTATTCATATATAACATACTGTATCAACTAAAATGAAAATACAATAGCCAAAAACTTGATACAATTTGGATTTTTAATCGAAAAAATTGAATACCATTGTTAGATTGATCACTCAAAATACATTTACTCTTAGATTCATGAATCTCTATAAAATGCATGGAATTCTCAAATGAATATAACTTTTAAATGGAACTCTTTTGGGAATTGTACCAAAGAGAATGTTGAAATTACCAAAAAATGTAAGGAAATTAACTTGGATCAGAAGTTATTCCTTTTGATTTAATATTTCATTTCCTTTATAGAAATTGAAAAAAATTTCAAAAATCCTGAACGTATCTTAGAATTGAGTCAGGAACTTACTAATAAGGTTGAGGTTCTGTGACTTTGTTGATCGTAGCTCTCCTTCAAGTTATTTACATTTCAATAAAAAAGGACTTCTTAAAGTAAGCATTTATGTGTTGTTGTTTTGTTTGATTAAATAATTTTCTCTAGTGTAACTTGACAGTTATGAAATGTCTATGTTAAAATTCAGGCTGCAGCTTTTTACATAGAAATTAAAACCTTTTATTATTGGAAAAAAATAATCTTAATCTTGCATAAATGAAAGAAAAAAAATAAAATGAATGATGAATTTCATTAAAGGTCTGTTCTTGGGAATTTATTTCCTTTTCTATGATGACATTCTTTATTTTTCCAATATTTTTTTGATTAAGTTAATGCAAATTTATGCTTCTATATAACTATGCAAATAATTTTTCAGAAGAATCCTGTGTCTCAATAATGAAGTTGATCTTAAAATGGAGGACAACCAAATCTACATTTGGTCTCCATGATGAAACATTTAGCTGAATCACTTGAACTACAAAATGTTACTGTGAATAAAGAAGTGAAACATTTTTTTTTCAAGAAATTAGAGAAATTTTTCAACTTCAAGATAGAAAATGTGTAGAATGATAACATGATCCACACACACACATTTTCACTGAGATCAAAAAGGTTTAGGGAATTGTCAGATTTGAATCATACCTGTAGGATTGATAAGATTTTGTTTTGTTTGGTTTTTTTTCAATCAAGGGACTCTTTTGCTTATTTAAATTAATCTCTGTCTGGATACAAACTAGCTTCAAAATATAAACTTATTCTTAACCCAATAAAATAACCAGCCTCTTGGCAACATTGTCCACTGAAAAGAATAAAAAGAAATTCCATCCAATTGGTTTGGATTTTGAGAATGCTTTTTGGAGTCAACTTTCTTCAAGATGTTATAAGATATCAATAAATATTCAAATACATTTATCCCTTGCCATTCACATGGGTTAAGGGCACTAGGGGTCTGTGAATGTGATAATACTGCAAATAATTTTTGTTGAAAAAAAACATTTTGGTCACCAAAACTCATAGATTTTGTGTCATAAACATGCACTTTACCATTCCAAAATTGTAAATGTATAGATAAATAAATGAATGCCATACAGCATTGGGTGAAAATTGTTTAATTTCAAAACTCAACTTCATTTTTTCTGGTGACAGATCTGTCAATTATGGAGAAATCAATATTTTTTTTGTAAAAAATGTAAACACAACCTAAGTCTGCACAGATATCTGCTGTGAATTTGCAAATTTTTTTTTTTTTCTCCTTGACTTACTTTATGCTATTTTCTATAACTAAAATTAAACTTCCAAAGGAGATATGCTATTATTCCAATACATTTTAAAAGAATATTGGAGAAGTGCATGGTAGATGCTAGTGAAAAAAAAGCACAGTTAATGGAAACCATAAATTTCATGAAAATGTGTAGTGATTATTAACATTATTTTCCTTTCTCTGCTACAATTTACCCTCATCTTAGTATTTTTGTTGCTTTTTAAAAAAATTTTATCCAGTCTGAGAAAAGTTGTGATAAAAAGCTCCAAAAATATACTATAAAGATGACGGTAAATATTGGCATAAAAATTATTTACAATACTTCATTTATTCAAAAGTGAATATATAAATTTGTTTGCAATCCAGTGAATTGGAAAATGTTAATGTCTAAAAAACATTTTGACTAAATAGTTCATGAGTAAACAAGTTTTCAACCAGGTTTCCCAGTTAATACCATCTACATAATTAATTTTTAGTTTTGTTTAATTTTCAAAGATCTCTCTTTTTATTAGTAACAGAAAGATTATTACAATGCATTTCCAATTTTCTAAACTTTGCTCGTTTTGTTTATACTGAGTACAGCATCTTTTCTATTATGTGTTTTTTTTCATAGTATACCAAAAAACTCACCCAAATATCCCTATCATTCAAGACTAAACCACGTAATATATAATCCACAAGTGGAGAACCCATCAAAGTGCAAGGGATAATAATGTAATTTCATCTGACACTTTTGGAAGTGCCGTGTTTTAATACTGTGCCAAGTAAAACCTTTAAAAAAAAAACGTCATTTCACTGCTTATTCCCTGAACATGTGTGGTCAGTGCACACTTTCACTTATAAGAAAAACAGTTAGCATCATTCTCTGCAATTCCACACATGACAGAACAGTGAATATTACATTATCACTCTCCTAATGAAAAATCCATAAATTTGCCTTGGAAAGAATCGGGAGAGATGAATGTTTTTTTTCCTTTCCTTGCTAGCGGCCATAGGCTGACATGCTGTGCTATTAACCTGACATTCTCACCACTCAGCCTTATTTTCTGTCTGCAGGAATGCTGGGGGTGGGGGAATAGGCTGTATTGGATTTCAGAGCTGCACTGGTTATCTAAGGTTAGCATTCTAGATGGAGATCTCAAAAAGGATTAAAAAAATAAAGCCAAATATTTTACAATCAGATGCAAAACATTCAAAATCTATCGGGACAATCAACTAATTCTTCTTGTTATTTTTGTTGTTCAAAACAAGTGTTGCTTTTCAAAAATAGATTAAAAAAAATTTGTTTGCTACTGTTACTTGACCCTACTGGTAAAGAGTCCTTCTCTTCATGTACAGATAATACTCCTGGAAGAATGGATTAGCTGAAATATTGTGTGAATAGCAAAAATATCCAGAAGAATGAGTTTGATTGTCGAAAAAGCCTTTTAAATGTTAATTAATCTTTAGACAATGTTTAAAATCTAGTTCTAAATGAACTATCATTTCTTTCATTTGTATTTATGTAGATATTGTCAGTTCTTGATCAACCATCCTACTTGATGAAATCGTACTTTGTATAGAATTTCTGACAGAATCTTTTAGCTTTCTGGGCCATAGAAAATAAGTAGCAAAAAATGACTTGGGCAGATTTTGACCAAAAGAGCAGAAAAAATAGTTTTGAAAATTCTTTTTTGTTTGCTTACTGATTTTTTTTTCATTCTCATACCTCTAAAATAAATTCTTATATTTGTTTTATCTGACTTTATAAAGACCAGTGGTTCCCTAAGCTTTTTAATAGAAATATTTAGAAACTGGCAGAGAAATTAAGCGAAGGGTTATTATGTTGATAGAATTGCTGGCATCTTACCATCAAGTTATTACACTTGAAATTATGTTGTTTTTTACTTAGAGAATGATGCTAAAGGTGATATATTTACTAATATGATTGCATTTTTGCAGATTCAATGTAAATAGAAATATAATTTATCATTGGAGGTTTTTGAATCTTTAACAGTAATTTTGTCTCCTCAAAAAGACTAATTTTCAAGTACGGTTCAAATTACAATATAATTCTGCTCAAGCTGCTAATAACATCAAAAAAGTATTTGAAATGAACATTACTAGGGTATAAACTCATCTGCTTTGGTACAATAGGTGTAACTCTGGAAATATTGATACCAATAATGAACCTCAAGGGAGACCCAAACCTGTTCTTGATAATGAAGAATTATTGTAGCCACCAACCAATCAACAATGGTCCAAACACTTCCTGGAGACTTTGGTACTTCAACAACAACCATATCATGTCATCTCAAGCCAATAAAAAAAGTTAAAAAGTTAGAAAAATGGGTCCCACATGAAGTAAATGAAATGCTTTAGGACACCTCTCAGCTGACTGTCTAAGCTTAAGGAATTAAGATATGAAGTTTTACAACATCGAACCATATTCATCTGATATTTCTCCAACAGATTATTGTTTCAAGCATTTTGAACTTTACATCCAAAATAGAAGTTTCAATAACAGGGAAACCATACTGTGTCTAAGCTTAGAGAATTGGGATATGAAATCATGCTGCATCCTCCATATTTACCTGTCATTTTTCTTTCAGATTATCATCTGTTCAAGCATTTTGAACTTCATATTTATAATAAAAAGTTCAATAATAGGGAAGCCATAATTGGTGCTTTCACTGAATTTATGATCAAGAAAACTAAAGAATTTTATAGCGATGTCGTATTTATCCTTATTATTATTATCATATGATCTCATTAAGAAGGTTATTGTTTCAAACTGATCTTGTTTTGATTAGATATTTACTGTTTTTTGTTATTTATATCATCTTTCAAAATGACATTTCATGAGTAACAAGCAACCTAATGAAAATAAGGTTTGGGCTTTTGGTTGATCTTTCTACTTCGTGGTTATGTGACTGTTGTCAGCACTTGCATTTGATTAATTGATTACAACTTTTGACAAAACATACTATCATTAGTCCCCCTAAAAGTATTTCTCATATTTATTACCAAATCATAATGTTGTCATTCAGGTATTGCTTGACGCATTCTTTTTCTAAAATTATCTGATAGCAGTTTTGTTATTTTTATGATATTCCTCTTCAAAGAAAGTTTACTCCTTCTGAATTTTATGAAGATTGTCAATCTGCTATTTATTTGTTCAGATATACAGAAGGAGCATAAGTCAATAGCCCCTCATTGATTACATGCAATCTCTAAAACTGTGCTAGATAGAAACATAAATGTTATAGCATTACCCAGACCAATTTACAGAAAGGATTTTTTTTTATAGGTGGTGCTGCAATCACCAGTATCTAAATGGCATCTGTATGTTTGCTATCAGGGAAAGACTTGATGCCCATCCTGTATTATTTCATATTACTGATTTCTATGTTACTTTGTTAATTTTTTGTTACCTGTTTTTGTATGTAGGTCACTTTTTTTAATTTCTAAACTGCCTTGCAATAAATTTATTTCAAATTTTCATTTAAAAAAAAAAAAAAAAGTTTGTTTCTCCTTCTAACTATGGGTAAATAGCTGTGGAGCCCTGTAGCCCATCCAAGAGAAAGCTACTTTGATAGATAAGATCTACAGCTTGGCAGTCACCTTTGCTCGTCCCATACCCAGGTAAAGGAGAGGGTTGGGCGTGAGGCTAGCCATTCCATCTCATTAAACCTACTTGCTACTGAAACTATAGGAGATTGGTTGCAGCCCTATGCTCCACAAAGTCTATAGGGATAAACAATCATTTCCTAAAGATAATACTTGTGTGACTGCTGCTATTATTAAATGTTAATTGTGTACACAGAGTAAACTTAATTATCTGAACATCAATTATCCACATCTTAGATTTTCTGAACAAGATTTCAAAGTCCTGTAATTGCGTTCAGTAAGGCTTCCTTTTTAATGATCGGATCAGTTATTCGAATAATCAAAGTTTCTCAGTATGTGATTTATTCTTAATAGTACTATTTTATTTAGCATATTTGTTACCTGCTCTATCAACATACTCACTGTGATTCACAATTCTCACACCATACTGAAAGTTAATTATTGGTAACAATGTCAAAAAAGGACTGAACAATTTAAAACGCCTATGAATTTTCATGCTGATAGATTTCAACTAGATTGTGGAGAGAATAATATCTTTTATCCTTTACAGAAATGATAATTATCATAATCTTTTTTAATAAGTCCTGCCATCAAAAGTAGTAGGAAGTCTACAAGAAAATCTGTTGCAAACTAATCACTAGATAAGATTCTGACTTTGATTTTTAGAACTTCAGGTGAGTTTGATTTTATACACCAGCTGAGCTTTGATTAAACAATACAGGTATACCTTGCTTAATGCAGTTCATTTGTTCCCCAAATTTTTGTACTATTACATACATCAAAACTGTACAATTGAATGTATTGTTTTATATATATATATATATATATATATATATATATATATATATATATGAATGATCTTTTTAATTCTAAGTATTGACTCTCAAATAATGCCTCATTCAATTTTTTGTTTATTTATTTATTTATTTTTTCCAGAGAGGAGCATTTGTGAGCGAGCCAGCTATTTTGGTGAAACGTAAGGGCCACAATAGCCAGATCTGGTCAATGGAGAAGTTTGAAAACAAGATCATTGACATGCGAGAGCTGTATGATGAACGCAAAAGTTTGGAACTCCCTCTGATGGTACATGAAGAAAGTGATAGTGACGGGGTCTGTGTTTGCTTTGCATGGCTTGCGTGTTATCTTTCGGATGGGAGATTGATATTTTTTTGTACTCACACAAATACACACACACCACAAAACCTATATAAACCAACCAACACATTTCCATAAAACAACATAGACATACTCATGCGTACTGTATTTACTTGAGTACAATGTGATCTCAAATATAATATGCCCCCCCCCTCAACGCACACCTTTTGTTATTCAATATCAGTAATATATGTACATGGGTTATCATTTTTTTTTTAACACTCAAGTATAACGCTACCCTTCAATTTTGACCCTGATTTTTCATGTTGCATTTCTTGCATTTTACATGAGTAAAGACGGTACATATAACTTCACATACAGAAGCTTTTTATTTCAGGTCTAAGAAATAGACATATACATTGACAGCCTCATATGAATATTTGCGTGTGGATAAGTATATGAACAGTCATAATTTCATATGAAAAATGGAAGCACTATGTATGCATATAGACTTACATCAAACATACATGCACTCGGACACACATACACACATATTCCAACATGTGTTCATAAACACTGTGTACACTCATATCTACTCATGCATACATGAAACAAGATTTGTGTATTGAGTCTGGAATAGGAAACAGCCAAATTCGATGATTAAAATTGAAAAAATTCTGAAAGTAGATGGAATTGGAAATTCTTCCAAGTTGAAATTACATTAGAAAAAAATGAGAAATTATCTTCATTTCAATGAAGTATTTTAATTTTTTATATGCAAAATTTTAATATCTGTTTAGTTTCCAAGAATAAATTTGGCACAGCCCCCAAAATAATCAGAATAGATGCTATAGAGAGACAGCCTTTTGATCATTCATCACGTGATTAGTTTTCAATTAGGCTCTTGCAAAATTCACTACTTTTGTATTTTGACTTGCATTCAAAATACACTTGTTGTAATAGTTGGAGTATCAAAACTTCTCTGGGTTGTGGAACTTATCGGATGCAAAATGAACAAAATTCTTCTGTCCAAATTGTTATAAACTTTTTGCTGTTACATCTTGGAATATGTTTTTTTTTTCCTCCATGTTATTTCAAAAGAAATACATACTCATTTGGAGAGTATTTTGAAAAAGATGAGTTCAAATCTGTATGTAATTCAATTCATGAAATAATACAAAATTCCCAATTTTGCTAACTCATCAATTGCTGTGTTCATGTAAAGGCTTATTCTTCATATGGATTTGCAAATAATTTTCTAAGAATTATTTGTATTTTATCTGCATATCATTGGTTTATTTGAAAATAATCCTACGATGCAACTAAAATATTCCCCCTTATGGAAAAAAGTATGAATGTGTGTATGTATTTATAAAAACTACTCATATTGTGTAAATAAAATCTGTATTATTTTGTGGATATCTTAAAGTAAACAGTACATCTCAATAAAGGCTATCTTGAGGGTTGGGATCATCTTTGTTGTCCTTGTTGTTGTAAACTGAATCCACTGGTCATCCTCTGCTGCGTACTGCAATCAATATTTTTGTCTAATGCATCTAGCATTTCTGCATGTCTTTATGATGTCTTCTTCTGATTTCTTTGCCTTGTTCTTTTATACAGCGGTGGTCACTAGTGATATCTGGCTTTGAATAATCAATGCTTCGAATAAAGGAATAAAGGGCTCGTTTTTCCCAGACTGAACCTCACTTTTGGTCACCACTATATACGTACATATATATATATATGTGTGTGTGTGTGTGTGTATGTATATATATATATACACGCACACACACACCGTGAGTTAGGTGTTGGTTTTATAGATACAGTGCTCGGTAATTTTTCATAAAAAATAGAGCTCATATAATTGTTATACGAATGGTTACCACCAAAAATTTGTTTCACAAACTCCAATATTCAAGTGGTATCACAATTGAATTTCCTGTGATTGCTTGCCAAAATGTCTTCTTGTGATGTTTACAATGGGGTCAAGTTACTAGTATACACAAATTTTCAGCTTGCAAGGTGCAGCTGTTTCCCTCCGATTCGATAATGCCAAAATTAAACTGACCCCTAATGACTCTTAGAGTTTACCACCACCTATCCTATGTTCACCCTGGGCTCAAGTTACCCATGTACTCAAATTCACAGCTTTTAGTGTATAAACGTTTGGGTGTCTGTAAAGAACACAGTTTTTAAAAAAAATTTGTTGTCTATATAGTAATGGGTGTGTGTATGTATGTATATGTATATATATATATATATATATATATATATATATATATGATTGTGACCAAAACTAATATTCAGCCTAGGATAATTGAATTTTAGGTCAGATATCACTTTTGACCCCCACTGTATGTCAGTCTACCAGTATTAGTGCGTGTGCAATGTTTCACTCTTGTGCATATATCACAAAGCAAGCAGCTTTTGTAGGTTGATTCACATTTGTTTTCATTTTATTTAATTCTATCTTGTCAGTTATACATGTGTTGTTTCACATATTGTTTATGTAGCTTTACTATCATAAACCAGATTTATTCATCAAATTTGTGATCCAGTTTCAATGGTTTATTTCAATTGATATTTATGCTCCCCTTTGATATTTTTTTTAATGGTTTTAATTGTATTGCAAAAATTATTCCAGAATTTCATATATTATAGGTGTTAATTTTGATAAAATAATAAATGTGCTCTTGTTCATGTCAGTTACTTTCATAAGATGCATACTGTTGGGAATAATTAACTATATCTCATTTTAAAAATAAAAAAATCTATCTATACATTATGCCATATGTCTAAATTCTTTGTCTGTAAGATTGGTCAAGGGAATATAACTATCAAATCCTGATTACAGTTTAGTATCCATTGATTATTTATTTATTCATTTATTGAAAATGTCAAAAAATTCCAGGTTCATCCTGGTTGAACATAAAGAAGAAAAGGCAACATAACATTTTTGATATCTTTCAACTAAAACAGTTGCAAAATTACTGCCTTCATTATTTGATGGCATCAATTGACTTATAATCTAATAAAAATTCTGTTTGATAGTATTATCAGTTGGGGGAGGGGGGCTAGTCATTAATATCCAGCAATTTCATATAAAGCAAATTTTTTATTTCCATTTGAAAGTTTTGTCTTATCTGCTGAATTATGTGATAATAGTGTATATAATCATATTATCACCTTCATGGAATATTTTCTCAACATATTGGTTATCTGAAGTTATCAACATGGTTCATCCTTTAATGCATGCTGCAGTCATTATATTAAATATTGTGCTTCGTGCTTGGTCTCTTTTTACCCCCGTCTTTCTTGTTACAATGCTGTTTGTATTGTTGTTGTTTTGCATGTGTATGTATGTTCAGAAATATTTTTACCAAGTCATTGTAATGTAAAATAGATGTTAATGTAAGATTGAAGATCTACATCGAAATGAAGTTAGTTTCAAAATATTTCCTCTTGGTATCTTACTGGTGTATTTCTTTTTAATTGGTTATATTCTTTATTGTATCACTTTAAAAAATTCATAAAATATGTTCTGGAAATGCTCCAAAGAAGAATTGATTTATTGGAAATTGTCAATTATCTGCCTAACTTTACCATGATGTTGAAAATAGTGAATTGGTGAAAGCTTTATTAAGTAAATTTTGTCTCTGTCTCTGGGATTAGGAATTATTATTATTCACTGATTTACTCTAACTATACTCAGTCCTTAACTTGGTTAATAATTGTCACAATGTTTCAGCTGTTGTACTCTCTGGTCTTTGTCAGTTGTCTGTCGTAGTTGAAAATCTTCTGCTGTTCATGCCAGTGTATATCTTGTCATTTAATTCTTCCTGAAAATGTCACTTGTCTGCATCTTCCACTGAGCCAGAGTATATGACTTTTTTTTTTTTTTTTTGCAATACCTGATCTAGGATTGAAATCAGGACCACCAGATAGGTTACTAAATATACTAGATTATATGTTGTGACTATAACAACCAAGATGAGGACACTGGTCTGAGTGAATTTTGTTTTGAATGAAAAACTGTTAATAATCCACCTATGAATTCCTCTCACAAAGATAAGATTCTTAGATGAGTTACATACAGTTATTCTACAAAACATGAGTTTTGTACATCTGGACTCAGATAGCTAAAATAATAATAAATACATTTTGGAGAGAAAGAAGTGGAAAAATTAGTTTTCATCTGACTACAATTGGGAAAGTGCTACCTTATATATCAGAAAAATTACTAGTAAACTCAAAACTGTACCCTTTAAGTATTTCTTAACTTGTCTTGCAAACAACAGAACTTAATTTTTGTTTTATTTTTATCTTGTAGGATGGAACTGCTTCCAAGGGAGACCCATTCTATGAATCACAAGAAAACCACAACCTGATTGGTGTTGCCAATGTTTTTCTGGAATGTCTCTTCTATGATGTGAAACTTGACTACCACGTTCCAATCATCAGTCAACAAGGAGAGGTAAGGGGCAATCAATTCCTATTCAACTTGCATTTACCATTTTTAACATACTAATGTCATATTTATAAATAAACATTACAAGTATTATGCTGTTTCTCTCTATAAAGAGCTTAATTTATGTACTCGAGAATTCATCTTTTATTTTATCAGATGAAGTATTGTAAACAATTATTAGTTTTTGACTAATATTTTCCTTCATCCTAAAGGTGTAGAGTTTGTCCCAGCTCAGGCACTAAGAACAGCAAGACATTTACTGGGCTTCTCGTGGCAAAACTGGACATTAGTTTGTATCCCATTAAGAGCTTATATTTCATTCCTGATCTGCGCTGTTTACTTATTAGTGTTTATCGATAACCCAAGTTATGCTGTGAAAAATCAAAATCAAGTTTGCTACAATGCATCATGATTTTTTAGCAGATAACTTTTTCTAAATAAAATCCTTTAAGTATTGAAATGTGTAGACTCAATGGAGCCTTTTTTTTTTTTAATTCAAGTTGGATCAGATTCACCCCATGTTTAACTGTATGTTGGTCCCATGGTGGCCAATTAATCGAGAAAAACTCTCTATATTATATTCCAGTATATCTATGAGGAAGGATACTGTGAAAAAATCTCTAATACCTTATTTTATATATATATATCCCCTCTTAATTTCAGCAGGGGATATTAAGAAAAAAACCCATTTCCCTGAATTCTTTTCAATTTTTAAAACTTCACCATCTCTTTCTGGCAATTGTGTTGCTGAGCAATAAAGTTTTTGTTGAGCTTTTTTGCCATTTTGGTGTTGGGGGAAGAAGAGTCTTAAAAGACGTCAAATACAGTAAT
Source organism: Thysanoteuthis rhombus (assembly GCA_963457665.1). Taxonomy (NCBI): domain Eukaryota; kingdom Metazoa; phylum Mollusca; class Cephalopoda; order Oegopsida; family Thysanoteuthidae; genus Thysanoteuthis; species Thysanoteuthis major. Next base: position 35,991,032 of record OY735225.1, read on the forward strand.
TGTGTTCAACTGGCATTTTGCTAGAAAATACATCTGCAAAAATACTATATTACTGATATCATATAAAATATTTCCTTTGTTTTCAGTAATATATTTTTCAGTATTGATATGTAATATAATCATTGCATTTAAATGAGAAGTTGATCAACTAAGAGAATTTTATGTTATAATTCAATGTTAACAAATCCTGAAAGTCAACTTAGGTTAGAGGATTGCATGTGCCAACTTTCAATTTTGTGACAAATGAAGTCATACTTGAAAATATGACAAACATGATATACTTTAAATATATACCAATGTCCAGATATATATTATTAAATTCTAATTATGTTTATCTGTTTGTGACATATAATTAGTCAAAACAGTGCACTGTAGCTATATATATATATATATATATATATATATATATATATATATATGTATATATATATATATAATTAAACTACTCCTAAAATGATTGTCATAGTTTAGGCTCTGAAACTGCATTAACCTCTACTATAGTGAACCGATTTGTTGAGGGACATAATTGTGGAACAGTCCTCCTTATTTATTAACAAACGCATAAAAAATGCCTGCTCAATCGGGCCTTTGAATTTGATATTCACTCTGGTCACATCAGATTGCACTACTTTTCTCATGAAGGGTGACCGAATGGGTCATGAGGTTGTCTATTTTTATATACAATTATAAAAGTTAAAACTAACAGATTTAACATATTTCTCTTTTTCAGATTGCTGGCAAACTCCATGTGGAGATATCAAAATTGTGTGGCACCTTATGGGACAAATATTCAGATGTCAGTTCAGAAGGAAGTGACTACGAATTGAAAAGGTCTTCCTCGGCCTTTGATTCTTTTGATGATGAAAGTAGCAATTTGGCTGTTGGCGCTCCACTCTACATTCGTGTAAGTATCCAAGATTCTATTATAGGATTTTTTCTTTAATTTCTTTTCCCTTAAACACAATTGCTTTGAAACAGTGAAGACAAAATCTACCTAAAGACCAACCAAAGTCTGATATTGACTTTTGATCTTAGATATGACCACCTTACCTCAGTCTTATCACTGGAGAGATTAGTAGTGATGGGATTTGCCATTAACTGGATAAAAATGGCTCCTACAGTGTTTCTGCCAGTTTGTTCTACGGCCTTCTACAGGTGTAATGTGTAATATCCTTAAGGACAGAATCTCCCCTATCAGTCTCCTATGGATACTACATATTACACCTAATAATGGTTGTAGAACGAAGTGGCCAAAACATTTTGTTGACATCAAAGATGGGAAGGTGAGATTGGATTGTCCAAACAAAAGTTAGAATGTTAATTACTCTTCTCAAAGTTATAGACAATAAATTCCAACTTTTATTCAGACAATTGAATCTCTTCTTTCCATCCTTGATGTTGTCAACATGAAATTTTGGCTAACCCATTCTTCAGTCCTAGTCCTTCTTATAGTAAACTTCTTATTGGCTGATTTTGTCTTATTTCCATTGAATATGGTACATGATTGAGAAAAATCATGAAATTGCAAAAGAAAGATTTGAAGAAGACATTGTCTATAATTTTGAAGAGTTATCATTCAACAAGTTTTTTGAATGATTGAACTTATTTTTTTGTTGTTATTCATGTTGTCTCCACAAAGTTTCAGACCATCTCTTTGACAGCCTTCTTCAGATCGCAAACGGAAAATTTAAATGTTAATAGCAACTCTATTTTTTCAGTGTGTACTACGCTTGTTCCTGCACATGTTGCTAAAAATTTTAAAAAAGAAGCTTATATTACTTATTGCTATTAATGTTCAGATTTGAGCTTTGCACTCCAAGAAAATGAGATCTCTTTCCATACAGATACTACACCTGATGGGAGGCCATAGAATGGGTTGGCATAGTGGGAACACAACATAAATAACAAAAAGATAAGCCTGGCTGCTGCAGGGTCAAACTCAACTCCTATTTCTATTACAACTGAAGATGATTCTTGCAACTTTTTTTATTGTATATATGATGAATAAATGCATAGACTTGTCAGTTTGGCACTGTCAGTAAGAGAGCCACCTACCAATCACTTGGTCATGATTTCAAATCATGGTAGAAAAATCTAAATTTTATTCATCAGTTTGGTTTAGTATAGTGGAAAAGATAAATGGTGAAGAGTTTACTCTTCTAAATAAGGTGAGGATTGATCTTGTTATGGTAGAAAAACAAAGTCAACTCTAACTTTTGACTGGAGCTTGACTAAATAGCAAAAAGGACAAGTTCAATTGTCTGAAAAACTCTTTTTTGAATGGAAGAAAACCCGTTTGAATTGTTGCAATGCAAATTTTTTTTTCTCATCTTTGATTGGTTAATGTCAAAGTGTAGTTGGGATTTATCTGATGAAGCTAATTTTGGCACAAGGTCAGATTAATAGAGTACTCAGATCAAACTCCTTAACAATGGCTTGTGAGACAAGCACTATATAGAGAGGGCTTTAAAGAAAAAAGAAAGAGTCTGCCATCTTTTCTATTTTTTCCACACTGTAACACAAATCAGAAACTTGTAGGTCAACTTAATACTTTTTGTTGAATACAAAGTAGATTTTAAACTCAGTTTTAAGACTGGAAATTATTCAAGTCAAATAACAATTTTCCATTAATTACATTTGATTATCCTTTTGTTTGAGATGGATGACCAAGGATTTGTCCAATTGTTTAATGTTTTTATTTTTACTAATTCACAAGATCAATATTTATCTGACTGTTTTTTTTTCCTCAGAAATCTGCATGTATTTAAGTGTCATATTAAAAAACTGACTTATCATTTTTGACCCAACAAATATCAATTTTGCAGCCTGCCACTATATAAGGATATATCAATAGAATGTATCCATGCCTTGGAGAACAGGTCATGGCACGACATTGATAATCTCTGAGAAGTTTCTAATCTATTGATTATTCTTCATTGTATTTCTATTATCAAAGTCTAAGAGGAAATTCTTATAGAATTTCATTATTGTCCAATTTGTTTGGTTATGTTCATTCCTGATTCAATTTCTCTTTGTTTCCCCAGATTTCCATTAGAGAAGCCCGAGGACTTCCTGCTGCTCTTTCAAACTTTGTGTTCTGTCAGTATTCCTTCTGGGGACAACCGGAGCCAATTGTGGTGGCGCCCGTTGTGAATCCAGAGTTTTGTGTACGAGACAAGGAGGATGGAGCAACGGTACAATTTGGACATTCCAAGGTATCCACTGATTGTCATCCGTTTTCTAAATGCTTTTCTCATCAAAGCTTGCAATGGCAAACACCGCATCTGTGTTGTCTTATCGTAGCAAAATTCCCCATGTTGTTTGTAGCCAAACGAAATGTAACTAATTTTGTAGGTTTATTGCATTGTAGTAAAATATGAATAGTACTAGTTCGACCCTGTAAAAAAATTTATTGTTTATATCAATTTCTGTGAGATTATTTTTCTAGGTAAGAAACTTTTGAAAACGTCTAAGTAGGTGAGTTCATTGTTCCTAATGACAGGTTGGAGATATTTTCATCTACAAAATTGTTACTTTTAAGTGGAAGAGTCCATTGTTACGGACTGAGCAACAGAAAATGTTACTAGTATGTTAGATTGTTCCTTATATTAGTATAAGATTTAATTGTGAGAGTTCCTACTGTTTCTTGATAAAACGTTAGTTATGTGGATTATAGAAAGGTGGTTGATATGCAATTGAATGCAGTGTCTGCTGGTCTGGGTAGTAAAATACAGCTGCACTAATTGACTTTGACTTTTTGAGGAGTCATTAACCCACAATTTTTGTTCAGACATTTTAATCTATTCTTCTTATCTTTGATGTTGAGACAGGATGAATCAACTGAAACATCAAAGATTGAAAGAAAAGATTTGTCTGAACAAAAGTTGGTAAAGCTACGCTAATTGTCAAATTGTAATCATCGAAAGAATAAAAAGTTTTAGGTAAATAAGGCAATATTTTCTTGTGTTGATGACAAGTATTTCTTACTTCCTATTCAATCATATCAAGACTAACCAACTAAGATGCGTGAATTAAGATATCCCAGTAGACTTCTAAAAGAGATCTATGGGATATATGTATTCTAACTGTTAGAGGAACACCACAATATATATATCCCAGCAGTCTCGAAAAGGAAAAAAAAAAATCAATCATTCATTATGTTTTTTTTTAATTTTTTATTTATACATGATTATCTAATTTTTATGATAAACCAACCTTTTCATTCTCTCTAATTTTCTCTTTGGTATGTTGGTAGAGAAAATTTCACTTAAAATGAACACTTGTTCCTCGTACACATTTTTATTTCCAGACCAACAAAGATGAGAAAGCTAGTACAATAAGAGTGAGTAGTAACTATTCTTCATCTAAGAAATGCCATACTTATGAGACTTTATTCCATACAATCCTACTTTCTCGTTAGTCTTTTCCTTCTCTCTATCTCATACATTCCATCTCTGTAAAGGGTTGAAGCAAAAGTATCATGCTTCAATCTTTCTACTCTTGACCTCCTCCTGTACCTCCCTATAACTCTGTGTGTGTTAGATAACAAGGGGATCTGATATTCCTTTGGCCATTATAAATACAAAATAAATGATAAATTCTAAAAGATTTTATGAGAATATTCTGCCTGCCTCAAAGTTGTTTTTTTAAGCAATTCATACAAAATTTATATTTACATATTAAAAAGTGAAAATAGAAAAATTAATATCCAACTTGATACAGGTTGAACCTCTTGATCCGGCACTCTCTGTACCAGCTCATTTTGAATCTGCTGCCATTAGCTTGTGGATATGCCTCCAGAGTTATTTGATTTGGTTCCGAATTGTTGTCTGAACTGTGATTTTTGCAGTTTATAAACCAACTCATTCAACTAAGTGTGTGGAAACCTAAGTGCAATATGATATTGAATCAAAGAACTTATTCTACAAGTTTTTATGTTCATCACAGCATAGAATTAAACAAGTATTTATTAATTTTTTTCTGAATCTTAGATTAATTGCAATATGATCCTTTGAAAAACATAAGGAAATAAAAATAATTTTCATTCATCATAATTATAATACATGAATTATATCAAAAAATTTTTCTTCTCTTTTCCGCACTGTTGAAAAAAGAATTCCCGTTTTCTGTGGTCCGGTAATGGGCAGGTCCAAAGGTTGCCAGATTAAAGAGGTGCAACTTTGATAAAATTATTTAAAAGAAAAATGTGGCTATCATCTCCCATTGTCATTGCTAAAAGAATGATTTACTCGTGCTTTGATGGAATATGTAGATAGAGAGAAGGAGAGAAAGTAACTAACTTGTACTTGTCTGAGGGTAAAAATGTAGAATATTCTTTATCTAATGATTTTAATATAACTAAGGGAGACAATATTAGATATATAGATGTTTTTCCTCAATCTGATTGATCATTGGCCTTACTCAGTATATGTCTTTCATAAAAGTAGAGTATTTATATAGGATAGACAGACATTATCAGTTTTATTCTTAAAGGCTTCATTATATAGACACTATTATATATGATAAGAAAGTGCACCATAATTGCACTTTTGATGTGACTTCATCTTATAATATTAGTTAAGGATGGGGGGACCTTTTTTTTCTTTTAGGGACCAATCCAATATTCAAAGTATTATTATACTAAGTGAAAATAGTCTTCATATTTCTTGCTGCTTGCCTCTCTGCCTGCCTGGCTTTCATCATTTGCATGTTGTTTGGCAAGAGTTACCTCCCTGCAGCATAGTCTGGCTTCCACCAGTTGTCTTCATCATTGATAGAGATTCAATCGTACCAGCAGCCATACAAGGAGGAGAAACACAACATCAGCTTGGCATGTCTTATTAACTCTTCATCATGCATCTCTGAAAGCATCTACCATGTTCCATCTTGAATAAGAATTCTCACTATCTTGCTGTGAGTTGCTGGATCCAGATATAATGAGCACTGATAAATATATGTACTACACATTTGAATGCCTTCCAGTATGTCTTAACTAACAATAATAGATGTGGTTGATGTAACAATTTGTACAACTAACTTAGGAAGCTAATCATACAATGTTTGTCTTTCAGTGCTAGACCGCTTTAAATGAGGGAAAAGCATACTTTAAAGAGTCAGTTTATCTAGCTGTGTGTATAAATAAGTACTATCCTGTCTGTTGAAGCATCAAACTTAGGGCAACAAAGTTTTAGGTTTTATTGTTAGTGAAAACCTTAACTTCAAGCTGAAGTGTTATCATTAGCACTCTGCATTCTATTTCAAGGGCACCAAGATTTATTATACTTAATGACTTTGAAAGCCTTTAACTTTTGTGTTTGTTCATGTTATGACCAAAATCGACATGACATAATTGTGAAATTCAAATCCACGATCATTGGGCAATCAGCTGTCTGCAGTTGCAAGACAAGCCTTCTGCTTGTCAATTTGAGTCACCTAGTTATGGTTGATATTTTTTTTAAAAAGAAGAAATGTTCCATCCACTGACATCAATCAATTATGTCTATAAACAACAACACTTGAATATGGATTCTGATTGTATTCTCCTGAGCTATATGCACTAAATTTTGAAATTTGAGGTTTAATTTTTAGTATCAAATAGGTTAGGCTAGTTTATAATCAGTGATGTACTGCAATATCAATTATGGTCAGATACCTAGTGCTGGATTTACAAAAAAAATCTGGTGCTGGATATCAGACCAGATTGATATTCCGGTACATTACTGTTTATAATAACACGTTTCATTCTGGAGAGAAAAAAACGTTGACATTTTATCAGGATGTATGGAAAAGTCATTTCCTGCCAGCTGTTACTTTTGAAATTTGTATAAATATCAATGTTGCTGAATTCTAATCTTGTCTATAAGCAACCTTTTAACAACTTCTTTTGTACCCCCCCCCCTCAGCATATGTACTGATGACCAAGTCATGTAAACAGATGCTAAAAACCAGGTCTTGCGTTAATGAACTGAAAACATTCCAGAAAAAAAAGATTTCATTATTTGAACATTATGATAAAGCAAGTAGGTGGGTGATAAAACCTCATATTATTTATTTAAGAGAATTGATCTTTTACGTCCAGCTGGTGTTTCTAATAATGATATTTTTGCATTGTATTCATCTCTCATTTTAACTTCCTATCTGAGCGCATTGCAGCTCCAATTCTGATTGAAGCTGTTTTCTGTTAGATTAGTATCAAATTTCTGAATTGCAGACATTGCAAAATAAATGGAGAACAATAACTATCAACTATTATTAATTTTTGATTAGTATTTCTCTCATCTTAATTTTAGTTGCTTTTCATGGGTAGTTGTGATGAAAAGAAGCTAAAATTAAGATGAAAAAATAGTCCAAAATCAATGATGGTTTATAATGCTTCATCTAATGGAAAAAAAATATAAATCAAGATAATATTACTACTTCTACTAATACAACTAGATTATATGAAGACAAATATAGCAGTGAGTGATCAGTGGGAGGGAATGAAGGATAAGTTTAGGGTTCAGATTCGACCTCCTACCAACTGTTAAAGCTTTAGTAGCTTAATTGGTGGAGCAGTTGCCATTCATAGGCAGGCTTCCCATGGTAGAAGGATGCACATTTGAATCTCACCTACAGCTTATTCTTTATCACCAATCTGTGCTGTTCACTCACTGCTGCAGACGGATTGTCTAAATAATTGCAATGAAAAGAGACTAAACTTAAGATAAAGAAATACTAGTCAAAAAATTAATGATGGTAGACAATGCTTCATCTAATAAAAAATAAATCAATAATAGACACTAATTTCAAATCAGACATTTTCTGCTCTTAGTTTACTTTGGATAGAAATGTCGAGTTCTTGTTTTGATAGAGAAGCAAAAGATGCTGTAGAGATTGATGATCACAACAGTTTTAAGAAAGGATATAATCTTGCCCAATGTTACTATTATGATCTTGTAATTTGAGTGTCAATAACCTTACTGAGCCTTCTAAACCACACTTCTGTTATACTGCAATTTGGATGTCTGTTATCATGTTGCATATTCGATGCATGAGAGGTAAGATCTTGAAGTTGAAGGTGTATACCTGAACTTAAGATGGTATTCTTTTTTTTTCTTCACATTTTTTTATCTTAGTGTTATTCATAATCTGTTGCGGTCTTCTATATACTGTTACTACTGGTAATTATTCGCATGCCTTGGTGCTTATTCGACTCCTCAATTTTTTTTTTCTGTCCCACTTCTTTTTTAAATATTTTGTTTTTTTTACTGAATCTACTCAAGATGGATGGATGGAGTTTGGGGCTGAACAAACCTGGATAATCTAAAATGATTTATAAGGTTTCCTGATGTTAACATTGTAGTGTTAATCATTTTGCATTGTTATAATTATTCGCTATTCTGATTGTTGGAATGTTATGCTTTTTCTTTTCTTTTGATTTTTCTTTTCTTTCTTTTCTCTTTTCTTTCTCTTTTCTTTTTTTCCTTTTTTTTTCCTTTTTTCTTTTTTCCTTTTTCTTTTTTTCCCTTTTTCTTTTTTTCTTGTTTTTATTTTTCCTTCTTCATGTGTATGTGTATGTGTTGTGAAAAGACATCAAATTCAGCTTTCGGTACATGCAAACTAGAAGTAGCAAAGCTGCTGGCTCAAATTCAAAAGTGAAAGTAGAACAACATTGAAGGATTTTAATGGCTGAATAATAAGTGTTGAGATATTGTTAATGAAAATGAAATGGCCTGAAAAAAGACAACAGATGTTTGGGTCAGCGGGAATTATGTAAGAATGAATTTGATACTTGTGGATAAAATATTCATCAAGCAATTTGTAGATAAAAGAAACGCGAGCTCAATTTTCTCACCACTCTATTCTACCTATGTCTCTGACTTTTTATTCTTCTTTGATCTTTCTGTCAGTCTCTCTCTCTCTCTCTCTCTCTCTCTCTCTCTCTCTCTCTCTACCCATTTTCACTCCTTACTCTTGTAAGTTTATGCTAAATTGGTCCCTTTGTGTCGGGCTGCATTCATGCTTGGTTTTTGATCACATTTTAGGGATTCAACTAAAGGCAAGGGGTGTAACTTATTCATTGATCACACCCAACATGACATGCTACTAAAAAACAGTAGTCACATGATGGTTTCTATTGAGTGACTCACCAGACCTATTTTATATCAACTGTCAACCAGTCTCTTTGAATGGTTTTGATGAGAGAAACAATCCTTCCTCCTCCCAATGTCGGTAGACAGACGACTGCGTGATTATTTTCCTGAGGAACTTATTGAATTCACACTTATGAACAACTTTACATTATGATAAATTAATGTTATGATATATAAATATTTTCATTTTAAGTTCAAGGGTTTGGGAATGACTGATTTTGATGACAATAACCATTTGATGATATTATCCATGATTATGATAAATGGTTTCCTCTGTATTACATTTTTATGACTCATCTGTTTATTGCCATACTGAGAAAAGCATGTGTTGGTTTAAGATTTTCTTTTCTTTTTTTCTTGTTTATTATTCTAATATCTGCTTTGTGTGTATCATAATCGTCAAATTTTACTGCTGTTCTTTACAGGATTTCAAGGTGTGTGTCACTGAAGAATTTATTGAACACGCTTCTGAAGGGGCGCTTTCTATCGAGGTGTGGGGCCATCGTAGCCCTGGCTTCAGCAACAACAATACCTGGGACCCTGACAACAGACAAGCCAGGTCTCGTTCATTGCTCGACAGGTAAATAATTAATCTATAGATGCCCAATTGAGATATTGATAAATTACCAGCTTGACCCCTGGAAATTCCACAGGTGTTAACTACTAAGATTACCCATTATCTCATGCCTCTGCTCTTTTCACACCCTATGCTTGTAACTTCTCATTCTCTACCTTATCCTTTCCAATCTGTTTTTATTTAAATGTTATGCAAACATTGGTTTCATTTGCAAAAATCTCCCTACCCCTTCGGTAAACCACCTAAACTTTTTACCCCTCCCCTTCCTACCTTCTTATTAAATTACCAAACTTTTCTTTTATGTTATTACTAAAAGCATAACATTCGAATGCACATAGGAACAGGCAAAACAATATCATACTTACCCTACTGAAGCGCAGAGCTTAAATCTTCAAAATGATTACATGATGAAAATATTGATTGGTTTGTCAAATTATTTTCATTGTCATTATTTTTGTAAACTGATCATATTCTCCAAGGCAATGTCTGTTTAGATGCATACAGGACTTGCTGTTATATTGAACAAAGAAAATGAGTTGTTTTAACAATAGGCAATAGAAAATTGAAAGAAAATATTTTGATTCTTAGAGATTTATTTTTTCTGTTTATTATGCAGAGCGTTTTTATTATGAGTCTGCCTAAACAAATTTAGTTTTTTTTTATTTTAAGGACATGCTGAGTATATTGTGGAGAAAAGAAGTTGTAAGACTTGAATTAATTCTTAGTTTGTTTTGTAAAAGTGGGAAACTGGAATTATTGGACGGTTGGTTATGTAAGAACTTAGAGCTTTATTCTGTTGTCAGAAATTACTCTTTCTATTCATATGAAAATATACCAATGATACATTCAGTATAATCATTATTATAATTAACATCAGTCTGGGTAACATAACAGTGAGGAAGAGTATAATATGAACACACTGTTTTGCTCTATGTATATGTGTTTGTTTGCTGACTGCTGATGATATAAGAGCAATTACTATTATTACTCATAAGTCAGTTTGTTTTTTATCCAAAATGAATACAAGAATTTTAGTTAATAATACCTTGTGTTAAACTTTCAAATTACAGTATATACATACAGATGTAGGTTCAGGTATACCATTAGCAAAGCAACAAGCATTCACTAGTTTTAATGAATCAAAGGAAAAAAAAATTGCTGTAGTAAGCATTTTTCAAAAATTATTTTATTAGTAGTTAGTACTAATTCCTCAAATGTGTATAAAGTATACGGACATGTTGGTATTTTTATGCTTCTTGATAAGTCATTAGCTATTGTTGTAGAAATAATAAATGACACCCAACTTCTTTTTTTTTCATCAGTGAAAGTTTTGCTACTCTTACCATTAATAAAATCAATGTATGAATTGATTAGTCATGTTATTTCTTTCAAATTTAGAATAGAATATAAACAGAAATCAAATATTAATGCAAAACTATTAGGCATGAGAATGACTCCATCAAAGCAACTTTTCTTTATGCAACAAAGCACATGTTTAAGGCTGTTTTGCTCAAAATTTTTTCTGATCAATGTTGAAGTGAGATATAGATCCCTACATTGTGTACTCAATTAGAAACTGTCAATCAAAACTGTCACCAAAACTTTCTTCAGTTTTAAGAGTTTCTGGTTGGCTATTTATGTGTCACATGTACATGCCACATCAATAGAGTGAGAGAGCTGAAAATTTGACCATTTGCTCCTAATTATGTCAAGAAGAAACATTTTTGTTTTTTTAACAACCCCCCCACCCCCACCCCCTCCAAAAAAGGTTTCTAGTGGGGCTTTCAATTTGCAATATATGTTTTTGCTAGATTAGTCTCTTGGTTTCTGTCTTGCAGCATTTACGCTTGTTTTTTTGTAAATGTAAAATTGAAAAGAAAAAAAACAAACTTTCTATTGGTATATCATACTCACTCCAAAGGTCTATACTTTTGCAAACTAATTCCAATAATTATTATATAAATTAAAGTTCTCCCATGTGACAAGGCATATTTTGTCTGTGTAAACTTCTCTTAGATGGACTGCCTTACTAGTGCTCCCAATGCCTTACTATCTACCTATAGCTGAGGGAGAATTGGATTCAAAATTGGATACCTTTTCCAGGGGCTTTGATGTGAAGTAAACATAAGCAGCCTTGGCCAGAACTCGATCTCTGTTTGCCAATTCCATTTTCCATGCTGATAATCGCTATGCCACACCACACCCCCAATTAGAAGCATTGTTTTAAACCCAAAAGTTTTGTTCATGGAAATCTCCAGCATTTTATAGTAAACAAAACAAACATTTTTTTCCACCCTCACCCCACCTATTTTTCAGGTGAATTTATCTACATATATTGGATACGTTCATAATCACCTTTACTCTCATCATTTTCGAAACTCATTGTTATCATGATGTTGTTTGTTTTGCAGGTGGAATGAAGTGATGCGTAAAATTGAGTTCTGGGTAGAAGTGCATGAACTAAATGAACAAGGCGAATACACTGCAGTGGAAGTGACACCTAAACCAGAAGTGCCTTCTGCTGGAGTCTTTCAACTTCGACAGGTGAGAATAATTTCAAGACTTTTACACTTGGCCTCTAGTATTTTCAGCTTTTTCAGAACATTTCTCATGGTTTTTTTTTTTTATGATAAATTTAAAAATCTCCTTTTTCATTCCAGTCATATTTTAAGGCTTTTCATCACCTTGGAAGAATAACTGAAAAGTTATGCTGTGTTAATACCAAAAGTTTTTTCAACTTATTTGGAACATTTTTCATACATTTTCACAATATTGCAAAAAATATCCTTTTCCATATCAGTCATATTTAAGGCTTTTTATTAACATGGTATAACATTTAAGATAATCTTCTATGTTTAGTATGAAAAAAAATCCTGTCAGATTTTACATAAGTCCGGGTTATATGGGTGTATGGAACGACTCTGAGCTGAATACCCCTTATAGGATCTGCCCTTGGTCAACACTCTTCCGTTTTGCATCCACCCATTTTGTTTTGATAGCATCAAGCAGAGAATATGCAGACAAATTTACTAATGCTTTTTATTAATAGATGAAAGTAGAGGTATTTTTCTATTTAGGTTTAGGTGTCTGGCCAATCATTTCCTTCCCTCTGTGAGATCGAGTGATTCTTTTCAATTCCGCTTTGTTTGTCTACTCTCTTTTTTTCCTTTTTGTTATTTAATTAAAGCAAATCTGTTTGCTCACAGCAGAGGAATCATTACATTTCACTGCATTTGCCAGTTTTATTGCAATGTTTTCCGATTTCCTCTGGCTTTTTACAATAACTGCTATTTGTTATGCAAACTGAAAGAAGGCAATTGGCATCAGGATGGAGGACTTTTCTGATTTAAACAAAAACAAACAACACTACAAATTTGATGCGATTGTGAATCATTTTTTTATACCTCTGTGTATGCCTCAGCAGATGTTGATTGAACATGTTAGAAACTGTCAACCAAAACTATCAACATGGGTTTCTTCAGTTTTTAAGTTGGTCTGGCTGGCTATGTATGTATCGCTCATACAAGCTGCACAATGGAGCTAGAAGGTTGAAATTACTTACTCCTTCTGTCTAGAAGGAATGTTTTTCAAAAATTTTCCCACCAAAATAGGTTTTTAGTGAGATGTTAAATGTCACTTCTAATAAATTGGTGCCCGAGTATGTGTCCAACAGCCTTCAGATTATTTTAGAGATCATGGCAAACAAAAAGCAAGAGATGTTGCTTATTAATTGATCACCCCCAACACAGCATACTGCCAAGAGACATTGGTCATGCAACAGTTTCTAACGAGTGACTTACCAGATCTGTTGTGTGTGATTAAATAAACGTGTCTTAGTTATTATACGTCTATGTTTCTATAAATGCATCTATATAAATGCAATATGATTAAGCTATTATTTGTACAGTCAAGTATCTTTAAGCACGTATATACTTATATGCTTACTCCTTGTCCACGTTTTTTTATTAGTACATATATGTGTAATATTTTTTTTCCATTTAAAATCTTATAATTTAATGTCTAAGACTCCTAGCCACCAAGCTTGGCAGTAAATTATATTTTTGATTTAATTATTTAACTATTCTCATTATTTCATTATCCATATAACTAGATTTTTTCACTGTTCAATGTGTGTCAAGTGTTGGCCTTGTTCAATATTTTGTACCTATATTGTTTTATAATTTTATAACATGGTAATAGACAATCTGATTTCAGCTGGGTATATAAAGAAAAAGAACTCATCTCTGAATTCCCTTTATTTATCACCCAGTTTTTTAACTTGTTTATACGTTTTGGCCAAAGTAGGGCTGGACAACGAAGGTTACATTTACATTTTGAGGCATGTCATATGCTGTCAAATATGGTACTTTTAGTTCCCTCTAAGCTGTATGCAATGATGTTTGAAGTAGTAAAGTTGGAACCGTTCAAATCATAATAGCAAATACTTAGGATAAACTCTCTTTAAAATCTTGACATTTTTTGCCAAATTACTGATCATAGAAATGATTTATTTCTCAGGGTCACTCCAGACGTGTGATGGTACGTGTCAAACCCGTGGCTAACTCTGGGACTCTGCCTTTGATCTGCGAGTCCATAGTGTCCATTTCGATAGGTTGCATCTGTGTACGTTCTAAACTGCAAAAAGGTTTGGACAGTTACCAGGAAGAGGATCTGAATTTGCTGGGTGACCGCTGGTCTGAAGCCCTTATGAGACGGAAAGCCTACCTTGCAGAACAATTCCAAAAGCTGATCAACAAACAAGGTCAGTCAAGGCCTGTCAAGGCCTGAGGTCTTACCTTTTCTTTCTTTTTTATTTATTTATTTATTTTTTTTTCATTTCAAAAAAGAGGATATCACCTTTGTCCCATAAAAATTGTTACATTCTGTGTTTATGAAATTCATGTGAAAATGTAACAATTAAGAAGTAGTGATCATTCCTACAATTGTGGGAAATTAATCTCTGGAAATATTTGTTGGATTCTTCATTCTTGTCAAGCTTGTGAAATTTTCATCTGACAGAAACTGCAAACCAAAGAAATGATATCTCTTAACAGTTTGAATATTTTAATACTGAAGATGCAAACATGATTTAAACATACAGTGCAAGGAATTAGCTAAAATGCAACAAGGAACCAGTAACTAGTTGTATACAATCCCATGACCTGAAAAGATCACACCAGAACTTTTTATCAACTCACCTATGTCAAACTTTGTGCATTTTCATTATTGTATGCGTATGTGAATCCAAGTATTTGAGACATATTTCAAAAAGTAACTACTGGTACACAATCTCTTATTTAAAATTATGAAAAGCTCTGAAAATGTTGTTTTCCATGGATGGTATTTGCTTACCAAAGCTAGCGTTTAGCACCAAACATGACATGATACAAGTCATGCTCAACCAAGTTTTGTGAAGCACATTGGAAATTATCATTCCAAGATGGCCTTTAGTTGTCTAAATGGTCCTATGAATAGCTCACTGATATTTTGTTTATTTTTTTAACTTTGAAGGCAGAAAATGTTAAAAAGAGCTGCAGATTTCCCTATGGGTGACAGTGAGAAGCAGAAAAAAGAGCTTCTGTTGTGGATTTGAATATCAATGACATTCTGAAATCTGAAAAATCCCGAAAAAGTTTTTAGTTCTGTATAAGAGATTGTATACCTGTATGAATGGATGCTAAAATCTTTTTTTTAAAAAAAGACTTTTCACAGTTTGCAACTAAATGTAATAATTGTAAGAAGCTAAGCTGTAATCAGGCATAACTTTTGTATTGTGAATTTGTGTATCATGTTTGTATAATGTATTTTTATGGATCAATAATTCATTTCTCAAGATAAGCCATTATCTCCTTTCCTTTTAAATGTTCTCTCATGAACAGATTGAAATGAATCGGAATGTTTTGTTGCTTACTGCAAAAGGTCACCTGCCCTGAAAGATGCAAATACTTGAACCCTAAATATTTCATCTCTGACATCAAACAATTTTCATCTTTATTTTCGCAACTCAGCAATGCAAGCAGATTCGATTTGCTTATCGACAGCTGCCGATTTCTATCCTTGTTGGCATCTTCCATAGAGTTTCTTCTCAAGATGAAAGGATTCCTCAAAGAGAATCTAAAGGTTTTTTCCCTATAAAAGAATGAATAACTTGAATATTTTTCAAAAATAATGCTCAGATAACTTAATCTTGAGTCAGCAAACCCTGTAGCTCGATAGGCTGATAATCTGAAATCAACTCTAAAGCATATGTTAACCTGGCAGCAGATGCATAGCTGGGGGTGGGAAGAGGTAAGGGCCTATATGGACCCCAACCCAACTCTTTGACCCCCCCCCCACACACACCAACTTAGAAGGCCCCAAAATAGTTAACCCACTGCATTTCTGCAGACATTATACAATATCAAGGATATTGTACATTGCATTAATAATGATTCTGCTTTTGGGGTTGTTTTTCACCAATTAGGTTATATTCTATGTCTACTTACTGCCAATTTTCCTGTTTTATTAAATCTAACTTAATGTTGGTAGAGGACCCCCCCCCATCCAGATCCCCCCCAAGTTTTTTGTAGGCCCCTTCCCTGTTTTTATCCTTGAACCTGCGGGCTCAAGTATGATGTATCCCCTTCACCCTCCTCTGTTTATTCTGTCAAATGGTTATTCTTGTATGTTAGTTATCCGTACACAGCCAGTTGAACTTGTCTGCTCTGTTTAGAAAAAGAAAATAGGTAATAAGCCTATTTGAGTCTCTTGGGTCATATATATCCCAGAGGTTTCCATGACTGCTGGGATATATATGTCCCATTAATCTTTTTTAGAAGTCTACTGGGATATTTTCGTTTGGCCATTATGCACTTTGATAGGTTATTCTTCTAAGGGTTAATGGAATCCTATTCTAAGGTATCTTTTCTACCTGCCTTTAATGATCATTCATTTGACCATTTCTAAATTGAATAATGTTCCCTAATAACTAACTGCTCTCTCATCAATTTAATTTAATCAGACTGATTTTTCCATTTTCAACTTGAGGATGAGAGTGAAGAAAGTAAATAACACTGTGTATGCTTTTAAATGTTCTTTGTCATTTGCTGTTCTAATTAACCTATCAGAGTTGCCTTCAAGTTGGGCTTCTCATCATTGTGTCTACATATTGCATGAGAACTGACCCCATTCATTTGCAGAGAAACCCATTACATACTACAGTGTCCCTCTTTATGCAGGTGTTGTGGTCAAAGAAAGTCAACTATGTTTTAACTCGACCGTGGATAACTAAAAGTTAATTAGGAGTGCCTAACTGTTTTCATCACAAAATCAAAGAAATTATCTGTAAAACATCATGTGATCATGTGTTAATTGTTGTAAATTTAAGAATTTTAGTAGCTTAATCACATTAAGTAAGTCTTTATGAAATTCTGTTTTTATTCATGGTTTTCTGGATGAGTGGGGGATAATATAGGCAAAACTATGTTGGTTCATGATGCACTCGCCTTATATCACAAACCATGCTATATCGAAGGATGCCTGTACTTTCTCTTCTTTTCCTTTTTTTTTCAATCATGTTGCCCTCTCTTCATTTCCTTTGAATTTCACTATGTTACTCAGTATCTGACATCCACTAAAAATGTCAATGCTTCTACTTGTAATCATTGCCTCAGGCTCATTCATACTCTACATTCACGACTATCCATGAATGAATTGTTAACTTTGCCAGTTTTCAAATAAAGCTTTTGCCCTTCTTTGTCTGTTTGCCCATTTGGAATGTCTATGGCTGTATTAACCAGACACACTGGCTCCACTACAAGTTCAAACTTCACCCTGTGACTAATCAGCTTTAATCTGCAATTGCCTTGCAAGGCTTTCACTTTTTATTTCCTTGCCAAGATGCCACTCGATTCCTCTAAGAATCAGGGAATTCTTTTTCATTTGATACAAAGACTGCTTTAGAAATTTGTTATAATTTGGCAATTTTTTTGTATACATTTTAGAAATCTGCTTTTTTCTCCATATATCCCAAATTTAAAGTGTATAGCATTTTTATTGGTGAATGTCCGATGTTATTCAGCTCAGTTGATGCCAAAATAATTGATTCCTGTAGTCTTTAAATCTAGATCCACTTTGTTAACTTAAGGACTTGTAGATCTGTATTCCATGAAATGAATGTACCATATTTCTGGTGTTGAAAATAATCAGGCTTCAAGGAAGCAAAATTTTGACAAAAAAAGAACAAGAATAGGATAGGCCAATGGGAAAGATAACCTATGACTTGTAGACTTAATTCAGTGGGAAAATAGTATCTTCAGCTTCAGAAAATTCATTGGGTCAAAACCTATTGAATGATTTTATAACCATTTGAATACTAAACTTTTTGTGTATCTTGACGTTTTTTTGTTAGATTAGAAAATCCAATTCCTTCTTTTGTTATATGGAATTACCATCAATATATCAGGATATCAAAAAGAAATATCTGAAGCATCTGACTTTTTTATTTTGCTTTGGTTTGGGACCAAGATTTTAATAATCTTATGCTCTCTTCTGTATCAAGAGGGCAGCACAGTATTCCGTCGTAACATATCTTCAGGTTTTATGGTAATTATTCTTACCCAGATTCCTGTAACTATTTTAGATTTTCACATAACTTCCATATGTTTATTGTGGACTTGTAGTTGTATTGAATCTCCTGCTTATTCCAATATTCATGATCTTGAGAGAATTCACATCTTTTGAGCACACTATTCCATCAGGTAGACTGTTCCATATCCTCACAATATATTTTCGTGTATGCAGTTTCGATCTTTGTTGGTATATTTTCTGATTATTCCCCTTGTCTCTTGTTTTCTATGTATTTTATCTCACTTGTTGATGAGGCTACCAATCTCCGTCATACTTTCTGTCGATAAGCTTATATACTTGTTATATTTCTTCTTGTATAGCTAAGAGTTCATTTTGAATTCGTGGAAAAACATATTGAATGCAATTAGCTGAAAAGTTCTATTTATATGTAGGATACCTCAATCCCGCTTGTCATGACTTATGACCATTACGTTCTGATTAATATTTCTGAATTTATTCTGCAGATTAAATGAAATTACTACTTATTTTTTAAAATCATCTCTGGCAATTTCTGTCATTTAGACACAACCAAAAACATCTAAATGGGGAAAAAGATATTTCTATTGACAACACTGTGCGACGAGTTTCAGTAGGGCGGGAGTAACCATAGTAACAGTCTAGCGTTTCTTGAATAGCAGACGATAAGTAGAGGAAAATGTCAGACAAACAGGATTTAACTTCAACTTCTATATTTTTCTTCAGTAATAATCTCATCATTTTGTATTCTAATTATGGTCCATTTAACAGTAAAATTCTTATTTTACGCAAATATATGGTTGAAATTAGTTGTTGTTTTTTTTCACCGAGTATGAGACATTTCATGTTGGTGTCAAATTTCTTCAAAATAACGTAAGTTGCATTTATTTACGTCTTTTCAAATCATCTGTTTAAAAAAGCAATTTGTTATCATCGATAACATGACAGTGTTTACAGTGCTTCATATTACGAAAACGTCTAATTAAAAAAAAAGTTGGCGGAGAAAAATACTTAACATAGATAAAGATAAACATAAAATAGAATTATTTTGAGACAAAAATTTACTCGGTTGTCACATTCAAAGCCCATTATTTCAAACAGAAATAATTTATTTTTAGTTTCAGTGGTCATGAAGATGGAATTTCTGTAAATTTTGTTTTTGATGCCGTTTCTTTTATTTTTAGTTAGAATAATACCCTTGTAATTTGTGTTCATACTTTTATATTTCTGAAAAACTATGTGACTGCTTAGGAGGTTAATGAAAAAGTCTGATTGAATGAATCCAAGGTACGAACGTAAACAGGGCATCCGATGTACCAAACTGACGGTTCTGTTTATCCCATAATGATTGTTAATTTCATTATTGTGCGGTTTTTTTCCCCGGTGAATGTGTTCGTTAATTATCCTTTTTGATTAAAAAAAAATTCTTTTGGGCCTTTGTATGCTGGCTAAACATCGCTATAGGTTCATGTACATAGGGCCCATGATTAACTTTAATTTATGATATTGTATTCTCCAAGTATGATTATCTTTTTTGTTGTATGTAAAAAAGAGTTGAACCTACGTTAGCGAACAAGGAAGAACAATTTAGGTCAGATTTTTTTAGGAAATTCCCTATGGAGGCCTTACTTGTAAATATCCATTTAAAAAAAATTGTATCCTTCTTAATTTGACAACTTTATTGATGAAGTTTTTTTTTGGGGGGGGGGGGCTTACAGCGTATACCTACCGCTCAATTTTCACGTTGTTCAATATCCATTGGAGACATTGATAATCTTTAGTTTGACGAGCCTAAATTTTGGTCGGCTACAAAAATTGCTATTTCCTGCCAACTTTGGCTATAAAAATGGCTACTCTCATTTTTTATATTTACCTTTAAAGAAATTCTAACTTTTCAAATTCAAAATATTCAGCTTACTTACTTTATTTAATACAATCAACCCTAAACCCACCTCTTACCCTAACCTTAAAATTTTTCAAATTATTGAAGGGATTAATATTTTAGAATTGAGAGAATTCATGTAAGCCAAATCTCTGGAGTAAAATATTGCTACTTCGGAAAAATTTACCCAAAGTTCACAGGAAATACACATTTTATAGCCAACTCCTTCTTATTTATGTTGCTAAAACAATGGAATATTCTGTTTACTACCATCATAGGAAAACTCTATTTACCACTATCACATTGGGATATTACACCTGAAGAAGGCCGTAGAATGTACTAACCGAAACGTTAACAACACAAACAACAAGAAGGCATTCAATTGTCAGAAAAACTTTCTGAACATTAATGATCCTTTTCAAAACTGTAGGCAGTACAATATTAGCTATCCTTTGTTAAATTGCCCATGGGGTCTTATATAATCACAGCTGTGTTGGTTCGCTTCACTCAGCCCTGGGCATAAATCCTAGATACAGCCCTACCATTTACCTAATTCCCAAAACCCATTCCAATTACTGTTCTACACTATTTGAAGAAATTGATAACTAAATGTGGGCAGCTTTGTGCAACAAACAAATTAAAGGCAATGATAACAGAAATTGTCAGGTTTAGGGTAGTTTAGGATTAGAATGAATTGACATAACACTCATAAATGAATCTTGGTCGTATCAGTAATTGGAACATAATGCCTTTTTTAATGAATTTTAAGGTGAAGTAGATCAGTCAATTACTACCATCTATACGAGTAATCCTTTTTAGTTTGCCTATTCTGAATCATTATTTTAATTACTTTTCTACCTGTTACAAGAAAAAAAAACATTGGGGAGGGAGCAGTTTTGTTGATACTAAACACTTTATTTAGAATTAATTAGAAATTGTATTAAAATATTCATATAAATCATATTAATCTTTAATGGAGTAAAGCTGTTTATAGCAATGAATGTAAATTTATTGCAATGAATGTAAATTGTTTCAGTTTTTATAGTCGTTTCTGTTATCATCACGTTATTATTTAAGACTTTTTCCTGAAGTGATTACAGTTAGCAGCCTCCTCTATATTTAATTCTAACTTGAATTTCCTCAACTTATAGAAGACTTCCTTTTCAAAATACTGCCAAAAGATGAATATATTAAAAAGAAACCTAATCCAATGATTTTTTAATGCCTTAATCTATATATGTAGCATCTGCTGAAAATTCAACTGATGATCTTTCAAAATGCTGTTTTTAATTATTGAGTAGCTCCTTAATCTTAATTTTGTTTTTGTCTTCACAGATAAGAATGAGGCTGAAGCAGACCGTGAGAAGTCTCTGGTAGAACAATGGATTGGTTTGACTGAGGAACGTAATGCAGTATTAGTCCCTGCTGCTGGAAGTGGTATCCCAGGAGCACCTGCTGACAGGTAAATTATCAAGTCTTCACTATTATCACCACCCGAAACAGCAGACAGTTGGTATACCCTTACTTTTAAAAAAAACTCTAACCATTGAGACACCAGATATTTACTAAGTACAGCTTAGTCTGATATGGGAATCAAGTTCTTTGTGAGGATTGATCTCACTCCACCATTAAATGGTCTTATGAGACTAGCTTACTAATTATCACAGTATGCAAGGTACCTTTCTCATGAATATTACTAAACGAGAGGTTGGATTGTGTGTGTGTGTGTAAAACAAGTTATCTTGGCGGTGACAGCAAACAGGTTAATCTGTATGTTTTGAGTATCATTTTGAGGGATTGTGTGTGTTTAGCTATAGATAGTGAGTTCAATAATCCTTAAGTATTTAATAATTTTGTAATAAAGGTAGAAAATATAATAAATTCATCCACCATCAATTTCTATGTAGCAGTTAATTAGTTCAGACCATAACCGTAAAGAATACTTTTGAGAAGCAACAATGTTTTAAAAAAAATCATTTGTAATAATTTCTCCAGGTAGAAAAGCTATTAGTTTAATAAAAAAAAAAATATGGTACTGTGATAACAATTTACTTGGTGGGTACTATGTTTGTCAAAGTTCTGCTGTACTGATGATGAAAATATACACTGAAATGCCTATCATAAAGTCAATGAGGAGCTAGTTTTGACTTAGCAGCAAATGTAGAACACACATCCTAAGACTCTGTTAGATTTTTTGGGCTCTCAGAGCCTGAATAAATAAATACAAAAGAAGAAGAAATCAATAAATGATATTCTTTTTGAGCAGATCTTCATTTTACATTTTTTTCCACTTGCAGTGAAACTCTTCCTGACATGGAGCAACATGTCCCTGTTCTGTTTTTAGACTTGAATGGTAAATATTTCTTACTTTTTTCAGGTGAAAGATAAACAAACATTACAAGTTTTAGAGATTATAAATCTATCACAGTTTCATGAAATTGAGAAAACTTTCAAGATTTCAAATTCTCAAGATTTTGTTCTAACAATTTACAAAATTACTGAAACTATATATGCTCTAATGTATCTAACATTTTTACTGAAGACGATAAAAATATACACTGAAATGCCTATCATAAAGTCAACTTTTTCTTGATTAATCAAAAGTTAATTACTAACATGCTTTTCAGAATCACTTTCATTCTCTCTTTTATGAAACTAATGGAAATATTTTCATACAACTGATATTTTAAGTTATCAATAATACAAAACTGTTTGCTAAAAATACAAAAAAGTGTTCAATTTCCCCCTCCCAAAATCCTTCCCTTAAGTCTTTGTCATTTGATGTCAATTTTATTTTCTTGATTATCCAAGAGACTCTGTAAAACTCTTACTATTCAAATTAAGGCAATTTTACTTTTATGGTTTTATATTTCTATAGATTTGAGAATATTGTTAAAATTTCCTCTACTTTTTGTAGCTGATGATATGAGCACTCCGAGTGCCAAGGAGGGATTGCAGGCAGCTGGAATTAACTCCATTCTTCCTAAAGAACACGGGACCAAATTCTTCAGTCTACCAATCATCAAGACTTACGGAGAAAAAGATGTAAGTAGAATTGCTCGTCGCTTCTTTCTTTATTACAGAATAGGAGAAAAGAATGATACCTTGGTACATAAATCCTCCAGTATTCAGTAATTGTACAATGGCACTAATAGAAAGAGGCTGAGGACTGTCTAGATATTTTTTTTCTTTTTAGAAATGTGCTGCTCTCCTTAGTTGTTTTTTTTTCCCTGTTTTTTGAAACAAATCCTACGAAATTCAACAAAATGCCTTATTTTTAGAAAATTTCCAGATGAAATCAATTACCTGTTGGAATCTGAAAGCAATTTGTTTAGCAATTAGCTGTAATATTGTCTTAGGTAATGTCTCATTCTGATATAGACCAAAAGTTATTTATACAAAGGTATTTTATCAAAATAAATTATTCAAAACCATAAGAAAAGTCTATTGTGGACAATTTGCTTTTATAGGGTTAATGAATGATATTTAGTAGGTGTACACAAATATATTTTTATAACGGTTACTTAGACTATTTTCATCTTTTTAACAGTAGTGAAAAATATCAATAAAAACACTAGAAATGCCCTATAAGTGCTGAAATGCAAAAAAAAAATGGATTTTCTTGTCTTGCAAATCTCTTTTGCTTCTTGTGAGATTGTGTCATGTGAATTTATTCCTTGATTTTCAGATTTGTGCTATTGCATCATGGGACTCATCTATTCACGACTCTCCATACCTGAACAGAGTTACTCCGTCAAACGAACGCGTTTACTTGATCCTGAAAGCCATAGTCCGACTAAGTCACCCAGCCTCCATGGAATTAGTCCTGCGCAAACGCATGTGCATCAATATCTACAAGAAACAAGGACTTACTGATAAGCTCAAGAAAAAGATCACCAAATCTGTAGGTTATCAAAATGTGTGTATATAACAGCTTTCTCTCTAACCACTTTTTGCAATTCACTTTCTCTCAAAACTTATGAAGGCACACATTCATTCATAAATTTTACAGAATTTGCATGCTTTTTGTTAAAGATTTTGTTTCTCTTATCTTTGCATGGGACTTGAGCATCTCTATTTAAAAGCTTGTTATAATCCAATTTTTCAGAGACTACCTTTAGTTTTACTTAATTTCTCACAGAGTCCCAAAATTTTTAAAAAGTTAGAATTACTTAACAATGCATTAAAGACCTGACACTCTAGGTGATCTATGATTTGAAGTACTTGATACTGTAAATTACAAATTTTTTAATAATCTTACCACTACTTATTCCTTCATTTGTAAGAGTCAATTTTATTTATCTTATTGGCAACTAAATCCACCTGTCCCATTTGGGGCATTAGACAACAATAACAAACTTCAGCCATTTATCACGGTCTACAGCGTATTGGTCCTAGCACTTGTTGAGGTTGAGCCTTTTGAGATCTTGCACTAGTGTGGCTCTCATGTTGGTGTTTTTTGCTTGCTGTTAGCCAGCCAATCAAGTACAAATTTTATTTTATTTACTGTAACTTTAATAGTACAAATGGAAACTATGCTTGATGTTATATCAGCAATTTGTGCTGGAGCATTGTACATCATCTCACAGCTGAAAGAAATGCAAAACAAAAATATTAAAGAATTTGTCACCCCAGTAGAATGGCTAATGCTATATTGTTGACATAGTTAAACATTTTGTGTAGTTTTATTTTTATCTCATCTCTTTGCCCCCAGTTATCTTGTGTACTCATCTATTTTAGACATGATAAGTCTCATAGAACTCAATCTTAATCATGAATTTCCTGTAAGATTTTAATGGTATTGTGCTATTATGCTATGATGTAATGTTTTTGCTATATCATGGTCGGCAGAACCCTAAACAAACCTGCAGAGATCTGATCATTATAGTATAATGTCTTGGGGGGGGATTTTAGTCTATTTAGCTCTTAA
Source organism: Thysanoteuthis rhombus (assembly GCA_963457665.1). Lineage (NCBI taxonomy): Eukaryota > Metazoa > Mollusca > Cephalopoda > Oegopsida > Thysanoteuthidae > Thysanoteuthis > Thysanoteuthis major. The sequence continues at coordinate 36,016,135 of OY735225.1, forward strand.
AGCAAGCTCATGTGTGAATATTATTTGCTACTTTTTAGTGATGCCAAATGTATTTCTTTTTATTGTGTATATGCTAATTTGTTTTTCATGCTTGACAAGACTCATTGTTGTACAGACCTTGAAGAAGTAAAATATTTGTTACAACAAATGGCATTTACAAAACACTGATGGAAAATTAACTCAAAAATCCTGGAAATACTTTCCTTTATTTTGATACCGTGAATAGAGCTGTATTCTTTTGACAGTATGGCATTAGTACATAGTCATGTTCGATACTTAGCAAATCATAAGATAGGAAGAAAATTCTGTTTTGCTTTTTAAGAACTCATTGGCTTAAATGAATGTACATAAGTATGTTTTATTCATTTTGATGTTGCCTGCATACTGTTGAGCAGTTTTTCCTTTTTTGGAATGGTCTCTTATTTATCCTCTGGTTTATTTTATCATGCATGCAGCATCTTTCTCTTCAGGTGATGTTCTGTGAATGAAATCAATTCTCTCTCCTTCCTATTTTGTGTTTTTCCTTTATCCATGTTTCTTCCTGTTATGCCAGTGAGCAGTAATAAGTTTCCTTGCAGAAAAATCTGATCAATTCTTTTCCTAGATTGATTTCTAAACCAATTAGGATTAGCAGAGAATTCAATTCCCTGGTGCCAGCCCCTATGGGAATAGATGATAAACATTTAGCTTTCATCACTGAACGGAAAAATATGGTTTAATTTCTTGTCAGACAATAGACAAGTAGCTGTTGGAGGAAGAGCATGTTTTTTAACTCTTCAGGACCTGTTCTTTCTCTCCTACCTTCCCTCTCCTCATATTTTGGCTTCAACTGATTTGAGTGAGAAAATGTTGAAGACTATCAACTGAATGGGGTGGAACTAGTTGCACAGAATTAAATCAAAATGCTTTTGTATTGTCCCCCTGCTACCTTTGTCTCTAACTAAAACTTACACAAATATTTTTAGAAACTGGCACAGGAGCAGGGACCCCCTCCTCCCAATTCTCGCAAAACTGTAAAATTTCAGGCAAATCAAACTCTCTGCCCATCTTAACCAAAGATATCCCATTCACCAATGGTTATTAGAGATTTTTATTTTGTATGAATTCTCATATTTATTTTTATTCTTCAAACATCATGGGGCTTATGCCATTTAGAACAAGGTTTCTGCACAGGTATAAAGTTCTCACATCTACAGGCATATCCATGCAGGCAGCATATTAGAAATGGCGCAAGCTCTATGATGTTATAGAAAATTAAGGTAGTTATGAGAATTCATACAAAATAAAATCAGACCAAAGAGAGGATAATTCATGGAAGTCATATTTCAGTAAAATTGAAGAAAAGTAAGTGTTCAGTTTAGAATTATAGTAAGATGGTGAATAGGAACTCCCTTCTAAGATCTTTGAATTTTTTTCTAATCCGACAAATTTCTGCATGATTCAAAGGTCGAATAGATTGGAAACACTCAAAAGTGAAAGAAAAAAATTTTCTTTCAAGAGAATGATATGCAATAGTTTATCTGAATGTTATAAACAGCATGTTAATGTTTGTCTTAATTCATTTTCTGTTCCAACTGCATCCTCTAATTTTTAGTTTTTCATTTGCGCATCTTATGCATATTCTTGTTCTTTACTCAAGTAAATCAAAGAAAGGAATCTTTCTTATACTACTCAGTGCTCTGTTTTAATAAGTGATAATGTTTTAAAAAGGTAGAATTTGTCAAATGGTATTTTCCCAGTAAATTAACATTTCATCCAAATTGTGACAGGCAAGTCATTTATTTGTCCTTGAGCACAAAATTCATGAACCACTTGAAACCTCTCCTAAATACTGTGGAACTCTTCAATGAATAAAATCTTTTGTGGATTGAATTTTCAAAAAAACCTTTTTAAATATCTAAAAGTGCATGGGTAAATCTGGTCTGAAGTTATTCCTTTTGATAAAAGATTTGATTTTTTTACATGAATTGAAGAATCAAAAAATATACTGGAAAACGTGAAAAATGTCTAGGTGTTATGTTTACAGTTTTGTCAAGCATCTTTTCTTCATTTTTTTTTTTAAGTTTTAAGGATGGAAACAAAAATCTCTATCTCTTTTTCTACCGTGAAAGTTCTTGTCTCTGACATACCAAGATATAGAAGTCGGTTTGAATATCTCTATATCAGCAGAAAACTATTCAAATTACTTTGCTATATATTTTAAAAGAATTAAAACCACAATGGTATCTTTTCCAGATATCATTTATTTCTCAGTTGTGCATTACTACAAATTTGAAATTATTTCTTCCCTCACAAAATTGACAGTTTTAGGCCTATTCTATGCATTTTTTCTTGATCATTACCCTCAAATATCCACGGAAGCAAATCTGTCTGTAGAATATGTCAGGCAAAACCATGGAGAAAGTATTCTCACCTTTCATTGGATATATATTGGCTGAAAATATATTTTGCTTTTTTAGTCACTCCATCTGAAAAGTAGTTTGTTAGTCAAGAAAATATGTAGTAATTGAGAAATGTTCAGTTGTAAAAACATAAACAACAAAGGATATTAAGAAGCCTTTATACCTCAGTTCAAATTTTTCTAATGCAAATAAACTATACTTTTAATTTTTTTTTCACTACTTCTCTTTTCAGGATCAATTTTATGGAAGTGGTGTCACCTATGAAGTTGTTTCAAATATTCCAAAGGCAAGCAAAACTTCTTTTCCTTTTTCAATTTTGTTGTATCTGATATTGAAACAATTTAATAATTTAGTACTCAATATTTCTGTATACTGTTACTGTGGATGACTGCTTGGGAACATCAGATACATGTTTATGCCCTCACATTAAAACCAACTGTCTTTTACATTCTGTCCTTGTGGTGAGGTAGTTGAACATCTATTTTTTACTCCAAATTGAAGCCAATACCATTTTTTCTGTATTTTTTGTAGTTTGATATTTTTTTAGGTAAAAAAATATTGGATGAAACAGTAGTTCAGTGTATGTAGCTTCATTATTTTCAGGCTTCAGAAGATCTTGAGAACATGGAGACCCTTGCACAAATGGCAGCATCCCAAAATGAGGCAAATGCTGCTGATGGGGAGACTTATATAGAGAAATATATTAAAGGTGTGTCTGCTGTGGAAAGTATTCTCACATTGGATAGATTACGACAGGTAAGTGAACTTCTTCCAAACTTCTCCATTTGTTGCCCTATTCATAATTTCCATTTTGCCAAGTTAGTTGCAGTCCGCAGACTAAATTACCTTCTTCCATGTCTTTTGTATATATAATTACTTTTGACTAATTTTTTCATTTTTTTACAGATTAAAGTTTTAAAATAGCAGTAGCATTGATCCTATTAAAAATTGTTTCAAGAACTGATATCCTTAAATTGAATACTGTATATGCCAGACTATAAGAAGAATGGTTTACTAGGGTATTTGGGTGACTACCACTCACTGCAATTCATCCAAGCCCCATAACTATCTATATTGAGCATCATTGGATTACCCCCTAGTTATAGTAGCCGCTCATTGGCAAATTGTTGTTTTTTTTTTATTGATTGTTCATCTTATATAATGGCATATATGGTAATTCTTATATGATATGAGTTGGTTATTAATCATCTTCCAAATAATTCCATTCAATATGATTAAATCTTGGTTGTTGAAAGGTTAGTAAACAGTCTCATCTCAAAATGATTTATCTGGTGTAATTAATGAACCTTATAGACTATTTTGATTATTCATAAAATCATATTTTTACACTGTCGACATATCCATGTCCCTTGTCTAATGTTGAAAAAAATGATTCTTATAATTTTAACATTTCTGCTTGTATGTGTTTCATATAGGTGCTTTTTAAATCAAAATTTTTCTCTTCAATTCCTTATTGATCTATTAAGCTATGTAAAAAGCCTAAAAGGCATGGTATATATGCTGTTTACTTATTATATTGGCATAATCCTGATTGTTGTATATGTTTGCATCCTAATTGTTTCATTGTACCAAGTAACAAAGAACTTCTGCTTACTTGAAATGTAACTCCAGTTCACTAATGTGTGGTGCACAAGTGATTTGCGTCTTCACTCCTGTTCACAATGGCTACGACTTCTACTTTCCAAATGTGGCTCTATTCGAAATGAAACTTCCCAAGTAAGGAATGTTAGGAAGTGATGTCACAATCGCAGTGAGAGTACCAAACACATATAAATTACAACTAAGGTATTTGCCTAATGCTTTGGTGTCAGCTTTGTTTGATACAATGATGACTACTGATTATCATTTGTAGAAGTTTATATCTGCACTAAAATTGCTTGTATATTTAATAAGTCACTGCTAATGTAAGTAAGGGTTTAAACTAAACTTTTCTCTTTGTTCTTTGCAGGAAGTTGCTGTTAAAGAGATGTTGTCTGCCTCTGGCCGTTCCCTGCGTAAGACCACCAGTGTGCCTAATATCCACCAGGTCTGTACTGGAACTCTTTCTTATCAAGAGCCCTTGCTCCATACCCAACAGCCCTACCCCCATCCCAGTTCTCAATGAAATTTTACCAACATATATTAATACATACACACACTTTAGAGCTATTAGGATGATCAAGCACAATGAGAAAAAATAGGAAATGGCATTCCTTTAGAAATAGAGAATAGGGTCAGTTTTCAATGAACATAATAATCTAGGTAGATTGATAAATGTTTGTTTCAGTTCAAAGCAGGAGTTGTAAGGCTTTTTTAATAAAAAAAAAAATATGACCAAGTTTTGGAATCTTGAAACAAAAGTACATTTTAGGTTATGCCAGTCTATTGCATAGTAATTCATATATGCTTGGGCCTTGACCCTGAGTCTTGCAGATGTCTATTTTATTGAGACATGATAAATCAAGTTTAGCTCAGTTTCTCTATGGGACTTGTTTTTTTTTCTATCAGTTTGATCAGGTGTTTTGCATAATCAATTGCAAACTTGTTTCTACTTCCTTTAAAGAGCTATACCTTGTAATGAAAAGAAAAATTATTTGTGGAGAGACAGTCATTGTATTCAAGTGCTTGTGTTCTTGATGAGGGTTTGAAAACCTGTTTCTGAATTCTGTTGCTCTGTGCACTTGAGGGAAACAGTCAACCTATGTCTTCTAATGCAGCTTTTTTATTAGGCTGTATCAAAACTATTTTTGTTTTTTTACAGACCTTTACTCCAAAGCTTATTTCATGAACATTTCTAAACATCTATGACCCCATTATATTAGTATAAGTTTTCAAGTCCTGGTGTTTTGGTTCATCTATACCTTGCATTTTAGATCATCATAACCCAACAATTGATGGTCATCCACTTTGGAGCTTTCAAGTTACCACCCTTAAAACAAGTTTTGGGCAGTGCAGTCAGATATTGTTTTATTCCCTTCTACTTTACGAATTCTGCAAGTAGTTTAATTGGATTTGAAGCTGAGTTTTAAAAATGCCTAAAAACTGCATGAAATTCAATATTTGTATCTGTCATTATTACATTTGAAACAAAAGGTACCACTGATAAGTATTGATATTGATGATATATAAGAATGGCTTGGCTTCACAAACAAAGATTCTTGGAGAGTTTTCCACAAGTGCAGGACCTTAGACAGCAGGGTCTGTATGGAGAATATCCCTCTGGTCTCCAGAATTAAATTTTAAGATGAAGTGAAACGTGCGCACAGCTGACCCTGCCATTCAAACCAAGGGTTTGCATCCTATGGTCCATGAAGGTGGTACAGATAGAAGCAAGGCCCTTTGTTCATATGCTTGACAAGACTTTCCTTTTGGCAGATGCCCGAGCTAGCAGGGGGTATGCTGCTTCTTTGTGGAAGTATTCCAACCGTATGGCTAACATGGGTTGTTGGAGCACAAGATATGAACGTTCGGTGGAGCAGATGACTGAGCTGGATGTAAAGATCTGCTAATCCCTCAAGGGAGTAAACTGACAAACATGCAGCCTGTGCAGATGGGAGCCCAGGTCCAGGTTACACCCTTGTTGGGGAAAATTGGATTATAGATAATCTTCAGAGGTATACATGAAGTAAGCTTTGGAGTAAAGGTTTGTAAAAGATGAAAGTACATTTGATACACCATAATAGATTAGCGAAGACCTTCAAAAGATCTGTCTGGTTGTTCTTTCCTTATTATTTATCAGATTCTCTTTAAACAGCTGATAACATTTCTTGGGGAAACTTTGCAGCTTTTTTAATCCCTCTGTGCCCTCTTTTTCAATTCTTCCTCTCTCTGTCTGTCTACCTTTTTTCTCTTTCTCTGTCTGTTTCTCTTTTTTCACCTGTTTGACTGCAACTGGTGACCTGCGCTATCTTATATGTTATTTGCCATTGACATTGGCCCCTTTTTTACTTTGCAGGCATTAGTATCCCCACCTAGACTTGACGATCAGGTTGGTATATCCCTTGGTGTACTCCTCCACCTCTTCCTCCTTTTTTCCTCCTCCTCTTCCTCTTCTTTCTTCTCCTTTTTCTTTCACCATCTCCTCCTCCTGCGCTACCTGTTTCACTTGGGTTGGGGGGGAGTGCTGCTACTGCTCTTGCTGTTGCTGCTGCTATTACTGCTGCTGCTGCTGCTGCTGCTCCTCCTGCTCTTATGTTTGCCCCAATCCCCACTCTCTCTTTCTCTTGTTGCTCTTTGGCTTACCCTTCACCTTTGTCCTCAAACCCCAGTCTGATGATGATGATGATGATAATGATGATGTTTATACATCGGCATGCTTCTGGTTTTTCAAGAGTGAATCTTCTTTTTTTTTCTACAATTACCCAGTCACACGTTAATCAAAAATCTTTGGCTTGCTTCTTCATGATGTCTTCTTGATAATTCCGAAACTTTCTTTGGTAAATTTCTCTTTCCATTTGACACAACTCCTCTTACAGCATTTTTGGACTGTTGAATCCACTTCCACCTCCTTCCTCTTCCTGGATTGTCAGAGCTTGAATTTGTTCCCACATTCCCTTCCAAAAATGTCACTTTGCCTTCACACTCCTTTCTCTTCTCACCTCTCTCTTCCAATAATTTGCCTTGAAACTGCAATTTGTCTTTCATAATTTTTCCTCTCGTGTGAATGGGGCCTATGCAAAAGTATTCTTAATTTTTTTATTTTATAAACTCTTTTTCTAATAAATGTTTACAGACCCACATCATTATTTCTCTGGTTGTTAAAAAATGAAATGTTTTTAGATTAAGTCCTAAAAATTCTTGCTATCTTCCTTTTTTTTATGTTTACTAACATAATAAAAAACTGAACCAATCTAAACTGAGAATGTTTCACAGTTTTTTAATTGTATTTTTAGATTCTCTTTTTCAAAAACTCTCATCACTTTGCCTGGTCATTAATTTAATTACTTAATGGAGTTGTTGGCACTTGATCTCACTCCTGAACATCACCTCTGTGGTTAATAAGGACCAGATCTGAGAGCTGTAATAATTTTATGGTACAAATAAAATTAGGTGATAAAAATAAGGATTGTTGATGATTGCAGTGACTAGATGGGATTTTCCAATTTACTGATGCTTACATGGGTTGTGTAGTACCAAGCTTGTAGAGCTTATTTATTGTACATTACATTATATTTACATACATATAAAAAAAGAGAGAGAGAGAGAAATGGTATCTATCTGCCACTTATGAGAACATAAATGTGTGTTAGCCATCATTCTCGAAGGGATTTATTAACAGTATAATGCGTTAGCAAAAATTGTTGGTTCTCAGAAGAGAATTCGATTAGAACTTATGAAGAAAAAAAACATTAGCAGTAGTATTTTTAATATAAAAAAACAAACTCATGAGGTATGCGATTGACCAAAGTCTCCTGTTTTGTTTGAAGGCCTCACTTTTAGTATAGTGTTGTGCAGCATAGAAGTGGTTGATGGTGTAAATTCTCATAATGGGAAACAAATAATAAAAAGTTTCTAGTTTACTTTAGAATTCATTGACCATTTGTAACCACTGTATAATTTTTCAATGAACAGGATTTTTAAAGATGAAAATCTTGTGAATCGAATTAAAGAAAAACATTTTAAAATTACAAGGGAAGTAACTTTAATGAGAAGTTATTGCCCTTGAATTACTATTTGAATTCTCCAGTATAAATTTGAGAGTTAAAGATCATCATTGTTTGAGAATAGATGGAAATGTGAATAAACAAACGACCATGTACTAAAGATGCATGTTTAACCTCAACTCTGGCATGCAATTTGTGTTCATCCTGAATCCTTGCATTTTTATGTCCCTGTATTGACATGGATTCTACAGGAATGCTCATACCCAAAATCCAGATCCAAAACACAGCAAAATTTCAAGTATAGCAACATTTGAAAAGACAGCAGTTACAATTTGCAAATTAAATACAATAAAAGAATATACCCCCACCCAAAGATTTGTAAAATGTTGTGGAAGTACAATTATATTTACCACTAAAACAACATTTTTTTTTCTATATCATTATGATCTAATTTCTGTTTCTGGCTCACCACTTCATTGAATGTTTGATATAGCATACAAACATTAGAGAATCCGGAAAATTCAAAGCAAAATTATTTAATATTTTGTTCTCTACTCTCTCAAAAAGAAAAAAAAAGGATTAAGTAGTTCTTATAAATTGATAATACATGGAGGTTTATATAGGTGTATGCTTCTATAATGAGAAACATTACAATAAATTGAAACCTCAATTTTCGTAGCCTTGAATGATTGTTTTTATTTTTGATTGACTTCACCCATGAGACAAAAACATGGTTTATCGGGCCCTCTTCCCAAAAAGTTTTCTGACCTCTGAGTTGAATGATAAAAACTTTGAAATAAATCAGGATATCTGTAACATCTTCTCCATCTAGAGTAGCTAATTGAACATCATCCCCACTAAGTTTTAGCATTCAAACATCCTCCCACTAAAGCAGTCTAAGGGGGGGGGGAATACTTCATTTTATTAACCATGTTGACTATATTGTCGTATGAATACGTAAATTTGCTGGTCATGGGCTGTCCCCTCTTAGTATTTGTAATTAAACATCCTTGCTCCCAAAACCAGTCTAGGGGAGAAGTTGAAGTGATCTGAAAAAAGTAAAAACTTATCACTCAATGTCAGACTATTATTCTAGCTAAGCCAGAGTCAATAATTGTCACAAAATCTATCATATTTCTATTTGTAAAAATTTCCCTTCACTCTGGTTTCATATGCCTCAATTTTTTTCTCTTAATTATTTTAAATGTTTCCTTCCTCCCAATGCATTTTCTGTGCATTAATGATGCTTTACTCATTGCAGTAGTTTGGGTTGTTGATTTGTATGAATCTTCCAAGAGAAATCAACAATCTCTTCTCTTGGTCATTTCCACTGTAATCTTTCATTGACGTACTGTTGCTATGGTAATGACCTCCTACTCTATCTCCCAGTTTATCTCTGTATCTCTCTCCTGTTGTGTGCTACTCTTTCCATTTCATTAACTCCTCCTTCTGCTCCTATGATTTAAGATTCCCTCCATCATGCCATTGGAAAATTCTCCACTTCTTTTACTACCCAACCATTGTCACTCCTCCTGAAAGAAGTTTAAGGCAAAAACTCCCAGTTGTGTTTCTCCTATCTTTGCCCATATAGGCAACTTCGTCTTGCTTTTATTGTGCCAATAGGCAGGAAAAATGCTTATGAAAATATGGAATAATGCAGCTTATTTTTGGCAACTCTATTTCTAAGTGCTACTTGCTAAGCTATTCTCAAGTTTATATTACTTACCTTCCAGACATCTTCCCTAATTTTCATAGATAAGTCAGTATATTTCTTACCAGCTCCGAGTCTTGTTGAATGATGATGTATGGCTATTATGCTTCAGAAAAATAGCATTCTTTGATTTACAAATGAATGAAGCATAAGATTTAGAAAATAAATCCCAGTCTTGAAGATCACTATTGTCTTATGTTATTTCAATTGAAAAAAATAACACTTATTAGGGTGGTTTTTATTTCCATATTCTACACAAATATATTAATCAACATTTAATTCCATCTAACTGCAATAGCAGTTAATCTCAAATAAGACCTGGTAAAATTTAAAACCCTTTGGATCTTCGGACATATCACATTAACTTTTGTTAACTTGAACAAGCTGTGTAAACAAGGCTTAGCAACACAGGATTCAAATGCTAATAATGTTTCTAAAGTTAGAATTTTCTAAGATTGCCATGCTATTATTTCCGACAGTTTGCAAGTAGACAACTCTGATTGACCAAATATCTACTCATTGCTCTATGATTGTGTCTTCCTTTATGGAGAAAAAGTGTATGTTTGTTCTTTTTGAATAGCAGGCTTTTCAATGTCACCAGAAGAAATATTAAAGTTGTTCATATTAAAATTCAAAGTGAAGATTAAATTCAAAACTTTCCTATTTTGAGCTAGTGTGTCTTAGTTGAATTTTTTTTGTTGAATATAATTCTTAGTGGTCATTTAGGGTTTTCTTTCTAAATAGTGTAAGGTTCCAATTGATATGCATGATGCATATATGATAAGTCTCAGTATGATGCCATTCAATCATTGACCTGGCCATTTTGCTGTGATCATTTGACACATCTTTCTATAGTGTTGGAATGCTTTACAATACAGTGAGAGAAAAACACAAGTAAATTGATAATGTACTCAAAAAAAATAGATTGATATCCAAGTTCGGAAATATTTTTTCATTCAAAAGTCCAATTTGTGTGTGTATGTTCTTAATTTTCTATTGGCTTTGTTAGAAAGATAAGACACTATGAAATTGGTTTGTTTTTAAATGAAAAAAACTGAGACTCTTGAATTTCCGTCTGCATAACTTTTGTTTTTCTTAAATGGAAACTGCCTCATAGTACTTGGCTTGTGTGCAGTAGGTAAGTGTACATTCGTGAGGTCAGAGCTTCATCCATTTTTCATTATCAAAAATGAAACTAGCAGCACATCATGTTTGGTATGTGTCCCCATTCCCACCTTAATATCTCTTTGACAAGATTCTCATTGATTTGCTGGGTAAAACTTTGCTCATCCACTAAATCTATATTTCTTAGAACATGTTTTCATTGATTCCTTTCAAGCATCAAAATTGTTAATGGTTCAATATTTTTCCATTTAACTTTTTCTCTTCAAAGGTTGAAAAACATTTCTGTCTTTGGTTTTTGTTTTTGCTCTTGATAAAAAACAAAGTGCCAAAAAAGTGTCTTGTTTCTGAGTGCTGAATGCAAACTGATGAAACTGTTTTGTTTCCTCACTGATTTCTGACTCCTTTGCTTGTTTAGTATATCATTCCCTGCTCCACAATTGCAATTTTAAAACCATTGCCATCAGATAAATCAAGAAAACACTAAACAACTCTTTTCATTATCCTACTAATCAAGATAATGTAAATTCTGTTTCAAGGTTTTGCTTATTACAATATGATAACAAAGTTAAGAAAAAGTATAAAGCTATTTGAAAATTTAATCAGTTCATAATCAGTAAGTAAATGAGATTCATGTTAGAATTATTCACATATTTTTTTGATGCCATATTTAGTGTATATGCCAGTATATAAAATGAATATTTGATTTGAAAAAAAAAGAAAAAAAAAGACTATGCTAATATAACACTGTCCAATGCGTTGGTATTATGATTAAGAGGGCCATCTACTGAAGCTCAATACAGACACTTTATATGGCTTATATGAGTTGCTGTAAGCTGTAGTTCTCTGAATACCTTTGTAAGCTATTCATCATACAGTCTGGCATATAGAGTATTGATATTAGTTCCTGTTTAATCTCCAAAATTAAGCAATATTACATCTTGTTGATATAGAAAGAGGAAGTAAATGAATATGCAAGGTGTAGGCAACCTATGTAATGAATATTACTATTGATCATTTTGATTACTAACTGCAGTGTATGTGAGAATTCCACTCTGCATATAAGCTGACTTTTTGAAAAAAAATCTCTGTAATGGGTTATATTGGTCAGTTTAGATCCCCCTAAACTTTGACTGCCTGATGGAAGTGATACTAGTGAACTGACTGAATACAAACCTCAACCTGAATTCATTAAATGAGTTGTGACCAATCATATATAATAATCTGTCTGGAAATGACAGATTCTTTGCAATTGCTTTTATTGAATATTAGTGGCCTGTTAATAGCTCCAAAAAACATTTTATAATTTAGTCTACAATTTTCCATGATGGTCCTTTGTAAGCTGATTTTTGTTGAATGTTCATCTTGAAGTGAAATTTATGTTTCTATAAATGATCACCATTTTTCTTCGTGAAGGCTAATGATATCTGCAAGTACAAAAATATTGATGCATAAAATGCTATTTTGAACATATTCCGGAGTTGAAAGGATGTTAGAATTGAATATGGTTTCATTTTTGCCGTTGTATTTTTCTGTACATTCATTGTTAATGATATTTATTAAAATAGCCATGATTTATAGCCAATTCATTTCACACTATTTAGAGAGGAGATTATTGTTCAAGATGTCAAAAATATGAACTATTTCTAAGACAATTCAATTTCTCTTTGGACTTTTTTATCAACCAATTACCCTGAGCATCAATTTCAAAATGTTACCTTTTCTCCAGTGGCCTCTTTATTACGGCTTTTGGCATTAAAAACATCTGCCCTAGCTTTGTATACACCAATTTACAGGAAATGCTTCCCAAAATCCCTTACCCAGTTTATAGTATTCACCAGTGGTTGTTTTTTTGGGGTTCTTTGCTTTGTTTTTTTCCATCCCTATCCCTCCTTTCTCCTGGAGCACAAATCACAAACTACATCCACTGGATGAAATATCTGTTCTTAAATGAGCTTCTCTGTATTGTAGTTGTCCATTTTTTTTAATTTTCACTTGATTCTTTTTATTACATTGTATAATGTATTGTACCTTTACCCATCCTTCCAATTCTCAGTTCTGTTTACCACATTTTTATTTTCATTCTTTTTGTATCAGCAGATATTATTTGATCTTTTTATCCCCACCCCTACCCATTTTCCTTTCTGCATCATTTTATCAGGTGCTCTCATTTTGTAACCATACTCCTTATACTTTGCATTGAGATTTTTGTCCAGCATTTTGGATGACCAATGTTTTTTTTTAATCTCCTCATAGTATTGTCTTCCCTTGGTTAGGCTGTTTATATAGGAATCGTCATCTATCAATGTGCTGTCAAATAAAAATGCTTTTCCATGTTTTACTTTTAAATAAGCACACACAAACAATTTCTTTTGATTTTGCTAAAGCAAAGCTCTACATTTTTCAGTTGCTATAGCGACAATCCTGTAAGGTATTCCTCTCCCTCTATTGTGCCGTTGCTGTTAAAATATAAGCAATATTGCTATTGTGGTATATATGTCCTATCCAATTATATGTCCATTATAACAACAGTGAGGCTCCTCTGTGTCGCTAAAATTATGCCTTAATGATCCATTGTGCTAAATATATTCGTAACTGCCCCTCATTTGTGCAGTTGCTAAAGCAATGCTTTATCCCCTCTGCTATTTTCACACCTCAACCCAATGCTGGATTTGTATTGGATGAGGTGCCTTGTTAAAAAAATTGTGCTAGGTCTCAAAATTTGAAAACATATTTGCCTTTTGAATTTTATGAGGCCCCAAGTTGTAACTTATTTAGCTTATGCCAAAATCTGGTACTATCTTGACTACTTTTATTCTTGCTGTAATCTTCTACTTTTGCCTTTGTGTTGTCATGCCTTATTGTTATGTTGCTCTAACATGTCATGATACTTTTTGTTGTTTTATTGTTCCTCTCGTAATGCTATATCTTATTGCTCTAGCCATGTCTCACCTCTACACTAGCAATTATTGCAATGAATATTCCTCCTCTTTTCTCTCATGTGATGTTTTTACTTTAGAGTTGGTGGTGTAATAATGATTTGTTCAGATCGTTCAAAACATTTGATGTTGGCTATATAATGACTTTTCTTTTTACCTTTGTAACTGAATCTTTGAAGTAATCAAAATGCCTTATGTTCTCTTTTCTAGTTGCGAGCTGACAGCATTCAAGATCTTTCATTCCAAGAACTGTATTCATCGTCATCACTTAAATCCGGTGGCGGTTCCTATGCCGGTGAGTCACTGACGAGAAAACGAGCCTTTTCTGAGGTTGGGGCAAACATAGCAAACGCTGCCAAGGAAGGTGGTCTGTTAACACGAAGACGTTCAGTCGGCTTAGGTGGGTGCCAAAAATCACTTCAACCAAATAATAAAAAGAAAAAAAGAAATTCAAAAAAATATACAAACATCGTTTGTTAGCTGCATTGTTTAGTGGCTCAAGCCTATCCCCAAACACCTCACTTCCTGTCCCCCCAAGCCCCTCCCAATGACTGCTGCTGCTGCTGCTATGTTATGTACATTGTTCAGATCAGAACCCATGTATCGATGGAATGTCAACTCCCTTCCTCTTGCCTATTCTCTTTTCATTTATGCATTCACTTTCATGACACCTTCAGCAAGTTTTTTCACCCATTCTTTTTTACCTTTCACTCTTTGTATACTGATTTTGGTACCTATCTAACATTTGGTTGGCATCATCTTATTTCTTGGACTTCAGGTTCTAGAAAGTTCTTGATTGCCTTTTGAAAGATATTGTAAGAATCATGTATTGGAACAGAATGCATATTCCTTAAAAACTAAGTGATAAGCATTTATGTTGCAAATTGATTTGGCATTATGTCATGAATTATTATGAGATAACAATACTGAATAAGGAACAAAACTCAGACCAGTCATACTATAGTTTTATACTTTGTTATTAGTCCAAACGAAGTTGTAATATTTGAAGTTGATATTTACTCTGATATATTGCAGCTTTAATACATCATAGATAGACTGGTTTCATTATCATAAGTCTAGATCATTGATCATAAACACAAATATGCTACAAGTTTAAAAAGCCAATGTTTTTACTAAAAGAACTCTCCAATCACTCCATTTTCATAATAAATAGATCTTCTTTCTTCATTCTATATTCTATCTGGAACATGATGCTAATTGAAAAAATGATTCTGTTGATGAAATTCTGTCTCCTGTTTCCAAATTCAACTTCCTTGTTATTGATGATATTGATCATCATAACTTACCCCCAACTTGATTGTTCAGCATTCACCAATTTTGATATGGAATGAAGCCAAATTCCCTGAATCGGCCTGATGCCGAGAATTTTTGCTCTCACAACTTTCCTTATTCTATCTATGTTTACATACAGATTGCATGCCAAATTTCTGATGCTTGACATTTTCTATTACAAATTCCACTTGTGATAAAATTGGATTCAGTTTCTTTTTTATTCTCCTCTCTCTTATTTTCCTGTGCTACTCTTCTTGGAAAATGTCAATTCACTCACTTCCTTTTTCTTTTCTTTTTTTTTCTTCTCTTTTTTTTTTTTTTTTTTTTGCTTCTCACCTCTTTCAACGTGTGGACATTAAAAGAAAAAAAAATACTGTATCTGATGCCCCTCATTTCAGCCAGGCATATCAAAAAAATAACACATTTTCCTGAATTTTTCTCATTCATCGCCCAGTTTTTTGACTCCTCAAGTTCTGGCTGTTGTGGAACTGAACAACAAAGTTTACTTTTATCATGTGAGCCATTTTTGGAGAAAGTCTTATATGCCGTCATAGTCAGTACTTAATAAGGCTCACATAACTTTGATCTAGTTACACTTCGAGAATATCAAAATTACTTATTGCTATTTGAATTTCTTTTTAAAATCTCGTTTGAAGCTTTTAAACTGAAACAAAAAAAAGATCATTTCTGCTCCAGTTTCCAAATATTTACTCAGTCTTATGAATACTTTTGTATGTACCATAAATACATACTGATTCAGGTCTTCAGCACTCATCATTTTGAACAATCTGTAGCTGTTTAAATAACTTCCTCAAATATAAACTTGGTCACCACTTTAATATCCCTAAAGTGCTACTTGATCTATTATTGATCAGTTGACCAGCATTGAGCCTGTTCAGTATTTGAATGACAAAATTCCTGAAGTTTCAAACTGTAACTCTGGCATGTTTTGGGTTAGAGAGAAAATCTGAAGCAAAATTGTTAACCCATTGAACATTGACTCTCTCACACTGATATCCAGGTGACCAACAGTCAAAATACCACCACTATGCATTAAGAAATATGAATTGCAAATGCAATCACATTATACAATCGGTCATATCAGGGTTGGTCTGTCACAATTTCTGGGGCAACAAAACATACCAATGTTTGAAACACACTCATTAGTGACCACTCATGCTAATGACCTTCCATGAGGGAGGCACTTGAATGACCACCTGTGTTCAAAGAGTTAATATAGAAAAGAGCTTTTTTTTTTGTTAAGTTGGAAGCTAAAATAAAAAATTTCCTCTGCCACAGGCAAACATTTTGTCAACTGTTTCTGTTGCCAAGTCAAATCCACACACACCCCTCTCCTATTGAACAACTACTCCTCTTTTTTATCTTCTATCTCTGTTATGTGCATAAGATGTAAAAAAATTCATCGAATCTGCTCTCACAACTGGTTTTTTTTCAATGTTAATGCCTATTTCAATTTTGTGTTCTAACTGGTGCTTTTTTTCAAGATCAATTTCTTTTTTCTCCACTTTCTCTTTCCTTTATTTCTTTTTCTTTTTTTCCTTTCTTTCATTTCCTCTTTTTCTTTTGTTTCCTCTTTTTCTTTTGTTTCCTCTTTTTCTTTTGTTTCCTCTTTTTCTTTTGTTTCCTCTTTTTCTTTTGTTTCCTCTTTTTCTTTTGTTTCTTCTTTTTTCCTTTCCTCCTTTTCTTTCCTTTTTATTCTTTCTTTTTTCCTTTCCTCCTTCTTTTCTTTCCTTTTTATTCTTTCTTTTTCTTCCTTCCTTTTCCTCTTTGTCCTTCCTTTTTTCCCTCTTGTCCTTTCTTTTCTCTTTTCTTGTCCTTTCTTTTCTCCCTCCCTTTCTTGTCTTTTCTCCCTCCCTTTCTTGTCTTTTCTCCCTCCCTTTCTTGTCTTTTCTCCCTCCCTTTCTTGTCTCTTCTCCCTCCCTTTCTTGTCTCTTCTCCCTCCCTTTCTTGTCTCTTCTCCCTCCCTTTCTTGTCTCTTCTCCCTCCCTTTCTTGTCTCTTCTCCCTCCCTTTCTTGTCTCTTCTCCCTCCCTTTCTTGTCTCTTCTCCCTCCCTTTCTTGTCTCTTCTCCTTCCCTTTTTTCTCTGTTCTCCCTGCCTTTTCTCCTCACTCTGTTCACTCCCCTTTGTTGCTAGTTCCCTTTGAATCATTTGTGATCTTTTCTACTTTGTTGTATGTTGCACCTCTCCATCTTGCAGTGGGATGCAGCATCACTGCTATCCCTAATCTTATGCTCACTCTCACTCATTCTCTCTCTCGCTTTATTATGTCACATTACCATCTTGTCACATCAATATTTCCTTGACTCTTTCTTCTCTGATTTAATTATTATTATTTTTATTGTTGTTGTTAATCTCAAGATACTAATGTCTTTGTCTTGGCTATGTTATTTGACAAGTTTTAAAAATCTGACATTTTCATACAGTGAAATAACTGGTAATTTATGACACGATCAGTTATGGTTCATTTTAAAAGGTTAATGTTGTTTGGCTGCAGGCAAACTTTTGTTCTCTTTTTATATATCAATTACAATTCGCATTTGTGTAACCAAATACATTCTCAGCTTGAATTCTTTGAGGATCAAACTGTCCCAAATTGGTTTTTTTTCTTCTTACTTGAATTTTGTTAAACTCAATTATTATAGAATATTTTAGCAAAGTAGAATGAACCCATTTCCTACAAATGACGAGAATTTCAGTCATTGCAGTTCTATGGCTAATTCAATAAAATTTCTATTTTATTGTGATTGATGACAACTCAGTTCTATGTGTGAGTCGGGTTTAAATCATGGACAAGGATTTTAGCTGCAATGGATGACTATTTCTCTTCACTACCTGCTGCAGTTAATGGGTTGATATTATATTTGCAGAAGGTATTTGAAAACAGATCTCCTCGAAATCAAGAGGCTACAATATTGACCTCCCTTTTCATGTCACTACCAAACAACTTTGCCTGCTTCACATTAAAATAAGTAAAACTTTCTTTGCCTTAAAAAAAATCAGATAAAAAAGATGAAGAAATAATGCAATTGCTATTTTTCTTTAGCTTTCTTCTTTATTTTCCATTTGTCTTAAGGGCAAACATTTTTTATCACCCTCCATCTCTAACACCAGCAACTGTGTACTTTTTTGTAGATGATTTAAGTACTGTCTGGATGCTAAAGTTTGGTGAGTGTCTCTGATGTTTCATGTCCTGTTCATGCCCACTGTACCTTGGGTGGGTGGGGTAATTCTTTTTCCTGGGCATCAAATTCTTTCTCCACCAATAGTCGGACTCTCTCACAGGTCTTTCTCTCTCGGTGCCCACCTCCTCACTATATACTAGTTGGCTACGTTTCAACTATCACCACTTTCTGTCTCTCCCTAGCTTATCACGTTTGATCAGCTTATCACGTTTGATTGCTTATAAAGGAGTGAGTAGTAGACTATCCCGAATTGTTCAAAATATGTAGTTGGTCTTCAGTTATAGAGCCTTTTAGTTTGTTTTCCATTACTTCACTGTTTAGTGCATTTGCTTCACTTTGACAATATTTCTAGTCATCAGGATAATGTTATTTTGCTTGCTTTTTTTTTTGGTTTGTGTGTTTCAATCTTTCAAGATTTTATGTTAATATTTTCACTACATTGGTACATTTATAAAATCCGATAGACCTAAATTCAAGCCATTTCATTTGTGGTTATTATGGTTCATACATTGTCTAGAATTCAATTGAATTACTGGCCTTCATTTTCATCATTTATTCATTCCTTTAGTGCTCTGTAGGTGACATCACTTGTCTTCCACTGCAGATGATCACAGAACGATGATATGTTTGAAATATGCAGTTGTCATATCAATTTCAGTCCTAAATGAACTGACACACTAAATTGAAGGCTTTCAATTTTACTAAGTGCACAAAATCTCTGTGCCCAAAAAAGTGAATGCAGAGTGCTAATGGTTGATCTGCTAAAAATAATTCTTTGTATTTTTCTATCATAAAATATCTTTTCTATTTTAAAAGGTACAAATACCTTTGCCGAATTCTTCTGGCATATAATTTTCTATTTTGTCCAAGTTTTATACAAATCTTTTTGTATTTGTGGAATCACCAATCACATTTTAAGATACATTTGAATATTCTTTGTAAATACTCCTGCACCATGCTTCACATGGCAGTTTCAGACTGATAGTAAAATGCTATATTCTTTGCGGGTTCATTCTAAGTTCTTCTGTTGAACAAAAATTTCATTCAACCTTCAATTTCAACCAGAAAATATTCTCCTCTAAGACTGTTCTATTCTCAGAAATTCTTCTACACAAGCATTCATATTATTTTCAAGGTGCTTCTTAAATGCTCATTGCAAATTTTTTGAGAAAATTCACTTTGCTATATTTTGAATTAATTTTTTATGGTCACATGTTGAATTCGCTGAGTATTGGAATAGAACTCTAGACCTCTTGCTTGTTTAACTTTTTTCTCTACCACTGGAGTTATATACATTCTATGGAAACAAGATTACGTGTTGAAATCAAATAGCTCCTGCCAATTTTATTTCTCAATGATTGTATTTATGACTGGCTTAAGAATTCTACTTTTTATTCAGTTTTAGATTTGCTTTGGCAAATTACCTACACTCTTCATTATATGATCCCTAGAGATTTCATGGTTGAGTATACATTAGTCATTTGTGATATGTATCCAATGCTATGAGAAAAAAAAGAGCAGGAATATATGACTTGCAGTAAACCATCATTAGAAAACCTTTATGAAATTTTTCGGTCAGGGGCTTGTAAATGACTAGAAGCAAATCATCAGTTAGCCAGTTAGATACTGATTAATTCATACCTGTTTATGTGAAAAAGATTTTTCTCACAATGTATTCATTGGCATTGAAGACAATATTTTTTCTTGAAATAAATCTCAAAAGTTTACCCTGCATCCTACAAGCCAAAGATTACTTTTTTCTTCTTATATTCATTTTTTCAGAATTTTGCAAATCCAAATTAGGGTGCATCTTTGAGCTCGTTTTTCATCTTTTTTATTCCCTTCCCACTTTATCCTCTTGATATTACTAATTTACATCTAAGGCCTGAATTTTGAATAATTTTATCATGTTATCAGTGTTTTAGTATTAACAGTTCAATTATAAATAGCCCTGTAACTAGCTTTATCTTTTAATCTCATAATTTTTCTGCTCTAAAATGCAGCACTGAAGTCTACACCCTCTAATTCTCAATTTCATGAACCATTTGATACCACTCCTGTTGACATTGGAACTCGTCTGTGGATAGTATTTTAAAAAATGATGGAACACTCCTATGAAAAAGATAGAAAAAATTGTATTATATTTACTCAAAAGTTGATGGGAGGCAACTTTATTCAGTGGTTATTCCCCTTTATAATAATATTATAATTTTTGAATATGTATTTAAGAGTTAAAGTCTAGATTTTTGCTATCATCATTGGTAATTCCCTTGAATTTCACTGTACAAACACAATGATAATTCTGATTTGCATACATTTTTTTTCCGTCTGAAAATGAAAAATAAAAACATGGTTATCCAATAACATCCATGACCATTTTAGAATTACAAGAAAAGATTTTTTTCTTCATAGAAATTTGCTAATCTCTAATAAGGTAACAAAAAGTGCATTTCACATTTGTATTCACATAGTGTATAAAAACTGTCTTGAAACATGTCTACTTTTACTAAAAACTCAAAGGATAACTATTCTGCCAGCTGACAACCTATCTTATGATATAAAAGCCCGTGTCACTTTTTGTCTGTTTAGTTCTGTCATGCTAAAGCAAACAAAAAGAAAGGAAGGTAGTAAAGTGAGTATCTATGTTCGTTTCTACATAATTCCTCCTACTACAGCTACTGTAGCACAGAAAACAATTACAGTAAGTGTAGGCATCACTCATTTTGCATGAATAAAAGTGAAATTTGTTTTTGTTTTTTTCCCCCCAATTCTGCTGTCTCAAGTTTTGAGATTTCGAAAAAAAAAAAAACCCCAGAAAATATGAAGAGTTGTAGAAAACCGAGAGAAAAATATTTTTAGGGATGGGGGGGGGATAAATAAATACATCTATGCTAAAATGTATATTTATATAATTTATTTATTTTCACATGGGTGATATGGTAGTTTAAAGATCAGAACAACCTATTTGCTTATATTCTGAAGAATCTGCTCAATCTGTTTTACTTATCATTTACTTTTGCATACAAATATGATTAATATCTTCAAAGGAGGAGAGAAACCAATTTGGTTTTATTTTCATCTTTTAGAATCTCTATTTCTCTATGATAAATGTGGTGATACTGAAAAAGCTAGCAATTAACTCCCCTTATTTGAAACATTTTCAACATATTATATCTTCTAATATCTCCAAAACATCTCCTTGTTTATTTTTTAAAATCAGGAATCATTCATTTCATATAGTTTTTGACTATGTTCATTCTTTTGTCATCTTCTGATTTGTGTTTTTTCATACCCTAGCTTTTCTATCAGCTAGGTGGGGAGGTGGGTGTCCTAAGAGTCCTTTTTTTCTGATTTGAATCTGATGCCCTGGGAAGACCTTCAGTCAGAAGTGGCTGAAGTCCAATATGCATCACTCTTAACTCTCTTGCCTTGTGGGATGCCTCACCTGGCAGAATTGTGGCTCTGATCTGAACTATTACAACTAGTTTCTCTCTCTATGTGACTCTGTACATGTGCTCATCAACTTCTGTAGTGCTCTTTACATTCATTTATATTTTAGATTGGCTGGCAAATTATATTATTTTTCCTTTAATTTCTTTTTGGAAAAAACAGAAAAAAAAATTCAATTTTTCCCCTAAATTTTAATTTCTTTGGCACCGTCTTATTGCTATGTTTGTTCCTGTGGCTATTAGTAATGACTGCATGCAGCAATCTCCAGTGATATGATGTGCATAGAATTTTTATCTCATCTTTTTTTTTCTTCCTTGGCAAAATGTATAAATCATTTTTCTTTATCATGAACAACTTTTTTCTTTTACCTATTTGTACTCTCTCTCTGTTTATGTACCAGTTTGTTTAACCTTTTCAAGACTCCTGAAATATATATGCCCGGCAGATCTCTTGATGAAATCTACTGGAACTTTTCAACTCGGGCATTAATCCCTTTGATTCATCAACTGCTGATGACTGAAATTTCCATCATTCCATTCTATGGCTTTCTCAATCAAATTTCCATTTTATTTTGATTCATGGTAATTTGATTCTATCTGCAAGTCAGGGCTATAATTTTGCAATGGGATTATCTTACAATCAACATGGGCTCTAATTTTGTAATAGATAACTATTACACTTGCTACATCCCGCAGTTAATGGGTTTATAGGTTAGTCTTGAAAGGATTAACCCTTGAACAAGAAATTGATATAAATTTTAGGATGATGACCAGGAAGCCTACCAAGTAAGAAAATATGGTAAATGTATTGTATATGCATTGTATTTCTTTTTATTCTTTGAAAGTAATTTTTTTCTTTTTCTCTATTTTCATTCAAGTTTATATTGTTTGGATAACTTTTAATGTTTATTGTACACAGACATATCCAAATGATGTAGTCTCAATGAAGTCCCATTGCCAAAGCTCTAACCCACTTTCTCTTTTCAATGCAATGGTCATATCGTACTTTTTTGCTTTCATTTCAGTGTCTTGGACAAAGATATACTCTGCACAAAATTGAAATTTGATCCAGTTGCTGGATACTGTATTCATTTGTTTCATCATTGTTCAGTCATCAGATTTACTTTTTCCATTGCATGGCTTGTGATTTGTCATCATACAATTTTTTCTTTCCTTTTTCTCTAATCATGTTTTTCAAGTACTTGATTTGGATATTAAAATATGACCGCTACTATTCCTTTCAATATATGATCACTAAAATTTGAAAAACCAAGTTTTTTTATAGAGTAAATTTTTATTTTGTCTCAATTTTAAACTTTTTACTTTTCATCTTTTATCCCTTTATATCTTTCACATCATCTCTTGACTAGATTTCCAGGCATAGAAGAAATAAGTAGAGATAATGTTTACTAGTGATTGTCTTTTCTAGATGCATGATTTTTTTAAGTGTTAATATGATCCTTTTTAGATATAATTATTTTTTTTTAATAGTAGATACAAGTAGATTTTTTAAAACAATTTTTTTTTTCAATTATCTCAATAATTTGGCTTGTCCAAAATTTTCTTATATTTTTATTTCTGAGTGACTCCAGCTTATCAAAAAAATGCAGTCAAAAAGAGATCTGTAAATATTTTGTCAAGTTAACTTGTATGTATGACATCAATGTTGAGTTGTTAATTCTCTACAAAAATGTATAAGCACATATGCAGGACTCAAGAAAGTTCCAAGTTTCCAATGAGCACAAATTTTTCACTGGTAAATTTCCAAAGCCTATCAAGTGCAAAGCATGTGAAAGGAGAAAAAAATCAAGTTTTGCAGATGGAAAATTTATGTGTGTGTGTGTGTGTGTGTGTGTGTACACAGACACCCCAATTTAGTCAATGAAAATCTGCGTTGAATTCTTAATGTATTTTTCAGGACGATAAACACATATAAATTGAACTTATCACCTAGCTTTTTTGTTTTAAGATAAGTTCATTGAACTATTTAATTTCTGCAACATTTCAGAATAAATTGGTAGGTTAATGAAGTGGATAATTAGCTATATAAAAGATTCATTTGTAAATAATCTAGTCATTTTTGACAGGTGCTATGCTAGTAAGGCTGACAGCACTCTTTTTTTTATCCGGGTCTGGGTTTTTCAATAACTGTCTGGTTTTCTGAGAGGTTTTTTTACTTCAAAATTTGAAATCCAGGTTATCTATACATAGTTTTTCAATTTTTTATTACTTAAATCTTTCAACAAATTCATTTCCTCTAATGTTATGAAACAAAGAACTTGTCATTATTTTGTATTTTGATCTTCAACCGAAAACCACTAACTGGACAGGAGTTGTATAAAGATAAGGAAAGCAAGAAAGTTTTAGCTCATGGAAAATATTTTAGTATGAATCACAAATGGCAACCCTTATATCAAGTCATGTTCCCCCCCCATTTCCCCTATTTCCTCTATCTCCCTTCCTTCCTGTCTCCCCCTTCCTTTGCGTGAAAAGGAACAAACTCTTACTCTAACCAGTGGTACTTGCCACTTTTCGTGAGCCCTGCATATTGTTGATTTTATTTTGAATTTACCATAATGTTCTTCTATTATTGTAGTTTTTTTTTCTTTCTTGCAGTTACTGAGATCTTGGAATTTTTTTTCTTGTAGAAAATATTTGAATTTAGTCTTGAGGAAAATTGATTTGATAATTTGTACCAGTAATTTTTTTTTTTCTCTTTAAATAATGATCATCTCATTTTATACATTTGATGCATTTTTGTGTTGAAAACATTTTTCTGCAGAAAATCAAGCTGAGAAGAACATACTCATACAGGTCAATTTATCTTCTTGATATATATACACCCACTCTATAGGGGAAGAGAATTCATGGCAAACAGTTTTACTTACTTGGCAGTTGTGGTTTTCCACCTTAATTTTGATCATGTTCTGTAATGATGATGACTGTTGTTGGTTTCATAATAGGAAAAAAAGATAATGTCAATAACGTATTTTACTGTATTACTTCAGAATAAGTACCATGTTTGACTGCATATAAGACATCCATTTGTCTGAAAAGAAATAGCTCAACAGGTAAAATTGACCTTTGTTGTTCAGTCACATATTTGACAGAATCAAGGAGTTGACAAAAAACAAACTGGTTGATGAATGAGAGGAATTCTGGGAAATGCATTTTTTTCTTGATATTCCTTGCTGAAAAAAGGTCTTATATGCCATCAAATATGGGTATTCATAAGATTCAATGAGTAAACTCTATGAAGAAGACTGAATCTGTTGACAGCAAGATCTTATTAGAATTAAACTGCATGAAACTTTTGAAATTGCAACTATTTCAGCAATTCTCTCAGGAATTTGTTAGATTTGCTTTAGCCTTACTTCATGAATCATGATTTTCAATTTTTTAATCTGTTCATATTGCAATTCTTATTAAGTTAACATGTTCAGGTGATCAATTTTTTTATCTGTTTATATTGCAATTCTTTTTTAGTTGACATGTTCAGGTGATCAATTTTTTTTTCTGAAGAAAAATCACTTTAAGATCTTATTAGTTTCTTATTATACCTTTTTATTACATCATTCAGTAGAATCTGTTCAACTAAATAATTTACTAAATTTCTAATTAGTAAATAAACTGCACTATAATGAAGTGCTTTAATTTTTAATCCAGAGACACTGAGCATTCTCCTTGGTAGAATATGAGAAATATTTATGTTTCCATTCCTGTTCGGTGTTTAATAAATACTATTCACCTTTATTTCTAGGGATGTTTTTTTGAATTGCTGACAACTGTCTTCATCAAGAATCAGTCTGAATTAGCTTTCAAAGTTCACTGTGCTGAAACAATTACCATGCAAAAAAAAAAAATGATAATCTTATTACTCCATTCTTTGAGGTCATTTTCATGAGAACAGAAGATCTTTTTCTAATTTTTTTAAATAAGGAACTCTTATAAGGAGTTTTTACTATCTCTATTTATAGTGTTCAATTTTTAAAAAAATTTAAACTGCTTTCCCTATCCTTAATATATTGGTTCCCATCTTTGTGTTCTTGGACTTATTTGACTATTTCATTAGATTCTACACTTTTATATTGTGTTCAGCAGTTCTCATCTGATTACCAAAATTAGGAAACTGCATTTAATATTCCTAATTTTCTTTGGACAATTGAATCTTTTCTTTGCATCCTTGATTTTGTCAACACAACATTTTGGCTGATCCATTCTTCACATCCTTCAGCTTTTATCAGGTATGTAATCCAAGATAGGCAAACGTTTCTTTCTCCAGTCAAAGACTGAAAAAGGGATCTGATGAAATGTTGTGTTGAAAACATCAAAAATGCAAAGAATAGATTCAATTGACCAAATATTTTGGGGAATTTTAATGACACTTATCAAAGTTATAGACAATGGATTTAATATTTCTTCTATTTTCAGTATAAAGATGCTTAGAAAAACTCTAGGACATTCAAGATTTTTTCTTATCTCTTGTATATTGATCATATTATGTTCTTAAAATCTATAGAAAATACAATTTCAGTAAAAGACATCATTGTTGGTGAAATGGTTGGGAACTACAGTCATAGTGGTGTTTGGTTGCTTTTTGTGCTCATTTTTACTCTTGGTGCCGTGTTATTTCTGTAGATGTCACCTCTTTTGTACTGTGATTTGCTTCTCTTGACTGCTCTGTAGTTGTTTTGTGTGTCTGCAGTTAGTGAATGTGTGGTCATCCAAAGTTTCAACTGAACACAGTTTTCTAGTCTATTGCTTCTCTCCTTTGTACAAATGCTGCCAAGTGTTAAAATCAAAGATTAAAAGTTTGACTATATTGTAGCAAGTTGTATATTTACATATCTAATACTTTGATAGAAATAAATATTGTTAATCAGTGGTTAGACCTTTAACTACTAAGGTTATTTTGTATATTTTAAAACTATGTAACTTTTGAAACTCATAAAATGAATATGCTAGTTAATTATCATCAAATTTTTTACTACTATTTACCTACATCTTAATTTCTTTTTTAGCTGCTTTTTCTTTATTGCAACTTTTACTCAGTGAGTAAGCTGCATTGATCAGACATGAAGAGTAAGCTTCATATGAGAACTCGCATCCCTTCTGGAAGTGGATTATGCACCCTGCCCGAAGACATGTGCAGTCAAGCTGATTCTTTATTTCCGAACAAATTCCGTTAGCTCAAAGACTAAAACTTTGCGTTGAAAATTTTTTTTGAAAAGCAACTGAAATAATCAAGAAGGTAAATGGTAGTTGAAAGGTTAATGATAATGATTAACTTTACTTAATATAAATAAACACTAGTTGATGTTGTAAGATTACACTCTGCTTATCAGACTTTTACACAAACTTTCTGCAAAATTTGTTACCTGCTAAATAGGTTGGAAAGCTTTTGTCAAAATTTTTCAATGTTCTGTCGATCTTCAATCTTTGTTGTTTTCCCAGCCTTTACTAAAAAATATGGTTAAAATATGGTGATACTTGGTCTGTAAAAACATTGATTTCAACTGATTTTATTGACTAAAAAGTTATCTCCCTTCAATCACGAGTGTTGACTAACCAATTCTTTCCAGGTTAAAAAAAATAAGAAAAAGTAGCATTGTTGACTTGATGAAAATTTAACGGCAAACAATATAAGGTAATGAGAAATAGTGAAAATAGTTGTGCAAAATATAATTTTAAGATGAAACTAGCTGCAAAATGTTACAGAAATGTACATGAGACGTGCGTACATGAATAACCCCAGCTGATGGAAAACTTCTCAGTTGACACCTCCTACACTCTACCTGAGCCATAAATAAAATCAAGTTTCTTTTTGACTATCTACTAATCACAATTAGAAACTACCATAGCATATTGGGATGTTTATTCATGGCAAAAGTATGTTTTGACATGCTTGGTTTGGCTAGGGATGGATAGACTCTCCAACTGCAATGACCCCTCCTTTTCACTGCATAATTCTACTCTCTTTGTAAGACTTGATAATTGTTCCTTATTCTTATACTGTTCTCTGATGTAGTTCTTCTTGTTCCTTTATATCTGATTTCTACAATCTTTACAGATGTTTATGGAACAATCATCCCACTGTCATATATCACATTGAGGCTATCAACAATGCTGACCCAGAAGCAATACTCTTTGTTTAGCCTTCCTTTGATTTCACCTTTTGACATTTCTGTCCATTTACAGTTCTTTTTACTACTTTATACACACACACACACACACACAATACATTTCATCCACTGTGACACAACAATTGTTATTTTTTGCAAAGATCTCTTGTGATTTGTTCAGACTGATATCTTATTTTATAACTATTTGATATTTTCGTCAGAATGAACAGGATTTTTTCCTCTATCATACGGAATTTGATAAAATGCAATGTAAATTACAAAAGATTTATGACAATTTCTTCTTTAAATTTCATAAAACATTTGATTTAGATATTTGTAAGTTGAACACTTCAGGTGGACTTCATAAACATGCCGTTCCTGTGAATTACATTATCGTCAAAAGATGGTATTAATGTATACACACACACACACAGATAGTGTTGTTATGGGTAGTCATTTATTCTATATTTAAAAAAAAAATCCTTGAGCCCGCTCTGTCACCTGGATGTGATTATTGATGTAACTATATTTTACAAGAACAGAAAGAGATAATATTAATCTGAACAAAATTCCCAATTGCTATGCCTCCGTTCTCCCTATTTTCCAAATCTTATTCTATTGCTAAATAAGAGTAAAGATCTTCTTACCCTTTTATTAACACAATTCCATTTCTCTCTTCTCTCCTCTCAAATTAAAAAGATTTTCAGTCTCAGATTTGTGTGACAAAACAAATAACTTCTTCTATGAATTCTGAGCCCGATATACACACAATACAATGCTCATTCTGCATTTGTTGTATTGTTAGTTTTTTTCTTTTTTGTTCCTACAGACTGAGCTGAGCTGGTGTCTTTTCATGGCATTTTGTATCTATTGCTCAAAGGAAACTTGCTTAGCATTTTACAGGTTCCAGATTCTATAAATATGCAAAATGAATATCTGTCTCTCTTTTTCTCTTTATTATATCTACTTCTGTCTTTGTGTTTTATCTTCACTGGAATTTTGGGCAATGCTTCAATGTGAATAAACTGAAAAGGCAATTTTATAAGGTTTTTATCGCATAACAATGAAGTGCAGAGTGGCTGTACAGGTAACAACATGAAGAATGGACTAAAGTTCAAACCCAGCTGGGACAGTTTGTATCCATTTTGCACTAATGCTTTTGGGAATGAAGCCATCACTCCCCACCAACTAAGGGTGAAATAGCATAGGGTGAAGTGATTGATGTGACTTCCGGTGCTTCAATTCTGATTCACATATGCTAAATGGGCTGTGTAAGTAGAATATGATATGTGGAGCCCTGAGCAAGGATGGCTGAACCCATAACCAGCGTAAGGGTACTACTTACTTACTTACTTATATTCTTAAGCTTTTTTATTGCCATAAAAAGCAAGTGCCGAATTGTCACACTTGAAAAAAATCAAGATATCATAAGAATGCTGGAAAATTTGATGCGGGCATTTCATTTAGTGCAACACAAATAGTGTTGTCATATTAATGCCTACCTATTTCTCCACTTAGATTTTGTAGTTACTTTTTTCATTTAGCCCTTAGGGTTATTTGATATATGAATTCTGTGGCACAGAAGATGCTAAGAAGGTCCTTTGAATTGATGTTGTTTGTTTTTTTTAAATGAGCCATTTCACATTACATTGAAGCATTGACTTCAACTTCTACTTTCCAGGTGATTCTACCCGAGTCCCCAACACTTTACATGGTCCTCACCAATATAAAGGACTTGATGAGTGAAGAATTCAAATTCTTCTTCAGACCACATTTCTTCTATTGCTGTTTGTTTGCATACAAACATTTGTTTTAATGAACATTGTCTTCATTTCAATTCAATTCTTTTTTCACTCCTGCTTCTATCTTCCACCCCCTCTTCACTCCTGTTTTTGTTGTCCATGTGACAGTTTAAATTGATGAGTTTTTCATTTGAATTTGTTAACCTTTTTCTTCTGCCTTGTGTGAGCTAAATCTGCTGTATGCCTGATTCTTTTCAGGTTAGAGAAGCAAAAAGAGAACGCTTGCCTGGCAAGCGTTTCACTACCACTGCAAATACAGCAGCAAGAGCAGTGGTACTAGATGCAGGGAGGGGACAAATCATGCAAAACAAGCATAAAGATTATATCTAACAAAACAAAAGATGATGATAAATTGTCTTCCAGCCACTCGTGCCTTAATGTCAACAGAACTATGATGCCCTTTAAAGTAACATGACCATAACTACACTTTTCTTTAGAAAAAAAATGAAAATTTGGTCAAAATCAATGTAAATAGATTTAGCCATTTCTTTCACCTCCATCTCAATTCTGAAGCTAATATTTTAAGCATTATAGAAATTGTTCTTTGAGTTTTTATTGACCAGAAAGAATTTTAAATGTGATTGCATTCATTTTCAAATGTTGTTTTCTTCAACAAAAATGTATATCCCTTTGTTGATTTTGAAATGTTGAAAATGAATGCAATCAACACTTTCCATAATAATTTTATTTTGAATATATTTATAATGTATCACATTTATTTCTTGTATTCAAAATCTGAATACATTCTTGTTACTGTTTAGCTAAAGTTTGCTAACATTCATTTCTCTGCTCACCTTCTACTATTCCAAAATTCTGGTTACAGACTCAATTTCATATCTACATAAAAAGGACCACAGTCGTTTTTGTTGATCCTTACCACAATAAATAATTATGGCTCACTTTATTTTTGTTTGCTTGATAGATACAAAAAAATTTTGATATAAAAGCCCCCAACACAAACTAATCTTTGCTACCCTGACTGACTAATTTACCATAACTCCTAACCCATGGTTTTTATCTCGCCAAAACAGCCAAGTTACCCTTAACTTTTTTTATCAACATCTAATTAGCAAACGAAATATAGTGAGCTGCCATATTTATAGCTTTTAGTGTAGTGGGGATTAACGAAAAAGCCAGAAGGACCATTGCCGATCAATGCATTTCTTGTGTCATAGTTATTTATCACTTCATAATTTGATGTTTTCTATGGAAGCTGACATTAGGTTTGCTTAACAATAAAAACTTATAACATATTGTCTAATCAAAGATCATTGTATCAAAGAATTTTTGTTAACTTTTGATTATGCTTTTTATTAGCTTTCAGATAAATAGGGAGGTAATGGAAGTAGTCAAATCAGGTTATTTTAACTTTGAAGATTAAAAAAAAAGAATAAGTAACTATAATTAGAATCTTATTCATGTTATTATCAATGTTTGTTATTGCCAACTTTTGTCTTTCCATTAACTTGTCAGTGCTGGAGCCGACCCCAGACTTAAAAAGAATCCCCCACCCCCAAAAAACCTATATTGCCCTCAACATTTACAATCCAATATCTCAACCATCTTTTATTGTTTTCAGCACGCCCAAACTTTTTGAACTTGCGCAGTAACACCCAGGGTAACACTGCTAAGCGTACGTTTAAACTTCTCTCTCCTTCCTTCTCACCCTGCTAGTCCACACTATGATTGATATATATATAGACACATACACACATGCTGCATGCCTATCTATTGTCATCATTTATTTGCTTAGTGTTTGTTATTCAATTTGTTTTCCTTTGCATATGTGTGTGTGTCTCTCTTTTATGATAATCTTCACTTCATTCATTTCTATTATTTTCATGCATGGCATAGATTCCACTTTCCAGCATGTTCACTTTTAACCTCCTCTTGTTTGTTTTTTGCTTCATGATTAATGTTTAATCTTAATCTCTCATTAGTTTAATATTCTCTATTTTCTGGTCTATGACTAAGATATAACTTCAAAAGCTTAAGCAGCACTCTGCCTCAACTGGAACCCAGTCATCTTTTTTTGATCACTTAATATGATACAGTCAGACAATTAACTTCTTTATACATTAAAAGATAGAACTATACAGATTAATGCCTAAGAATCAGTTACTGCTATCAAAATTGAAAAACTGCTACTCTCCAAAAAAAAGTTACAAACCTGTTCAATATGAGTGTGCTTTGAAAATTTCAGACTGCATTCTATAGCCATTAAACTCAATCAAATCATTTCTTATTTTTAAAATTCATAATTGATTCAATGAATGACACTACTTCATAATTAGCACATGATATACTCCGAGTTCTCTCCCTTGAGAGTTTGGATCAAAGAATGAATTATTGGGGTGAGTATGACTGCTGAACCCCACTCTATCATTATCAAATTGGACAGTAAATTGCTTTATTCTCCAAGTTGGAGCATTTTAATGGTATTGTACTAACTAAAATCTTGCAGGGTGTCATTTTTGCTGTGTTATGGTTACAAGCCTACGAACATACGGAAATCTGATCATTATTTTATATTATGATAAGATCTAATTGTTCTTCTACGCAATGATTTATACTATCATTACTGCTCTAAAATTGGCATAAAATAAATTTGAACATTGATTGTATCAGATTTTCTCCTCAAAACTCTCTTTTAGATAATTAGTAAGTTGAGCTTATTCTAGCACAGAGCTAAATATGGTGAGGAAGTTTGTGTTGCTCCAATTCTACAAATGAGTATGACTGGCCTGTCTTGATAATCAGCATGGTTCCAAACCCTGAATCAAAACACTGATCACTGATGCTGGTTAAAAATATGCAACTAACTTAACCACCGAACAGACCATTAAAGCTCTTTTGTTCTTGACCAAAAATCATTCAAGCTACATGAAGCCATCTCCTCCAATGAAAGAATTATATTCTAATTCTAATGAGCATTTGCAGTTAGGTATTTATACCAATACTTGAAGTCACTTTTTAAATACAAAACACGATAGTAAGAAGTAGTTACAAGTTGATGAATTTGATAATATATTCAGTGGGACTAAGAAGTAGAGATTTTCAATACTCAATTATAATCCAGAGTTCAAAATGCACTACTTCATCAATGCATCTAAGTTACAATAAAATCTAAGCCTCCTTACAAAAAATATATTAAAGAAAGTTACATTTATAGTGCCCCTGGGTATAGAATCTAGAAAATAAGTGGAAATCAAATTTATTCATCCTATCTTGGCTGAATTAACTCTTTTATGTGTAAATTCAGTTGGAAGAAAGATTTAACTGAAGCATGCCTTAAAGCAACAAGGGAAGTAATCCACACGTTTATTAGTTTGAAATTATCTCCCTTGAACCACAAAACCACTCAAATCTATTTTCATTAGATGTTCATGTATTTCATGTAAGCCCATTTAGTGAAACGATTAAGACTCAATCATATCTACTATTAACTGGGCCATCCTTTCCATGAGCTTAACCAAAGAATCTAGATATGATTTCTTGAGATATTTTTGTTAAACGAAAGTGAAAATAGAAAGCTAAAAGTTGTATTCAAAATCAAAAATCTAAATCTAATATCTTAAATAGCCTCTATATTTAAAAATATAAACATGCATCAAATACAGCTAAATCTCAGTGGATACACCCGTTTTCCTATGATCACCACAGTTAAACAATGTCAAGCCTGGTCATTACCAAGATGGATAACAGTCTTCAGTTATTAGATGCTGTACAAGATTATTCTGTGTCTAAGTCTATACTCTACTGCCAACTGATAGAACACCTTGCTGAGCTAGGACCAGATTGTGCCCCCCGCTCCATGGAAAATCATCATAGGCAGTAATGTAGAATTTTCATCCCATGTTAGCATTATGCTTATTAAAACAAAAACTTTTTGGCTGACTCAATAACTTGATGTACATTTTTTTTTATCCATCAACTGTTATTAGAATTTCTTATACTTCATTTCAAAGCTAACAAGTACTTAGTATATCAAAATGATTTCTAAAATAATCATTAGCCAAATTCATTTTGTTCAATCCACATGTAGCATAACAGCAAACTATGTATAAAATAGAAACATCTTTTGGAAAAGAGAAATGTTGAAATGTTTTATTTAACAAAGTAGCAAAAAAATCCTTGGTTGAAGTGCCACATTTCTCTCTGTCTTTCAGTTATAAAAGTATGTTTTAAAGGTTATCAGTTTGATTATAGTTACTCTGCAAATTGAGTTGAAATATTGAGTTGGGATTTTATTTCTATGATTATATCTTTATCCTTGATCACACTTGAATGAGATGATTTTTTTAAAAAGGTTTATATCAACAGAACTTCTTATGAAGCTTATTAGAATTTTAAGTGTGATAATCAGTTCCTAGTTTCTCTGTAATTTTCATTCAGCACATATAATGCATAGCTAATCCATTGATAAAAATGTAGAAACTTCTTATGGGAGAATTCAACAGAAGAAAAAGAGAGATGGCTTCAGCAGGCATTTTTTTATAGATTTTCCTAATAAACCTTATGACAAGAACTAATATTAATATCATAAGCCTGAACAACATTGACATTAGATTTTATTTCGCTCTGTTAGGGAGAAATCAAAAAAATTGAAATAAATTACATTTGTTCTAATTTCTCTATTTCTTTCCCTTTCCCCTCCTTACTTTTCCACCAGCCTTTCACCTGTCCTGATTAGGAAGTCCAATTCCATTCTGCTCCAGTTACCTATCCGCAATGATTTTTCACATTACCCTTTCCTCTGATGGATATCTCTTTCATTACTCCATCCAATATGTGGAATCTTTTTAAGTTAAAATATGAGCTTTAAATTAATTATAAATCATACAATATATAAATTATAGTTAAACCATTTTTGCTGATATGCTTTGTTACATCTCTACAAGTCACAGTATATCAAGACTCTCAGTTGCACTTTTCAGGGAATGTAAATGGTTCTACTTTTGAGGATCTTAGTTCCAAAAAAAATCTGAAGATTTTTTTACACCATAAATAACTAATGTGTGGTTCTCAGAAGAATGTGTTAGTGTATATTTTGGTATAATCAAATATCACTCTCTGATTACACTGAAATATCTACACAAGACACAATCCAGTTTGGATTGTGGCAGTAACAGATTATAAATACATGACCCATAACCTAACCCTACACCATCATAAAACAATTAGCAAGCAGTTGAATTGAAATAAGAACATTAGTCTAGAATAAGCCTGTAAATGGTAATGATATTTTGATTTCAATGACAAATTACATATATATATATATATATATATATATATACACACACACACACACACACACACACACTGATACACACCTCCTTAACTGTACAGGATCACCCAAAAGAGCGATTTGATAGTTTTGTCAGTATCAGATTCAGGTTATAGCCATTTCATGTAAGATCCCCTCATTTATGAAATGTTTAACATATATAGACTTCATAAAAATCCCTCACTACTGAAAAAAAAGCACTCAATTTTCCCCCTTCTAGACCATGGCATTCATTTAGTTTTTTGTTTGTTTTTTTGTTTGTTTCAACTAATCTTTGTTGTTTGCTGTATTTTGCTTTCTTTCTTTCTAGGAAACCGTGCAAAAGTGTATTTTTCTATACATTGTTGTGTTGTAACTGTTACCAAATACTTTTCTTCTTGGTGGAAATACAATAATTATTCATGTTTCCTTTAATTTTTAGTTCATTCAATAATTATGAATATGAATAGTAAAAAAATCTCTTGCATGATGATTTAAACAAGATTGTAAACTATGAAATTCTAATGTTCATCAGCGGGAAAAGGTATTTGAACAAATATCATTTTGATGGAAAGTTTTGTAAATATGAACATTAGAATTATTTAAAACTATTTTTGTTTAAAAGATCACTCTAAACTTCTTTCAAAGAAGTTACTATATTACCCGCATATAAGACTCTCTTTTAGATAAATTAGAAAAATCAATGCAAATATTATATTTCATCCAATGTGTTAGTATCATAACTACGGGATGTCTGCTCGAGCTTGAAATAGAAAAATTATCAAATAAATAGCATCTAATAATAATTAAAAGAATTGGTTAATGAATTATTTCTACTGATGTTGAAAATTATTTGAGGTATTATGGCACGAATCATTTTTAAATTATTTTTCTGTTGTTACTTTGTTGTGCATGATATATAAGAAAACAGCATTGCTTTGTAATCTTTTTTTTTTTTTTACAATTTGAAACTTTCTTGTATCAAATGACCATTGATCAATGCTATGATGTCTATGAGCTTTCCATCAGTGAATGACCAATAACTGTACATGACTTATTGACATTCAGCTATTCTGATTGTCTTTGCATTTAGGCTCTTTATTGCTACTCTATCTCCTTTGTCATTTCTCAACTAATTAATAATAAACTTTTCTCTTTTGTAGACATTGATTCTTGTCTCTTTGTTTTCCAATTCAAAAGTAATCATCTCCCTGTTCATCTAGACTCTTGATAGAACTAAGACTTTATTTGATTAAATCTCCACCTTTGGGAGTTGGTGAGGGGGTTCCAGCTCATCAATGCATTCATTTCTAAGGGTTGGGGGTTGAATGTTTATGTAAGGATAATGATTTCATTCCTCCACATTTAGTTTAATCATCCCTGGGCATTGAACATTATGACTGATTAATTCTTTCAAATCATCTTGACCTAAGATTACTTCTGAACTTTATTGATTGTTACAAAGACATATTGACTGTTAAGAACTGTAGTAGTTATCATTTAATTTTAGTTAATTGAGGTTAGACTCTAGTTGTGTGTCAGGTTGAGGCACAAATATCTTAATTCCAATTAATTAGCACAAAATTCATGTTCTCAGGATTTTTTGGTGAGCAATTTCCTCCTACATCTCTTTTTCCAGAAATGTCTTAGCTTCCAACCAATTGAAATGTAATGATTGTTTTGTTGCTGTGTTTTTTTTTTTTCCTTTTTTCTTTCTCTTCCTCACTTAGTAGAACTAGTATTTTCCACTTGTTAAAATAGAATTAAAAAGCAAAACATTTGACTGTTATCACAGATGCTCTGATGAGTCAATTTGGACAGTGGATCAATCGACCCCCACCAGAACGTGAGTGGTTCCTCAACTTTGTGACTCTGTCGGCATAAATGTCTCCCCTCCCTTCAACACTTCAATCATTTGCCCTCTCCCTTGCAAGCGTCCCTCTCCAAATTGTTCTGCATGGCAGTTCTAGTTTGTATCCTTCTTTAAAATAGGTTTGTAGAATGGTTTCAATGGTAGAGTGTGAATGGATTGAGAATGTCCTTTTAAGAAAGATATTCATTTGCAGTAATGGATTTTATAAGTATCTGTAAACCCAGAAAGTCTTGGATGAGAGAAGAATGAAGAATGAAGATTACTGCGATGTGGCAGGAACAAACTTATGGCTACTTGAAGAACCAAAGCCTCGAGTTAGTCGGCTCCTTCACTTGGCCTACATTTTTAACAATTAATAGGATCAGGATACTTTTTACAGATGATATAAGATTGAATCATGTACATCAAAAGTTTCCTAGAATTTCTGTTTTTGCCTGCATCTATGAAGCTCATTTAATTTTTGTTCTAAATAACAAGGTACTGCATCACATTCAAAGAGCTTGTATTCTGACCAGGGGACTGTCTACCATAGCTCAAAATGGATATCTATGAGGTTTGGTTGAGTTGCAGTGAGTTGTAGTTCTCTCAAATAGCCTTATAAATCACGCATGATATGCTAGCAAATACGGTACTTAAACCCTTAGCATTGAACCAAGGCTCATAAAGTGAATGTCCACCTAACAAGAGTTGTGATGGATTTCATAGTTTTCCTGGTCAGCTGCATCTGTAAGAAATGTTTCCATTTGTGAGATTTGGACATTTAACCCCATTCATCAAACCATTAAGAATTTAATCTAGATAAAGTATATTTTTAATTATAATTGATTACAATCTAAATACATTAAATCCCCGATTCTCACTTTGTCAACCAATTGTGACAATTCCATTTGATTATTAAAGATGGAAGTTTATTACACTTTTAATATCATTCAGTTTCGTTTTCATATGTTTATTTATTTACTGCTCCTCAAAATCTTTTAGCTTCCAAAAATGTAAACATTTTATAATATAGTAACATATAGCACCACTTGGCAATTTTTAGGTTGTATACCATTCGTGAATATTAGTACCAGAGTAATTTGCTATGGCCAAATTAGCACTGTGACATAAAACTTCAGGTTACGTAAGGCTTATCCATTTTAGAGTATTCATCATAATCATCACCATCACATTCTTTATTTTTTATTGAGATTCAGAAGATTTTTCATGAAGTAAGTGTTATTTATGTGCCTCTAATGTTCATTGTCATCAGATATTGATGGGCCACCATTAGTAAGATATATCAATGCTACTGAAATTCACTATGCTTAATACTATCTTCTCAGAACTCTTGATTTATAGACTCAAATTGAATTCCAGTAAAGAAAAATGACAATTTATTTTGGTCGGATTTAAGAAGTATTCATCTTATTTCTTTTTCGTACCCCCCTACCCCTCCCAAAAACCCTTTTTAATCCCTAAATTGGTGAATTATATCAAGCTGGCTGGCTGGTCACTAGTGCGAGCCTGGTCACAAACACATTTGGTGCATGGCCTACTGATCTGCATGATATACCCCTCCCACATTGACTGCATCTATTTTGGCCCTTCCCTTTCATCTGACTCATACTATCAATGGTTTGCTTGCACCATGTTGACAACTTTTTTCCATATCTTGCATCATCGGAAATATCATCTTTATCGATGATTGTGTTTGTGTGAGTGCGTGTATGAAAGTTTGAAGGTTCCCATTCCCAAAACAATTCCATGACAACCAATACCTTCATTTTTTTCATGTCATAATTTTCATCTCCCCTTTTTTTGTCAAACCACTTGTCTTTTTTTTTGTCTTTTGTCTTTAATAGTTTCTGTTACGCATATGAATTCTATGTAAGTAATCACTATTGATTGCTGTCTAATCTAACCTGCATGTGTTGACAGATGGAAGTTTGTGATGCTCGTTCCCTTGCATCTAGTCTAATGCGCATGGATCTTTTGTATACAATACTAATGTGATATAATCTAGTCAATGCTTGAATCTTATATTGCAGAAAGGAACTTCTCAAAATCTCATGTCAAAGTATTTTTTGACATTGTAGAAAACAAATATCAAATTTCAGAAGAGTATTTGTTTCTAAGTATCAACAAACTGGTTGTCGGTTTCAATCTCTGGTGGGATTTGGGTGTTTAGTTTTGTTTATCAATTGTATACACAGATGTACATCATCAAATTTGTGAAGTTATCTGTATTAATAATTGGAATGAGTTTTTTTATCGTTCTCTATAGATGGTCAAACAGTTGGATATAGAGCTACCAATTTTGGTGTGTATACTTATTGGACCAAGGTGAAGGTTTTAACATAAAAATCATAATGAGATCGATTCTCACTAGAACTTTTTAGGACTCTATATATTCAGCAGTTTTGCATAACTTGACTAACCGAAACAGCATTTACCAGTACACAATCAGAACTAAGGAATTATTTTACTTTCCTTGTAACCAGCATTATAATCCAAGTCTTGACCTTATACTCACTGTAAGTTTTGACAGAAAGTTGAACACTTTTGAGAGATCTGAGTAAATTTCAAATAGGCATCAGATGAAAACTGATGGATTTATGAGTAAAGTCCACATAGCTAAAATGACCCGCACAAAAATGGCTGATCTAGAATCCCACTCTTGGCTACTTTGGTATTTATACATCTTATATACATGCCGCTGCATATCAGTGAAACAAATCATAGCTCAATGATTATATTTCTACTAAAAAATAGAATCTTGTAGACAATACTTTCTTAGTTACTTTTAGAATATATTCTGGTTAGGTGACACCTAATATATGAAATTAAGGGCTATTTCAGAAAGGATTGCTATTCATCAGTCTCTTAATGTCCATCATAGGACATAATGTTACTAAAATAAAGGTATTATAAAAATTGGTCCATGTAGTTGAAATTTATACAAACCAAAATTAGAATCAGATCTATAAAACTTGAGTTAAGATTGTAAATTCTTCATCATAATTTGTGAGCTGTCAGTCTGTCTACGATATAACAAACAGAAAGAAAGGAAGGGAATAATGTAAACACATGAATACAAATTGGCAGTTCTGCTCTCTGTACATGTGTACATATATTTGTTTGCTTATTGCTATTGATAGATCCACTACTGCTCTTGATGTGTTAATTTTGTCTTCATACCCAAAATGAATACAGGAATTTTAGATAACAATACCTTGCATTAATTTTTCCGTTTATTATATAAACATACTTACACAGTACACACTGTTAGCAAAGCAATGGTCATTTACTTGATATTTTGAATTTTATTGTTTTTTGAAAAAGTGTCTCTGATTCACTTATTTGTTATCTACAGTAGTAACTCTCCAACTTTGACGAATTTCAGTAGGAAATACATTACTTAGAAGCACCTGATTAACAGATTAAAAAGAGCCTTCTGCAATATGATATTATTCAAACAATGACATCAATTATTAATATATTAACAATGAAAGTGAGTAGTTACAAAATATAATGATATTTTGATTGATTACGTTAATGCTTTTTTTCATTATTTGTATTTGCTAACAATTAAGAATTAAAAACACAATAGTAACTATTAGAATTTTACCTTACGAAAACCAGTTGTTGGGAACATTCAAGAGCTCTTAATTCATTCTATTAACTTTTAAATTCATAGACCACATGTAACCAGTGTGGAACTCTGCATTGTGAAGAATTCAAAATAAAAATGGAACTCTTTTTGAATTGAATTGAAGAAAAATGAAAAAAAAATTTACTGAAAAGCATAAGCGAGGTAACTTCAATCAAAACTTGAACTCCCCTTGAATTTTTTTTTTTTTCAAATTTATTAGAATAAACTTAAGAGTTAATTGTCTATTCTTTCTTCTGTATACATCAGTGGTTCCCAGCCTTTTTATTTCCAAAGGTTCGTT
This sequence comes from Thysanoteuthis rhombus, assembly GCA_963457665.1. NCBI lineage: Eukaryota > Metazoa > Mollusca > Cephalopoda > Oegopsida > Thysanoteuthidae > Thysanoteuthis > Thysanoteuthis major. The sequence goes on from OY735225.1 coordinate 36,056,856, forward strand.
TTATTTACATGAATATTTCTGGACCACAGGCTTTTTAAAGTTCTTCCTACTCTACAAACTAGTGGATGCCCTGGGGTCCACAGACTGTGAAGCCCAAGTTGAGAACCAATTGTAGACACTTTTTTCTTGCCTGTACAAAATTCTGTTAAAACTAGTTCATTTTTTTTTTTTTTTTTAAACTGGGTGTATAAAACAGATTATTCATCCACAGTAATCCAACATTATCTTGAACAAAGTTTGCAATTTTTCTTTTGTGTATTGTATATTCATTGTTTGAATAATCACAAGAAGTGTCTCTGAATTATGTAAAAATAAGGTAGTCTCTTTGGGCAGTAGGAATATCAGTGATTCTTGCATCATGTTTTTTTTTCAAATTTTAAGCTGAAAATTTCTTTTCTTTCTAAATATTTAAGATTGAAAATCTTATCCACTTTGACCTCAAACCCATCCATTCTTCCTTAGAGAATACATGTAGTAAAGATAAATTCAAGAACACACTCAAACACTATGAACTGGAGTTTTAATATCTGTTTAGAAAAGTAAAACTGCAAACTTCAGTCTAGTAATGTTACATAATTTGGACAATACATTTTACCCTCGTATAAAGCCATGCAAATTTTGAATTATAATAATTCTGGAATCACTCGGATATTTTGCATAAGTGGAATTGTGCTGTTTGACTTTCCAATATCTATTAAGGTTGGTCACATTGACTAATAGACAGAACTAATGTATAGACTCCAGAGATTATATTGAACTGAGGTGAGTAATGATAGAATCATCTTCACTTAGAAGTGGCAAATGCTATCAACTATTGATTGAATGAGTAAACATTTTGTTTTATAAATGTACTACTTTTGTCAAAGCTCCCACTTGATCATTTGCAATAAGAAAGGATTTTTCTCTTCTTTCTACCACTTGATATTTTAAGGTGTGGCAAGTGAACAACTAACCTTCCTTGAACCAAACATACATTAGGTCTCACCTCATCATCAGCTATCCCACAGAGAATTACAACCAGCCTGTGCTCTTAAATTCCTGCTGTCATAAAGGATGGCATTCCCAAGCCAATGTACTTTTATAGAAGACAAATTTACCCATTTCAGCAAGTTTGTCTTTCTCTCTGAGCCCTGGGGGTTTTTTTTATTATACTTTACAAAAATCTTTGATTTTCCTGTAGAAATGATAAATAGCTTCTCTCAAAAAAGTCAATCAAAAATCAAATATCACCCTTAAACTGGGTATGGCAAAGCTATCCTTGCCTGGGTATCACATATCACCAGTGTCTTCCTGCTCCTCTGTCTTTGGCTTGACATCAAAGTTCTACAAGATGATCATTGATTCCATTTTCAATGCTGCTAACCATTTGGCCACCAGCACTTCCATATTAACAGATAAGTGGAGAGACAACAATGTCAGGCTTCCAAGATAAGAACAACATTGTAATTGATCCATTCTAAAGTCATTGGTTAAGGAACATTCACTTATCTAAAAGCCTTTAATGCGAACCGACTTTTGCCAATCACTTGTAAAATCCATCAAATATTAAATTGTTTTTTTTTTTACCATTTGAAAACTTATCTATTAAAATATTTAATGCCTGAAATAAAATGCTCCAATAGACTTCTAAAAGAGAACTATACAATAAATATATATATATATATATATATATATATATATATATATATATATATATATATATATCCTTGGCAGTTATAGAAATCCTTGGGTTTCTAAAGAGTCTCAAAAGGATTGAAACACAAAACTTTTTTGCTTTTTATTTCAACTATTAATAAAAAATCTGTTATATTTTCTCTTGCCATTCACATTGCTCTGTCAGATGCCACCTTACTTTCTTTTTCTTTAACAAAGAACTAATACTTGAAGAAAAAACACAGAGCATGTTAGGCTATACTCACTGGCCTGTTATCAATTGGTTAACCTAAATTGTTCCTGTAATAAAGTAAGTTTGATCCATTTATAAAATATTAAACAATGAATCATCCTTTATCCTGTTTATTTGAAATGTTTAGCAATCTCAGTCCTGAATTATCTGACTATGTTTTTAATAACTTATGCCTATCGCCGTTTTTATACCTCAGCTATATCTTAATTCATTGAAGATTTCTCTCTCTCATCACACTTTATAAGTGAAACTTTCACTGCTCCAACCCTACATAAATCTCCTTTTGTGATATAGTTATTCACATTCAAATGAAGAAAGTCTCATGAATCCAGACTTTTGTCTTCTCATTGGGTATCTCAGTAGTTGAGGAATATGCTTCTAGGAAACTTCATAATTCACTCCAGGTGTGAATTAAAGCCCACAAGTTAGCTTTACCTGTAAAATCTGTAAATCAATTTAGTAAAAGGTAAGCACTGTGGGCTTTTCTCTGTCATTTTATTTGCTAAAATGTATAAATCAGTTACTAAAATTTCAGTATGTTTCCCAGGTTCACAGTTTTATTCTGAGAATACAGCCAAGCTCATTGGATTTCAAAATAAGTTGATGAGCAGACAGCATTAAGTTTGGATGTTCAACTTCTGAGCTCAGTCTTCTCCTTTTTTAACTCAAATCTCTGAGGCCTTTAATCTATGCCCAAATTGAAGAAACTTTTTTTCAGCTGGCAAATATATATATATATATATATATATATATATATATATATATATATATATATGTAAATGCAGACAGTTTTACCAAGAGAAAAGGCTTTGATAAGGCCTTTTACTAAAAAAAAACAAACTCACCTGTAAAGGATAATCTATTCATTGTTTAATACTGACATTAATTTTTGCATTTGTTTTCTTCTTTTCTTTTACTGATACAAATGTTTTATCTTTTTTTAGTATTTTACACTAACTCTGTTTTGGGTTTCAGTTGACTTATTTTGTTTTCATTTATTTGTTGTATGGATGTATATGAACATGTCTCTACACACGCACATACATATACAATGGCTATCACTTGAACTGGGACAACATGAATTTCGAAATCAATACTTCATACAAGTCAGTGCTTTGATCTTCAAATTAAGATTCTTTAATGAATAGCAATTTCCCCTTCTCTTCTTCTACATAAAAGTGGTAATTGCTATTGATTACCATCAGTGGGCCACAGAGACAGCCAAAGGGGAGGCATAGCGTCACAAGGTCAACCAGGAAAATCTGTTACGAAAGCAAACCACAGAGTTGAAGAAAAGCGGCAGCACTGCAAGGCAGGAGCCTCCCCAAGCTGACATACCTATTGCTCTCACTGCTGTGGAAAGGCCTACCTTTTCCACATAGGCCTCAATGGTCACCTGAGGGCCTGCAACCAAAAACCCTCCTAAATTTCCATATACTAGGAGAAAATGTTATTCATCTTTTCTAAATTTGTTAAGCAAATACCTCATTTGATCCCAAAAATTTTCAATTTTCCTTTTCTCATATTTTTTTTTATTGTTATTCATTATAAAAAACATTTAATATTCACATAATTTTTCTTTTATATAGACTACATCTACCATGCTAGTTAGTTACAGCTGTGAAGAAATGAGAAAGAGTCTCATATTTGTTGAAACTTGCTCATTAGCCCCCCAAAAAGTCAGGAATTAGTTCGAAATTCCAAGTTTACTCTCGTAAATTCAAGTACCTTGTGCATTATTGACCTGGTTTTTCATTTTATCTTTTCCATAAATATAACGCATCTTATTATTATAAGAAATTCTCAACTTGAAAACAGCACGGTTGACTAAAGCTTATTTTTTGATTTAACTTGACTTACCTATATATATTCTTCTTTTTTATGATATTTCAATAAATGATGTCTATTGAAACAAGTGCAGTAATTACTAACAGGCAATTAAAGTGATGAGGAAGAGGGTTAGTGATGCTAAACAACAATGTTTTATGCTCACAGTTCAGAGTAAGTAATAAAATAAAAAGAAACCACACATTTTATGCAACCCATATAGATGTTGATATTCCTAATCCCTACTTTTCTCTTGTTTTAAAATGTGTACATTAGAAGAGATGGTTCTTTTCGTATTCTTGTAAATATCTATCCTTCTAAAAACCTAGCTATTTAGTGACATTTCTTCCTCTCTCCACTCAGAAGAAACAAATTTTATTTTTTGTTTTTTTTATTGGTTGTTCTCATTGCATTATGAAGTGTTAATCTGTTGAAAACTGTCCCCATTAGGACAATTAGGTGATGGTGAGTGTCATGTTCTCTTTACACAGCAACACCCAAATCAACCATCAGCCCCCATGCATCTAAAGCAGTGAAGCCTTTAAGGACTCTGCAAGAAGAGCAGCAACAAAGGGAAAGGAGGCCTCTCCTACAGCAGGATACTGAGGAGGTGAGATTCTTACTCTTATTACAATGTATATGTGAGCATCAACTCTGGGTTATAAATATTCAAACAAACTTCCATCATATTTTCTCTGAATTTTTGAGGTGACGTACTATCATTATTTTACTTTGATTTACTCAGACTAGTGTCCTCAACTTGGTTGTTTTAGTCACAGCATTCTGGTTTCTGTACCTTTTGTGTTTGGTAACCTGGGAATTTTATACTGACTAGACTAAAGCATGCAAGTAAACTTTTTTTTTTAATGCTTATCAGTAATCAATGTTGGATTAACCCTTAGCCTGCAATCAGGACGTAAGTGGTACGTCTACTTAGCTAATCCTGCCATGATGTGTGGATGTTCTTTGTATGTCCAAACAAATACTCACTTTTTTTTTGTTTGGCATTGGAGAAAAACTAGTGGCTTCCTTTGACAGTTCTATCAACTTTCATAAAAATTAGATAAGTTATCTATCTTTGTAGCACTATTTTTCTTGTGAAAACAGACAACATGATACCTAATAGGTACTAAACTCTCATGAATACGATTCAGCATGTTCATGAATGGAAAGCACAAACATTGTGAAATACTGACACTGTCACAAAAAAAACATGGCCACAGAGAGAAGAAAGATAGAAAAATGAAAATATAAAAATTATTTATATAAACTATATGATCAGTGATATAATCATATTTGAAAACTTGCCTCACATGAAAAGACATCAATCATTGTTCTACAGATTCTTGCATGAACACTGTTTTGCAGTGATGTAAACAAAATATTAAAATGGTTATATCACAGGTTCTATATAGTTTATTCAAATAAAGTTTATTGCATATTTTCTGCCAATCTTTTCTCTCTCCAATGATACAAGTATCATTATAACAACTATATATGAAAAGTTTTGTGTGCTTCTATACAAACATACTTGTCTGTTCTCGTAAATTATTGGTATCCCATACATTTGTGTGTTTCTTTCTCTCCTGTATCCTACATTTTTGACTGAATATTTTTCAATTTTTTTTAAAAATTTTCTGTCTCTTACTATACTCCATGTGAAATCTTTATTTTTCTCTCATTTTATGGGTGGGGCATAAATACATAGGGAAAATATAAGGATAAGAAAATAGTAGCCATGAATTTTATCAGGTCAAAAATTTTCCCTGAATATTGTTAAATCTAGAAGCAGGCTGTGGATTGATAAGTTTGATTTGATATTTCCCTAGAATCAGACAATTGTGGGTTTTTCTAAAATAAACTTTGAAAAATTTACAGAATATTTTCAAAGTCAAATATTAGATCAACACCTAGAAAGAGCTGTGAAATTATCTTTTTTTGTTTGTTTGTTTTGCTTTTTTTATTTTTTTCAACATTCAACTGGATAAATTGAGAGTTCATGAAGCTAGAAAATATAGTATGTCTCCGTGTTTTGAGGATTTTTGGAGAATGATGAGAATAGACATAGAATGGAGTTTGAGTTAAATTGATATAATCTAAAATAAATCAGTATTAACTCTTTTCACACAGATATTCACTAATAAAAATTGTTGGTTTTTGTTTCAGGATTTTGATGATGATTTTGACATGTCTCAGAAGCTGAGCGTGTTGAACAAGGAAGTGCCCAGCCATGACAGCGATGAATTTCAAGAGTTTGAGTCTTACCAAAGCCAGCATTGTTCTCCATTAACTGACAAGATGGTGGCTCAAAGACCAACTAGCATTTCCCATTCCGTCACTGCTGACAGCCTGATGGAGATTCAAACCAAGAGTTTTACACCGAGCATGACCTCCAGTGGCTATGGTTCCCAGGCAGTTTCCACCCTCACCCTATCATCTGAGGACTCTGTAAGCATCCGCAGTATCAATCTGGACGAGGGTGCCAGTGAAGGCAAGGACAGTCCTCCCAAGAACACCTTCCCAACTCCACTTAGTGACCAGGGGCTAGAGAGCATCCCTGATGAGAGCCCGTGTCAAAATTTCTCACTAAGCGCCATCGCTGACCAGGCAGAATCCGAAGCCCACCTTGCGGACCTTATTAATGGAAATGTTGTCCCTGACAACAGTACTTGCCAAGAGAACAGTGACCTGTCACATACATTAAACCAGAGCGAGGATTTCGATAATGCTGATACACTGGAATCAACAGGTGACCACAGATCTTCGACCTCTTCTTTGATGGACCTCAATGTTCCATTGATCAATGACACTCCTTTGCAACCTGTCTCTCCCCATTTAAGAGAGCAAGGATTCACCTTAAAGGCTGATGATATAGATGACGTCAGTCTTTTGGCAGATGTCACCGAGAAGAACCTGAATTTGTCTCAAGATTCCGTTTTTTCACCCATTCCACCAGAAAAACGTATGTCCCAACCTGAGCTAGGGGCCCACGACAGCATTACACAAGACATGGACTATGAAATGTCATCACCACGGGACCAAAGCACACCTCTAAAGAAAACAAAGTCAGTTGATGACTGCGAAATAGGATCTAGCCACAGGGATTGCGACTGGGTGGACTCTTATAGTGAGCATGCCATGGCTGAATTGGAAAATTTGGACGACAGCTTGACAGACGTGTCTGCAGCAAAGACCAAACTGCCTGTCAGCAGAAAACTGAATGTTGATGCAGAGACTAACAACAATAACACCACTGCATCAAACAATTCATTTAAGGGAATATCAAGGAGTGATTCAAGAAGCTTCTCAGCCAATAGCCTAGATCGAAAGAATTCCTCAGAAAAGAGGACACTAGAGAGTCACCTTAAAAGAAACACTGGGGGTGGGTCTGCTCGCAAGAGGCGTCCCGTTTCCTGTTCCATCCCTTCTGGTAGTGAAATGAGCACATCAACATCCATGAAGGATCTTTCTTATCAAAACATGAATGTTTCTACATCAAATGAGACTCTATCAGGTGAGAAAATCCAGTTTAACCTTTTAAAACCTAATCTTTTTTGCTTCTTAATTGAAATACCCTGGTAGACCTATAAAAAAAATCTACAGAATGTATATATCTATCTCAGCAATCCCAGGAGTCTCGACAGGGTTTAGTGAGGACTTCACAAACAGAAACAATACATATTAATTTTTGATAAATATTTTCCTTCATCTTGATTTTTTAAGTTGCTTTTCATTACAACTTAACTCAGGCCATCAATCCAAGGCAGTGAGTAAACAGCGATATTTGAAATTAAGATGAAGGAAAATAGTTGTCAAAAATTGATAATGTTGGTTTACTGCTAAAAAACATGTTGGTCACGTGATTGTTTCTATTGAATGTCTAACTCAACCCGTTATTGATTGGTTTTGCATTGAGTGCACCTTTGAGTGTTATCTTAACAGAGCTTGAGAAATTCCACTGTTCATGTCACTTCTTTAACATGATAATTATTTCCCTCTAGAATAAACCAGCAATGTATAATTTCCTACACATTCTGTTGCAAAAAGTGCCACTGACACTGGGGCCAAGCATAGTTTCAGGGTCAGTAAACCAGAGTGCCCCAGCAGCAACAACAGACTTTGATAGTTTTCCATCCCAGTGTGGGAATGCCAGATAAGAATGCAGCTGAATCTTATGTTCTTGTATTCACAAATTTCTAGTCAATGTTCACAGGCCTCAGAGACAAAACGGTGAAAGTTTTAAATATGACAATGTCAAGACACTGAGTGGTGAATGCAGGCTTCAGCTGGAAAGTCAAGGAGACATATAAGTTATCCAATTGGATATGACTGGTATTCTTTGTTTTTGAAATTGGTGGCTCATGCTGACCATCAAAGGAATCTTGTATACTGCATTTCTGATGCTGATTCCCTTCAGTTGAGTTACAATCTCAATTTGAGATTTATGACATTGCCTTCACAAGTGACTAATCTAATGATATGGTTCTGCACTCTTTTCTGATGATGTTTATATGGAATGGTAACCCATTGTTTGAATTGTTCACTCTCTGGCTCTGAAAAGGCTAGATTACTTTTAGGAAACAAAATGCTAGATTTTCAATGTAAATCTATGAATAACAAAATGTAGATATAATTAAATCAATAATTATTAGATTCAATGAATCAGTGCCAATTAATTTCACCTTTAGTTTTTAGCTATAAGTAATTTTTTTCTAAAAAATGTGTAGGCAAAGCTTGTAGTCTATTGTCACATTTTGTAGGGGTAAAAACATTTCTTTGGATTCTTGTGGCTATTCTATTAAGATGGAAACATCATTTGATGTAACATTTATCTAGAAACTTACCTTTGCTAAAGTTTCTTGCTTTTAAAAAAAAAATGTTTCTAGTTTGCTTCTTATTAGTAGATGTAAAGTATTTTCTTTTGAAAGAGAAATTTGATGACTTTTTTCTTTATTTTAGGTGGAGAAGACAGCATGAGTCTGTGTTCATTTGGAAGCCGTGCTGACCTGGACCGTCTCCATGAAGGCCCACTGCCAACTTGGATCCAACAGGGAGAAGGTGTAATCGTCACGTCATCCAAGGGATACTCCAAACCTGGCGTTGTACAATTCATTGGCACCGTACACTTTGCCAGTGGAACCTGGATAGGAGTAGAACTAGATAATCCAGAAGGTTTGTATTCTAAATGACATTCATGAGACATCTAATGAAGATTTTTGAACTGCTCTCAAAATATGGTTCATGTGACTTTGACAAATGAATAGTAAGTCAATGTGGAATGAAATGAGATTTGGTTCTCTGTCATTCTGGCAGGTTATCACTCAACCAAAAAATCCTTACTGTCGATACAAAGCTTTGGTAGACGTCCCTTTAGTTATAATACCAGCACTTTGGATACTGTATAATATTTGTTTTTAATCAAATGCCTGTCTGACATAACAGTATTTGTAATCTTTTGTGATAGCTGTAACAATCAACAAAATACAATCTTTAGTTTTATCTATATTATGATAGGATTTCAGTAAGGCACCTGACATGATAATCCACTTCAATGTAAGTAGATAGGTCCTTATTTTTTCTTTTTCTGATAAACCTTAATTGTAAGTCTCAGGAAGGGCATCCAGCAGTAAAGTATATGTATTTGTGAATCACCCCAAAACAAGGTTTTGAATTCAGATTGAAAACTGTCCTCAAAAAGAAGTGATTATTCTTTCTCTAATCTGTGAGTTTTGAATATTGTCAACATTTTCTTGAGCAATATTTTCATGGTTGTATTCATTAAGGGTCCAGAGCGGTTATCTGTATGGAAAAAAGAATTCGCAAACCGAGATTGAGTTTCCGCTGAAGCTATTTCTATTCACTTTGCTCTAATGTCTTTTGGAAGGCATGAATCTATTTCTCCCCTCAGCTATGATTAAATTGTGTGGCAGTTGGAACCCTTTAGCCTTGTAAGGAAGTCTATCTGACAAAACAAAAACCTACAGCTTGGTAGTCACCATAGCTGGTCTCAGGCATGATTGAGACATGGTGAGGTTCGGGCATCAAGCCAGCATCCCAGCCCCATAAAAACCTTCATTGTTACAGAAACAATGAATAAAAAATCTCCATTGAATGAATTCTAATTAATGCATAACGAAGAAGACAAGATGCTGCCATAGACCATTCAAATGGTGATACAAACTTTACCCAATATGCTTTGTTGCATTGGATGACCTGTTAACATTGTTATTGTGTATTAAAGGCATAAATACTTGCCCATGTTCAAAATAATTCTCCTTAATTTCAAAGAAATTTTATTTCTACCAATCTACTTATTTCAATGCCTTTGCTAGACAGGCTTGAACATCAACTGCTATGACTTCCTGTGCAAAATTTTATGTATGCATTTCTCCCTCACTTTGAATATCCACTCCTTAGCACTATATTTTCTTTACTCTCCTTTCAGGTAAAAATGATGGTTCTGTAAACGGTACCCGCTACTTCAAATGTCGCTCAAGACATGGAATCTTCGTACGTCACGATAAATTGATCTGGGACAAAAAGCGCCGCAACTCAAAAAAGAACTCCTCTGGAGTGAGTGGTTCCCATGCAAGCAATCGGCGTAGTCTCGGCAGTCTGACTGCTGTCTCTGGTTCCCTGCCCCTGTCTCGTTCCAGCTCCAACCTCTCTTCTGCTGCTGCTGCTGCTGGAAACGGGACATCATCGATGGCAGGTGCCTCGTCTTCATCTTTCATGCGACCAACATCTGCAAGTTCAGCCAAACGGAAATAGTCGACCCCACCTGACCCCATCACCACCAGAAAACAACAACAAGAAACTTACTTCCTTCTCTTCCTCTTACTCCTCCTCCTATTAATCCTCCTCTGATTCTGCCCCTTAAAAAAATGTTGTTATACATTTGGGTCCCTCTGGAAGTTTTGTGCTGACACCACGGACTATGATGATAAAAACTCAAGATGACGATGATTATAATAGCTGTATCAACAAATAACAACTAGCACCTTGGATTTGAAGAAAACGTTTTTAATTCTTGACGAGAGAGAAGAGAGGAAAAAAAAAAAGAAAGTAAATGACACTTCCTCATCATTTTGTCTTGATCACCTTTTGTAATGCTTAAAGAGAAGCAAAAAGAAAAGGATTTCTCGGATGTTTCTCTGCCCTTTCTCTAGCTGCTTTGGGCTGGCGATGGCACTTGGAGAGAAAAAAGGGGGAAGACAGTGTATTTCTTCTAAAGCTGACCCATAAACTCCTCTTCCTCCTCCTTCTCTCTGTCTCTCTTTCACACTCTTTCTTTCCTCACCCCCTCTTAGAATGTATTAACCTTTCTTCCCATACTATGCCAAAGGCCTCCATGTATTGACAGCTTTTAGCAGAGGAACTTTTCATTGACTTTCAAAGATTAAAACAAAAATTTTCAAAAATATAGACATAAAATAAAGCCAGAAAAAAAAGGAATACGAGTGAGTGAGTGACCCAACACCTTCTCACTGTTTCCCCCCCTCTTTTACTTTTCTCTCTACCCCTACCCCCACTCATTCCACCTTGTTATTGTTGTTTCTCTTCTTTACCTGAAAAGAATTTACTTATCTTTTTATCTACAAGCAAGCTTTTTTTTTTTAATTTCATGTTTATTTTCCATACTTTTGAAAGACAAAAATATTTTCTTTTCTTTTCATTAAACCAGGTAGAAATATTCCCCTACACACAGGTATGTGTATATGTATGCTTGTACACACACAATGTGGCACATTTCACTTTTCTTAGATTTTTTTTTCTACCTTCCCTACCCACCCTGACAGATTTCCGAATATCTGGGTGCAGTAGTCTCACTTAGGTAATATCCATGATTTTTTCTATAATGCAACAACCAACGCCGCCACCCTGTGTTGGGAAGATGGGGGTGTACACATGGGTGTGTATCTTGATCCAGGAACAAAAATTATTTAAAAAAAGAAAAGAAAAAAAAAAGGAAGAAAAATATGAAAACTAAAAAAAGAAAACAATATGGACAAAATGACGTGATAAAAATATTAAAACTATAAAACATCCTTTTCATTTTTTTAATACAAAGTAAGAAAAAAAAGAAAAAAGACTGCTTCCAAATTGTTAGATATTTTCTGTTTTTCACACATTTCTGTTTTTGTTTGTTTGTTTGTTTGTTTTTTTATTTTGTTTCATTTTTTTTCCTATTTTCATCTTTTTCATTTGTGAAATCCGAGTGAGTGGATGAGAATTATTATGATTAATTATTTCTATTACTGTTATGAGTACGAATGTAATAATAATCATTATTATTATTACCACTATTATAATTAATTATTGATAACATCATTATTATTATTATTATTATCCTCATGTTGAGAATGATAACAGTCAAGAAAACATATCATTTGCTCTATTTGTGTATATGCTGTTCTCTTAATCTAAACGAGCAACTAGTCATCAGCTCGCTGACCCTACCCCTCAGCCCTATAACATCAGTGATGTCTGTACGTGGGGTGGGGACAACTTGAGAAGGGGATGAGGGGAAATTTTTCAAAATATTTATAAAAAAATGAGTGAAAAAAAACCCTGCTATTATTACTATTATTACTACTACTATTACTACTACTATTATGACAATTTTAATTCTTCAGATATGCAGACCCAGAAGACCTCTCCCATCTCTTATTCCACCCATCAGATCTGACCCCTTCACTAAAACCCTGAAATCCTTGAAACAATGTGTCACTTTTAATGAAATCAGTCAAAACCAAAAAATGTGAGTTTTGATGTTTCACTTTGATCACTTATTGCATTTTTTATTTTTGTTTATTTTCTCTGTCCTTTTTTTTCTTGTTTTTAATCCCCAACACCATTAACCAGACTCATTGCATTTCCTCCTTCCTTGGCTTGTGATTTTAGCTGCTATCAATAACAGTTATTATAACAACAACAATAATAATAATAATAATCATAACAAAGTAAAAACAATAACCATCATAATGATATTAATGAACCCCCTAAAACCCCTTTTCTCTCTCTCTCTCTATCTCTTTTAAATGCCTTTTTTTGGTTGTTGATCTAAAATTCAAACAGATTGGCATGAGAGACAACCCCCAACCAAAAGTTTTAAAAAGTTTTAAAAAAAAAAAAATCTTGGCCGTCAGTTCTTAGTCAGCTTCTTTCACTGACCATTTTTTAAGAAATTTTCTCATTATTTTTATTTGAGTGGATGTAAATAGATATTAACATTCCAGGTGCACAACTGTGTATGGATCTGTGCATGTCTGTAAGAATGTGTGTGTGTGTGTGTGTCACCAACATTTTGTACACATCTAATAATGATTATGAAGAGAGACCTCCCCCTCCCCAGACCATACTCCTCAGTTTCTTAACTAATTTCTTTTCTTGGAGTATCAGCAACTGCCCTTCTATATTTAAGGTCTCTGCAAAATTTTCAAAGACTTCATCAGATGGAACTTGGACTAGCTGGCTTGGAAATTCTTAAAATTGGTCCTCAAAATACAGCAATTTAAAATGATCATAAAAAACACTAATTTTCTTGAAGAGAAGAAAACAAATTAAGATGTGTGTGTGTGTGTGTGTGTACTTGTTTCTATGGGTGGGAGAGATTGGTTCCTTTCAGAAGATATTGGAGGCTTGTTCATGAAAGTCAAATCTTTCATGATTTCATAGCAAGAAAGTGACTACTTTGAGATTTGGGAAAAATGGCTCCTGTAATTCAACATGCTACTGTTCAAATAGGCAATCCTAGCTCTCAAGGCTACTGCGGCCTGTGAATGAACCCACTCTGCCATTGTAGGCCATTGTTCTACTATTCCTGACTTTGCAAAAATCTGAGGCAAACCAATGCGTTTCCACTGACCAGTTATTGGCTGTATGTATATACTCATTGTTGACCACTGGTTTTGTATTGGGAACCACTGCTGACCAATGGGCGTATGTATGTATATATGTAATCTTCATTCACCAGGGACTGTATGCTTTTTTGCACACTTTGATCTTATGCAGAAAAATATATTTCTATAAATATACAAGAATTGGGGGGGGGCTCATTTCTAGAGTATGAGTGTTCCAAACACACACATACACACACTTCCTCATCATTAAGCATGTATACAGATGAATGTTTTCATCTTTGTTTACATGATCAAGAAGGATATTTATAAGCTTGATGGTGGTTATACAATAATGTGTATGTGTATGTATGTGTGTGTGTGTGTGTGTGTGAAAGAGGGAGACTATTCAACTTTTTTTTATTATTAGTAATCTTTTTTCTTCTTTCTTTTGCTATTTGCACAGAGTACATCCAATACTTTAAGAGAATAAAAATAACTTGTTGAATTCTTGGATCTTTCCAGTACCAAACCAAATTGATCTTATTCATTTTTTTTTACCAAAAAGAAAAAAGAAACATCTCTTTTTCTTTTTTCTTTTTTTTTTCAAGAGAACAAAGGAAGAGGGAGGGTGCATATTTGTATTTGTATGAATGTAAAAAAATGTGTCAATATACGAAGGGTAGTTTTTTAAAAACCCAGTGTATACTTTTGGGGATTTCCCTCACCCCAGACTCAACTGAGTGTGTGTTTCTCTCTTTCTCTCATAATCTCTTTCTCTCTTCCCCACAACCAATTGAAAAAAATAATTTTTTTAAGTAGTGAATTCAAACTGGAGATATCTGCATAATTCTCATAGGCAGTTGACTTCAGAGATTTTCATATAATTTCTTCTTATAAAAAAATCAACAATTAAAATGAAAATTACCTGAAAAGCTTAAAAACTCCAGCTTCATTGAGCCCAACTGTTGACAGTTCAAGCTGAGCACACAGTGAGGACCAATATCCATTCCAGGCATTTTAAGATGACAGGTTAGACTTACAGTGAGTGCCACACCTTGAGTCAAAACTGCCTGTCAGATTTTGGCCTGTGGGGGGGGCACTTTGACTTAATCATCTTGTTCAGCTGTTTCTGAATCGGTCACTTGGTTGGTTTCCATACTAATGCCTAGTACACCCCCTCTTCCTCCTAGTTGTTCACATTTGTTGGGGGTGGATACAGTAGCCACTCAAAATCAACTTATTCTTTTCATATTTTCTCATTTAATATTTATATAGAGAGATATATATGTGTGTGTGTGTATATATATATATAGATGTGTGTGTTTGTATGCATATGTTTGTATACATATATACACACGCACATATATATATGTAATTGGCTCCTAGTAAATTTCCTAAATTGTCATTTTTCTAGTTGCATCTGTTTTGTCTCCTTCTTCCATTGTGATCCCTCCCCATTTGTTTAGCTGACCCTCCCAATTGTGGTTCTTTGTTGTTTATTTTGATTCTCTTTCCTTAGTCATTAATCAGTTAATTAAGTCAACATGCATTGACTGACTTGTAACAAGGACCAAAATCTCCTGCTGGACAGTAAAGAATACAAAAAAACAAAAAAGAGAAATTATTTTATAAAAAAGCCAAGTGGGACCAAACTGCAATTAGCATAAGACTTGGCCTCAAATCTCTGCTCTGCCATAAGTTCTTTAATCTCAAACCTCATAGAAAAAGTTGTGATTTATAATGAAAACAAACAAAACCTCATGCTATAATTAGAAAAAGAAGACGCACACATATTAGTATGACTATTCTTGGCTCCTTTCTATTCATTCATATACTTATAAAATCTCCTATACTTACATAATCTAATAATAAAGAGAAAAAAGTAGGTTGAGTGGCTTATCTGAAAAAAGGTGTAGGTTTTCTTTGCAGCTCTAATGATTGATAGATTTTAGCCAAGTTGTTGTCATTTAGCCATTGATCAAGTTTTTCACCTCCCCCAATGTCTGCAGTGGCTCTTCATGTCCTTAGAACTATCATCTACATTGCATAAATATCAATAATACATACTCCAAGAGTTTTAGCTTCCTTGATTCATAAGACTAATATGTTTAATCATGTTTCTTTTCTCCTCTTTATAGAAGCCAGGCTTTCTGATGAGAAAGACAAAAATTGAAGCCCTTTTACTTTTGTCTTGAAGCATTTTGGAGTTTTGATCTTTATTTAAAATATGAACACATTCCAGTGTAAATCACAAGAACCAAAAAGTGTGGTCCCTTTTTTTCTATAGCAATATGACATAAATATATCTGATTTTTAATTCAATCTTATGATAATTGAATGAGAGACATTAAGATGTGAAACAAAAGAGCTAATCCAAACTTCATTTCAAAGGAAAGAAGTTAATTGGTTACATGAGTTGATCAGTATTTTAGTGTAATCGATTGAACTTCTTTGAGAAACATTGACAGCAATTTGAAACAACATCTATAATAGCAATAGTTTTCTTTTCTTTTTTGTTTTTTTTTCTTTTTTAGACAAAACTCAATTTTCCCCAGTATGTTTTTCCTCTACAAAGACTTGAACAGTTTGTGTCTAAAATGGCTGGAATGTTTTGTGCCTCAAACAGATTTTGCTAGGGTGGTTAGTGTTGAAGATTGGTAGCTTAACGGTTGGATGTAGACACACATTTATGTCCTCATGTGTATGTGTACATGCCTTCCTGTTTTGCCACAACAGTAGAAAATATGTATATTTGTACACACATGCAGATATATATGTGTGTGTGTATGTTTACACATAATCACTCCATGTTGTCCAAAGATAAAGAAGACTGCACTGAAAATTCTTGTCTAAAAACTCAGGAACATTTGTTGTTGCTAAAAGACTTGTGGAAACTCAGTGTCAGTCCCTTTTGTATGTATGGGTGTTGCAGCTTGTGGGGTTCAAGTACTGTGCCTCCCCAAAGGGATTTGGTACTTTCAGTCTAAAATGTAGAGAGTGTACTGAGGGTTTGTGGAATGTAAAAGAACTTTTCTGGTTGTGATCCTGATAGTCTAACTGTACAGAAGGAATCAGACTTGCTGCTCACTGTATGGGCTCCCTACGAACCCTGATCACCTACACCCCTGCACCCATAAAACTCGAGGAACCTTATCCAACTATGGATTATCTATTAAGTTTTCTCTTCTGAACAATAGTGAGAGAAGAAAAATTTCCAAAATATTTGCAAAAAAACATACTTAGAATATTTTTTCTTAATTTCATTGCCAGACATGCTTTATATTTATTTTTAATCTTGATTTTTTTGTTGATGTTGTTTCTTTTGCAACTGATATTCAAAGCCAGCTGTTTATTTGTCCTCCCAGCCCCATCCTCCTCTTCCCCCTGATAGCAAAGCACCCAGGTTCGTGTCTACCCAGCACCCAATCTGTTTGGCCAACCTCTATTGGCTCCTCTAAAGGCAGAAGGTTTCTGGCCAACGAACATCCAAACAATGTAACAAAAGTGTTTCATTGGTCAGATGTAAGACGAAACTGTGTTGTGCGTAGTTATTATTATTATTATTTATTTATTTTTGTGTCCTTCACTAGTTAGATGCCTAGGGAGAGACTTGCTCACTCCACTGAGTGGTTGCTCCCTCTCAAGCACAACCTTGTGACAACTTCACTCTGTTCATATCTGCCAGTGGTGTTGTATTTGTGGCCAATGTATATATATATATTTCTAAGTTGTCTGACCTGTGATTCTCTGCCTTCTACGAAGGTTGTACTAGTCCATGTAGAGATTGCGCCAAGGTCTCGCCTCGGATAGGCCTACTCATCCTGCACTTTGCCACAAAAGTAAGCATCGGTGTTGGGGTTCGGCCGCGGAGAGGAGGTCCTGCTTTGAAGTCACAAGTGGATTGGTTACCTACCACCAAAAACACTCCAAAATTTCCTCCACCCCACTCCCCAAACTTACAGGAGCACCAACAGAATGTGGCTTATCTAAACCAGAAAATGTTTGGAGCTGCCACTTGATTAAGATAGTCTGGTTTGAGAGAAAAAATGAACAGAACTGAAAGAAAATGTTTTGTAATAAATGCTGATGACACTTGTCTCTCCCTGTCCCTCTTACCCCCACCCCCCATGGACTACAACTTGAAAAATTGCCGGTAACAGTACCAATAGGTTAACTACTTGTGCATGGGTGTGTGTAACTGATTGTTGTACACATTCTAGGTTCCAATGTCAGGCCACAGATCTCAACATCTCTCTATAAATAACAGAAGTCTAGGTTTGATTTCATTTTTTTGACTTCCCCTTAATTCAAACATCCTCTTTTATTGGTCAGTTTCCCTGTAACCCTATTGGTTGGAAAACAGTTGTTCTAAAGTGTGAATAAATTGCTCACTTAGATGCTTGTGTTTTGGCATTATTTATTTCTCTTTTCTTTTCTTTGTTTGCATTGTCTTTGAAATTTTCTTTAATGAAATTTTTTTGCTCTTGCAGGCAACCAGTCAAAATTGATGCTACTATAGCGTGCAGTCTACCAGGTATTGATAGACTGTGGTTTCTCGGCCTGTGGGCTAAGAGCAATGTGTATTATCTCCTCTTATCAGCTTAATATTCAACATTTGATGGGGAAAAAAAAGCAATTCATTTCAAGTTAGAGTACAAACAAGGAAATTCATTTAATTTTAAGGTCAAAAACACTAACCAACATTCAAGTTGGTAAAAATTGATTAATACATTTCTATTCCAACAAGTGAAGGGTTAGGATTGAGGTTTAGGGACCAGTCTACCATTGTAGTGCAAATCAGTTTAATATTAAAGTCTCCACACTGGAGATGTATCAGATATGGAGCTGATGAGAATGGATACAACACTTTGCTCTCAGTGAAGAGGCCGAGAAGCCACAATCTACCGGGACTACAGAATAGGCCCAAGTAGACTATATACTATAGTGGTACCCAAAAATTAATTCAGATAAATGCTTTGAAATTAAAGGATGAGTTTGTGACATTTCAAGCTTTCCACTGTCAGGTTTTGTCACAAGGCTTCAAATAGTTTCAAATGGAACCACATCTAAATTTTTGGCAAGCTAAGAAAGGAAACTTTTCTACCATAAAATGCAAAACAGAAATTTTGCTGTGGAATTGGCCAAGAAATATTTGTCATTTTATTTTCATTTATTTTATAAGATGATTATTATTATCAATTTTTTGCTACTATTTACTTTCATCTTAATTGTTGTTGCTTTCTAATGATTTATTTACTCACTACTTAATGATACCAAACCTGAGTTTAGTTGTAATATAAAGCAACAACAATTAAGATGAGTAAAGAGTCGCAAAAATTAATAATAATAACAATGATAATAACAATATTTTATTATTTTAAGTTTGAGAAGTTATTAACATTCCAGCCTTTATTCGGGCAATAGAATCTCTTCTTTCCACCCTTGACACATTTTGGCCAATCCATTCTTCAACCCTTGTCAGGTGTATAATTCTTGACTATGTGAATTTTTTTCAATTTTTTTTTTTTAATTCATCACCTGACAAAGACTCAAGAACAAATTTGATGACATCAAGGATGGGAAGAAGAGATACAGTTTTCCAAACAAAAGTTGAAATGATATTTTCCTTTCTAGTTCTTCTCTTCAAAACTCATTGCTGGAAATAGTTAGGAAAAAAAAAAAGCAAAATGATTGCTAAACAAAAAAATATGAAAGATAATCATGTTCTGCTCAAATCATAAAAAGTGCTGATAAATACATATTTTGGATGCCTTGTTATGGTGGCTGATGCTATAAAAGTCCTCTCTCATAGAGAATGGATGATTGCTGAATAGTCGACATAGCCTTGGGTTTAATTTATCAAAAAAAATTGCCAAAACTTCCAAAAGAATTACTCAACAGCATCAAGCCATATTACAAGCATTTTTAAACATCAAAGGGAGTGCATTATAGAATAGAGATGATAAAAAAAATAGAATACTCTAGTTACATTATTATTCTTTTGAAAAAAATTTTCAAATATTTCTCCAACCCATCCCCAATAATCTTCATGTGACCCCTAAGAATGAACTATGATCAACTGGACTAAATTTTGCTCAAGAATTTACAATCAGTTTGTTGTTTGAAAATGTTTAGCTTACCCCTTTCTTGATAAAAGAGAAATAGAGGAATTAGAATATTTTGTTATTTTGTTTTTCCTTTTTACCAAATTGATGAATTCTTTTTAAAGAAATTTTTTTTCCCAATCTAATGATCTTAGTCATAAGAGTATAGTTATTTGTTAAAACTTACAAAATATCCTATCAAAAAGGTGGAAATGAACAAACTATCAAAATTTGTTGGCAAGTAAGTATGTGTGTAATGTTCACCTAAAGATCTGAAATAAGTTTTAATTCGGGGTCCTTAGTTCTTCATATTAATGATACTACACCTCATACCATCAGTCACTTCCCACTGGACCTTGTGTGCCCTATGGTGTGAATTGAGTCTGAAGATGTCTTCTGGCATTGTTGAAGCCCTGACATGGTGTGCGTTTAGTCACAAGGATGAATCTTGAATGCAGAAATGAAGCACCTATTTCAATCATTAAAACATAGCATTTACTTTGAAGAGTTACAAATGTCTTCTCATTAACCCTTCCCTTCTACTAATAACAGTTGGCTTCTTGCTGGGTTCCTTTCTGTGAGACTAGAAAAGAGTGTGTAGCGAAACAAGGCAAGATGCAGCAGAACAGATTCTTTAGTCCAGAAAGCAATAAGTGTTTCTTCTTTCAAAAGAATGTTCCATTTCAACATCACCCCCAGTGGACATGAAATAAGGGTCTAGTTCTTTATCCTATTTATATCGTAAATTGACCCCCCCCTTAAAACCTAATGTAACAGTTTAAAATTACTCGCCTTAATTTTTATTCTTCACATAAGAGCATTTGGAGAATGTAGCTCTAAAGAAGATCTGTCTACCATGTGCGATCGGATTACGGTAACATACATGCAGAAAAACTATTTTTATTATATTAATTCTTATTAAAATGGAAAGAGATCAAATAGACACTCTATTTCTGTTATAGTCTCTAGGTGGTACGGGTGGCCAAGCAGAAAACATAGAGAATGGATTCAGCAAGCCAATTACAAACCCCTGCTGAGACAGTTTGTGTTCATTTGGTACTAATACCCTGGGGGAAGGCATGAAACCATCTCTCCTCCCAGGTAAAATGGCACAGGATTAAGTGAGCGATGCCAGTTTAGGTGCTTGGCACCTCTAAGTCTAATTCAAATATTGCAAGTGGGCCAAGTATTAAGCTGATATATGGAATGCGAGCAGGGATGGTTGTAGCCTGCATGAGGGGCACTTATTTACTCCTACACTCTGTGATAACCATGACTCTTTACATTTGCTTTCTTCAGATGAAGATTGAGACTCCATTTAAAATGGTTTCATCTATGTGGAAAGAAGTTATGAAATGACAATCCATCACTTAACCATTTGTAAGCTTCACATTTATGCCCTGAAACAGGGATCAGCAAGCTTTCTTGCAGGCGGGCAGGATTAGAAATGATTTTATGTTTTGCAGGTCAAGGCAAAAAATGATGAAACCATTATCACAAAAGGCTATGAAAACCGCTTGTTTTTAATTTAAGTACTTCAATGTTTCTTATTTTAGGAGCATATACCTACATAAACTTTAATGGTCAATGAGAACTATTTTTAGGGTGACAAAATATTGTCAAATTATGGTCAAGATGTTGTGTATATCAAAAGAACAGCAGGAATGTATGGTGTTGAAAATTTTTGGCTATAACACATTGATTAGTTTGAGGCTGCAGCAAAAATAAGAATTTT